>OZ023171.1:4024230-4711730 GCA_963678695.2 Diplodus puntazzo | reverse complement strand
AACAGAAGAAGAAGAAGAAGAAGAAGACGGTTTTAAATCAACAGAAGAAGAAGGCAAAGAAGACGGTTTTAAATCAACAGAAGAAGCAGGTGAAGAAGAAGGCGGTTTGGTTTGGAGATGGCAATATGGCAACAACTAAGTGGTTATACTCGCATTATTTTGAATTCATCACAGAAATGGATAAGAACCTCACAGTAAGGTGCACTTTATGTGCTGGTGGGAGGCCGAGGGAACTGTCTACGGCTAAAAATAGTACAAGTAACCTCAAGAAACACCTGGAGAGAGTGCACAGCAACCTTAAGCTAGCGGCAAAACGAGCAAGCAAATTTAAACAACGAAAGTTGGATTTCTCCAGACCAGAGGTAAAGATGCTTGACCCAGGAGAAGTGAGAAGGCTGGTGGCTGAGTATGTCGTGGAGGATGCGCTGCCTCTTTCTACAGTTGAGTCGCCGGCGTTTCAAAAGCTTGTCAGCAAAATCCCCGTTCGATCAAGTGACAAGGTAAAAACAAATCTCTAATGATCATGGGCGTAACCACGCATTCTTTGGGGGGGTCGTATCTCCTCCAATATTGAGAAAATGGCAATCTGTCCCCCCCAATGTACAGTAGAAAATATGTTAATTATGCACTCCTTTATAAACCCTGTCAACAGATCTATCTCGTTATTTCTTATTTATTTTTCAATTTATTTCCGTTTTTAAGGAAAACATAAGTGTGTGAACCCCCCCTCCTAACTGTAAACTTGGTTGCGCCCATCCTAAGGTATTAAACCGTTTGCCCGCCCTCGCGGTGTAACGGCATACTGAAATGGAGCGCACCTCAGTACGCTGAGTAGCTCCCCCATACATGAAAACTCATTGGTCAAGTTAGAGTGATTGACAGCCATCAAGCCAATCACAGCCATTTGACCAAACCCACTAGTCCCGGCCGCCCGGAATGTAAACAATTACATGCTAACACGGAGCTGCAGTCACGCTGCTGGCAGACAGCGAACAGAGTGGAGGTATGAAACGGTTGTTTAACTAGTTAATAATGTAGAATTTTGTCTGTACATAACTCTGTCTTGCTTTGTGGCATGTTAGCTAATATTAAGCAAGCCAGGTGGCAAACAATTAGGCCAAGCTAGGTAAGCCAGGTAAAGTTAATGGTAACTGTATCATTTAAATATTCTGGATAAGTCCACTTTTCACCAAGAGGTCCTGGCTGCAGACCTCCACTGTGAGGTCCCTACCGCCGCAGGCTCCACTTTCAGGCCACCTCCACTGTCAGGACAGGAAATGCATGGGATACGTTTCAAAATAAAATTGCGAATGCACTTCCGGTTGAATTGTTTTCCTCACAAATGCATTAATTAGTAAACAATATGAAGTAAAATCTATCAAATCCGTGTCTATAGTAGATATCGTTTTTATTTATATAGTAAACTTTTGTTTGTCGTTTTTGTTCTGTGTTTTCCTTTTATGTTGCGCATGAGCCCCAACGTGGGCATTTTGATTTATTCTGTCCAAATCTAGGACAAAAGCCACACATAACCTGTATTAATTCAAAGAAAAAAATAAAGCTTTTGATTTGGACAATTAATGCATTAGCCTCTGTCTTTTTCAAAACACTTCTCATTAATGATTGCCATATATGTAGACTAATATACACTGCACTGTTTAATTTTACAACTTAGTCATTGCAAAAAACAAACGGTGGGTGACATGACTCTGGACTCAATTGTCTATTTGTAGCCTACTATAAAGCTAAGGATCTTGTAAAGAGAAGGTCAAATAGTTGATCAGTGAAAACAATGGAGGTCAGGAATAACATTGCTCAGTGCACCAAATTTTCTCTAAAGTTATTACTTATATTCATAAGCAACTACTTATAAGATGTCATAGGCCTATACATTTTATTGTGTACTATATATAACTTTGCTACCTTTCATTATCATTTAATTTTGACTTTATTGCACTTCAATTTGTTTTTCTGTTGTATTATTCTGTATTTTTATTCTTAACCACCATAAGTTTCATGTTTGGTTCTATGTCTCTGCTAATTGTGTTCTTGTGCTGCTGGAACACCCAAGTACCACTAAACACTACCCTAACTCTTGATATCTACAGTATAGTCCAAGTGAATTATTAAGTGATGAGAAAAGCATAAAAAAACCACACCAAGTCACAACATGATCAAATGATCTGTAGCCCTTTATTCCCGAACACAGTAAACTCACTCATCTGTGTGACATTCACATAGGCCAAATACTTTCTTTGGTCCATTATTTCTTTGCAGAATTTCCACATGTCATCAGTGTTGTAAAATTGGAACTTGAAGGACTCCAAGATTGCTTCCTTTTCAAAAGCCAAACAAATGTTCATTTTCCAATCCAATCATGCATTATCTAGACACTTTATTTTCAAATGGCAGACAGCAGGTCTGACCTTAACTTGTGAATGGCATATTCTTTAAAGCGACCTCACAATTGCAGTACAATTGGAAAAAAGATCACAAAGGGGGCAGTGGAACTGACTGCAGGATGTTGTGCAGCATTCCACTGCAGGCTTTCCACCACGTGGAATAATTGAATGATGCATCTAAAAAGGATATCAAATGTGTCATGTGTTTGAATTATAGTACATGAACTTCAATTCAAATTAATGTATACAGCCTGCAAACTTAGATTGTCTTTGCTTACAGGTAAAATGGCCACTTGCACCAGGTAGTGTAAATGAGGCCTTACTTATGCAGCAGAAGTAATAATGACTACGAAAATAATGCACTACGGGTTAAAGTCCGGCATTCAAAGACATACTTAAGTGAAAGTGGCTGAAACAAGACACTTAAGTAATTTAGTATGTTACATTGGGTAATTTGCATCATTAATGACTTCTATAACGTTACTATTTATGGCACCTATTTTGACGAAGAATACAAGAAACCATGCATTTACTTTCTGTGGATAATAAAAATCAGCAACTCAGCTACTCGGGATACATGCTCACTCGCTGGTCTCTCTTGAATAATTAAAAGGCAGGTGATATCACTCCACCCCCCCCAAGTCTGCATTACCACCTCTGACTATAACAGGCATCAACAGTGCCGGTCCGAAAGAGCTGCAACCAACCAAACGTCGGACACTTGAAATGCCACAAGCCCGTGTGTGGTAACTGTGCGAGCAGAGCGGAGGTAATCTGTGACCAGTGATCACAACGGCTCTTTTTTGTTTTAGATCAGCTCCTTGCAAGCTTCGATGATTATTATTATTTTTTTTATTTATGTTATAAAGTGTTAAAATAAAATGTTTCATTATCAAATAAGTTGTTAATCGCTAATTTTCGTGTTCTGAGTTTTCTCTATTAAAATCTTGTGTAAATGCAATAATTACAGTTTACTATGTGCAATGACATGAACATTGATAAATGTATAATTAAACCTGTTAAAAGTCAATTTTGGTGTTATTTCGTTTATTGAAAAAATATCATGACACAATGAATGCATTCATCAATCAATCGGGTATTTAAATGAGAGACTATAGAGTTTAAAATCTAGCGGTCAGAATGACTGTTTATGGCCGTTCTAGTAGTGTTGAAGTCCGGCCCTTCTATTGTTTAACAGATTTACTCCTTTGCATGAGCAAAATGCTTCTTGTTAATGAGGATCATCTCTCTCACCTACGAGGGGCTGAACCAAAGAAGCCCTGACGTGTCACTACCGGCCAAGTCCAACGTATAGTTACTACATTTGTGGGAAATCACGTGTTACGTTTGTAGTAGGCAGCAGCTATTGCGCTTGTGGAAAATGTATTACATTTGTGGGTTGTTGTTTTTTTACATTAAACGCTGCAGATTTTTATTATCTTTGTGGTTTATTACGCTTGCGGACATTATTACATTGGCGAGCATTACATGCTGCCTACAGACATCCGATCCTCAGCAACATCATATACAACACAGTGCTAACAATGAATAATACAGTTTATACAGATTAGCTCTTACCACTTGGCGCAAACTCTGTCTCAAGCTGTTTAAATGGATTCCACATCTGTGCCTTGTGTCAGTTCTGTAATGTGTACAAATACACTGTCCGTCTCCTTTCCCACTCACATCACACACAATGAGGTATGCCGGGTATCCTCTCCACTGTTGGACGGTCCAGTTAGCCGGGAGAACTGTCTTTATCTCCATCTCCAGCCTCCGTCGGCTCGTCCTGTATCATGGTCACCCCGGGGCCGACTGTTGGCTGGCTTTCACGGGCAGCAGTCCCCGCAGGTGCAGCGGTGGTGTCGGTCCTCAAGCTAGCATCTGCCGAAGAACTCGCCTCTTGCTGCTCCATTCGTCTTGGATTTCTTTGTAAATCCGAAATTTGCGAGTAGATTTCTCTGTTGTCTTTTAGACACGATGACTGCAAAACATGGCAGTTAGTACGATTCGGCACCAAAATTCAGCAGGTCCAGCGGCTCCAGCGCGGCCCTTTTTTTCGTTTCCGATGTCTGATTTAAAGTGACGTTTAAGACATAGCACCCCCACGCTTCAATGGTGAGGACAAGAATTGCATGCAGGCCGGCATCTCTCTATAAAAGCAAAGAATCTCTGTCTGTCTGTGTGTGTGTGCCTCAAATATCTCTGCGGATCAGGATCAGACAGACCTGAGAGTTTCAACATGGCTGCTGCTTGGTTCAAGGGTGTGCAACGTCAGATTTTTTTTAGACTGCAATGATACCTTTAATAAATTATTTCATAGCCACCATAGTCGCGTGTGCACCAGAGCGTCACGTGACCAATATAAGACGACGTAGCAGCAAGATGCAGCAATTGTGAGTCTCGGTTCCGACGTATGTGTTGTGTGCGCCCTTCAAACTATGTACCACTTGTTAAATCGTGTTGATAGGCCAAGTAAAACCGGACTTATGATAAATAATGTCTGCCATGCTTTTTCACGAACATTGACGTCACGTTTGCTGCACGTTTGGTGAAGGAAGAAACGGTCAAAACGGGCTTCTCCTTTTCCTATTGGTGGAAAAAGGCACCACATCTGCATTTGCCTGCATTTAAATGTAAATAGTTACACATAACTTTGTAACTGTTTAAAAACTTATGCACAAATTTAGCAAACAACAATTTATATTTGCATTATAAGTAATAAAAAATGGTTCGATAAACACATTTGTGGTTTTCACAGTAAAAAAATCTAACTTTTTCTACTTGGATTTTAGGTTTTTTTTGTGATTTTAGGTCCATTGCGTTAATACAGTATGTCAAAATAGTCAAAAACAGCCAATTATACCCTGGAATATCAGATTTCACAGCAAACCTAAATATCCCTGACGTTCCACCTTCAAACACAGCCTCATTTGGCCATCCATGAAAAAGCTACTTAACCTCCCACTTTTCTATAGGAACACATATTTTCTACGGCACTGCACTAGTCTTTATTAAAGTGAAATAATGATGCACAAATCATACATTAAAAATAGCCTAATTTACACATGATCCATGATTATGACGATACCAAAAAACAAAACAAAAAGGAAATGCATTGGAAAAAACTGCATTTTGCCAATATTTTAGAGACCTCCCCAAAATTTTCCAAATCATGTTTTCAGGGGAGCTCATGTCTCATTAAGGGGGCCCCTGGCTCCCCCGTAGTTCGCACCCTAGATAACAATACACAGCAGCATACGCCTCCAACAAGAAACCGCCACAAATAATGCTCAGAACAGCACCACTTCAGCAACAGTACAAATAGGGTCCCAGCACATAGATCGAGGCATCAAACATCTGCTAGCTTTGCCAGATTTCTATTGAAAAGAGAACACAGATCACCACTCTCCTGCAGCAGCATCCTGTTGTGGGGAAGCCCTGCGAGTCGATTAGCGAGTGCAGTAGAGTTCCGCAGCTCAAGGATGAAAATGTATGATTATTACTCCATGGAAATGCAATCAAAGTTCATATGTGTCTTGCCTACCAGTTTATAACAGTTATTATCGAGAGCGGACAGGGAAAAGAACGGAATTGAGCATTTCTAACTGCACTCGGTAATCGACTCGTTGGGCTTCCCCACAACAGGAAGCTGCTGCAGGAGAGTCCCCCCTGGGACCCTATTTGTACTGTTGCTGAAGTTTGGTGCTGTTCTGAGCATAACTTGTGGCTATGAGTGGCTTTTTGATGGCGGTTTCTTGGTGGAGGCATAGACTGCAGTGTATTGTTATTGTGCGGTCTGCAAACTTGATCTCTCGAGGGGGGGTCTTGCTCGGTGTCACGGTGTGTTAGACCATGGATTAAATTTACACCGGAGTATCCCTTTAAGGGAAGTATGGGTTTCTCTAAGAGTTTGTTGCTGGAATGGGGAAAACTTGCAGGTTCATGTTGAGCGACCACTACTGTTATTATAGAAATATTGATTCGTACAGCTTCAACACTATGAATCAATGGATAGTCTGAACAAAGATGAAATAAGTTTATTTCTTACTTAAAGCTTTTTAAAGTAGTCACTGGGAGATGTGTGTCTGTACAGTTTGCATGTGTATAGAGGGGTTGGGGTGGAGGCCATATGTGAACCAAATGTGCTCAGAAACGCCACATACAGCACGGAAAAAAACAAAAAACAGAAACACATGCACTTACATAGGTAAAGGCAGCCCACAGACCAAATGGCCTTTGTACTTTACACTGATCTCATTTTAATGAAATTAGAATATTTAGAAAAAAAATATATAGAAAATTAGAATTATAATATATAATTAGAATAGAATAGACTTTTTTAAAAATGATTATTCATCTCACATCAGGGAAATTTACTTGTGACAGTAGCAGGTAGACAGACATACAATAAGTACAAGAGAAGAGAACAACAATTACCTCGTACAATTTTGTAGATAGATTAAATCAAATGACCTACGCCCATCGAGCAACTGGATTTGGCCCCAATAACCCCGCAACCCCCTTGATAAGGGGCGATAAAGCGGTAACATCCCCGCAACCCTAACGGATAAGCGGAATCAGAAAACGGAATGGATTAAATCAAATGATCACACATATAGTGACACACTAATTAAAACATTCACACATATAATTGACGAGATAAATGAGAAAGGTCTCAGAATAATGCAGGCCATCCTCATCAGAAAAATGACTGTATACATGGACTGTGGAGCAGATGATTATCACCCATATTTACAGTTAGGCAGTGACCTCTAGTGGTTGTAGTAATTGATATGCCAGCAAAGCAGGAAGTCAGGTGACATGGTATAAAGGGCAACAAAGGCTGTGTCCCAGTTCAGGGGCAGCATCCTTCGGAGTGCGTATTTGAAGTGCAATTATGTCACTACGCCGCGCGAAGCCCGTCCCAATTCAAAGTGCTCCAAATGCTCCCCACAAACGCCTTCTCTTCTGCCTGTTCCTGGAGGACACACCGCTACTATCCTTCGTGGCTATAAATTGTCCAAGATTCATTGTGGGCCCAAAGAGAAGAAATAAACAAATAAATAATGGCGACCTCAAGTGGCGTGGGTTTATACTCGGTTTTTACTCCTTTGAGCGTCAAACGCCAGATATGTTAAAACACCAGATATGTTAAACAAGGGACATTAAAACCTCAAAATATCAGTTAAAATATGTTGGTAATGCTCAGCGTGATGCCTTTGGAAGTAACGCCTTAAAAGCTTTTACTTGCAAAAGTTAGACGTTCAGACTTATATCTTATATCTTATATCGTATTGTGACTGTGGATATGTTATAGACTCGTTTTACTTCATGTACATAAATGGACCAAGATGAACAGATTTAGATCAGGCTGTGATCCGTGTAAAGTCTAGTTAAACGTTGGAATAAAGAGCTAAGTTTATGATTACCCTTAAGATGATTATATTTTTTTTGCTGTATTAGAACTCTTTTGTCTGTTGACGTAACACAACATCTTTTACATTTCATTGTGTTTTAGGGAGCAACAGAGAGCTTCATCACTGACCGAGGTCAGAACAACATTAGTTCACAGGGCGAAACATTCCGCCGGCTGGATGGAAGTGAGGCAATAATAAATAATAAATAATAAATAGCCAATTTGTCAGTTTGCATCCCTGTGTTAATGTGATCTTGTGTTGACCTTTTATCTTGCTTCTCTCTGTGTTCAGAACAGTTCTGGAAACAATGGGCCTGCAGGGGAAGGTCGAGCCCAGCAGGCCAGAAACAAGTGGGACCATTTAAAGAACAAGTACAAAGTAGCTGCAGGTTTGAATGACGATGTGGAAACTAAATTCTGTTTGTTTTACCCATGCAAGTTAATAAATAATTTGCTGAAAATTGCTGACGTAATTGATTTCCACTGCTTTAAGATTGCTAATATCCAGGGACAGCAGAGGGTCAGCGGGAGGCCCAGCGCTGCTACTGGGTCCTGGTTTGTCCTCATGGATGAGGTGTTAGGACAGAGACCTTCCACTGCCCCCCCGGTCCTAACTGCCTCCATCCCTGTGGACATACCAGGGCCAAGTGACCAGGAGGAGGAGGATGAAGACGATGAGGAGGAGGAGGAGGAGGAGGAGGAGGAGAGCCAGTCAGGACCGAGGAGGAAGACGAGGAGGGAGGATGAAGGAGGACATGAGGCTGCAGAGAGGATGGAGAGGCTCTTCTCTGCTCCAGAGGACAATCCTTACATTATAGCTGTTGTTATTTACCTAATTTATGAGGTCTTTTTAAATTATTTGTTCATAATTGTTCATTTTATATAATTTATGAAATAGAATCTTGTTCTATTGTTGCATGTTGTCTATTCATTCAGTTTTTACAGTTTAACTGCAATTTACAACAATCGAGTTACATCAAGTGCTACTTTTCAGGGACAACAAGGGATTGAATGTTTTCTTTTATTATTAAGGTTTTAACATTTACAACTATTTACAAAATTACAGCATAAAAAACTATTAACAGATTATTATTAACTATTAACAAAAAAACAATTCCTATTAAGCAATATTAAAACAGTTAGAGCTGATGGACAGTAACAGGCTGAGCAGGAGTCCCTGCAGTGCTGCTGGGCTGGATGGTGTCAGTGGAACATCTGGGTCGGTACTCAGGGTGTTTGGGGGTCCAGTCTCCTCTGTCCACCACATCCTCCATCAACTGGGTCTGCAGTTCTGACTCAGATGGCTGCCATGTCATTAAGAATTAGAAATTAAAGAGGTAATTTCACAATATAATTATATTGATAATAAATCATTGCAACATACAAAACTATCTACCAAACACTTTAAATAGGAATAATGCCTTTAAAATCAAAATAAAACCATATTGTCAGGCCTGGACCAAAGGAGGACTCAGATGCAGGGCAGATTTCAAAATTAAACAGGCTTTTATTCTGAGAATTAGGCAACCAGACAGAGTGAAAACCAAAATAGGCTATGAAACCTGAAACTGACTACCTACAAGGCAAAAAGAAAACAAAAGAAACAAGAAATCAAAACCACACCAACGGTGGGAACTCAACGAATATCGGAGATCTACAAAACCTGACTACTCTAAATCTAAAAATAAGTTACAACAGAAAACACTCATAAGGAGGGAACAAAGCTATAAAACGCTGAATAAACTAAGTAAACTAGAGAACACAAAATCGCTCCAAAAGGGAGGAAAGCAAAAGGCTAATCTGAAATCTGTGAGCTATGCTACACTATCAAAAAATGTTACAAACAAAAGATCACTCGACTCGAGGCACAAAATTGACAGAAACAAAAACCAATGAATTTCAAAATAATACAAGACAAGGCTGTGATACTTAACACGACGAGGCTGTGACGAAGGGCTTAGGTGAACGACAGACGAAACACTTGGGCACAAGACAAGGGGAGACGCAGACTTAAATACACAGGAGGGTAATGGGGAACAGGTGGAAACAATCAGGGACCAGGGATGAGGTCAGACTGGGGACACATGAGGTCTTTCAAAATAAAACAGGAAGTAGACGAGACAAAACACCTGAGACAAGACAGACTTCACCGCTGTGTGACACATATGTGGCGATCAGCAGTTTACATGTCAGCATTAATGTAATGTATCTGTATGTTAATGACCCCAAACTGTTAGCTAGCTAATAATGATAATATTGATAACATTATGTGGGATCAATAACAGGTTCACCTCTCCACGGTCCTCTCAGCTGGAGATAAACCAGAGCCGCTTCTCCTCTTCCTCCACAAGCAGGAGGATTAAAAAGGAAATCAGGAATTCCTGAAGCTCGAACAGACTGACAGTCAAACTTTACTCTTCTTGTCACTTTCGCGGACCTGGGCTGCAGAAATAGTGACGTACAGGTAGGGAGGGGATCATCTGGTGACACAACCATGAAATGCTGCAAAGGGTAGACCGTCCCATTTCACAACAGGCTGACGCTGCCTGCAGGTCTCTCTGAAGGACCCTGCCTTTGCTGGCGGCGAAGGATGGGTCCTTGAAGGATGCTGCCCCTGAATTGGGACACAGCAACAGTCTGCATAGAGACAAGATCTGGGTGGACAGCTGGCTTACACAAGCATAGGACTTTAGAAGACCAATGCTCATTTAACCTAAACCAGACCCTCACCAAGTACTTTTCTTGCCTGAACCAAGCCAAACAGCGAGGATTCAACAAAGGTCCGGTACGCCTGCAGCTGGAATGCCATTAGAGTTGTCTGTTGTTGTCGTAACAGCTGGGTATGGGTTACCAGACCCTAACGCTAGGCTAGCACTTGACGACGCCATAAACAAACATCAGAATGTGTCGACAGAGGGTGCTTTGATTGTTGCTGACATGCCAGTCTGAGAAACAGCACATTAAATGTTCAACTAGAGGGGAAAAGGGGAAGGGCGGCTGTGGATCAGGGGTAGAGCCAGCGTCTAGTTATCGGAGGGTCGCTTGTTCGATTCCCCTGGTCTGCATGTTGAAGCGTCTTTAGGCAAGATACTGAACCCCAAACTGCTCTCGATGTGCTGGTCAGCACTTTGCATGGCAGCCACCACCATCAGTGTATGAATGTGGACAAAAAGCATCTGATAAATGCCCTAAAATGTAAATGGAACACAATAAACACACTGGACTGTGTTAACTCTTAACATCACTACAGCAGGGGTTCTCAAACTTTTTGGGGCCAAGGACTCCTTACAGGGGAGAACATTTTCCAAGGACCCCCTTGTAATCCTCATGCCAATTAAACATATGTTTTGTCATGGTGGGAGTGGGGGCAGTGTTCTGTGTGCTCTTCTCTCTCTGTTTTTTCCCTCACCGGCCTCCGTCCACCAGCTTCCTGACCTGTGGGCGTTGCCATCGACACCGGCTTCAGCGGAGACGCACACCTGAGTCTAATTCATTCTCATCATCCCCTGCTACTTATACCCGGTCATGCCTCCACTCCGATGCCAGATTGTTCCGCCAGTTACGCCTCGCAGCCGAGACTATTCCACGCTGATCCAGTCCAGACCGCCTGCCCGCCAGCCAGCTCCCCTGCCGGCCAGCCCGTCCGCCCCGTCCCGCCGGTTACATCTGCCAGTCTGCTCACCCCCGGGCTTCCACCTCTCGAATTTGAAAGTCAATAAAAACTTGTCAAACTCACCTTTGTCTCAGCTCCATCTGCTATTGGGTCCAGGACCAGGACGCACCATAACATGTTTACTGACATCTGAACTCCTAGATGCTGTAGGAATTATTTGTATTTTAAACTTTTCATCCTAAATACTTAACGCAAGATTCATAAAAATTAACTGAAACAAATTACATTTGAATAAACAAATGTTAATACCATTTCTATACTTTTAAACACAGGGTCATTTTTATTCAGATTACATTTTGACCTCACATCATTTCTAATTTTCAAAAAACAGATCTTAAAGCTTTCAGAAAATGAACAGTAGGAAGACTGGCAAAGTCCTAATGAACACAGTTCATTTTTCAAGTTTCATGGCTATAGCGCTTTGAGGGATTATATAAAACCAACAACTGAAAAATCAACACATTCTCGAGAAAAGGAACAAATACTTACATGGTGGGCCATTCGAGCCTTATAAGGATGACATATTTTCAAATGACTATAAATATGGACATTACAAACCTTTACAACTGCTTGTCTCTGTTGACATCAACTGAAAAATCAACAGTTTATGAGGTAGCTTCTGTCCATCTATCACAAGAGAATGTAAAACACTGAAAAGGGAATGTCAACATAAAGATACTGTTTATGACTACCTTTAGTTCTCCTGGTGCTCTTACCAGACATGTTTTCTCTACCTGTGTAAGCTTGACTGGGTAAGTCCTAATGAACCCAGTTAATTTTAAAACCAGTGAAAAGCTTACTTAATTACATCATATGTACATCATATTACATCATAACAGTTTTAGTAATTAAGCCTAGTCATAAATATTTGCATTAGGCTCTATCCAAGTCTTATCAAATCAATTCACACATCATTCACATCAATAATTCACTATATTAGTGAGAAGGATGAGCCTGTCTCTCACTACACAGTTTCTCTATTCTTGGTGTGATGGTTGACAATCAGACATTAAGATCATCCCCCACTTGTAAAGAAGCCCTGTACTTATTCTTCATTGCAGTCAAAGTGGAAAATGATGATTCACAGAGGTACGTTGTCGGAAAAGGGAGCAATAATTGCATGGCCTCAGCAGTGAGTTCAGGATACTCATGTGAGAGGGAGGGCCAGAAGTTTGCAAGATTAACCTGCTGGAATCGGACCTTCAATGTGCTGTCACAGGATAAGTCCAACAGCTGCTCCTCTGCCTTACCTGTCAGGCCATTTGCTGTTGCAGCTGGTGCAAAGGGATCATACACTCAGTCCCAGGCATCATTGTTCACATCAGAGAAGCTGAAGTGCTCGCTCACCGTTGATTCGTCCAGCTGAATAGAAAATTGCTCACATGAACACAGTCTATTCAGTTGCTGTGACTGACTGTCAGCTGATAGTTCTTCAATTCTCCTTCTCACAGTGTCATATGAAACCAGTACAACTTTCAGTTTATTAGCTGCCTCCAACCAAATCACAGCTTCACACATTTCAACTGCCGCTGGAAGAACAAGTTCCTGTCCAATTGAGTGTGGCCATCAAATATGAAGCCCTCTGTGCTTTTTCTGAAGTTGTGGCCGTCTCGTTTTCCAAAGCATGTATTGCTCACTCTTGGTGGAAAAAATCTTTTGTTTTGTCCTTAAGCTGGTGCTTCGTCATCAGATGCCGCTTTAGCTTGGCAGGCTTCATGGCTTCATTAGCTAGCACTTGAATACACACAATACATTTTGGTCTTCCGTTGCTGTTCTCTATAAAACCAAGCTGGAGATAACTGTCGCCATATCCTCTCAGTTTAGCTGGTTTGGGCTTAGCATCACTTGATGAAGTGGACGGTGTAAATAGGTATCCATCGCCACTAGACAGTTAATCATCAGCAGGAGCTGTACAATCAGTGCATCCTGAGCAAAGTGATGCGATCAAGTGATGTGTCAGATTTACGTGATACAATCATATGAGTGTTTTGATTGGCCCAAAGCTAAAGTAAGCGGGAGTAATTGGATCGGTATTTTTGTTTTATTGGTGCAGTGGTTCCCATGTGTACTTACGCAATTGTTTAATGGTATGGCATAACAATAATAAAAAAAAATTTGCAAATTATTTCACAGACCCCCGGGGTTCCAGGGACCCCAGTTTGAGAACTACTGGCGCTAAAGGATACAGAGCCTCTCCCCTCTCACATCCTGTTTTCTGATCAAGCTATAGACGCTTATACCTACAGTACACAGTGCTGTGTTGGAAAGTCACTGTCAACTAACACGTCCATGTTTTCTTGAACAGGAAAGCATTGATGACAAAGGAGACTCAGACTCTTCCCAAGGACACAACACAACCTTCAGATCTGTAGACAGAGAACAATACAGTGCTGCCAGACATAATCTGAAAAAGGCATCAAGTGTGCTGAGGCTGAATATGAGGAAAAAAACTGAGGAACACTTCACCAACAGGGTCCAACAGGGATGTCATGGTCCTGTCATTTTGTTTATTCTATGTGTTGTGTGTGTTTTCTAGGTTTTTGTGGTGTCTTTCGCCCTCAGTCCAGTGTTCTGTTTTCCCTCCTGCATGCTCCTCAGCAGCCTCACTTTCCCTCCACACCTGTCTTGTAAGCCCTGCCCTGTTACCTGAGTTCTTCCCAGCATGCTCTCCTTCCACAGCTGCGCTATATCTCCTTCATTAGCCCTTCCCTCTTTCCAGCTTCCCAACTCATTCCTCAAGTGTCAATATTTGACAAGCTGGGTATGAGACTAAAAATTTACTTTTTCTTACAAATAGGACCTTTAAAGTTGTTTTTAAACTTTATTTTTTCCCCCAGAGAATGATGGGAGCTCCAAATGGATTATGTAGAACAGATGACGCTTAACATGTCCAAGCAGTTTCATTTCAATAGAGAAACACATGAAATAATCTTCCCACTGGCCCACCTGCATTCAAAGTAACCCGACATGGCATTCCAACCCCATCGCCCAGAAGCTCTGATGCACACTCACAGTGCTGTCCAGGAGGTCTTCTCTGGGCAAAATCATCTGACAATGTTTGATCTCTTTGTTCTTCTTTGAGCTACACAGGCTGCACCTTCTTAAGAGTGTGATGGCAGCGAGAACATGAAATACAGGTAAATATTCCCCCCGGCATAAACCTTCACTTAATTCTAAATACCTTTAAAATGAAACACAGCTGAAGAGCCTTCTCAACATCTTAACATAGAGTGGCAATAAAATCTACCAAAGAAAGAGGCGGCCCACTAACATGAATGCATAGCTCATGGCAGGGTTAGCTGCTGAACAGGAAAGTGAAGGTTACTAACACACCACAGGCCATCTCATATTGCTGATCGCTGCCACTATTATGGTCCCTCAGCGGATGTTTAACTTTGATCACAGCAGATCAAAGTTGAACCCCTGCGCCGTGGCTGCACTCCTGGCAACATGCCAATCAGTGATGTCACAGCAGGTGTTTTCCATCAGCTGAACACCTGCTGCGACATCACTGGAGGTGAGCTCACACCTTCATTCAAATATAGAAGAGATTCATGACTATGTTATCTTTGTGAACAAATGGTCAAATATTAATACTGTTAAATTTTTAGGATTTGGGGCATCAGCATTCCAAAAGATGTGTTGATCAGACCCAAATATAATATTAACCCTGACATAAATGTTCTTTTTTTGTCTCTATGTCTTGTTTTTTACCAGGCTGGATTGGGAACACCACAGGCTCATGAAAGCCATGAAAGAATTCAAACCACATTTTATATTAACTGGGAACAGAGACACAACTGGCCTATGCTGCTGTTGTGCCTTGTCACTTGACATTTAGCTGATCCCAGAGAAAAGAAACAAATAAGTTCTGGCTCCATTTGCAATGTTCCAACTCCCTAGTTTTTGTCTTTATTATGTGTCTGTGTAAAGCAATCTGATGATCTCACACAATAAATTCATCGGACATCCATCTTTATAATATCTAGAGTTTTCAAAGGGCTAAACGCATTGTCCCAGTTATTTTTACAACATAGAGTTGAGATAAATCCTATGATATACATGTACTTTATATGCCATTGAGAGCAGGTTCAAACTGACTGAAGTTATAAAAAACTATATATTTAAGCATAATGTGGCAAAAAAAATCATGTTTGGAGGATAGGGGTTTGAGATTTCTGTTTGGTTTGGGTCCCTTTGATGAAAACAGGCCACTCCAGAATATTTTAGAACTGTGATGAATTCAAGGTGACCACAGCTTTTGTGCAGCATGAAAAATGAAACTTTGAACCTTGTACAGACAATTTCTTGTCTCCATTTGGTGAGTAGGTACATCCTTCAGTTCAGGCGGCTCTCTAGGTCAGAACAGGGCAGAAGAAATCTCTTCCATCTTCATCTTCTGTTGTCAGTGCCTACATGTATGCCTCATACATAATCTGTCTGGTTCTCCTAAAGAGATGATACTTGCTTTCTAAAGGGTGAGGTAAAGGTAAGTAGTATATTTACATTGTAAAATTCAACCATTCATGAATGTTTTACCTATTGATAATAAATATATGAATTGAAGTACAAAGTCAGTTCATTTATGGTTATATCTATGACATGTTTTTGACAAATCTTTTTTTTTTAAATAATACATCTACAGAGCTTGTTGGAAGGTACAGAATAAATACAAACATTATTATGATTGTGAATCAATAATTTAAAATTTGTTGTCAGGTCCAAAATGATTGTTTAGCCTATCTCTGTAAGAATCCTGACAGGTGGAACAGTATAATAGTAAGACACCGTTGGTATCACGTGGTATATTTGTTTCGTCAGTCTGGGAAATTACCAGTTTGAGGAAAAAAAAAAGAGTTCTACAGTATGCAGCATACTACACTGACCTGATGTTAGCTAACTAGTGTTAGCAATGTTAGCAACTTTAGCTAGTGCAACAAATTGACAACCGCTTGAGGGGGCAGATGATTGAACAACAGCGTATGTGACTGAAGGGGGGGATGGAATGCCACACTTATTGGCTGAATGTCGTCAGCAGTGTTGTGCTAGTTACTGAAAAATAGTAACTAGTTACAGTTACTAGTTACTTTGTAAAAAAGTAACTCAGCTAGTAACTCAGTTACTTAAACCAAAAAGTAACGCGTTACTGAGAAAGTAACTTTTTAGTTACTGTAAAACGTTTTTCCAATGCTCCCATTAAATAAAGGTTGATTGATTGAGTTCCCCTCTAGCCGTCATTTCAGTTCTGTACTTAAGCTGAAAAATACAAACTGTTGATTAAAACAACCGTTTCAATTCATTTGCATCCACATCACTGAATCCAATCATCCAAGCAATATGATCCGTTGTGCACCAACACAAACCTTGACACAAACACCAAAGTATTTTTTCAATGCCTATTTATTTCAGTCAGGCCATAAAGACTTCCACAGGCTATAAACTGGTTCGCCGTAGAAAGTATTTTTGAACCGGGACACAGTCTACAAGTTACCGAAATGTTGTTTTTCTCTCTGCTCTCCAGTTGAAAATAATGTGAATACCTCCACGAGGAGAAACTTATCTTCCCCTTCTCGCTCGCCATCATGCCGTGCCCTGACCTGTCCAGTCCTCTTCATGGCGCGTGTTTGATTACGTGTGGGACGCTAGAGGGCGACAAGTGCTTTGTTTTTCAATTCAATTAAACTTTATTGATCACTAAAATGTTATGGGAACTGTGTGCCGTTGTAAAACCTCACCAAAAGGAATGGAGTAACGCAGCGTTTGGTAATGGAAACGGAGTTACTGAATTTAAAAAAACAACGCGTTACATTATTAGTTACTGAATAAAGTAACGGCGTTACTAATAACGCGTTACTACCCAACACTGGTCGTCAGTAATAGCTTTTACCTGACACATTGATGTTAAATCAAAACAAAAGTGTCAAATAAGAGTATTCTAAGGGTACTGCATTTATGCTACTATAAAAAGCCAATGGCTCTCACTATTGTGCAACGTGATTTAATCTGTCTATTGAAAGTGATCTTGTAGGTTGAGGAGTACCTCACCCTCAACCTTACCTCAGAGACACCATCTGAAAGTCTTGATTTGGCTGACATCCAATGGTTTAACTTCTCATCTTGTTGCTGTGATGTGAAGTGTTCTCTAGCTTGTGCCATCATTACACTGTAGTTAAAGCTGAAACAGACAGGAAACCTTTAAATAGAGAAGACAGTGACACACTGCTTTTCAACCCGATGGTGACTCTGAAATGCCTGGTGTTGTTAACTTTGCTGCCAATCTTCCTGGCTTACTCCTAACTCAGTGCCTGCAGTGTTCATTCACACACTGTGCTGTGCACTTAACACTTAGAGACTGCTGAATCTTGAATAGACGTTTAGGGGTGTGTATTGTGTATTGTTTTAGCTTAGTATCCAGCGGCACTGTTTTTTTAAAACTACCTTTTTGGTAAGCCAGCTTTGATTTGGTTTTCCCCTAGTATTTTGTTGTAACATCCCAATTACTCTACAAATAAGGTATTATTGGAATTCCTGCCAGAATCAAATAATGAAAGCTCCTTGTTGGAGCCTTTATGTCTGACTAGTTTAAGATGTTTAACGTCTTGCAAATCTCAGTTCACAAGGACAGGGTTCGGGGACTGGAGATGTGCCAGTTCACTGCCTGAGCACTTGCCCTTGGGCAAGGCACCAAACTCCTAACTGCTCTGCTGCCCCCTCACTCTGACACCACTCCATTTATGCATGTGTATAGGAAATATTTGTGCATATATGTGTATTCTGCATGTAACTGTAAAAGAAATAACAGAGTGGAAATAAAACAACAAAGGGATTAATAAAGTACAAAGACAAACAAATAAAAAGTAAGCAATAAAAGGAAAAAAACACCACCACAGTCTGTGTGTGACTGTTACCAGCAGGTCCTAGGGATCATAACTCGGAGGAAACCTCCCAGCATACTGAACATCATGTAAAAGGATTGAAGGCCCACATCTGCCAATGTGTGTGTGTGAGTGTGTGTGTGTAATGCACGCTTAATAAATACCTCCTTACATGTGCGTGCAGTACTCCAAAACAGCAATGTGGGCAGCACATTTGTACATACACATGGACTTTATTCATACTGAGGCGACTGTGAGGATCAGAGCCTGACTGCTTTTTTCTATTTACGCAGAACAAACTGCATGTCATTCTCAACTGTCACACAACACACAGTGATAAATACAAGAGCTGCAGCAAGTGGTAGTCCAAGTCATCCAATAACTTGATGCACGTGTGCAAAGAGTTTATGTTGACCATGTCCTTGACTAAGGACACCCTCAGTTCTGGTGAAAAAACAGCACTGATGTCTTATTTCTGGAGGAAAAGTTTGTGGCTTTCCACTGCATCTCACGACAGGTGACAATTTTCACCAGAGCCAGCATCTGTGAATTAACTGCTAGCATGTTGCTACCTGCTATCAACTTAGCATACAGGTAGTATGGAAATAATTTAAAGTGTCTTGCGTGAGAACAGAGAAATTATAGAGATGACAAACCACTTGGGGAATTTTGAGTAGAAAAGTCTGCAACACCAGAGATGGCAGTTATATGACACATATCCTGCACATTGGCGCTGTTGCAGGTTTAATTGATCAGGACATGAGGATCTCTTTTGACTGCAGCGGTGCTCCAGAAAAAAACACAGCCGGCTGCAGCAAAAAAAGTTGAAGCCGACTCAACTTTTGTAGAAATGGCTGACATCACGTTGCGGTGGCTAATCACATTAGCTGGCAATCAAACTCACAGGATAAATGACTGAAACTACAGTGGATTGTAATGTAATATGTTACATGTATTCACTCAGTTTAGCATTGTGCACCACTTGTTGGACTGGCAGGCTTAACCTTCTGTGACTGAGTCATCACAGCAGAGCAGAACAGGTCAGTAGCGGGACATGCTGTTTAGTGTGGCTAAATATTCCGGAGTGAATGCAAAAGACATTTGTCCTCGTAGCGTGATGTTTCACTTTTGATCACTTGGTTTGGTTTTGTCCCCCAGTTTTAAGGTCACATATTATACTGTTTTTCATCAATTTCACACACCTGTCAGAGGTCCAACAAGTCTGTATTCAAAATGCATTGCCCCAAACACATCCGTGGTCCTGAATGTCAGCTGTCTAAAAGATGCTCTGCTGAGCTCTCTTGACAGCAGGCTGTTTCTGTGCCTGCACCTTTAAATGCTAATGAGCTCCGTCTGTCAACCGCTGCCTTGCCTCCTACATCACTCTCAGGGAGAGGATGCCCCTTACGCTAACGGTAGCATGTGCTAATGTTTACGTTGGATATGTCGCTATGGCTCGCGGAGATTTTTTCAACCGAACCAGTTTGACCCAGAATCAGACCCAGAAGGAGAGGCTCCTGAATAAATACAGACTCTGCGACTGCAGCAGGATGTTTCAGAATGGTTAGTGTGTCTGAATAATGTTAGTTTGTTCTATGTGTTGTTACAGTTACTACCATGTAGCTAATGGCTAACAGCTAGCGAAAGCTGTGTTTGTCTCCAACAGTCTCCAAACTCTTGGACACTGTTCGCATCGTCTCTGTCTCCAGTCTGCACGTTTCCAGACTTTTTACTGTGACAACCAAGCTCCATCGTAATATTATCAAACTCGCTTCAAACATTGCATAGCGGACCGAAGCGGAGCTCACTAGTTAGCCAGTTTTCAGCTGACTTCACCATACTCGTCGGCAACTGTAAATACAATCAAACTGTGGCGACACTTATCAGTGGCTCGGGTGCAGGTGTTGGGTCCCGTATGATTGGGACCCTTTTACACGGGTCAGTGTCGAGACAAAGCCAGCTTTGTACTGACCCTCGTTACTGAAGCAGTCCGATGTGAAGTGGTTAGCTCACACACACAAACTAACACGAACCGCAGCCGGCACGTTGTCATTAAAATATGAAACTCAACCACTGTCTCTTCTGTTGTTCTGTAGCTGGGACAGAATATAGGCACTGATGTTGATTTTTACAACCAACAACAGAGTAATTTGTGTGTCTAGCTATGACTGACGACATTGCGAAACACTACTATCTTACAGCTGGACACACTGAACATCACCTCGGGGATGAACGCCGCGCTCTCGGTTATCTCTTATCACCGTGCAGAGGAGGTCGGCCTATGAAAATGACTCCTTTCGTTACGTAACGAAAGGATCTGAATCTGAACAGCCTGTAGGAGCGCCGTTTTACCAGTGGGTGGGCTGCAGAGACCATGCAGGAATCACTTGTTTTCCTCATTCTGGGAGTTGGCAGGCTCAGGGAGGACCAGCTTATTTATGTAGAGACAAGAGAAAATGTGTTTTTCATAATATGGGACCTTTAAAACATAGCAATGGTCTGCCTCATCCTGGTTGTTTGCTGTTATTTTTAATACATCAATGAGGACAAAGGATCAAAAGTAGGACTGGTATGCTGGTGGCATAACAGCATTGCACCTTTTTAGCAAACTGATCAGAGGCAGCCCCCAACACATCACGCACATAGACTCTAGGGTGACGCCGACACCCCACTGCACAAACCTCCAGCATTTTTGTTAAACTTGCATTTGTTCAAGTGCTTTGCTGCACTGTGCACATCATGGCACTCTGTATCGAGCCATAACAGAAATTAGTATTGTGAAACAAGAAGTAGTAAAATAAGTGTCAGAACTTATGACTTTTTTCGTCAGATTTAACTGTTAAATTCCAAACATCCAGTTGTTATGTCTCACTGACCATCAAAAGTGAAGTTATGAGTCTCTCCCTATTCATTTAGATATGGGCCTGGTCTTGTTAGCCTGAAAAATGACGTTGCGAAGATGGCTGCCGAATTGCAAGCTGTATCCCTCATGGCCTCTGAAAAAGCAGCAGCTGAATCTTTGCTGCTGCTGTGCCAGAGAAGGGTGGTGTACGGCTCAGCCAAGGGCGTAAGTTTGGTCTGAGCTTTGGTAGGGACACTGCCCAGCAACCTATCTCTCCCACAGCCTTTTTTAATCCACAAGGGAAAAAAATGTACTCACTGAATCATGCTGAACAACTAAATACTTTATTAAATGAATGTATTTCAAAATAATGCATCAATGAATAAAATGTAGATCTTATATGATAAGTATATGCGTTACACTTATCAAACTTATTAGAAAGAACTTTTGAATAGCCAAGGTTAAGGCTTTATGGAACAAACTTTGTTTATCATTCAAAAAAAAGAGAAAAAAAACATCTCCTGATGAAAAATGCTAATGTAAAATAAAACCCGATCATCTTTCAATTTCATTGCTGATATCTGATCACAGAACCATTTTAAGACCTCACTTGAAGCCCTGACGGTCCAGCTGCTGCTTCCTCAACCTGCACTACATCTGCACTGGATTTCTGAGTTTCCTGAATGTATTTCAAAAATATGCATCAATGAATAAAATGCCATCTTTATATGCATTACACATATCAAACGTATAAGAAAGAACATTTGGGTAACATTTGAAGAATAACATCTTGACAACTTTAATTATGTGAATCCAACATTTATTTTCAAAATAACCAGCATGATGATGAGATTCATAGGTTACAACTGCAAGAAAACAAAGAACTGCAATGCTCATGCCATCTTTATTCCAAACAAAACTGCTAATTGACATTGTCAACAGCTCACCTGAAACTCTGTTCCTGATTCATCATCAGCTGCTCTACATGTGTAGCTTCATGCTGCTGTTTTTCCTGTGAGCAGTGATTCAGAGTTACTAGCCAGCTACTCACTAGTTTAACCCTTGTAATTGCTAACATTGGTTGAAAGACTAGAAGGGACACAGTTGCCTACGTTCACTACACTAACACCTTAATAACAGTAGAATGAGTGTTAATGTTATGCTAGCAGGATTGCACTGTGTGGGTAGTTAGCTAACTAACAACAGCCTAGCAGCTAGGCTACTACTCACTCTCTGGGTGGTGAAATAGCTTCGGGAAAAATGTTGAGACCAAACGAAATAGGGATGTGAGAATTTCCTTTCATGATGTCCTGGTGTATTTCCGTCAGCACAGTGTGCAGCAGCAGCCTGATCCATCAGTCCAGCCATCTGCAGCAACTCTGCCACACAGCTAAAAAATAATAATAATAAAAAAAATTATATATATATATATATATATATATATATATATATATATACATATATACAGTATATATATGTATATATGTGTAAGGCGTGGAGAGTGGAAAAATAAATGAGGGGAGATAATTACTGAATAGGTGCAGGTCCTGATTGAAATCGAGGGAGAGCACACTGTCGGTGACGTTTCAACAACAGAGGGCAAAGCGGCGGATGCCGGTGTACACAAGCATTTATTGTAAGCAATTCTTTTTCACAGGTCCACAATACAATGATTAAAAACTCTCTTGCATGAGGATTAGCAAGGTAGCTGCATTAAGTGTCCATAAAAAGAGAAGTCTGTTTCTTTTAAAAGAAAAAGTCTTAACAGATTGCCAGACCGGGAGAGTTGCGTCACACGAAGTCCAGAGGAGCAGCCTAACAGCAACGTCGGATTTCTCTGGTGCCTCCGCTAATCCAGCGTCCTGAATTCCACCTGAAGAACACAAGAATCGTGGCCAGTACGGTCGCCCAGTAGGACAATGCCCTAACATAGAAATGCCTATCCACCTGTTTCCTCAGAAGCCTTTGGGGGCTGCCATGACAGATAACTACTTCCGCCCGCGGTTCTCTGTTTCCGGTTGCCTTGCAACTGCATGACTGACCACTGCTGCCAAGGTAGCCCTAAACAACTAGCGTTATGTCATAAAGGCTGAATTGTTTTTATCAGTCAGTTCAGGTACAACATGTGCCGTTGTTGGTTGCCACAGCAATTCATGAAAATGGAAGTTTTTTTCAGAAACGTCTCGTGTAGTACATCAGCAACTTAGACAAACATGTCCGTGTCCTGCACCCCACACGTCATGCTGAGGAAGGAGGAACGGAGGCTAGCATGGCTCGCAGCTTCCAGACTGATATAAATATTTGTGTTTATAAATGTCTTCCACAGAATAGCTGCTGCATGACTGCATGACTTCTCTAACCTGACAATGTCCGAGCAGCCGCCTGTCTCCACGACTCCTCTTTCCTTCAGCATCATCCAGCTGTATGTTTAATGTTAGCTTGATTGACGCTGTGGCTGGGCGCTAACGTTACTGCTGCCTTATAAATATAAACTTGCTGTGTCTTTTCAACAGTACTTTCCCGATTGTGTGACTGTGCAGGTAGTTGTATGCTTCTGTGCTTTTGTAACTGCATAATTCTCCGCCGTCAACACCTTCAGAAAATATAAGATAGTTAACGATCGATGTAACGTTAGCTAACGTCGGGCTAATGCTTCATGTCATCTGCCCACTCCGTGAGAACTGACGGTGAGGCACTGTGAGAACTGTCCTCACGACTTATTAAGACATCCGTACTGTGTGTCCACCTCCGATTTTTATCCATTCTGTCGCTTTCTTTGTGTTAAAAGCTGGTTTTTAGAGCGAGCATGACAGCTACGTTAGCGTAAACACAGAGGTCAGCCAGCTCAACCGGAAGAGCACAACCGACTACCGCTATGAACCATGGGTAAATTCACGAAGTCAGGAATAAGGTGGATACCAGAGTGTTCCTAACGGCCCAAAGGGATATTCACACACCAGGCAGAGCGATTAAGCTCTGACGCTGCGGTTGTGACACGTCGTAACACTCTGGATTTTCAGTCGCCGTCTCGAACTAGGTGACCTTCACCTCGCCTTCCTCTCTCTGCCTCGTGTCCCGGTCTCCGCGTCCTCTCTGGACAGCGCTCTCTCTGCCATGTTTCCCGGTCTCCGCATGCTCTGCTGCACGCCGACCTCACCGCTGTTATCCTTTCTTGTGTGTTCTTTCTGGTTTAAATCCCCATTCCTCCACCGTTGATTGGCTCCTGCTGAGGACAAGGGCAAAACCTCCAGGTGCAGTACATTGATCACTCTGGTGCGTTCACAGGCAGTGGGACATTTCTAAAAACATGCAATAAAAACTTAAAACACACTTGTGAATAAAACCATGCAAAAACTCTTAAAATATACAATAATAAAATATAAAATAATCAATAAAACATAAATTAATCAATAAAAACCCAGTCCCAACTGCCTTGTGACATATATATATATTAAAAATAATAAAAAGAATAATTAAAAACAAAAATAATAATAATAATAATACAAAAAACTCTGCCACACAGCGTGTCTTCTTCGTGAGGCGCTTTGATACCTTCATGTGCTGAGGACGTGATCACCCTTCAGCCAATCAAATGGCAGCATATTTAAACGTGGCAGGTTACACTGAAGATTGCGATGAGAGGGCACGTCGGAAAAATAGTCCTCTACATATGCTTAATATACTACGAATGAGTTTGTGAGAAATATTATATTCAATGCATTATGTAAAAAAAAAATCGTCATATTAAAATATATCAAAATATTGGTCGGGACAACTCTGTCTTTCTCAAACTTTGGTTGTGACTTGTCCCTACCGTCCCTATACAAACTTATGCCCTTGGGCTCAGCAACTCGTCCAAGTGGTCATATACATGCTAGTGCACCAGTCTCTGCTGTTGTGGTCCTGGTCTTACATTTTTGCCATGTTAGCAGCATTGCTGGGTGGATGGTAATGTCTGTGTCTCTTTCAGTCAGTAACATCTCATAGACTACTGGATTCATTGCCATGGCATTTTCTACAGACAGTCAAGGTCACTGAGGGGCTAATCCTACTGTCTTCTCCCCTGGCACCATGCAGTGGACATTTTTAGCTTCAAGTGATTGCCATTACAATTTTCGTCCAGGAATTCATCATCCCCTCATTGTAATTGTCACACTGCGGTGAGGGGCGTCTTGTCCTGGGTTTTTTTGTCTCGTGAACTTCCTGTTTTATTTTGAAAAGTAACTCTCCTCTTGTTTTAGGTCACTTGCCCTTCCTCATGTGCCACCAGTCTGACGTCTCCCCTAATCCCTAATTGTTTCCACCTCTGTCCTATCACCTCATGTGTCTTATAGTCTGCGTCTCCCTTTGTTCTGTACCAGAGTGTTGTATTCGTCACGCACCCCAGGTCTCATTCACAGCGTTGTTCACGCCAAGAATCAAAGTTTGTATTTATTTTTCTTGATCCTCTTAAGTGAGTGACCTTTTGTTTGTAATATTTCTCAGTGTATTTCAAGTTTAGTTCATAGCCATTTGTTTGCCTCCAGTGGAGTGCCTCTTTTGTCTAGTACATTTTCATAGTCTGTTGAGAGAGTAGTTTAGGTTTATAGCCTTTTCTTCTTTCTCCATTGGAGTGATTTTTTGCTTTAAGTTTTCATAGCCAAGTGCGCCAGAGTAGTTTAGCTCTTAGACCATTTTTTTGCCTCCTCAGGAGTGATTTTTTGTTTCCTTATCTTTTTTTCTTTGAGGTCGTTTGGCCTCATTTTGTTGTCGTGTTGTTTCTTGTTTACTCATCCTGAAGATTAGATATTGTGATTTATAGCATATTTGTTTGTCACCTTGGTTAAGAGTTCAAGTGAAGAAAACAAATTTCGCAATAAAAGCCTGATCTAATTGTCCCAATTCTGCTCCTGAGTCCTCCTTCCAAGTCTAGGCCTGACAGTAACAGTGTTGGGTGTAACGCGTTACTTTGTAACGCGTTACGAGGACTGTAATCACATTACTTTTTTCAGTAACGAGTAGTGTAAGGCATTACTGTTCTGAATGTAGTAATCACATTACAGTTCGCCAAGCTCGTTACTTACGTTACATTGCTAGGTTAATCAATTTTAACAGCATGGTCGCACGTATCACACACGGTGGGCTGGGGGGGCGGCCGCCAATTTGACGACTTTCTCTCTAGATTTGGCGACTTTTCAGACCCTCTTAGCGACTTCATTTCTAAAAAGCTACGAGCGACAAATTTGGCGACTTATTCAGATCATCGGGGGGAAAGGCGAGAAATATACTATATTGTAATTTACATGCTGCTCATAGTAATCGCAGACCACGGCTCCTCTGCAGCAGTGCTGGACTCTCTCCCCTCCCGCGCGGCTGCGCAGGCGACAGGCCGGTGTGTGTATGGGGGCGCTGGCTGGGGCAGCAGGAGGGTTACAGATACAAACATTACTTTGAATTTGTTGAACGTAAGGAAAATAACTTGACTGTAAGGTGCACTTTGCCCGTGTTGGAAACCTCTCCTCACCGCTGCTAACACTACCTCAAACTTAACGAAGCACCTACAGAGACAGCACGCACACACAAATCTTGTTGCTAAGGAACCGTGGACTATATAACATGAATGAGATGCCAAGACAGAATGTAAGGAGTAATGTAACGAGTAATGTAACTAATTACTTTCTCCAGGCAGTAATCATGTAATGTAAGGCATTACTATTTTTGAGAGTAATGTGTAATGTGTAATATATTACTTTATTGAGTAACGAGCCCTAACAATGGACAGTAATGACTTTGGCAATATGTTAAACACTTAGGTTGATGACTATCTTTCTATAAAAGCAAGGTGTGTGTGTGTGGGGGGGGGGGTGCGTTCTGCGGATCAGGATCAGACTGACCTGAGAGTTTCAACATGGCTGCTGCGTGGTTTAAGGATGTTCTGTCGGATTTGTTTGGACTACAATGATACTGTTAATTATTTCATAAATGATTTACGAATTCCTCTAGCATTGTCAACCATAACCACCAGAGCCAATCACTGCAGAGCCCACCCCCACGACATACCTTAAGAAACAAGCGGATTTATACCTGCAGCGACGCGAGCTGGACCGGGATTTGTAGTGTTTGGTGTAGTGTGTTTAGTGTGTAATGGAGTTGTTTTTTTTTGTGTTGTGAGTCAAAACAATGAGGAGAAGCTGAATGTGGAGCAGGCAGTAGAGCTGAGGGAGCCCTGAGCCTGAGGCATTGCCTGCATTTAAGTGTAAATAGATACGTATATAACTTTGTAAATTTCAAAAACTTATGCACAAATTTAGCAAACAATTTATATTTGCATTACAAGTAATAAAAATGGTTCGTCAAACATATTTGTGGTTTTTTCTTACTCGGATTTGAAAATAATGACACCAAACAAGGCAAGGTAAATTAAAGGTGAAATATAATGGCAAAATCAAAAGTAGTCAAAAACGGCCAATTATATCCCTGACGTCCCACCTTCAAACACAACCTCATTTGGCCATCCATGAAAAAGCTACTTAACATCCCACTTTTCTATAGGAATACATGCTTCCTATGGGCAATGCACTAGTATACCTAAAAAAACTAATGACATTCCCCTTCAGCCTCAGCTGTGCTTTGTGCTTAAAGCTAATCAGCACATACATACTCCACAGTGGGTGATTAAAACCACCAGAAAATCACTGGTACCCCCTACAGAACATCAGTGGCCTCAGTGAAGTGAGATGTCTGTCCAAAGATACTAAAAGGCAACACCCACGAATCTCATGTGTCAGGTTCAGTCTGGACGATTCATTCCATCATCACCAATTGAGCACTGTGGCACATGGTATGCTGCTTGAAAGCAGAAGTGGTGGTTTGACTGGTTATGACTCACATTGCCCCAATATTCTATTTGAGGTCAAACTCTGCAACAGTTGTCGTCATCATAATTTCCCCAAAAGTCAGAAATGATGCTCAGGGCATCACTTACCACTGGGCATGTGCCAAATGTCTCTGAGTCAAATAGTAGTAGTAGTAGTAGTAGTCAATGTAATGTGGACCGATTTATAATGCAGTTGTTATTATGATGTAATTGATCAATTTTCTCAATCTTAGAGAATATTATGTCATTTTTAATGTTACTATGTTCCCTTGTCAGGCTTTTCCCACTCAGACAATACAATTCTGGTGGAAATATTGGTTCTTTGTCATTTAGATTTACAGCAATGAATATCATCATAGTTAGAATACAATCTGATATTCCTAAAAGTTTCACCACTGGCTTAAATAATATCAACTTGATTTAACTTGTGTGAATAAGCTACACATTTAAAGCTGTAGTAAATCATTTTGTTCTGTGTTAGAGGCCACTTGTGATGAACCCACAGAGAATTATCACTAGATTCTGAAGCTCATTGTCTTGGTCTTAAAGCATACTCGGTGCTAACGTTGATCAGTCTGTGCTAGATTTGTTGACAAGTGATGGTTCCCCAAGTTTGCCATTTTGATTTTTTAAGGTGAATATTGTGTTATGTGATGTTCTGCTGGAAAGCAAAAATATTCAATTTAACTAGAGACCATTGGGATCACACCAGACGCCACGCCACCAACATTTGACATTCTGACCATAAGCACTTAGCAGTCATTATTACATTGGGGTTAGGGTTAGGGTTACAGGAATACAGGTACTGCTAGTGCCAGCGAACTGTCACGGCTGGTAATTAATCAGTTCATTAGTGAAGCTTTAATATCACCAAAACCATTCACAAATAGACAGTAAAGTTGTATTTCGTACTACAATCACATACATTCTTCTGTTAAAGTAATGATGGATCAAAACAAGTAAGTTAAAGCAACATTGAGTAGAAATTGTCACGTTGTGCGATCTGACACCATTCACTTTTACTAGACACTGTACTGTCAACATGATTCTGAAGCTGTTAGCTTAATGTAAAAAAAAAAGATGTTTAGAGATGTTACATAATGTTGCTTTGATTTTGAATGTAGATGTAGTTATAATCCGTTGGGGCAGCTCAGGGGCAGAGGCTGCTGGTGTCTGAGCCTTCCACTCCTGCAAAACTGTTTCAGCTTTATCATAGCAGATGACAGTATCAGCAATATGTCTGTTTTATGCATCAGTGTAGTAAATTATGCATCTTGCCACAGAGTGTTTACCCTCTGTTTGAATAACATCTATAAAAAGACACTTATAAGGCCACAATTACCAGTTCTCTGCTCTGTATGTGGCTATATTTAACCCATGATCGTATAAATAGGGTGTATAGAGCTGCCTTCATGTCTGTGTGGAAAACAGTCCGACTTTATTCAGTGTGTAGATTGTGTATGGTACAAGTTGAGTATCCATTCTATAGACACTCAAAACTGAATGTCTACATTCTTATCTCTGAGATTAGGCCTTGAAGCAACAGTATGAGGGCCAGACAGCAGCCTGAGACTGGATCTTAACTGTCTAGTAAAGTCTTCTTTTCTACCAGCATGACACATCTTATGTTGCACCTTGGCTACCATACAATGTATAGGTTTAACATGTCATATGACTAATGATTTACACATCCATTTTAGCCTAATTTGGTTAAAAATATCAACATTGATTTGGAAATGATTTTCTCAATAAGTTGACTGCAACAAGACTGCACATCATTTGTGACTTCTCCTGGATCGGCAGAAATAACTCTTTTTTTGCATTCATATTTGAGCACATGTGTAAGCGACACTCCAAACACAGAATAAGCGAGGCAGTATATTTTGAATCATAGTGATAGCGTGTGGCCATCCAGGTTGCCAGACTACCAGGTGAGTGTCAGTGTTTACACCTCTAGCACAGGAGCTTTGGACCACTGGGAGAAAGAGGTTTTCAGGTGGTTTAGCATGCCAACTTCAGTAGATACTGTATCTGTTAAACACAGTACACAGGCGTCTGTGACATAACGTCAAAACTGTTATTTCCTCACATTCTGCTGAAAATTTGGGTAAATCCTTTAATGTTTTGAACCAAAATTCCTACATATTGCACCTTTAAGTGCTACAGTTGCTGTTATGCTGTACCTTTCCTTCTCAGCCAAACTCTGGTCCTCAGGGTGCTCCTCCACTGACAGCACCTAAGCTATAATTTCCAGCTAAAACTGGGAGGATCCAAACCACAGGGGGAAAAAAAATCACATATAGAACCAACACTCAGTCTGTGGTGCGAAGCCTCTGCCAGACCTCTCTTACCCAGAAATAACCCAAAGACTCACTTTCGACAAATTTCCTTTTTCACTCTTCATTCTTCTTTTTGTTTATGCTCAGCAGAGGTCAGTGGGTGGTATGTACAGTTTGGGTGAACACAGAGAACAGATCAGAAACCTAGAACTTGTAATTTTCCACTGAAATATATTCTGAAATTGAGGATAAGCTTGAATCAGAACAGTAAGACAGGACCAAATTACATGAAATTGCATAAATTGATAAATAAGCTTGGAATCAGAGAAACTGGAAGAGTCACGTGGCCACATTCCTTAAACATTTCAAGAACATTTTGAAAAGACGATGAAAATGTCAAAATCAGTTAAAAAAATGTACATTTAAAACTAGTTACTGCTACGGCAATAAAGTCAAAATGTACACTCTGTTTCAATATTAATCTTAGTCAACAGATTGCATTTAATGTAACAAATGATGCTGTTTTGTTTTGGATAATGATACTAAGAAGTAGTTTCATGCATATATGTCTGATAGAACAAAGACAGTATATACAGTACTGAGGGTCTCATATAAACCACTGTGTCAATAGCCAAGGGGGTAACACAGGGTTCTGTGCTTGGTCCATTATTATTTACAACAATATCATTACACAAATGCAGACTCGTAATATCAATTTTTATGCAGATTAATCTCTTAATTGCTCAGATAAAGTCTCACTTTTTAGCCTCAACTAAAAAAAAACAAACATTGGGCTTATTATACTGGAATACAGTAGGTTTATCTCTTGAAGGTGAATGGTTGGTCGATCGACCACCATGTCTGTGATTTATGAGCATATTCTGTACTCCTGTGCTTCTCATTCTAAATTAAAATAACTTGATGCAGTGGACTGTGTTTCATTACAGGAGATACATACTGTACTCAGCACAATGTACTACATGAGTGTTAGAACATACCACAATGGCTCCTACTGAAGCTGCCTCAATCTTTCATAGCTCTTCTCAAGAGTAAAGGCACTGTTGGTCAGAGCATACTCCAGGACTGGTAAACAAGTGTTAATCCACATGATTACTGAACTTGGATGGACTGCCTTTAGTACTTAGCACCACATAAATAGAATGACGGGTCAAGGGACATTAAAACCTTGTTTTAAAAATGTGTGTGATTGTTTCTGGGGCTGTTTGGATGTGCTTGTGTGTGACTGGCTGTATCCTTTTGCACATGGTTTGGTGATCCTCAAAATAACAGGTTTCACTGTTTGCCTGTCTCTGTAAGTATGATTATAAAAGTAATATTCCAATATGTTACGTTTACTAGAAAACATGCAGAGGATGATGGGGTCGTTTCTGTCAACCCAGAGTAATATCTGCAGATCATCCTCTCAGGTCACCACCAATAAGATTCAGCCTAGCGACACTGAGAAAGCACAACAAATGGTGCAATACAAGTACAAGATAATGCAAGTCATTTCAAAGAGGCCTGTCCAGTGTTGGATGTGGTGGACATGTGCAGGTAGCACATGGAGGTTAGATGTGACATTAACATCTTAATGTGTCACTGTGGTTCACTTGTCTCCTGCCTGGAGCTAGGCAGTTTTTCAAATTAATATATAACATATCACCCACTATTCAGAATATATACACTTCAACTTTAAATTCATCTCCTGAGCTGTGATATGGAACACTGCCAATGCATACAAGAGGAATTATAATTTCTGATGCCCCTAAGCAAATACAGAGGAACCTACGTGAGCAAAGGAAATTAGACTCAGGACTTAGAGTCCCAACATTGAGAAGAATTAGTAAGTAAACACATAAAAAAATCAACAAATAAATAAATAAGGTACAAATTTGCCCAACTTCACCGCAGAGTTAACTCTGCTTTACTTCCGCCAGGTAAAACCATGTTCAGGGATTGGAAGTGGAACTGCCACAGCTCGTATAGAAGCACACAGAATGTGTGACCTTTGAGGATTTTACATGCCAATGGCATAGTTACTTTTGATTGGAACAGAAAATAACCAAAATCATATTTAGCAGAATTCATCTCATTTAAATACAAGGGCTCTAGAGATCTTATATTTTTTGTATTCTAGAATGTTTAGTAGTATATATATATATATACATATATATATAGATATGGTAGCATTCCAACAACTCCGTGTTTTCTGCCCTCGTCCATCTGTGTTTCGTTCCAGTAGCCCATTTCTCATCAGTTTGCCCTGGTTCCCTAGCAACTGACGCAGACCTTGTTGACCCGGGCGACGTCTGAGCCGGTATGACTCTATCATTTATGTGTTCTCTCATCCCTGTGGTAGGCTGGTATATCATGAGGGGTCTTGCCTAAGGACCCTTACCGGATGATGTTTTTGTCCCGACCGGGAATCGAACCCCGCTCTCCCGCATCTTAGTAACCCCCAAACTGGGAGAGTGGCTCCAACAGATCCCAGGAACAACACTGAAGCCTCAGTCCAGAAGAGCGCAGTCCTAGGAACAGCCAAGATACTGCGCAGAACCCTCAAACTCCCAGGCCTCTGGTAGAGGACCCGAGCTTGAGGATGACACAGATACCACCCTACCAGGGTGAGAAGGAGATTTTTTTTATATATATTATAATACCATTATACATTTCTATAAAAAATGCTTCAAGAAAAGGTCGAAGTGAAATGTGTTCTCTGATGCTTGATTTGTATGATATGAACTGGCCTTTCTGGCATTCTGTCTTCCTAAACTGTTCATATAATACAGATCTTTTTCCTCCCAATTGTGCTCCTAAAATATTTCAGAGTCCCCTCTAAAGGGCCAGTCTGTGTAAATACAGGCTCCAGTTGCGTTTCTCCAGGAGAAACAGCCGTGCGTGTCCCCTCATGGGTCTGATCAAAGTCAGAGTGAGGGGAAACAAACACAGATAAAAAGGCAGACTGAGTGAAGGAAACATCTCAAACACAGCAAGCTGAAAATAACACATTGATCATTATTTCAGTCCCAGCTGTGGATGCCCTGGAATTAATCAAGAGTACAAAGCCACGCAGAGACAAAGTCTGTTATGCAGGCCAGAGGAGGCCTGTTAAACTTGAACTTAATCCTACAGTGTTTACAGACTGGTTCCAAACACTATGACATTTTTCAAATACACCTGATCCTGTGACATTATCTGATGTACAGTAGACTGGTGGGAAGGGTGAGAAAACAAAGTATGACTAACAAAGCAGCTGACTGGTTCTGATGTTCACATATTTCATACTTTCTGAGTTTCAGTAATGCCTAGATTTATATAACCAATGGAGAAAATAACTATATGTGAAAGGTTTGACCTTGAGGATTATAAAAATGCTCCAGGATCGTGCATGTGCAAATGCATGCTTAAATGAGTATGTAGACCTTTTCTCACAGCAGCCACTTTGTAATGAAATAGTAGGTAAACACAGGTGTTACTATTCACATTGATTATGGCTCTATGCCATGTGCTCTATTCATATCAAAACTGCTGCTGAGAAGAAAGATAAAATGGCACTCTTTGTGTCTGAGACAGTGCAATGGTCAACAGGTCAATGTGATTGAGCTGGTCTGTGAGATTGGTCAAAGTCATTGTTATCAAGCCCAACAAGTCCAAAGTCACGACCAACAAAGCTTTAATTAAGTGAACTTATCATTTTCAGTTTTATCCATGCAGGTGTGAGTGTGACCTCACACTGTACTTTATCTGTGCTGTAGCAGGGGAGCTGAGGCTCATGTGTCTTAAAAGTGTTTTCTTTTCCTCAAAAAATGCTTCAAACTCTCTGAATGAAAGAAAATGGGGCAACATTTAAAGTGAGGACAGATGTATGTATGAGTGAACACTGTGTTTGTGCGGGTTGAGGGTAGTTATAAAACTTTTACTACAACAGCATCATAGAAATCCATCACACAGCTGTGGGGAAATCACAATCATACGTGGAAGCCTGAGAATACATTCATTCATTCATTCAATACTTTTAACGGGCTACACCTCTACAACCCCTGGCACTGACACTGTGTGTGTGTGTGTGTGTGTGTGTCTGTGTGTGTGTGTGTGTGTGTGTGTGTGTGTGTTGTGTGTGTGTGTGTGTGTGTGTGTGTGTGTGTGTCTATATGTGCTGGAGTTCTGGAAGGAATTAGGAACCTCTTCCGCCTCAGTATGTTCAACATTAATGAAGCGACCTGTTTGAAAAGCCAGAGTTTAATCAGTGAGAGTGGTATAAAGTTTCACAGACTTTCATGAAGTGCAGCCTGGAGGATCTTTGAATGAAAAGTTTAGTCAAATGACTTGTTTGCTGTTTTATGATAGCAGACACCTTTTTATCTTGAAAAATAAAAGCCTGCAACTCTATGTGAGATTAATGAATCATCTCACAGCAAACACTGTTACCACTTTCTCACTGAACACTCAGAGGAGACTGAGTGTGTGTTGTCATTCCAGGCTGAACAAGAGTTCACATTAATTACACATACAAACAACTAATGTAGTCAAACCCAAAGCAATATCCGCTGGCCTCCAAGTAATGTCACAATGTCAAGTCTGTTGTCAGCGTGGGTGTCTACAACCACAAGAGCACAAAGGCATGACCGAAGCAAACATTTGGAACAACGCGCTGCTTTGGAAAGATTCTGACAAAAGAACAAAAAAGATCACACAGTAATAATTAAGGATTAACAAGGTGGAAAAGTGCCTTGCATAAAACTTGTGGAATGTGTGGATCATTTCCCTACGTTCTGTGGTTACCTGATTCATCGCATATCTGCTGAGGAATTCAAATGCGTGCAGAACATATATCCAATAAATAGTAATAGAAACAATATCATTACTGTTATTTTGACAATAATACTTTCATTTGTATTTGCATTTCTTAGTTCCTCAGGAATGCAGGGGCGCCGCCAGGGGGGAAAGGTTAGGTCGATTCCAAGGGCCCGGCACTGACAGGGGGCCCTTGGAGACATGGGCAACCTATACAAGGGCCCAACTAGATTTTTTTTCATGGGGCCCAAAATCCCTGGCGGCGCCCCTGCAGGAATGACAACAACAATGACAACAAAAAGGAAAAAAAATAACAAAACAAGAAAATGTCTAATTCAACTGACCACACACTTTAAAAATGTTGTATTTACCAAATGGTTGAGATCTTCTCCAGCCAAATTTAACTTAAAACAAAATGCATATCTGTCTCTATTAAAGTGAAAGAAGCTGCAGTGCAATCTTTGGAATCATTTCTAAATCATTATCAACAATATAAGCCTGGATTTACAGGTAATTAGTGACTGTATGTCACTCAAAACAAACTAATATTGTCCAAAACAGACTACTGATATAGTCATTTGAACAGTTATGGCAGAAAAACATGTAGAACTTTTTGTCTGATAATAATCTTGAGGTCTCTAATGAGGTTGAATATGTTAGACAGAACAAGATGATGATGACATTTATAGGCAGTGCTGCAAGATATATACTCAAACAATCATCCTTTCACTCAGGTTTAGTTTGTGTACAGGTGGAGTGAAGATGACTCTGTTCAGAGCATGCTGCACAACACTGTACTGCACACTTGTGGTCAAACTACAGCAAAGCAAGCATACGGAAACTTCAATTGGCTTAGAATGATGCTTTGAGAATATTGCTTAAGAGACCTAGATGGAACAGTGCAAGTAAACGGTTCTTCTCTGCAGGAGTCACTACTGTCCAAGCTGCGTTAAGAAATCTATGTATACATTTATTTGAAAATGAAGTCATCCGAGTTTTATGGAACATAAGGTTTAGCATTTCAAGTGACAGTTATGGAGACATTGGTACAGCTGTGTCTTTGTAAGAGAATAGTGTATATCATTTTTAATCTATGATCTTTTATTGTGAATTTGAATGTCATTTATGGCTATGAATACAGAAATAAATAATATGTGTGAAAGAATGACTTGTACTGTTACAGTGGAAGTGCAGCTGAATGCATGAATCCATAGATTTTCATTTTCAACTTCAGGTTCTGGGATCACAGCACATTAAAGAGGCACTTGAGGAAATTATTATATTTAGGGGACTTACTAAACGATTTAAATAACTTTTCGATATGTTTTTATATTCATTATAAATGTATCATAATTTGATTATAATACCTTTCTTAAAGCTTTTCTCCTTCATTCTTGTTTATCCATTTATAATAAATTGCTCCATCTTGATACATTTAATTGAACAGTATGGGTGTAAGAATGACGATGGAGAGCTTTTTGCATAACACAGCTGTGTGCTGTTGTATTTACTGTTACACGCTGAGCTTTACAATGTTCTGCATGTACGCTGCAGCATGTAAAGATGGGAGGGTGTTTTAGCGCCATCTAGTGGCTACTCACCGCAACTACACTATGTGCTGTGTTTTGTAACAAAGGGCGTAATGAGTGTGATGAAGTTTGTAAAAATACTGTGTTGATTCTTCAAAGTATCAAACGTTGATTTTCAATGTTTGCAAAATGAATAATTGTGGGCCTATCAGGGCTGGTGCTGTACTAGTTAGAGAAATTACTTCCTTTTATTGTGTTCCAACATGTAGGCGATGTGAAAAGGAGAAGGCTAAATATCAGACACTGTCGTCTGAAAAACTTTACTGAAAAACGAAAACCACGTCAGTTTACATCGACGAACAAAACTCTTCCATTCCTGTTGTGCTGGTGAAGGTATTACTTAGTATGGTGGCGTTATGATGTCCATCTCAGCGTGATGACGTAAGGGTTACGTACGGCACATGTAACCCACAGTTGCGCAACTGCTTCTGGGTAACTTAAGGTCTTGTCCTGCACGTTGACATTGGGATAGTAACCTGACAGCGGAATACTTCTCAGCTGACTTCAACCGGGTAACTTGGCGCTTTCCTTCAGCGCTTAATATTTTTGAACCTTACTTTACACTATGCGAACTAAGGGAGGTCCGTATGTGTCATTAACGTGCTATGTTAAAAGGACGTAAAATCCAAAAGCAAAGAAGACAGACAACATATCGGCTAACGTTAGCATAGCTGCTAGGGAGCCTGGCTAACTGTAAATGAAAGTAGCTGGTGCCCTTTGCTACATTGCCTGATTTATAGGTTGGTTTGTCGTCTTGTTTCATTGTCTTGTTGACATTCTGTTCATTTTCCGAATAAATCAGGGGTGTTAGGGCTCTGGAGTCATGCTGTTAGCTTGTGTTATGAAGTTAGCCAATTGTAGTCGTAACGTTACTTGAGCTTTGATGCTAACATTTACCGTGGGCTGAGTCGAGGATAACGTCTTGAAGGATAAATGTCACCCCATGTAGCCATTCAGGCGGCTTACATGAATAATTAATCACAGATGCTTAGTTATAAGATAGGGGTGGCTGCGGATCAGCGGTAGAGCCAGCGTCTTGTTATCTAAAGGTTGCTGGTTCGATTGCCCTGGCCTGCATGTCGAAGTCTTTGAGCAAGATACTGAACCCAAACTGCTCCTGGTGCCGGTCGGCACCTTGCATGGCAGCCACCACCATCATTGTATTTCATACCAGCTATGTATGAATTGCTGTGAGTCGCTTTGGACAAAAGTGTCTGATAAATGCCTAAATCTTGACTTACCCATTTATCATAACGTTAGCTGTCGTCGTTGTTACCAAGTGTGCTTACTGTGTCGTTAATGGTGTACTGACGCTTGTCTGTGCCTGTGAAGACCTCTGAATTGCACCGAGGTCATTGTAAGGTGTAAAATCACACTGTTGTCGCCCTTCAGTCGTTGAATTTGCTGAGGTGACTGGACTAAAACATTGCGAATGTAGCTCCCATAGGCTTGTCAGGTTAGTTATTATATTTAAATCACCTGCCTGCCTGCTCTCTTTGATGGGTCTGGGCCGACGTAGTGTTGCATTCAGAGCTGTTGGTTTACTGTTTTCCTTTGCACTCAGTAAGTACTGAGTGTGACCAGGCACCGAGCCCAGCTGTGAGTGCTGCTGTCTACTGTACATTCAGTTAGTATGATAAATGTTTTTGAGGACAAATACTCATCCATACCAGTTCTTCTGACACGGAGTGTACCAACTGACCCATGAGTGTTTATTTTACACAGGCCAGGATGGGAGCCTCCTTGTCCACACCTGATGCTCCTACAGTCAGGGCAGAGGCCATGATGGCCGCCCCTCCTCAGGGTTGCCCCATGCACCAAGAAGCACAGCCTGTCAAAGGTGCCGTCAGCTATTATTATTTTATAATAATATTATAATTATATCATGCTATGTTATCATTTTTAATAAAGGTTTCTAATTTGTTCGTCTGTATCTGCCTTTGCAGTGTCACCACCCTCAGAGTGTCCCATGCATCAAGCTCAGCCTGTAAAAGGTACCGATGATTTATGATGACTTTACCACTGTAGCAAATATCTTTTTTAGAAAAACTGACAGATAAGTTGCATGTTATTTTAATTTGTTGGTCTAAACACAATTGTCTTAAAGATTTTCTTGGATTTCATTTGCCTCCATTGCTTATGTTCTTGTTGTTGTATGTTTAAAATCATTAAAAGTTACTAGTAAATACTGTCCAGGGTTTTGTACCTAATATGCCTCAATCTGGTGCTCTTGTCTCCTGTAGTGTCGCCTCCATCAGAGTGTCCGATGCATAAAGCAGAGGCAGGTCCAGCTCACCAGGACCGGGCCTATGAGTTTGTGGAGTGTCCTATGAAAGCTGCAACGGGTGCAACTAGTGACATCGACCCAGCAAACATGGTACATGCACTACTTTAGTGTTGGAAAACAGGTAGTGGGTGCTGGATGGATGGGGAAGGCAGTGAAAGTATGACAGATGCGCAGAAATAATTACATGTGCAATTTTGGCTGATGCATCTTTTAGACAGGATTGTAATTCACAAAACTAGAAACAATCAAGATGGAACTTTTCTACATTTCAAAGAGAAAAGTGTTCGAAACTTTCACAATGCAATGAAGAGAAATGTATGTTACCCAGCTAAACAAGTTTTAAACTGGGTTTGATTTTTATCAAGATAAATGTTTTTGCATCAGGTATTTTTATGGTTAATTCTGCAGTTTGATGCTCACAGGTGCATTGAATGGTTTTGTTTAACATTCTTATTATGTTCTGTCTCAAAATTGAAATAATGTTAGTCAGATTTCATCTCATTTATTGGCTTGGTTCATTACCTCCTAGGCAACTTATGTGTTTTGTTTAAATCTTGTTTTACATTGTCATAAAAATCACAAATGAAGCCTTGTTACAATTCTTAAAGATTAAAGTGTGTTGTTAAATTGTCTTGACTCCCTGCATGTGAACAGATGCCTCCTCCTAACCAGAAGCCAGCGCCAGACCAACCCTTCGATCTGTCCATCTCCAGACAGGAGTCCACCATTCCCCGTCACAGCACAGAGAAGAACTGGGTTTACCCGTCTGAGCAGATGTTCTGGAATGCCATGCTGCGGAAAGGGTCAGTCCGAAACATGTGGCTTTGTTATGCCATCAACCGGTTTGGGGGGGATCAGTCGTGCCAGGCTGCATGTTCCATGTCATATTTATGTACTTGTAGTCCTATTATTGGGCATAAAGATGGGAAAACATATATTGAAGATTGCTGTTGCCACACTTTCTTCTCACATGTCATTCTTCACCTTATTTGTTCAGTTGTTGTTAATTCTTATGTTCCTTGAATTGAAAATGATGGAGTCTATTTGCTTTGTGGATAAATGATTTGTCTGAATATACCATGAGCTTTAAAGATCACAGTGTCACACAATTTGAGATGGAAGGTTCAAAGGGACTCTTAATTTGGTCTAACTGTTTGTCGTGTCTGTGCTGCAGGTGGCGCTGGCGTGAAGATGACCTCGCCGCTGAAGACATGACCAACATCATTAAAATCCACAACAAGAATAATGAGCAGGCTTGGCAGGAGATCCTGAAATGGGAGGCCATGCATGCAGGGTGAGTTCAGAAACTGTCAACCGACAAAGCGTACGACTATCTAATCATCTTCTAACAATCCTGAGATGAATGTACAATTGTTACTTTGTTCACTGACAGTTGGATATTCTTTTTGTGTTTGACATACATACTTGTTCATTGAGTAGGCTGTATGCAGTACATACTGATTGAGCATGTAGTTGGCAGTATGTGATTTCAGACACATCACATATCACAAGGTTAAGGCAGCATTTTTCACAGATTCTGTGAGCGCACTTATCATCATCTGTTGGAACTGAAAGTGTGCAAAAACAAATCATTGCAATATTGTTCAGCTGGAGCAGCCAATTACAATGACTTTGCAGCTAACCTGCTCTCTGAGTGCACTTTTCGTTTTAGTTTTCTGTCTGTTTTTTTCTTGCAGGGAATGTCCATGTGGGCCAACCTTGAAGAGATTTGGTGGTAAAGCCAAAGAGTTCTCGCCCAGGGCTCGCTTTCGCCACTGGATGGGGTGAGCGCTATTACCCTCAATATGCATGAGTTTGAGTTCATAACAGTGGTGTTCACATCTATGAGTTGTGTTTTATTTGCTCAGATAATAAGATTTAACTTGAGGCTATTTGCTAGCAGTTAATTGTTATGTGGCATGAATAAGTCTAAGGAAAAAAAGATCTCAGCCCCATCATGTCCCCAGTGATCCAGTAATGATCCTAAGAACTACAGCTGTTTAAAGTAACAGTAGTTTCACATAGGGGTGGTGAAAACATCGATTATTGATCAATCGCGATTATAATATTGACGATTATGAGTCGATTATTAAATTTCCAAAAATCGATTTAAAAAAAAAAGTAAAATTTTTTTTTTTTTTTTTTATATTGTAATACAAACTGGAGTCCTCCTCTAACTGGCTTCCACTACATGGTCCACAGTCTGGAGCCAAGATATGTTATTCCATCTGAGATCTTCTTCACGCTTACATCGATTCCAAATCTTTACAAAGAGACAAAGCTTTCCATGCAAGAGTCCCTCAACTCTGCTCACAGGGTAGCAATAACCTGCGATGCCTGGACATCCACAGCTACAGTCTCATATGTGTCCGTTACAGCTCATATGTCAGCAGTTAATGGAAGCTAATGTCCTACATACATCAGACGAAAGCTATGGATGATAGCCACACAAGCGCAAATATGTGTGAGTTTCTTAAAGCAATGGCAGACGAGTGGGGAATAGAGAAACACGACCTGGTTCTCGTCACCAACAATGTTTCTAACATGAGTCTGGCTGCTGAGCTTGGCAACTTTCTTTTAACAGTGAAAGACTACATTTAAACAAAGTAAAAAATAATAATTTGGATATTACAGTTACACTATACAATATTGAAAGGTGCTGTGAGGTGTTACTCAAAAGAGAAGTAAAATAATTCAGCAGCTGACTGATGTTAAATGGAAGATCAATAGTAGTTAATAATCGAAAATCGAATCGATAATCGTTAATAATCGAAAATCGATTTGTAATCGAATCGAGACTTCAATAATCGGAATCGAATTGAATTGGGAAATTGGGCTGATTAACCACCCCTAGTTTTACAATCAGCTAATGCTTCCATGCCTCCATGAAACAGCCTGACCAGGAGGACCCATGATGTCATGTCACCTATTAGATCCAGTCTAGCTTCACAGTATAGTCAGTTCTGCCTTGCTGCGATGCTGCTTCAACAGCCTCACTTATCTCATCTCAATGAATTAATTTCCCATATGCTCCTCCCTCTCTCCATTAGCTACGAGCTGCCTTTTGACCGCCATGACTGGATCGTTGACCGCTGTGGAAAGGAGGTGCGCTATGTCATAGACTACTATGACGGTGAAATCGACAAAGACACCTACCAGTTCTCCATCCTGGATGTACGCCCCGCCTTTGACTCTTTAGGTGCCGTCTGGGACCGCATGAGGGTGGCCTGGTGGCGCTGGACCTCCTAAAGGACTCTGACACATGAACACACATATAGGTCACAGTGTGGATTAAAAACCTCACATACAGGACTGTGAAACTTTCGCTCCTTATTTCATCTCTGTACAAGACATGTAGTGCTGTGAAAAGAAACCATAAACAAGACTAATGAAGAAAAAGGTATTGACTCATACAATGTTCGTGCTAGCAGAACCTGACTCAGTTAGGCTGTATGAAGCTTCATCTGCTAATCATATTGATTTCAGTGAACAATTGAATTTTGGTTTGCATTGCAATTCACAGGTTTTTTTAAAGCAGCATGTGCATCTAAGTCAGTGGAAGTGTTAGTCAGCCAGGTCACATGTCGCTCGTCCCGCCCCTCACTCTGCTCTCTCTGCTGATAAAACTATAAGGAACACTCCATACATTTTCTGAATGCAGTTCATCATGGCAAGAACTACCTGAAAGAACACTCAGAGAAACTATAAATATCAGTTTGAACATCTTCAGGGTAATTAAACTGAAGGTGATGATGTTAAAATTTAAGGTCTAGGCAGGGATGATCAGATGTTGCATTTATGTTATGTTGCATTATGGAAAATGTAGGCTCCAACCAACAACTTCTGGTCTCATCTCATGTGAGGGACTAAATGTCAGGATGCGTCATTGTTGGCTGCCTCCATTGACTGTTTCGTTTTTATCTCTATTTGTTGATTTGCTGAGACTTCATGATTTTTGTTTCTGTAGATTATTGTTGCCTCTGATAGTTTTACCTCATGTGGCAGATTTGAATCAAGTCATGTGTTCTCTGGAATCAAACATTTCCCACCAGAAAGAAGTGCTCTGAGCACATTTACATGGGATTGCAGTGGCCAATGTCGTTAATTTGGAGTGAAAATATCTGAAGTCTCTACGAATGAAATTGTTGGTGATTAAAGATCACATTTGGCATGTTGCCTTTATTGGATAGTTGACAAAGGGACAGAAAATGCAGGTGTAGAGAGGGGGGCAGTGTGACTGAATCGTACAGGTGACATGGTTAAATGATAAGCATCTTGGAGACTAGGACAACTCAGCTTTAAACATTTGCAGGTGAGTTGTTTGGCCATGTTTCCCTCTTGATGTTACTGCTGTGTTAATAACCTTTGGAAGAGCCAGGCAACTGTGGCATTTGTTCCAGTTGGGAACCAACTTTTCAGTTTTCGAACAGCTATTTCTATTTGAAAGGCTCAGAATGGTTCAACATGTGTGTGTGGGAACTGATCCTCACAGTCCAGAGGTTTCTCTTCATCATCTTCACCCTTCACACACTGTTTTAGACAGCAATGTGACCGGCTGACTGACTCCTTTCTCTTGTCTGCCCTCTTTGCCTTGGTACTGTGTATCCTCCTCACATGGTGTCACATGTGGAGCACAGCGATGGGATTATGTTTTACCAGGAAAATCTGTATTGGTGGGACTGATTTGACAGATTACCATGGTGACTGTGTAGCGTGGTATGGGAATGTTAGTGTAGTTTGGGTGGACCTTCAGGATATATTCTATTTTTTTAAAAGGATAAGGCTGCTTTGAGCCACACTGTTAACCCTGTCACTGTCCACCTTTCCCCTTCTTGTTGTGTGAAGTTTTCCCTGATTTGTTGAGTTGGACATCGGGTGTAGATGATAGTAGGTTGTTTGGAGGTAAAACTTAAAGGCAACTGACCAGTTAACATAGCGCATCATCCTGTTCTTGCAGCAAACTTCATATATTGTCATACTTTACTATTCCATCATACTAATGGATACAAGCTCTAAAGCATCTCAATTCATCTGAATTTCTGTCCATCAGCTATATTGGATGTGTTCGGGTTTAAATGTACATTTGCTCTTTCATTGTTCACCTGCAGCTTCTTCACTACTGTAATTTCTGTGTTACAACTTTGCTATATAATTTCTTTTGCCCTGACATTCTGATTTTTATTTATTGTTGGATGAATGTGTGCAGAATCTTGATGCTTGTGTTCATAGAAACCAGATGCTTGTGTTCCTGATTCTGAAGATGATTTCACTTGCTCTGATGGTCAATAAAATGATCAATAAAGCTGGCCTTTTCCGCCTATGAATGATAATTGCCTTTCTCTAAATGGCCCAAAACTGTCTGTGGGGATTTGCTCCACAAGAGCATTATAGTGGTCTAACAGTGATGTTGGGCAGTTTGAAACAGCTCACAGTCAGTGTTCCGCTTCATCCCTAAGGTGTTGTATTGGTCAGGGCTTCGTGCAGGCCGCTGTACTTCCTCACCAAACAAAGTGGCACACAAATTTCCCTGTTTGTGAGACATTAAAGGAATTTTGATTCTGAAGTAACCTAACCAAACCCTACTTTAGTTTCTTGGATCAAACCAGACTTTTGGCACCATCTGCTGGAAATGATGCAGCAGTGCAGTTGCTAATAATGACTCACTGACTGTATCTCAGCTCTTTTTTTTAGCTGTGCTGCCTCACAAACTGAACCAGGATTGAACAGTTCACTAAAACCCTGAGCAGATAATGGATGTAACTTGTCACTGGTTTATTTTATTACTTTCAATTAGGACCTGAGACATCTGCACTCCTATCCATTCCCACTGAAGAAAAGTAGTTGTGTGCTGTTTTCAAAGCTGAACACAAGAGGGAGACGTTTGATTAGAATTGGATTTGTGTGGGGGAGCAGCCCGATAGAAAACACCTTTACATGAACAAAATAAAACATTTAATTGCTTGCTGTTTTTGATCTTCACCACAGAGGTCAGAAGTTCAGTTCAAACACAGGTCAGTCTAAGTCTAAATGCAGGGACACATGTTTTGAGCTGTCTTGTGTTTTACTGCTGTGGTTGCTGTTGATGCCTTAAAATACATGTGATCAGAATGTCATGTTTAAATGAGTTCTATCCACTATATAATGTATTCACGGAAGACGATGTCTCAAAACCACATGTGAGATATTTATTTGAGTTCTGACTTTAAACTGAAGAGAATAAACAAAATTGCAAGTGAAAGTAGTTTTTATAGGGAGCCAACATGCAGATGGTTTCATTAGTCTACATTAAATTCAAATACACACACATGCAATCAACATTCTTCTGCGAATGAAAACAGAATTCAAATACATTTCTCATGGATCTAATCCTCTCCTGTATTTGTTTGCATTAGTCATTTGGAAAGGTGGTTAGATTTAATTTCAGCACAGTACTCTGGTAAAATAGCACTTAACATACTGTAGGTGCAAAACAAGGCATAGTAAACTCAATATGCAAGCCCCTCATTACATGGGGTCAGTATTTTTTCTTTACACTCGTACAGTTTCTGTGCTGATTAAACAAACGAGAGAGACAGAATGTTCACAACACCTGCTATGTTACTGCAACGTTACCAGTTCAATTCTGGTCAAGCCCAGCAGTCCCATATTATACGCCAAAGATACCAGGACGTCCTACTACACCTGGTCCCTTTTTCGCAGTATGGAAGGCCGCATGCTTTTCCGGCTATTCTGACTTTTCTGACCCAAGATCCTCTGTGCAGTGGAAGATACGTCACATACATCACAGTGTGTCACGCTAATCTAAACAAAGCCAAGAGAGCGCACACATAACACCCCCCACCCACCCAGTGAGCAGTTATCAGTGAGCTTTAAAGGTGCTGGTAGATTGTATGTGTTTTCTATAATATATCAGTCAATAGCCCCTTTCATACAGAGAAGGCACATTATCGCTGCAGTGGCGGTTCGTCAATTCTCAGCTGTTGGTCATTCACACAGAGCCAAGCAGCGCCGGCGTAAAGACAAACCGCTGTGCAGTGTTGGGTATCGTTACTTTGGAAAGTAGTTAATTAGGTTACAACGTTACCATCAATTAAAAGTAATCAGTTACGTTACAGCGTTACCTATGAATAAAAGTAACGTGTTAGAGTACTCATGCGTTACCAAAAATTAAAAGCCGTTTGCAGCGCCTCGCACATGCTGCAACTTAACTGACACACACACAGCCTCCTTTAAATGCACCGAGAAGTCGTGACAATGATGAATAACGTCAGTCATCCAACCAAATTAACTCTGCAGGATAACAACAACAGGAAAGACAGTCAGCAATATGCCACATAGCGTTTTATTAATTACCGTACTTTCCGGACTATAAGCCGCTACTTTTTCCCCATGCTTTGAACCCTGCGGCCTATACAACGGTGCGGCTAATTTATGGATTTTTACAGCTAACGGCCACTAGGGGACCTCCTCAATCTATGGATTGTACAGGTTACGTCCCTCACCTTTAACGCCTGGTTTATTATTATGCTTCGGCGTCGCGGCGACAGCGTAGCTACGTCGTCGACCCTACACCGTCATTGAGCATTCGGAGTTCTGCGTCGAGGGAACGCGTTGTTCTGTCGGTGGACGTCATCAACGTCAGTGATTCAGGTTTGTTATGCTAACAACACATAGTCAGACAGGTGGCGGTGCTAACGGAGCTAACAGCTGTCTGTCAGTCTGACCGAGAAGTTTCTCACTTTACTTCGCTGTTAGTTGAATTAAATGACATTCATGTTGTCTTTAACTGTCCGTGCGAACCAGTCCGCAGCTTTGTGCGTCTGTTTGTGCGTCTCTGACTCTTGCGTGTTGACGTTTGCGTGGTCATAGGTTATGCAAATATGCAACTTGTTTGTTGAAATGTTAATAAAATGGAAGCTTCCCCAAACAGCAGTCTCTTTCCCGACAATCTCCTCTGTGCACGAGCCTTTACATATGGTAATTAAACGCTTAAACACCTGCGGCTTATAATCGGGTGCGGCTTGTATATGTACACATTTGTGTTTTTCCCTAAAATTGGCTGGTGCGGCTTATATTCAGGTGCGCCTTATAGTCCGGAAATTACGGTAGTTTTTTTGTTTGTTTGTTTGTTTTTTGCGGTCGACAGAAGCTTTTCACCAACGCAGAGTGTGCATATATGTACCGTTATGTTGTTCTTGTCCTTTTCGCTGGCGAGTTGAAAATAATGTGCGTACTTCCACGATGCAAAAGCTGTCCTCTCTGCCATCTTGCCGGGGGTTCGAAAACACTCACACACACACACACACACACACACACAGGTAACGTAGGTCAGCAGCAGGGCACAGACGCATCACAGCGCTGCGCCTCCGCTGACACATCCGCAGGTGGCACAGTACTGTCTGACAAAAAGCAGGCTGCAGTCGGGATTTTCCTTTCCTTATCCGGAGAAATTCTTAAAATAACGGATTACTTTTTGAAAAAAATAACGAATAAGTTACTGATTCCTTGACGCACGAAACTACTGCGTTACGTTACACATTACACGAAAAAGTAATTAGAGTACTCTAACGCGTTACTTTGTAACGCGTTACCCACAACACTGCCGCTGTGTGATTCACACGGAAAGCCAGCACCACAGCTCCTCAAGAGGCGTGACGGTACATGTCATGATGATGACGTCTGTGTTTTCAAATTGTTTCCCCGGTGTCCTCCTGTCAATCTACACCCGCTGTCAGATTACAATCATATGGATGCTGTTATAATGTGTAGTGATTGAGATCCTGACCCACCAAACATCCTGGAAAGTATCAAAGTTAAGTTTTTCGCTTTAAATTATATAATTACATAATCGGCATCAGTAAACTGGACGCTGTTTGACTCTCTCACTCGTGGGGAGGGAGGCTGTTATCAGACTGTTAGACCGACACGCCCTCAGTACGCGTAGCCGACTTATCCATTCACACTGGTTCAGTTTGCCAATACTGCGCCTCTGATTCTACCTCCAGAGGCGGATCAGCGCCGGAGTGAAATTTCACCTTGCCGCCTCTGAGACATCCACACAGAGGAGGAGGCGGAGAATTGGCGCAGGATACCTGCATCCAAACGGCAGTGTGAATGGGACTACTGTCTTTTATTGTTACCTTTTCACTAAGTGCCTGGATTTTATCTTGCCTCTTTACACCCATGGATAAAAGGAAAATCACTTCCTCTTTTAAATTACTTCTGACACTTTGCTTTGTCTAAACCCACCTCCTTTATATTTACTAGTTATCTTCTCTCTGTCCTCAGACGCCTTGAGACAACCTCGAAAAACATATGAAATAAGCACCAACTGAATGCTCCCAGTCCAAAGTGCACATATGGCTGCGTTGAATTTATCATCAGCTGTGACTTATTCATGTAGGTGGATAGAGCAACAGAGGAAAGCACAGTGAAGGCAGCGGACACAACATGTCTTGTGGCTGTCCATTTCGTTCTGGTCTATTAAGGCTCCTGTCAGTGGAGAAACAGGTCTGCGTGCCTTCTGACTGATGGATTCCTGCCTGGATGATTGTTGAATGTCAGTGCAGCAGACAAACATCTGTCTTCAAATTTAAAAGGGGGCTGAAACCTGACATTTACTGTCCATGTTGAAGACAACATGATGTCTCAACATTAAGTCTTATTGGCTATAATTGGTCATTCATCCGTTGAAATGAGAACAAAATGAACCCAGGATGCATCACACATCGCCAGTTGCTCTTTTGTGTGGACTTCTCCTTTAAATACACGTCTGTGTGGGTTGACCACAGAGCCATGCGTATGCTGCCTGAAATAATGTGTGCATGTTGATTTCCCATGTGTTCCAGAGAGGCCAGATAGCTGCACAGCACACAGCAGATGTCCAAACAGCCCCTGGCATTCTGTGTGAAAGTCAGATATTTTATCATATCTGCTCTCTGCAGTCCCCATTTCCATACCAAAGAAGGGACTTTCAAGCAGTCTGCCTGCCACCGGCCACCCACTAGCCCACCATTACCCAACTCTGTCCACATGTCCGCTCACTATCAGTGTCAGGAATCATCTTGTTAGAGAGGGAGCTCGCTCTGTTGGCTGTTTTACATCCACAGGGCTTTTTTTTTTGCTGCCTTATCTGCCAATCAGTGTGAACATACAATCACACAGATGTACACGTGTGTGTGTGTGTGTTCTCAAATGTTTCTGCTCGAGCTATTATTTCAGCTCTGTATTAATGTGAAGTGGCCTACATTTGCTTTCAGGTTAATCTACATTAAAGTAAACCATTAAGGTGGCACGATACTGAAGTCAAAAATGTGGCTTAATTGCAAGTAGAAAAAGAGAAATGAGGAGGGGAACCTAGAGTAATGCTCTGACACCAACATGATTTGTCAAACATATGTTTTAAATCCCTGTTATGAAGTATTGTTACTAATACTGAGAACAAAAATGCTGAATCGTATACTCACTGTAAACAGACTGTATTTATATAATGCTTTTCTAGTCTTAGCAACCACTCAAAGCACTTAACAACACTAGTCAGCATTCACCCATTCACACATATTCATACACTGGTGGAAGAGGTTACCATGCAAGGCGCCACCTGCTCAACACCCATTGAAGAGCCACCAGGAGCAATTTGGTGTTCAGTATCTTGCCCAAGAACACTTCAACCCTCTGACTGGTGGAAAACCACTATACCACTTGAGCCACAGCCACCCCAATGTCATTTCAGTATTGTTATTTTAAACTTGACCTTTGGAGTCAGGACACAATGCGTGGGACTCTGTGTGTGAGCTGTCTCAGTATCTCGCAGTCGTCCGATAAGTCTAGAATTTAGAGAGATAATTCACCATGCAAACCAAGCTCTGCACGCCTTTCACATCCGTTGGTCTTGGCATGTCTCTCGCTGCTTGAACTTTATCGGGGTCGATTTTCAGTCCATCAGCTGTCAGCAGGTGTCCGATGTATGGCACTTCCTGTCTTCTCAGTCTGTAGTTGTCTACATTAAAATTAATGTACTTTTCTTTGCATCTGTTTAGCAACTGTCTCACTTTCTCATCATGGTCTTTGTTGACCATCTCTTGTGTTTCCCCCTCTCCTGTGGTCAGTATATCAAAAAATGGGTCCATACATATCTTTGGCTCCCCATTAGGTTTCTGCACAGTGACCAGACTACTGATCCACTCCGTGCTGTTTCTCCACAGGTATGATGATGACTCTCGTTTGAAGATCCTTTATTACTTCCCTTCAGCTGAGTCATCATGACAACTGGGACTCGTCGCTTGGGAGTTTCACTGGCTCCACCCTCTCATCAATCTCGATCTTGTACTCTCCTTCCAGGCAGCCATCATTTGTAAACACATCCCTATTCTCCTTCTTTATTAGTTTCATGGTTACTTCAAACTGTGATGGTTCCTCTTCAGTTACTATGCTGTCAACAGCTAGTAGGTCTCATATTGTTATGGTTACAACAGAGACTGGAACCCAAATGCACGACTCGAGACTCAGGAGAGCGAATACAAAGTCAAAATTTATTGTGACACAAGAATATTGGTGCGAGAAAGGAATGACGAGCAGGTGAATCCCGTGGTCCGTGAGATGAGGTGGCGGAGCTCGGAGAGTGACGACTCCTAGATTGGCGTCCCCTGTAGCGGTGGCGGTGCCGCGTGGCCACGCGGTTCACGTCCCACTGAAGATCCTGTTGGACGGAGGAATATTCGTCGGGGGACGAGAAGCACAGGTACTCAGACGGTCACGTAGATGGAGACGGCTCGACCAAACGTAGACAGAACTGTAGGCTGGCAGGCAGATGAGGTAACTGTGGCACAAGGAGAGATCGTGTCAAACAAAGCTTCACAAGCTAATGACACGAGAGAACTGAGATAACACGAGTGAGCCAGGATCTAGAACTCAAACAATACCGCTCAGGCTGAGTAGTGGTAAGTAAGATCTGGCGATGAGTGGCTGAAGACCCAGAGGCTTTATGGAGTGGTTGATCACTGGATGCGTTTCACCTGGCGCTTCCTGCTGGAGAGAGTAGCCACGCCCATGCACACACACACAGACAGGGGAGGGGGAGGCCAGAGGATCAGACAGACACGGGACACACAGGGAAGAAGAGGCTGCTAAGACCAGATCATGACACATATGTCTAAACAATCTAAAGCCCTTATTCACCACCACGAACTCCAGTTTCTGTTTGGAAACTAGCAAGACATAACAATACTATTGTTACAGTCTTGGATTCAATTTTGACTGAATATGTACTGCTTGAATCTTAAGTTTCAGTCTTTCAGCCTTCAGCAGACATCTGTGGGTGAAAGCTCTAATAAACCTACTCTACAAAACCTGCTCAGCACCAATTAGCAGTCAGACACATCTACCAGCACTGGCACAGCACTTTGGAAATAGGTCTGGCAATACAAGACTAGACCTCATACTGTATTTCTGCAGTACACAGGGCCTTTAAAAATATGTGTGACGATCAGTTAATGACGTGACTTCACATGAACCACAGTGCTGTATTTATAGAACAATGTTGATTTCAACACATCCTCCTACCTCAACAATTGAATAGGTTGATTGACAGTGACTTTGACGATGACATAGGCCTACATCACCGCTCCCAAAACAAGATGACTGCTGCAGCACACCAGTAACAGGCGTGTCAGGCCTTTGCCTGATGCTCGCAGTTTGGTTAGGTTTAATCAGCAAAATGGAGAGATTCAGATACAGAGCCAGACCTTCTGGAGAAATAAACACTCAGAGTTACACTAGTTACACGGATCAGAAGCTGTTTACAGACAAGAGGAGAGCTCGGAGATTACTGTGTGTATAGTTGTTGGTCAATAACATTAGCTTACGGCTAGTATACAGAAGAGTAACCTGGCTATTTTGGGCAGATAAACACTACATGAGTGACACAAATGATACTGCAGTTTAACTTGCTTCACTGGTGGTGAGCATGCATTAAACAAACCACCACTGCTGATGATAATCTATATGACCTGATTCAGGCACAGAAATTGACAGATGAGGTGATGGTTTTTTAAGTTTTATTCACCTTAAAAGTTTTCCAGTACATTTCGACTAAACTAAACGCACTGTTAGCTTGAGTATACTTTGTGTTACATGTATAACTTACATTATGTTCATGAAAAAACATAACTGTTAAACTAACTCACAGTTGAGTATATCACACTGGACACCAACAGAGGTCTCCTGGGTAAAAAGCCATATGTTTGTTTGACCCAACCATCCACTTCATGCTATTCCCCACTTTATCACTTTTTATACCACCTCACCTGACTTCCTCCTTTGGTGCAGTTATAATTGCTAAGGTCACTAGAGGTTGCTGTCTTACACAAAAACATACATATGAATTGTAATAAGCTGCTTTCACATTGAACCTGTATGGGTGTTATATGCCACCAACAGACGGAAAGTCTGAGAGGCTTTATTTCTCTGTCATCTATAGTGCAGTAGTAACAACTATCTGTAGATGAACAGAATCAAAGGAAAAAGGATTATTCTTGAATCTGTGAATTGTGAAAAATTGAGATTAACTGTTCAGTTAAAGCTGGGTTAATCACAACTCTCTTTTATATTCTCAGCTTCACTTTCCAACATAGGAAAATGTTAAAATGAAAATTGTTTTATTTTATTTGAATAATGAAACTTAAAGGTCATCTTAGATACATTTAAGAACAGATGACTGAGTAAAAAATACATTGACCAAATAAACTACAGTTTTGCAACAAAGACAAACAATCATTCTACAGCAGTACATGCAGCTAAACATCCCTACAGTTCAGTAAGTGGGCTTCTGCACTGAACAGTGTCAAGTGGCACAGTGTGTTTGAATTCATGGATACAGCTCTTTTTCATTCACTCCTTCATTTATTTTTTTATTAACTTACAAAACTATTTGGATCTACTGTTGGCATTATCAGTCAACTTCCACTATCTGTTCAGTGTTAACTGCTCTAGTTCATATTTGCCTCACTCTGTAATGACTCCCTTGAGTTGTTTGTTTTTAATTTTCCTAATACATTTGTCCATATATTTGTGTCTATGACATGCATGTGGCGCAAAGGATCGAAACAGTACTAATGTTAACTTTGCTTCTCATGGTCTGAGAAGGTTGCTTCGTTTGTAATCTGTTGATGTTTCAAAACCACGATTTCAACCCAAGCCACAATTTCCCTTAACATAACTAACTGGTTATTGTTTCTAAACCTATCAGCATCTCCCAAGTCCACACCAATGTATACTATAACTACTATCCCTCTTAAGACTTTGATTCTTAAGAATCAAAAATAGAAGTACGAAAATGTACCTAAAATGGTACAAACCCTTGTCGCACCACGTGTACCTTTTTGAAAGACAATTTTGTACCCATTGGTGCCGGTACATTTTTGTACCTTATCAAATCGTACCAGTTTAAGTACAATTGTGCACCTAGCATGACAAAAATGTACCTTCAAATAATATAACAAATGTATCCATAAAAGGGTACAATCGTGTACTTATATTGGTACCGCCCTGTGACAAGCTGTTTTGGACTCTAAAGAGACAAAAATGTACCACCATTTCTTTACCGTTCATTGCAATTTATTTATCATTTCATACAATTTAGTAAAATACATTTCATTTATACAATTGTCGTTTCTTAAATTTTGCAACCCTAAAAGAACAACAACAAAACTGAGTACCTCAAAGACATAAACAATCTGTCATCAACCAAATACGTGTCAAGAGGTTGATGGTCTAATTCATTTCTGGGATTCCAGTCCCTGTCAACTGTGACATAGTAAGCATGGAAATGACTTTCATAAGAGGAAGGAATCAACAGTTTTCCACACAACACCCACAACTTGTCCACATTGAGTATGTACTTGGTTTTAAAGAATAAAGGGATGGCTTCAGTGTGCACATGCCCAAAACAAAAACATCCAAGTGCATATTTAACAGTATTGACAGATACAGACGACACACGCTGAAGCACTTTATCCATAAACTGCACATTTTCAAATCATTGATTTAAGTTTAAGTTTTCTGTAAATCACTTGACAGACATGAAAACGGCATAATAATCAAAACAAACATTCCACTGGTATGGAAATTAAATTCTGTTTTTCCTCAAAAAAATCAAAAAAGGATATCACTGTATTTGGAAAGAAATACTTACATTGTGTACTGTGACAATATTTCATACAAAGTCCCAATGATTTTGTTGCAGTATTTCTGTGTCTTTTTGACTGGTTCTTTGGCGTCCAGCCGGCTCTGGACATCTCTTGGGAATTGCGGAATCGAAATGATTGCCGGTAGCCTGTGGCAAGAGGGTTCCAAACTGCAAGACAACAGAAAAAAACAGTGTCCGCCATGTTACAATCACCTAAGGAACACACCACTATTTGTGAAATTGAATCTATTTTTCATAATCCCTAATTAAACAAGAACATGTATGCTGTGTCTGTTTGTGTTACACACAAAGACACACCAATTGCTCCAAACACATTCCAATCTACAAGTATTACCTTGTTGTGACTTATGAATCAACTTAATATGCACAGGTCAGGCCTCATAATATGGATTACTATAAAAGAAAAAAACCTTTTTCCCCTGCTACGGTTCTTTGTTGTCTAATTCCTTGTAACAGGTCATGTAAATTTAGGCTGTAATAAAACAATATGAGCGATAGCCCAGAAAGATGGTATTAAAACATTAACCAAACACTTGCCTTGATGCACATGTTGCTGAAGGAGTAAGTTGAGGGCATTCCTCTTCAGGTGCAGGGCTCAGTGTTAGACTGTTGTACTCTTTCAACTTGGACACAAGCTGTTGGAATGTCATCTGCTTCTTAAACGAAGGAAACAAGCATGCAACCATGCTCTCTGTGACACCAACTTCAATGGTTTCACCGTCAACTTCATGACCTAGAGAGAGAGAGGGAGAGAGAGGAGAATGTACATGAGTGAGTGTGTAATTTAGTGAGTGAGAGATGAAATTGTTGCTGACAATATGGTAAGTCTGGCACAATAAATTCAGCCATTTTAACTAATATTGGGTTCTTGTTGGCTTTGTGTCCACTATGTAAAAGTTCCCTAGCCACTGAAAAATTTTAAACCACACCACACAAATATGGTTAGCATTCAGTAACTCTCCTATCTCAGGGCTGTACGCTTAGCTTTTTCACTAGGAGCACAGGTGCTCCTAAATGAAAAAATTTAGGAGCACAGAAAAAATTTAGGAGCACTATGAAATTTCTCAAACAACACAGTTTATTTATTAACACACATGTGCACTCAAAAATATAAACATAGTGCCATAATAAGGCCTACTGCAACCCTCAAACACAGAGAACATCCCTGTCCCACATCTTTCTGTAGTCAAGTCGCCTGGCACGCTTGGCTGAGTTTATCCAGCGGTCTACAGCAGGACTTGGATCATAGTCCTCAAGATTTGGCCCCTCCAGGGTGATCCTCATGAGGTCTTCAGTGGTGGAGACCGCAAGGCTGCTTCTTTTGGAGCTTTTTATGCGGTTCTGAGCAGAGAAGCCCCTCTCGCACTGGGCAGCGGAAATGGGCAGCACCAGCATCAGCTGCACCAACGCCAGTATGTTCTAGGGGGATCAAGATAGGCCTTACTTATCTCATCTATAACCACCAATAATAGGAGGGCACTGCAGCATACAAACACTCAGCAGTGTTTGCTTACCTTGTAATCCTCCCTGTATGGCTCCTTGGTCAGCATGGTCTCCCACAGGCCACTGTAGGACTTGTCCTTGAAATTTTGACTGACCAAGATCTTCAGTCCCTGCCACTCGTCCTGATCAGCCGCCAGGTCACACCCTGATCTGTAGAAATTTAACAGAGGGAGTGAGCAAATCCTCAAACATCATTGTTCGCATCACATGGCACAGCAGTGCAAAATACATTCTTACCTCTCAAGAGGCTCTCTGAAATGCCTTGTCAAGTCTGCCACACCATCATCACCAAAGGTCAGAAGGCCGCCCTGGTCATCTGGTCATGTGTCATGGTTGAAGACTCTGAAGGCCTGCACCGGGGTCTTGACTTCAGCCTCATCATTAAGGAGCCCACCGAACCTGGCTTTTAGCTCAGTCACACTGATGTTGATGGCCGCCTCAATGTGCTTCTTCAGCTGGGGATGGGTGAGGTCTGTGAGACCTGTCAGATTCCCCTTCAGTGGTATTCCCTTTGAGAGAGAGAGAGAGACAATCGCACACAAAAAATGTTTTAAGACTGCATTTCTCCAAATCTTTAAATCGAATAGACCTACACTCATTCTCATATAGTGACTGATTCTCACACTCCTGCTCTAAACATTTCGTTTCCCTTTAGATCCTAACAAACTCATCCTAACACACCTGGAATCTGCACTCATCATCATCGCCATGCTGAGCAAGCATGGTCTGGATCTTCTCCAGCATGCCTCCTGACTTTGCCCTAGACTTAAGTCCTTCTAGTCTGGTCACAGTCTTCCTCAGCTCTGACATGGCTTGGGGGAGGATCAGGTCATTTCTCTGCAGGGTCAGGCTAAGTGAAGACGGCTCCTCGAACATGTCAGACAGGAAATGGCAGAATACACAAAAAAGTGCACTCTCCATTCCTCTCTTTACCTATGAAGTAGTGAGTAGATCAATATAAAATAAGTGTTGTATTCCTAGCAACCTCCTCACCTGCCAGTCATTCAGGTCTGAAATTTGACTTTGACTTACACCTATTTTTTTTTAGCTTTATGTATTGTGTAAAACTGACCTTCTTTGCCCGTCCTTGAACCTCCACTGAACCTGCAACAGCCAGGTGCTCCATGTGCTGCAGAACAGTGGAGTACTGGCCATGGTCTGTGGCCAGGTCCTTGTCTGCTCCCTGTAGCAGGAACACTTTGAGTGCCCTGTGGACATGGGGGATCCAGCGTGTCCCTTTGACAGAAGACGGTGTGCAGACATCCACACCAAGCTCTTGCCCTAGTTGATGGAGCTCTCTCTTGGACTTACCACTGAAGTGGTAGGTCTTCCACACGAGATGAAGAAGATCGTACACCTGGCACACCATTGGTTCTTTCTTCTGGAGGGTCAGGATTGCTAGCTCTAGTCTGTGAAAGCCAAAATATAGTAAAAAAAAACTATCCACCTTCTTCTTCTTCTCCTCTCTGTTACACAAGTAGTTGGTATGTCCATGTGCCTGTTTATCTTACTGACAAATAATTTAGTGTTTGTGCACACACACGCATGTGACAAATGTGCATATATGTCTGCTACCACATAACCAATTTTTTCAGTTACAAACCTGTGTGGCATGCAGTGGATAGCGATAATATACTCCCCTGCCTCTCTTTGCAGGAGAGCAATCACTCCTCCACGGTGGCCCATATTCACTGAGGCACCATCTGCCCCGAAGCTGATCAGCTTCTTCATCCATGACCCTCTATCGTCCTCTGGGCAAACTGCATTGAATGCAGCCTTGGTTGCATCCAGAACACCTTGAAGGACAACACAAAAACAATAAGACCTTTGTAGCCTTAAAACCATCAGGATAGTGACTCAATTATGCATTTATGAAACTATACAAAAAAATAAAGGTTACTATCTAGCTGCTAGAAAGTGACCACCTACCAATGGCATGGGATTGTTCAAGGGTCTGTTGTCCAACGAGGAGAGTAACTGGCTTCCCACCCTCCACCAGGCGCACATAGACAATCTCACACTCTGTGTTTGATATGTCAGTTCCTCCATCGATGAGAACTGCAAGGTGCTTTGCTGTTCTCAGCTTAGCAGCTAGGCTCTCTTTCAAGAGATCGGCAACTTGTCCAATCATTTCCGCACACCTGTATGAATAAGAACAATGTTGTAAAGTGCTTATAGTTTTATAGTTTGTAGTTTTATAAGATCCCCACAAGCAGTGTTGCAGAACAACTGCTTATCTCCCTGGGACTGGGGTCAACAAATATTAACATAACATACATAGCCTGGCATACTACATGCCGTACACCCATGTACTAAGCTACACAAACAGTCACACTGACCGCGCACGCGAACGCGCGGCCGGGCAACCATACCGGACAAACGCACGTTACTACAATAAGTTAAAAAAAATAAAACTTATAACGTGATATAGTTTTCGGCAATATCGCCCAGCCCTATGACTGACATCACATCACATGCAATTACATTACTTATCATAATGGTACTTATACACATGCCAGAATCACATTATTTATTTATAAATGCAAGGTATTATTATTACTATTGTTATTGTTGTTGTTGTTGTTGTTATTATTATTAATATTATTACTGGAAAATACTACCTGACATGGTTGTCGTAGGTTGGGTTGATATCAACGCCGTTCTTCTTGTGCAGTGTGATAAGTGGCCCAAACTTGACAAATGGCTCTTCCTCCTTGGCGATGAAGTAGGCGATGTTCATCTTGATCTTGAGCTGCCTCCTCATCTCCACCTCGGAAATCATCACCTGTCTATCCAGGGCTGCGGTCACCGTCGAGGCTGGTTTGTTTTGTCGCATCATGTAACTGTCTCTGCAGGCGATGTGCCGCTTGGAGTGGTTGTGTTTTGTTAGGCTGTCTTTTTTTAAATGGGGGTTTCCAGTCACAAACGCCGAATTACCTGCCTGCTTCTGCCCTTTGCAATATTTACAGAACATGAGAACATGTTTGAGAACATTGTTCTCAAACTCTAGCCAAGGGAAGAGTTTGATCCAATCTGATTTAAACTTGTAAACTTTGCTAGTACTGTCGCTAGCACTAGTGCTAACGCTAACTGTTTCCATCGCCTCTGGCTCGACACTGTCAGTTATCCCAGATTCTACATTTTCTCTCACATTTCTCTCACAAATGTCCTCTCCCTCCTTGGTTCCACTTAGTTTTTTAAAAAAATACAACTCGATTTTCTTCATTTTTCACCGTCACTCAGTTTCTCCGCTACGCTCGAGTATCCGACTGTTAACGCTGCGTGAGCTACGTCAGGTGCAGCTTATGAGTCTGAGACGTCATCACGTTTCATCATGAGAGTTCTGTGTTTTGGAGGCGTCTGAAAGAATAAAGACGTTGTAGGCTACGACGATTTGTATACAGAATGCGCGAAAATTGTATTTTATTTTCTTTGATCCACTTTGTATGGATTTATTTTAGGAGCAAAATGCGATTGAAAGGGTTGAAATCCGTACTCGCACGTGTGCTCCCTTTTTGTTTTTTCTATTCGCACAATCTATTTTTAGGCGCATATGCGAGTAAAATGCTCGCACTGTACAGCCCTGTATCTAGGGCTGCCCCCAAATAGTTGACAAAGAGTTAGTTCATCAAGAAGTCATTGGTCACCTAAATTTCATTGGTTGATTGGTCGCAGAAAAAAAAACAAACATTTGGAGCCATGTCTTGTTAAAATTAATATAAAATCTATATGCTTGAACTGTGTATGAAAGGCTAGATGGCTTTTAATTTGAAGGGCCAGATACAGGAAGTCATGACACTCAATCACTGTCAGTTTTTTTTTTTTTTACATGGATATCAACGGTTGTGAGACAGTAAACCATTTATTAGGGGTGGGCGATACTGCAAATTTTGGTATCGATCCAATACTAAGTAATTACAGGGCCAGTATTGCCGATACTGATACTGATACCGATACTTTTTACTTAAAAATTCCTGATCATTGAATAATTTTGTACTTTTGCCTTTAATTAGCTGATCATGATTATGATAATAATAAAACACAGGACAAAGATTTTAGCCAAATAAGAACATAATATTTAACATAATTAAATCTATAACCTATCTGCATGTAGCCTAAATAGGAATACTAATGTTGCTTCAACAGATATACAAAAAGGTTATTATATTCTGCCATATTCATACTTCAGAGTGAACCTGAGTGAGCGGAGCGAGAGAGGTGGAGAGGAGCACTGCGCATAAGGACTGAGAGAGACGCTGCGATCACACAAACTCTGTGAAGAAATACAAGTGATTTGCTGAACTTATAGAAGAGAAACTACAACAAAAATATTGATCTCATCGCGCTAGTATCGATTCGATACCGATACTCACCTTGGTATCGATACTATCAATATTTGGATCGATCCGCCCACCCCTACCATTTATCAAGTTCATGAGCTGTGTGACGTGTGAGACTAGGGCGGAACGGTGTCCAGCCGGACCGACAGATCAATTAGCGATTTAGCGGGTTTTGCGTTTACTAGCGCTAACAATATTTTTTTCTGTGAGAGACTGTGGCGGGCCCAAGGGAGACTGCAGCGGCCGCCACCTGGCTATGGCACATACAGCCGGACTCTCATTGGTTGGGCTTTGAAAGGTTGGCGGTAAACAGAGTTCAAATAACTTGAACGCTGTAGCTCAAAACGATGGTCAAAAAAAAGAGTGGTGCCCAAGTAAACTTTCGCTTACTGATTAACACGGTTGTTAAGAAAAAACTCTTAACCCCACTTAAAATAAGTGGTTAAACTAGGTTAGGTTTGGTTTTTACGTTAACCTAATTTACCCTCCACAACTCCTCTCACAGTAAGGATTCACAAGTGCAATTTTATATCTGAGCAGAACATGTAACGTTAGCGCCATCTTGTTCACCCTCCATTCAGCCTTGTTACCTATAATGTGACATCTTCTGCTTGGTGTTTGCCAAAGTTTAACTTACTTTCACACGTGCACAGCAAAGCTGAAAATTTGTGTTGCCGATAAACAAATTCACTAACGTTTACTGAGAAGCTAACGTTAGCTGCCCGTCAAGCTAACGCTCGGGCTGATACTAAAACTAAGAGAGCCAACTGTAATCCAGTTTGGATTTAAACCTACCTCTGAATCTCTGTGCTTCGGCTTCTGTGACCCCAATGCCGCCTGTGTCGGTGATAATTGTATTAAAACACTGGAGAGGGTTGCTCCGCAGGCCGAAAAGAAAAAAAAATGTTCGCCGCGAGACGTTAGTAAAGTATGCTGCATTCAGGTGCTGTGGGAAAAAAAGACTTGGAGACAGAAAAGCAAATCAACATGTTGTTTATCACTCCGACCAATAAGACTAATATAACACATATTCTTTGTAGCATCCAAGTTGTTTCCACATTAACTCTCTGGAGTGATCACGCCGGCGTTTGTACCATGTACCATGATTCAGCACCTTGCCTGTGTGTGTGGTGTGTGTGTGTGTGTGTGTGTGTGTGTGTGTGCATGGCTGCGCACAAACAAATTATGATACAATTATTAGTAATAATAATAATAATAATAATTAATACTAATTAATACTTCAATTAATTCAAAAATATGTTTTTGTTTAATTTTTAATCATTAGCCCTATGTTAATTCATATTAATAGTCTGACAGTAATAATAATAATAGGCTTAATAGGTTACCCAACAGTCCTACATTTTTTCACTTTATCAAACACAACACACTGTCTCTAATATTGTACCTTTAGAGGGTAAATATGTGTACCTTAGAAGTACATATATGTACCTTTTGCTATTCTGGAACATTTATATGCCTTTTTTACCCCCAAAAGGTACACATAAGTACAATAATTGGCCCTATAGGCTACAGTAGGACAGAACAGAAATGTCCCCTTCTATACCCCTATTTCTGAGTGTGTTGACTTGACCTAAACAATATCCCATTCTGCTCACAAGCTCATGGCTTTCACAAATGCGGTAGAGGAAAATAAGTGTGTCTTATTATTGTCTGGCACTTTGCTCATTAGCTGCAATAAAGTCCATCAGGAGGCGAAACAGCAGCATAATGCTCAGTGGGAGGCCAACTCTCCCAAGAATACAGTGAACTCAGTGGATGACAGTTGAATTTGGTGGGCTAATTGGCTCTGTACAGAGAAACAAGCCTGTTGCGTTTTGTTAATTGGGGGAGGGAAGTTAAGTTAGGGCAAGTTTTCTTTAACAAACAAACAAATACAACCAATGTTGTATTCGTATCATTTTTACGAACATACAGGGTTAACTAATTACATGTGCTCCCAATAATTTATTCAGATTCTGTCATGTTGTACATTCTTTGGAATTTGTTCAGATGGCTGGTGTTCTTATCTTAAGCAATGGCATGGTTTCCACCTCCACCTCACCTCCTTAGCCTTCATAATTACATGTAGCTTCATGCCCCATGGCCATATTTGCTATGAAGGTGAACACTTTTGTATTAAAGCTTTGCTACAAAAGTCACGAGAATTCATCTTTGGTTAACTGACTGATTGTGGGGAAGACACTTTGTCAGCTCTGGTTGAACCTATATCCTCTCCTGCTTCATTCTCACAAACTGACTAAAGTCCCAGAAACGTTTTGGGATTTATGGTAATGGAACATTTTATTGTTAAAAATGTACTGCTGTTGTAACACAATGTAGATTAGCGTTACTCATCACACGGCACACAAGCCTCATGCGGCTCACCAAGCTTTTACTGGTGGCTCACATTGCCGCTAATAGTTTTATGATAACGCAGCCAATACAACACACAAAGAATACTCAAAACAGCTATGCTGTTCATACACAAGATGGCAGCATAAGCTGCAATCATGGAATCTGTTCAGACCTACCCTCACTCACTGCAGTGTTGCCAGTTTGGCAGCCCTCTAGAGCACCACCATGGTGATTTTAAAAATAAATAGTAGGCTGGTGTTAGATCATTTGGGGTGATCAAGAAAAATACATGTTATATATACACACACAGTACACTGCACTATAAGCATGCAATCTTTTCACATAATACTTGGTGTCACAACATGGCTCAACAGTATGCGACAAAAGAGGGAGACCACATAATCTGTAAATAATGCAAAATGTTTTAATTAACTAAAGGAAGTAAATATAATTAGGTATCAGTTGTCAGTATGTATGCAGTGTCTTTGTGTGTGAATGTAAATGTATGTATGTGGAAACAATATCGAAACAAATAATAATGTCAGTCTGTTGGTTAGGGTAGGAGAGACTGAGAGGATCCTGCAGGTCTAATTTATAGCCACCTGAGCCCAGCCTGCTCAGGTGTGTTGCATCACTGATGGCATAGCTCCTCCCACCAACCTCCTGAAACAAAGTAAACATATTGCCTACAGAGGACAGAGCAGGACCAACCCTGGGGTCATCACACTCCCCCCCATAAAAACAGGGTTCCTACTCTGAATCCTAAACGTAAATACATTAACATATTTCATTATTCTGGGTTACTTGGACATCATTGTTCACCTTTGTGCAACTTAACACTCCCCACCATCTTCAAACTCTGCATCTCCAACTTCAGCAACCATGGCACCTAGAAGCAATTTAAGAAGAAGGAAAACAGAGGCAGCAGAAGACAGGAAATATTACTCATGTTAGAGAGTTACAAAAGGTGCACAGGACAAAGCATCCCCCTGTTGTTTGAAGGGCTTATCCAGTCGGGGAGCTACCAAAACTAGAGCAGAACACAACAGAGCTTTAACATTACAAAAAGCTTCCTGGCATGAGGCAGACCAAATGAATTTTGAGTTGGCCTTCTGCAAGTCAGTCAGAGATGCCACAACAGTACGCTTTCCAACCGTCAAATGAGCCAACAAAACATCCAGATTTTGAAGTAATTCAGCATTCTTTAAACGGCCTCGCCGTAAAGAACCATCGGGAGCCGCCACATCTTCCCCCCCACTAAATGCTGATTGCACCACAGTACAAGCAGTCAAAACCAGACACACTTCTGATGAAGGGGAATCTGAGGAGCCAGACATAGCCCAAGATGATGCACAAACATGATATGGTTTCATCAAGTTTATGTGGCAAAGCTGGTCTCTTTTCCTGTGATCTGGAGTCTCAGTGAGATAGTTTAGTTCAGACAGCTGTTGCCCTACTGTATGGTCAAACACTATCGATGATTAAATGTTCAAACGGGTTGTCCACTGCAGGGATTGGACATAGTGAGGCCGGCTTAATAGACTGATTTGGCTTGCCTGTTACTTGACATTTATGGCAAGTCTTAATGTAAGCTGCAACATCACGCTTAAGACGAGGCCCATAGTAGTAACGCAAAATGTGACAGTAGGTTTTCTTGACTCCCAAATGCCCTGTCTGGTAATGAGAACACTTCAATACCTTACTTTGATACTTGGTTGGAACCACTATTTGGACAACCGAATCACTTACACAATCAAAACCCTGCGGCACCCATTTGCGGACCAATACCTCACTCTGCAGGAAATATCCAAAGGCTGCATTTTTAGCTTGAATGCTAGGCTGCACCTGGTCAAACAGCTCACTCAGTGAAGTATCTGCTCGCTGTTCACTGATAAACTCCTGCTGAGAGATAGAAAGAGATCCAGTTACGTGCAAATCAACTTCCAAATCGCACTCTTCTTTCTGAACTGTGAATCTGACTGATCTCTAGTCATTGCACGTGTCACAGCACAAGCCGTGAAGACCTCACTAAACTCTTGTTCACAGTCATCTGGCTCCTTTAACAAAGGTGTAGTCTTCACAGGTGGACAGCCGTCAGTCCAGACACGATTTCCAGCCAAATCATTCCCCAAAATCACATCTACCCGTCGACATCTACCCAATGTAGACATCACCATCCACAAGGTCACAAGACATTCTTACTTTGTGTAAAGGAGCACATAGGACATTTAAATCCATTCCTCGAACAAGCACACAATCACCAGTATCTGAGTCCTGGGAATAGGGCAGAACAGAAGCCAGAATAAATGAATCCCTTGCTCCTGTATCTCTAAGAATTTTCACAGCCACTTTATTGTCACTACCAGTGAGAGACACAAACCCATCCGACACAAAAGCTTCAAACTCAGAATACTTCTCAGTTTCAGGTTTAACAGAATCACACAGCTCCTCAGAAACAACTGAAACTTTCCTAACCGGAGCACTGAGAGCAGCTGGTTTAGTTTTTTCCCCACCCGGAGCGATTTACCCTGTTTTTTAGTACAGGAAACTCTGCTTTCCAATGTCCCCAATTATGGCAATAATTACACTCTTGACCAAAATCAACTGAACGTGGAGCACAGTTCATTTTTGCAGACTCAGACCAAGAAGATTTTGCAGACTGAACAGCTTTAGCAGTAAAATTATCTGAAACACATTTTCCAAATTTTCCTTTATGTGCCAGTACATGTTCATCTGCCAGAGTAGCAGCTTCAGAGGCAGTTTTTACACCCCACTCAGCAATATGAGTGGCAACCTCAGGTGGAATACAGACTTTAAACTGCTCTTGTATCATCAGGTCACACAGATCTTTAAAAGTAGTGACCTCCAACGCAGAACACCACCTGTTGAAGTGTTTAGTTAAGTCCTTTACAAACTCAACATGTGACTGCTCATCAGACTTCCTCGAGGACCCGAAACGCTGCCGATAGGCCTCTGGTACCAGCTCATAAGCTTTCAAGATTGCCTCTTTAACAGTAGCATAATTTTGACTGTCAAAGTCACCAAGCACTGAATACGCTTCTTGGGCGTTTCCCGTCAATACTGACTGCAACATAACTACACGGTCAGCCTCAGGCCAACCTCTCACATTGGCGACATGCTCAAAAAGGGAAAAAAACGTGTCTGGGTCTCTCTCCTCAAACTTCGGTACTAGACACAAGTTGCCCACCACGTCAAACTTTTTCATACTTTGCGAACCAGAGGCTACAGACTCTTCTGACCACCCAGCACCAGCATCACCCGATAGCTTACCTGCCTTAATTAGATCTAATCGGTACTGCTGCAACTCCAATTTTTCCTTTTCCAAAGACAGCCTTAGCTGTTCCTTTTCTATACCTAATTTATCCCTCTCCATCTGCAACAGCAACAGCTCTTTTTGCTGCTCAAAAGTCAACGCTACTGCAGTAGAACCCACACTCGCCACATTGCCAATGGACTCTGCAAAACACCATTTTCAATTAAAGCGGCCCTCAACGACCCCTTGATTTCTTCCTTCAACGGTTTTTCTCCAATGTCAACGTCATAATGCTCAACGAGCTTCAAGAGTTGCTCCTTTGTGCAATGATTCAAAAATTCATCTGATGGAGACTGAACAAAACCAGTAACAGTAGCCATAACAACACAATCTAGATTCCTGAAGTGCAGAAAAAAATGTGAGCTTTCCCGCCAAGTACCTTCGCAGAAACTTACTAATCTCAACCCTAGTCTTCATGCAGTTACTTACAGTGGGTATTTATGCACTAAAAACCACTAGAACCAGCAAGGCAACTGTAAAAACAGCGACCCCTTGAATCCAGGGATGTGCCCGAGACGACCACTCTAGCCGTTTTCACTGCAACACTATCAAGATTTATGAACGAGTCCCAAAGGAGAAACGTTCCTTCATCCTAGGGCTGGGCGATATGGCCTCAAATCAATATCACGATATATAGAGCAACTCACCTCGATAACGATAAATGAACGATAAGTAACCCCCCCCACCTAAAAAAAGGGAAAAAAATCCTGTGTATTTACAGAAATGCCACTTTAAAGGACTGTAAAACTACATTGTAGTTAAGATTTATATTATTTATTTAGTAGTTAAGATCAACTGATAAGCACACGATTGAACAGCTGAAAAGCACAGATTACTTGAAATGACAACAACTGAACAAGTTTAAAAGTATGAAATATACAGTCCCTTATAAACAAATTCTAAGCTTCTCCTTTTTTTATTTCTTCAAATTGAATCACGTGGTTGTACTGCAGGTGGTGGAAGAGGTTGGATGTAAATAAATAAACATTTTGAGGTGTAACCCACACACTTAAAAGTGTTTGGTCACGAAAGGGTTAACTCCCCGTAAGTTGTTTTATTTTGAAGCTGTCGGCACCTGTACTGACGTCAGAGCCGATCCTCCGCTCGTTAAGCTGACGGAAAAACCCGAAAAGTGTTTACAAGAAGAGAAACCCTACGAATGTGCTTTGTGAAACAGAGAGCTCAGAGAAAACTGTTAAAAAGAGGAGAAAAGTGTGTGAGAGGAGGTGCAGCGTCGCCGAGCGGAGCGTGTTCGCTTGCATTGACGGATCAGGATTATTGTTGAACTGCTTTGGAAACTCCGGTGAGTGAAGGCATTATTTAGATGTAGCTGTCGGCTAGCATAGCCGTCGTCGAGCATGGCCGTCTGCTAGCATGGCTGTCGACTAGCAAGACCATCGGCTAGCTAACTAGTCACATTTAGTATCGTTTAGCACGGTAGAATTTGAGTTAAAGCCAGTCGGAGTATTTTGGAAGTTATGCTGGACATTACTGAGTATTGTATTGCTATATTGTGTTTATGAGTTCATCATTTTGTGTGAAAGCACTGTTAAAACATGTTAATGTGTTATTTAAAATTCTGCAATTTCATTGTGAATGTGGATGTGAAGAAATTCATGGTTAAATACTGTTAAAAAAATGGTAAATTCATGGGGAGATTATCTCTATAAGTTAAAAAACTAAGTGAAGAAATCTTGATTTATTGAACATGATATCATTTCATTATGATGATGTAACTTTTTATTGAAGATGATGGAGTAATCTGATTTGTTGTTCTGCACAATATGTGTAGACTGGTTTTTGGTGACCCCGGATCCACTGAGAGAAGTTTGAGATTGATGGCGAGCAAAGCCCACCAGGAGAACTCTGAGGAATTCTGTTAGTAGACTGGCCAGCTACTACAGGGTCCTCACAGTCAGATCGTCGTGGAACGCAACAGGATTTCCCAGATAAGCACGTGAACACATACACTAATACCTATCCGGATAGTGCACAGTAGGGACATAAAACCAACAACACAAGGAACAGTACCAGTACAACAAGAACTGAACGAAAGAGACTGGATCGAGAGACAATTATTTCTTTTTTTTCCAGAAAGTTTTATTTTTGTATTTTTATTTTATTTAAACCAAAAGAGAGCTCTATTTTATTTGGGGTTATGTTTTTTGGGATTCACTGTAAATGTGATCTTATTTGTGTTTTTTTGTGCTGAAATAAAACTCAGTTGTACCCATATTCTCTATTACTCCTAAGAACCTAGGTCTCAGTAAGCACAGATCCAGAACAGGTGCTACAGAGGACTTCAGAATCAGAATCTAAGACATGAGACAAAATATTCGATTTAAAATACATTTTTTTTTACCATTATTTTCTTTATCATTATATATTTTTGATAGACACAGAATCTGTGTCAGAAGTCAGTGGGTCACATGACATGACAAAATCAAGATTTCTGCATATTAATATTCATATAAAATAGAGGAAGCACTAAAGTACAATAAACATCGCTGTGTCTCATTCGTCCAGTTTACTAATACAATCTGCTGCTGGAGTCACTGGGTCCCATGACATGGAAGATATTGAAAGAACTGCAATTATTTTGTATTAAAATATTTATGCTAAGTAATTTGATGACAGTCCCTGAATCAGTTTCCAGTGATTCAGTGCCATGTTCTGGGAGGTGAGCTGACCGTCCTCCTGCTGCTCACACTGGGTGAACCTCAGTAAAGTCGAGGCTGGACCCGAGTAGAGCTTAGAATCAAGCCTGACCCGAGCCCGTGCACGTTGTGTCCGAGCCCGGCCCGACACACTGAATGTAATTATGAGCCCGAGACCGACTTAAACCCGACAACTGTTTAATACGTGGGCTGTTATAACTGACGTTCTCGACGACAATTGCGAGTTGTTTGAACTACAGAAATCTTAATGAATAATGCAACAAGTGCCGCACTTAATGTACTCGACAAAGCTGACATGTTATTATCACGGCCCACGACTTGTTTAAAATGGGTCCACACCTCCGACTTTCCTCCAAACTTCCTCAAAGTTAATTCTACTGTTTTAATTTTTTTCTTTATATCTTCATACTCCATGTTGCACTTAAGCTACACAATCAGTGATGCCGGTAACGTGTTACTAGTTTTGTCATTTTCCTTAGTAAAAATATATATTCTTGCTTTCTTCTTGCGTCTCAGGGAGTGACGTCACGTATGCAAGAAGTCACATTTTTCAGCATGAGGTCACTCACGTGTCAGACCACGCAGAGACACAAATGCAAACAACAATGGAGGGAGGAGAGAGATGCGCGTTTTCTAGCTGGAAATACAGTCATTATTTTGAGTGAATAAAAACCAAAACACAAATGTTTGATCAATGGACCGGCCCGGCCGAAGACAGTGGCCTGTTGCAGCCTTTGAACGCAGCATCATTACACAAACTGTCCGCGACTCACAGCGAGAGTGGGTTCACTTGATTACTAACCTGGCATAGCTGGTGTTGCATCAGCAGGCGGAGTTTGCCATCAAATTAATGTAAAATAAGCACATCGGTATACACAGGGTAGATTAATCAAGTGGACCTTACGTGTCCCCCTGTCCCTAGTGGATGTTACGCCCATGACACCGAATATACCGACATGGCCAAAATGACGTCGGTTATCGTCGTAAATTTCGGTATCGGTAAATTTTAGGTTTATCGCCCAGGCCTACTTCATCCTACCAGAGAAAGCTCAAATTCGAACATGTGCACAACAAGCAATCAACACTGTCTCCATGGCCCTCAATTTCCAAAACTGTCTCCAGCCCTAACCAAACTCACAACTGACTAAAACTAAGCAATTAACCATACCAAACCCAAACCAAACCTATGCATACATGGAAAAACTGATCTCCATCAAAACCAATGACCAAAACTCCAGACTATGAGGCCTCCCAAAACTAGTACTCAGCAGCTTTAATACCCAGACTACCACCTCAAGCCCTCCATAGAAAAACTTAATACCAATTTGCTATATTCTCCTTTAAAGGCAAGCCACAAACCTTTAGCAGTGCAGATTAGCATAAGAACAGTGACACAAGGTTCCAGCAGACTATAAATTACAAACTCAACATCAGAAAACAAACTTGCCAGACAAAGAAAATCAGAAATTGGATGGACCAGCCCCCATTTTGTCACAACCTGGCTCAACAGTATGCGACAAAAGAGGGAGACTACACAGTGGCTGTGTCCAAATTCAGGGGCAGCATCCTTCGGAGTGCGTATTTGAAGTGCAATTACGTCACTAAGCCGCGTGAAGTCTGTCCAAATTCAAAGTGTGCTCCAAATGCTCCCCACAAATGCCTCCTTCTTTTGCCTGTTTCTGGAGGACACACCGCTACTATCCTTTGCGGCTACAAATTGCCCAAGATTCATTGCGCGCCCAAAGAGAATAAATAAATAAATAAATAATGGCGACCTCAAGTGGCGCAGATCTCTCATTTAAATGTAAGTATTGGTTCTATACTCAGTTTTTACTCATTTTATCGTCAAACGCCAGATATGTTAAACTTCAAGGGACCTCAAGATATCAGTTAAAATACGTTGGTAATGCTCAACTTAACGCCTTTTACTTTCAACCATTAGACGTTCAGAGGTTGACTTATATCTTATATCGTATTGTGAGTGTGGAGATGTTAGAGACTCGTTTTACTTCATGTACATAAATGGACCAAGATGAACAGATTTAGATCAGGCTGTGATCCGTGTAAAGTCTAGTTGGAATAAAGAGCTAAGTTTATGATTATCCTTATGCCGTATAAGAACTCTTTTGTCTGTTGACGTAACACAAACATCTTTTACATTTCATTTTGTTTTAGGGAGCAACAGAGAGCTTCATCACTATCCGAGGTCAGAACAACATTAGTTCACAGAGCGAAACATTCCGCCGGCTGGATGGGAGTAAGGCAATAATATCTAATAATAAATAATAAATAGCCGATCTGTCAGTCCTGATGTCACTTTTTGTAAATCTTTGCATTGCTGTGTTAGTGTGATCTCGTGTTGACCTTTTCTCTTGCTTCCAGGAGGATGAAGGAGGACATGAGGCTGCAGAGAGGATGGAGAGGCTCTTCTCTGCTCCAGAGGACAATCCTCACATTATAGCTGTTGTTATTTAGTTAATGTATGAGTTCTTTTTATATTATTTGTTTATAATCGTTTTATATAATTCATGAAATAAAATATTGTTGTATTGTTGCACGTTGTCTATTCCATTCAGTATTTGCAGCTTAAGTACAATTTATAACAGCAAACGGCAACAAGTGCTACTTTTCAGTGACAACAAGGGATTGAATGTTTTCTTTTATTATCAAGGTCTTAACATTTACAACTATAGACAACATTACAGCATAAATAACTATTAACTGATTATTATTAACTATTAACAAAAAACAATTATTATTGAAAACAATATTAAAACAGTTAGAGATGATGGACAGTAACAGGCTGAGCAGGAGTCCCTGCAGTGCTGCTGGGCTGGATGGTGTCAGTGGGACATCATCTGGGTCAGTACTCAGGGTGTTTGGGGGTCCAGTCTCCTCTGTCCACCACATCGTCCATCAACTGGGTCTGCAGGTCTGACTCCATCCACGGCTGCCATGTCACTGAGAATGTTTTAAGAAAGAGACAAGAATTATAATTTCATACTCTGATAATAATAATAATAATAATAATAATTATCATCATCATAATCATAATCATAATAAATTACAACAAACAAACCAATCTACCAAACATTTTGAATACAACGCCTTTAAAATCATAATAACACCATATGTGGTGAAGAAGAAAATACACATTTGAAATGACGTCTGGAAAGAACCCTTTGACCCCCAGACCTAAATGTTGATTCATGCCTTCCTCCGACACCCTGCAGATACACATGTCCTTAACACCATCAAGAGACGTCTGGACCTAATTTGATCACCATGCTAAATGGGTGCCCCCCCCCCCCGCTGTTCACCCTCCCCAAAGAACAGACCCTTTCCCCTTGCATACCTTTTGTTTGAACCTGTCTTTCCCTGTTCTTTGTTCTTACTGTATAAAATGTGACTGTTTCATTTGCTCTGGGTCGACTCACCGGCTCGGACCCGCTCGGTCCACCAGTTTACCGGTATTCTTTGAATAAACACAACACCACAGCAAACTGCTCAACAGGACTTGAATGATTTTCTTCAACAGTGGCGATCAGCAGTTTATATGTCAGCATTAACGTAATGTATCAGTATGTTAATGACCCCAAACTGTTAGCTAGCTAATAATGATAATATTGATAACATTATGTGTGATCAATAACAGGTTTACCTCTCCACGGTCCTCTCAGCCCGAGATAAACCAGAGCCGCTTCTCCTCTTCCTCCGGAGAAGGATTAAAAAGGAAATCAGGAATTCCTGAAGCTCGAACAGATCTGACAGTCAAACTTTACTCTTCTTGTCATTTTTGCGGACCTGGGCTGCATAAATAGTGACGTGCGGGTAGGGGCGGGATCATCTCGCAACCAGGAAATGCTGCAAAGGGTAGACTGTCCAATTTCACAACAGGCTGACGCTGCCTGCAGGTCTCTCTGAAGGACCCTGCCTTTGCTGGCGGCGAAGGATGGGTCCTTGAAGGATGCTGCCCCTGAATTTGGACACAGCCATAGTCTGTAAATAATGCTAAATATTTTAATCAACCAAAGGAAATAAACAATATAATTAGGTATCAGTTGTCAGTATGTATGCAGTGTCTGTGTATGTATGTGGAAACAATATCAAAACAAATAATAATGTCAGTTGGTCGGTCAGGGCAGGAGAGCGTGAGATCCTGCAGGTCTAATTTATAGCCACCTGAGCCCAGCTTGCTCAGGTGTGTTGCATCACTGATGGCATAGCTCCTCCCACCAACCTCCTGAAACAAAGTAAACATACAGCCAACAGAGGACAGAGCAGGACCAACCCCAGGGTCATCACATTGGGCTTTCACTAAAATAATTTACATTGCTAAAGGGGTGGAAACTGTCTCTAAAGTGGCAACACCCCTACACCCCAACACCTATATAAACATACAGGTTTTAATACAGGTTTTAATATAGGTTTCGAATATACGCGACATACATAAAATTGGCCAGTTTCATATATTATATGTACATATAGGTACCTATATATACCTCTATGTACATATACATAGAGGTACACATAGGTTTCGAATATATGCGACATACATAAAACTGGCCGGTTTCATATATTATATGTACATATACACATTGGTACATATATGTACATATATGGTTACCTATAAATGCACCCATATATGTACTTATATGTTCACTTTATGCACCTATATGTTCATCTATATAAGTACCTATATGCACCTATATGTTCACCCATACATGTACTTATATGTTCACTTTATGCACCTATATGTTTACCTGTATATGTATCTATATGTGATGTGCAAGTTTCTTTACATGTAATTGCATGTACATCATTAAAAATTATACATAAAAGATGTTAAAATTATTAAAATCCATAGCTACATAGCCTACTCAAACACATAAAAACCCAAGATGTAGAAGTTTAAGTCATTTATTCACATTAAAACAACCAAATAAAACAAGAACAAGAACAAAAATAATACATTAAAAACCAACAAATTATTTTTTTCTCTTTACTCTTCTAAGCTTGGTGAGCTTTGCATTAATGGATGTGCCCATCACCTCTCGCGTAGCTGCTGGCCACTTCTTCAGTACCCCTTTTTACACAGTGTCTCTGCATCATCTCCGGAGCGATGGTTCGCCAATTCTCCGCTGATGGTGATTCACACAGAGTGAACCATCTCCGCCGTACCGCTGTGTGATTCACACAGAAAGCCGGCGCTGCGGCCCCTAAAGAGGCATGACGGTACACGTCATGTTGATGACGTCAGTGTTTCCCAGGTGTTTCCCTGTCAATCTAAATCCGCTGACAGTTTACAATCATATAGATGCTGTTATAATGTGTAGTGATTGAGATCCTGACCCACCAAACATCCTGGAAAGTGACGAAGTTACGTTTTTAGCTCTAAATTACATAATTACATAATCACCACCAGTAAACTTGATGCTGTCTGACTCCCTCACTCGGGGGGTTGGAGGCTGTTTTCTGTTTTCTCAATAATGCGGCTCTGATACTACCTCCAGAGGGATCAGCGCCGGAGCTAAATTTCCCCCCTCTCCTCATTTGAAACTTTCACACAGAGGAGGGTGCGGAGAATTGGCGCAGGATCCCTGCATGCAAACAGCAGTGTGAATGAGGCTAGTGTAGCATCTACAGAGAAGACAAAAATAATGAGAAGACATTGTAATAATAATAATAATAATAATGATAATAATAATAATAATAATGATGATATAGGGCTTCATCAGGAACCCAAAGTGCTTACAGTAGAGATAGAAAGAGAGAGAGAGAGAGAAACTTTTAACCCAAGTTTTATTAACTACACCTCCTTATTGCACATACTTCCTGTCAAAAAAGCACATGAAATCATCATAAATAATACAATTAAACCTACTGTAACAGTCGGAGTTATTGAATGTAGCACCTCCTAGAAGAAGAGTTGTTGTACTTCCGCTCCGCCATGCATAGCAATGCCGCCAGTGGAGTGAAGACCACCCTTTTATTTTATTTTATATTGTGATGTATAGGTGTAGGATCCTCGACCTAAGTGTGTCAGAGCATGTATGCGTGTGATAACTAGTGCCGTAGCGACCTGGCGTGGTATGATCTGTAAGTTACAGTGGAATAAAAGTATGTGCGGAAATCCCACATGTTGCCTGCCGTGTTGTCTGAGCTATCTGGAGCTAGCCGCCATTGCAGCAGACCATAACCTGCCCCTTCACCGACCACGTTATACTACACACACACACACCCAAACACGCCTACAAGTTAAGAAACAAAAAAAGAGAGAGAGTGAGAGAAAGAATTATAAAGTAAGAAGTATTTAGGCTATTGTATAAGAAAACCAACAATTGGTGCAGTCAGTTACCTTTTTCTTTGAAGCTTTCTCAGTCTGTCTCTGCTCACTGTACTTTGAGTTTGGGATGTGAGGACGTTTTGTTTCAAGTGTGTTCTCGGCCATCTCCATCTTGCATAGCTTCATTTGGAGAGTCTTTTGAAATTCACAAAGTTGGGCAGTGAAAAGTGACAACGAATTTGTCTTCAAAATAAGAGCTTTACATTGCACCCCATTGGAGTTTAGAACTGGGTTCTTTGCTGGGGGCTTTTAATTTGAAAGTAGCGGCCGTTTGTAGCTTTTCGCTACAACAACAAGCAGACAACAAAGACAGCTACAGAGGCCGAGGAGACGCTAGCATCTCCTGGATCTCAGCGGCTTTCCAGTTGCTCATCTTGACGTCCATGGATGAAGTGATGGACTGACTGCTGTGATCAGCTGTTTCCTGGTTTTAAACTCCCTGGCTGTGGGTCGCACAACAGTGCACGTCATCAACACTTCCGCCCATCTCACGCAATTGCCGGCACATTGATGTTTCGGGTTTAGATAGCAATGGAGGCGGAAATAAGTGTACCCTCCGAGGCGGCAAATTGGCGGACCAAAACAGACCCCCAATTTACCGCCTTCTGTCTAAATCCGTGGACAAAAAGGCCACATTGGCGGCTTGCTGCCCCGAATAAAAACGGCTATTATGTGCCCCTCTTTCCCCACAATCTGTCCATTCCAGCAGGGCATATCTGATCTCCGAGGTTGCTTCTGCTAGGGGTGGGCGGATCGATCCAAATGCTCACCAATGCACACCTGGAATGCCTCACAAGGATTGCGACAGCAGACTACAACTATAAAATAAAAAAGTCAAGGACAAGCAGGCCTGCTTCTGCTCATCGCAGTACTATGGCATGCCTGTTTTTAATTAGCATTGTATTGGCTGCATTTTGTAAGTTGTGGTATTACAAATAATTAGGCAGGTGCTTAATGGTTGGGGTGGCTTTTGTCACAACCCGCAGGTCGTGATCCAGGCCTCTGGCTCAGTGTATGTGTGTGATTGTAGTTTTTTCTTTTTTTTGTTCCTTCGGTGTGCTTGGTGTGTTTTGTCTGCCTGCCACACAAACCTCAACCTGACCTGTGCAAATCTTCAATAAATTCTCTTGTGTTTAACATCAACCCTTGTCTGCATTAGAGTCCCTGGTCCCCGGACCTGACAGAACGATTCAGCCAGTATGGACTTAGCAGACTTGGAGCCAGTCTGCCACGCTGTCGCCACCCAGGGAGCGATATTGGACCAGCACAGCACCGCGCTTCAGGAGATAATGGGTGAAATCCAGAACCTATCCACCCACATGGCGACCTTCCAGGGCGTGATGCAAAGCCCGCCTCCGGTACCTGTCCCTGCTGCACCGACTGCCCCAGCCGCACAAGCCACTCAAGCTGCACCAGCCACAGCCCATCCCGTCAGGGAACCCTGGGTCTCCCCACCAGAGATGTATGATGGAAATCTGGGTCAATGTAAAACTTTCCTCGTGCAGTGCGGGCTTGTTTTTGATCTCCAGCAACTGACTTACGCCACGGAGAAAGCTAAGATCGCTTACCTGATTGGACTGCTGAGGGGAGCAGCGTTGGAATGGGCTTCAGTTCACTGGAGGAATTAGGACCAGATCACCGCCACATATACCGCGTTCACCGCTGAGATGAGTAAGGTTTTCTACCACCCGATCCAAGGTAAAGACGCATCCATGAGGCTCTTCTCTCTCCGTCAGGGTTTTCGGAGCGTGGCGGAATACGCCATAGACTTCCGGACATTGGCAGCAGAGAGTGGGTGGAACGGGGCGTCCCTGCAGGCTGCTTTTGTTAATGGGTTAAGTGAATTACTGAAGGATGAATTAGTTTCACACCCTGTTCCTAAAGACTTGGACGAATCGACAATCGATGCCGGGAGCGGCGAAGGGAGAAGACGCGTAGTCCTGGCAGTGACGTCACTCTTCGTCGGAGGTAGGATTCCCCAGTCCCAGTGACATCTCGGTCAGTCCGGTCATTATCTCGCCACCTGCCCAAGCTGCCCGTTAAACCGGAGGGCTCGCTAGCCAAGGGGGGCACCCTAAAGAGCCGAGCTACTACACCTCTGTCTCCTCGACCTCGAACCCAACTACACGCCACCATCAGCTGGAAGGGCCAGACACTGGAGCTTCTAGCGCTCATTGATACCGGAGCCGACGAAAGTTGTTTGGACACCACGCTTGTTAAACAGCTAGGGCTATCTACAGAGCTACTGGGTGAGCCGCTGGAGGCTAACACACTTGATGGCAGACTGCTGGCTCGAATCACCACCCGCACCTGCCCAGTCCAGCTCCAACTGTCAGGTAATCATTTCGAGAATACTTGGTTTTTTTGTCATTAACTCCCCATACATACCTCTGGTTTTGGGCCACTCCTGGCTGATGAAACATAATGATAACAACTGCTTTTGAGTCCCTCCAGGGGGCTACCATCTTTTCCAAATTAGACCTGCGTAATGCCTACCGCCTAGTCCGCATCCGTGAAGGGGACGAGTGGAAAACGGCCTTTAACACTCCCCTGGGGCACTTTGAGTATCTAGTTATGCCCTTTGGAGATATGCTGGGCCGATTTGTCTTTGTCTACCTTGACGATATATTAATTTTCTCTCAGAACCAAGCAGAGCACGTCCAGCATGTCCGCCAAGTCCTTCAGTGCCTGCTTGAAAACCGTCTGTTCGTCAAAGCAGAGAAATGTGAGTTCCACGCCTCCATGGTCACGTTCCTCGGCCACATCATCACCCAGGGGCAGGTGAGGATGGATCCTGAGGAGGTGAGAGCGGTTTTTGATTGGCCCAAACCTGAGAACAAGAAGCAGCTACAGAGTTTTTTGGGTTTTGCTAATTTCTATAGACACTTCTGTTGTAAGGTGAGGAGCAGCAAAGCGTGGTGGAAAACAAAATATCACACTGGCAAGGGTTGTGCAGGAAAAAATAGAAATACTTTTATTTTAGTCTCAAAAACAAACAAAGAAACAAACATTTCTTACTGAGCTTCAGACCGCTCAGGTCGCTCTCTTCTCATGAAAAACCCCAAAACTCCTCGCCCTCTCCCATTCCACTCACATATATAGCGGGAGAGTCCGCCTTTCCAATTCAACTGGCCTTTCAGGGCAGATCTCTATAATGGAGAGTTTAAAAGGTTTACAATGCATAGACATGGTTTTCATTCACTTGCTCACACTCTAACAAGTTGTAAATGCATTCATCCTTAGTCTAAAATACCTACTGCACATTCACAACAAAGAAATGATTTGTATTTTATTCATTATTTAACTTAATTACCAGTCATGACATCACACATCCATGATCCAATCGCCACTGAGAACACGCCTTCTCAGACTCCACATAAAAAGGCTACTAATTAGGTGCGCTTCCTCTTTCCACATCAACACAAGATGGCCACCACAAAGGACTCCAACTCTGACAGGTTATTACTTGGATTACCACAAGTCTTGTATATACATTTTGTGTAATCAACTTAAAGTACAATCCTTTGTATTTAACAAATGCTAGTGGAAACATAATTTAAATAAAGAAAATGGAAAAATGTGTCTGAGTGTCTTTCCACCTTTCTGAAAAACTGGTTGGCAACTAGTGAGAGAGCTGGTGCTTCATCACAGCTTCATCAGAAACTACAGCCACATAGCTGCACCCCTAACCGCACTTACCTCCCCAGTCAGGCCGTTGCTTTGGACATCTGATGCTGAAGGAGCTTTTTCTAAACTGAAGAAAAGGTTCACCTCAGCCTCCTACTGACTTTGTCCGACCAGTGTGGCTCTCACGGAAAAATATTGAAGATCGCTGATGTAGATTAACAATAGTGTAACATCTGAAAATGTCTGTAGTGAGACAGAAAGGTCTTGACTCAAATTTTAACAACAGATTTTGCTAAAGCTGTCAACAGCATCTTAGTAAGTGGCCCTTGAGTTTTTTAAACTACTCTTTTTAAAGTAAAGGAAGAACTTTTACACTCAGTGTCTGTTTTTTTTCCTCCAAAAGACACAAAAGTCACAAAATGAGAGGAAGAAAGCACATGAGCATCACAGTTGATTGACAAATGTTTGTTGTGGTACAAATGTCCTAATACTAATAATGAAATAATGATTAAGGCTTCTGAAACAATTAGTCAATTATGATAATAACAATCTTTATTCAAATAGCACCTTTCTTAACAAGGTTAGTTAAGTGACAAAGAAACTTGTTTGACTACAATTTTGCTAATCATGTAACCCGTCATTTATCACCCAAAAACGCTGAACATTTGTTTGTGTCTCAAAGCCTTGCTCTATTTGTCAGTTTTTTTTGATTATAACACAAGTATGAAGAAAAATCAAGCTTCAGGCACTCATGTGTGGAGCACGACCAACAATACTTGAATTCAATTAAAAAGCTGTTATTCAAAATCTGACTACTTACACAACAATAAAACTCAGAGCAGTTTCCACCTTGATGGTCTTCATCGGGGAACAATTTTTAATTTTTAATGAGTATCTTTTTTTTGTGCCCTGATGAAGAGCTTCTAGAGGCGTTTTAGTTGGATAGAACAGTATGTTTGAAGATTCTGTTTTGTGACAGAACACAGCGTGCCCCTCACACCACTGGTGTTTGAGCCATGATATTTCACAGTCAGACCCTGTGTTTCCCATTTGTCATGCTATGCCACCTTGTCCACAGAATGCTGCATGGATCTCGTCCAAATGATACATGTTTTGTGTGTTGGGGCTACCCACCTGGGTCACTTTTCCTCCAGGAATGTCCCAAACTATGATGATTCAGCAAATTGGGGTAATAGAGTCAAACCAATCAAAAAGTGGCATTCACTTCCCTGGTTGAAATCTCAGTGATTAATTAAAAAACAAGTCAGTATAAGATTGAAAGACAATTGCAGTCCAAACACAGCAACAGACAGAGTGAAGGCAGAGTTAACTGAGCAGTGATGGAGGAAGACTGAAAGAGATGGAGCGCTAGATGAAAAAGAAGAAGACAGCTCGGATAGAGCCGAGAGCTTCATCACACATCTCCTCAGGGATGTAATCAGTCCTCCTCCAATTTGGTGCTCACTGCTTATCGCACTACCGGGAGCCATGACCCACAGACTTTTACGATGTGGTTGACTGGCAAAGAAAGAGATAGGCCCTGTCTGCCTGCCAATGTCTTTTAATGAGCACGCCGATAAACAGCAAGAGGACGACCGGAGCTGAGGCCCTTTATAATTACTTCTCCAATGATCACCCTATTTCACCCTGTATACCAGATCAATATTACAAGACATGGCCTTGATGACTTACAAAGTCACTTAATCTCACTTGATACTGCCTTCACTGTGGGAAGGTGGGAGGTCTTTATACAGGGAGGGATGGCTGAACACAGGGGGGAGGAAAAGAGAACATTGAGATCCAGAGTTTGCTTGGATTCATTTCAGGGAAAACTGTTAGGCAAGGGATGTAAAGGAAGGATGGTTTGAAGGTAAAAAAAAAACTCAGGTAAATATTAAAAACTGATCATGCAGTGTAAAAACCCAACAATAAAAACCTAAATTCAGAAAGCTAATGATAATATAGATGTGAAGTTGTTAACATTGTTCTTACTGTCTTCTGTTAATATGTTTATCAGTGTAGGAGCCATACAGGTGGAAGATGAGGAGCACGGTGTGCTTGAGAGTGTCACTCACCTGTGACACAGATGAGAGAGGCAGGATTGGGTAGTAGCCGTAATTTTTGTTGACCGCTACCCACTCATTCATTCATCACTTTGTTATCTGTTTAATCCGCTGGTTTTCATGTTCTATTTATCCATCTTTGCTGCGCTGTAATAGCTCTGTGCTGTTTGTTCATAATAAATGCACCAAAAGCATCTTTGGATCTCAGCGTATCTGTTATCATAGCCTCCTAGCGCATCACAAATCTGCGAACCTGAGGACCCAACCTCGTACTCTCAGCGGCTAAAAGGCTTGTCAAGGAAGCCGCAACATTTTGTCAACAAAAAAGGCGTTTAATGAAAATCATCAAGCTGCGCCAAAGAACCAAGTCATCACACAACGACTAGCCCGAGAACAAAGGAGCCACAGCTAAGTGCCACACCAAGCCATCCATTCACCTGGGAACAGGTAGGCCTGAACCTGTTTATGTTATGTGGATTAAGGAATCCGCTTCGATTGGAATGCATTGTGTCAAATGAGGACAATGTATTAAATGGATATTACGCTGGTTGCATTGGCGCAATGATGGCGGCGCAACTTCTCCGTGCTTTATTTGATTGTGATGTTGGGACTTTGTGGCATAAATACGTGGTGGCTGTTCTCTAAAGGCCTATTGCTTGTTGGAATGCTTGGATCGAATCTGCTTTGTCATTGAATTTAAATGCAATGTCTATGGATGGATTTTGAATGCGCTCTTGAACTGTGATTGTGTTGCTTCATACAGAATACAATCTAATGGAAATGAGTCAAAAAACGCTGTTGCTGAATGTTCAAACATGGAAAATGAAAAAAGGGAAATTAAACTGACGGCCAAAGCTGTGGGAAATAAAATCGAACGGCTCAAGCATGAGCGCAAAAATGCCGTTAATAAAATCAAAGCGCTTATTCCGCAAATAAAAGCGCACATGAAATCAAAAGAAAATGTAACCGAAATCCCCTCACAACTGAACAACTTGAATGCATTGCGTAAAAAGGCAAACGACCTGCACAATGAATTACTGCCACTACTTCCTGATAATGAAGGTAAAAAACAAAATGAGTGGCTTTCTAGCATTATGGATACAGTGATGCAAATCAAATCAACTATTTTTATATAGCACCTTTCATACATAAAAATGCTATCCAAAGTGCTTTACATTAAAAGAAAAGAAATGAAACAAACCCCCTTAACATCCCTACTCCCCGCACCCTCATTCCCCATACCATGGCCATAAAGCCCTGGAGCAGGACTCCCCAACTGTCGAGGCCCGGCCAACCCCCAGGACGGGGGGTACTAAAAGAAATGAAAAACCTCCTAAAACAACATAAATGAATGTTAATAAAAATGACTAAGAGCAAAACATAACTTTTAAGCACTAAACCCGTAAGCAGCATTAAAAATAAATAAATAAATAAATAAGTATATGAATAATAAAACCTATTAAAGAAAATTAAAGGACAAAGAAAAATGACAGGACAGCATAAATGAGTAATAATAAATGAGTAAAAGGGGACTCAGTTAAAAGCTAAATTAAAAAGGTGAGTCTTGAGCCTGCGTTTAAAAGCATCAACAGACTCAGTGGCCCTGAGGTCCTCCAGCAGGCGGTTCCACAGGCGAGGGCCGTAATGATAAAATGAGGCTTCACCAAAGGTTTTGGTTCTATCATTGGGAACAGATAAAAGACCAGTACCGGAGGACCTCAAGGTCCGCGAGGGCCGATACGGTAAAAGCAGGTCAGACAGACAGGAAGGCCCAAGGCCGTTAAGACACTTAAAAACTAATAAAAGAATCTTAAAATTGATCCTGAACCGCACAGGGAGCCACTGCAATGATTCTGAAACTGGTGTAATGTGAGCCCCCTTTCTGGTCTTTGTCAGCACACGTGCAGCTGAGTTCTGGAGCAGTTGAAGCTGCGAAATGCTCTTTTTTGGGAGATCAGAGAGCAGGGCATTACAGTAATCTAACCGGCTAGAGATAAAAGCATGCATTAGCACCTCTGTGCTGGCCAGAGAGAGAAACGGGTGAACTCTGGCTATATTCTTAAGATGGTAAAAACCAATCTTTGTCGTATTTCTGATGTGTGGAATAAAATCAAGCTCAGAGTCGAAAAGAACGCCCAGGTTTTTTACGCACTGTGAATGTTTAAAAGCATTTAGTTTTGGTAAAAGTTTCTCTCTCTTGCCTTCAGGATCAATAATTAAAACCTCTGTTTTGTCGTGGTTGAGCTGTAAGAAGTTTTCTGCCATCCATGATTTTATATGTAAAATACAGTTTAAAAGGGAATCAATAGGTCCCGAGTCATCAGGAGACACGGCGATGTAAAGCTGTGTATCATCAGCATAGCTGTGAAAATTGATGCCGTGCCTCCTAATGATGTCCCCAAGGGGAAGCATATATAAGTTAAAAAGTATTGGACCTTAAATTGACCCTTGGGGCACCCCATACTTAAGTTCATGCGTTCCTGAGGATTCATACTTATAAGAAAGTAACGATCTGTGAGGTAGGAATAAAACCAGTTAAGAACAGTACCAGAGAGGCCCACCAGGTGTCAGAGTCTATTTAACAAGATGTGGTGATCTACTGTATCAAAAGCAGTGCTTAGATCAAGTAGCACCAGGACTGACAGTTTCTGAGAGTCCATGTTACACCTGAGATCATTAACAATCTTCACGAGGTCTGTCTCGGTGCTGTGGTTCATCCTAAAACCAGATTGACACTGTTCTAAAATATTGTTGCTGTTTAAAAAATAATTTAATTGGATATAAACCAGCTTTTCTAAAACTTTACTTAAAAAGGGTAAGTTGGATACAGGTCGGTAGTTAGGAAAAATATCAGGATCCAGGTTGCTTTTTTTCAGAAGGGGCTTCACCACTGCCGTTTTAAAGGCAGTAGGGAAGACACCCGTCTGGAGAGAGCAATTCACAAGATTTAAAAGTTCAAACTCAAAGAACGCATAAAATTGTTTTAAAAGTGATGTGGGAATTTAGTCTAAAAGGCAGGTTGTTGGGTTAACTCGGGAGAAAACTCTACTGAGTGTTTCTGCATCAACCAGGACAAAATGCTCCATTGTCTCCTCAGATAAAAGCGATGGTCCAGGTCTGTTAAAAGCAACATTGTTTTGTTCTAAGAGAGTGGATCTGATGCCATCAATTCTACCTCTGAAATGGTCTGCAAAATCCTCACATAGATTGTTTGTTGGAACTATGGAGGACTTCTTAAAATCAGTATTAATTAAACGAGCTATTGTGGAGAAGAGGAATTTATGGTCATTCCTTTTTATCTGAGATGAGTTGTGAAAAATGGGAGGTTCTTGCCTGTTTTACTGCTTTATTGTAGGTTTTGAGTTTGTCCCGGAATATGTCATAATGAACTGTTAACTTTGTCTGCCTCCATTTTCTCTCTGCACTCCTGCAATTTCTTTTCAGTTGTTTTATTTCAGTCTTAATCCAAGGTGGTGAAGGTGTGATTTAAACTGTTTTTGTGGAAAGTGGAGTCACTGAATCTAGGGCTGACCTGAGTTTACTGTTAAAATTATCAACAATAAAATCGCAGGGTGCAGGTAAAATGTCAGCAGTGCTATTGTGTAAGATTTCAATAAAATTTGCAGTCACTTCAGGAGTAAGGTAGTGCTTCCTCACTGTTCTCACTGGGGCCTCCTGTTGGATAAAACTGGAGATATTAAAAAACACACAATAATGGTCAGACACAGCCACGTCGACAACAGAGGACACACCAGTGGACAGGCCATATGTTATGACCAGGTCCAGGGTGTGTCCTCTGTTGTGAGTGGGCTGTGTGATGTGCTGCTTAAAATCCAGGTAGTTTAAAAGATGTAAAAATTCAGTCGCAGTGGGATCTGAATTATCATCTGTGTGTATGTTAAAATCACCAGTTATTAAAACCCTATTGTAAGTTGAGTGTAAAATTGATAAAAGTTCGGAAAACTCACTGATAAAACAGGGGTGGTGCTTGGGTGGTCTATAAATAGTCATACATAAAATCGGAGGACTGCTAAAAACAAAGGCATGATGTTCAAATGATGTATAGTTGTTAAAAGAAATGTCCTTTGTTATTATAGAGTTTGAGATGATTGTTGCAGTCCCACCACCTCTCCTACCACTCCTGTTAGAAAATAAAAAACTAAAGTTTGGTGGGGAAGCCTCAGTGAGAACAGCTGGTGCATCAGTGCTGAGCCATGTTTCAGTTAAAAATAAACAGTCAAGTTTGTTCTCTAAAATCAGGTCATTGATGATAAAAGACTTGTTCGACAGGGAGGGAACGTTAAAAAGTGTCATGTGGAGGGCTGCATGTGGGCTGGTTGACTGTGAGACCTTGTTGATGTTGACATGTTTCAGGTTATGATGGGAAGAGCAGGGAGGTGTGATGAGATGGTGGATGTGTAGTGGTCTTTTGTTTGTGATGACTGGAATGTGTGCAGGGTGTGAAGTGGAGATGGAGGTGGAGATGGAGGTGGACTTGTTGCGTCAATCTGTGGGACAGGGGAGATGTGTGGTAATGTGGGAGGCTAGTGCAGTGAGACCTTTGATGTTGAGGTGGAAGTTGTCCAGCCAGAACAAATCAGTCCTTTTCCAGAATGTATCAAAGTTATTAATGAAACCAAACCCACATGCAGAGCAAAAGTCCGATAACCACTGGTTGATGCTGAATAATCTGCTAAAAAACTCAGAGCCACGTCTGGGGGATGGAATCAATCCGGAAAATATACAGGTCCTCCCCAGGCTTTCTATGAGCTTTGTTGATTGTCTGCACCTGAGATTGTTCACTGCTGTCCCGCGGTGAAACGGCCAGCCGACCGTTCAGCACCAGCGCCGGGTGGAGATGTGACAGCACCAGAAGAGCCCCCTCTCCCAGACAGGTTCACAGCGGCAGCAGCAACGGAGGTCAATACGGTATCCGAAGCAGCCGCCGCCGGATTAGCCCGAGAAACAGTGACTGAAGCCACCGCTGTGTCCACGGGGGCAGGAGCCACAGCCAGAGGCGGAGAGGACGGCACACCTGCCGCGAGCTCGGCGCTCAGAGGGCATACATCGGCCCCGGCCATGGGGACATCATCGGGGGGGAACGGTGACGTTGGATGGCAACACGGAGAAGCAGTTCGTGAGGTTGAGAGGTGGAGGAGAGACAGTCCGGGATATTCGCCTCCTACCTCGACACACCACCTCCGACCAAAGAGTCCGTGAGCTTGGAGTGGAGGTGGAGGATGGCCGGTGGCGGGATGAGGATGGGTCCCATAGGATCGTGTCTGCTGCTGCTGGTGCTGGTGAGTTCAGGATGCGTATTATTTGCGACTGTGTGGTCGCCGTGTCCATGAATTCTGCTAGGAGACTGTCTTTTTGTTTTAGCTCGTCAGCAAGTTGTTTGACCTTCTCCCAGAGTTTGGAGATGTCTTTCTGGGTCTTTTGACAGCTCTCGCAGGGAATAGCAGTGTTAACGATGCTACAGCTAGCACTAGCACGCAGCATGTTAGTTGGAGTGCACCTGCCTTCCATGAATTTTCGCTCGTCCGTTTTCAAACCAAGGGAAGAGCCAGGCTTTGTTGAGCCTCGGGGTCAGTTTGGGGGCTCTGCTGGCTGCTTGATAGTGGCAAAGCTGCAGAAAGTTCAGGACGTGATCACTGATCCAGACCTAGGTTTCCCCCTGACTGCAGCAGGTTCCTGTGACAGGGGTGATAATACGTTCTGCCATCAGCTCGATCATGAAAAATCCACTTTCCACTTGTTCTTTGCATTCAAAGAACAAGTGGAAAAATGGATACAGGAAAATCTACATGAAAACTCAAATAAATTACCATTTCAGACAAATACTTCTGAGCAACTACCAAAGGAAATAAACCCTGTAGTACAAGTTCCTGTCGAAAAAAGCAAGGATTTGTCTGCTGCTGACCCTCCAGTACCTGTTCCCTCTGTACAAGACCCTCAGGATGAACTTCGGCCCTGTGACAGCATCTTAAATGCAACCAAGAGATCACTCTCACATCATTTCTCATCTTCAGCCTCACGCTCATCTGCTTGCTTAAAAATGGAAACAAATCTTGCAATTTTGGCAGCAAAACAAAAGGCATTAATGGAAAAACATGTATTGGATGAAGAGGAGTTAAAGGTACGCAAAAAGAGAGAACAGTTTGCATGGGAAGAAGAAGAATTAAAGCTACGCAAAAGAAGAGAACAGCTTTTACTGGAGAATGAAATCGCTGAGGAAATGGCAAAACTAAGTGTTATAAAATCACAAAGTAGTGTTGGCAGTAAATCAAAGTCAAAGGTTTCAGATGGGATGAACTCATACTATGAAAGGATATGCTCAAAACAACTTAATGTCAATGCCACTGAATTTGTCCCATCACTGCCAGTTAAACTAAAACCCAATGCAATTGAAACCACACAGACAACTGTGAAGCCTAAGTCATTCACTTACCTGACATAGAACATCTCCCAGGTCCTTCTTACATGCTCCAACGTCATCTAATGGCTCCTGAAGATCCTGTGACCAATGTTACACAAACTGACGCATCACAAAATGACAGTGTGCTGGACATAATGACAAAAGAAATGAAACTACAACACTCCTAATGCAACAATAATGCCTCTCAGCACTCCCAAAAAGGGAAATCCCCATTTTCTAGGGTAACTCACTCAAATACCATTTGTTTATTAAAGCTTTTGAAAATGGAGTTGAGCGAAACACCAATAACCACTGTGACAGACTCTACTTCCTTGAACAGTACACCAAAGGGCATGCAAAGGAGCTGGTGAAGAGCCGTCAGCACATTGAGTAGGACAGAGGATATGTGAAGGTGAAGGCTCTATTAAAAGAGCACTATGGCAATGAGCAAAAGGTGGCAGCAGCATACATGGAGAGAGCTTTGTCATGGCCCACTATTACAACAGAGGATGTGAGGGCCCTCCAGGAGTATAGCCTCTTTCTGTGTGGATGCTGCAATGGTATGGAGGATGTGCAGTATTTAAATGATCTGGACACGCCCACAAACATGTTGGAATCATCAAAAAACTGCCCTACAAACTCCGAGACCGCTGGAGGTGCTACACATGTGACCTGCAGGAAAGGTACAACAGACGAGCAAGGTTTATGGACATTGCCAACTTTGTTGGAAAACAGGTGAAAATCTTGACAGACCTTGTGTTTGGAAACATCCAGGACACTGCTATATCAACCAAACAAATGAAACACAAACCTCACCCTCGCTCCAGCATCAGAGGAACCAGCTTCGCTACCACAGTGAATCGTGTGGAGAGAACAGCCCAACCTGTGAACAAAGCCAAGGATATAGAACAACCAGCCAAGAAGATCTGTCCCTGCTGCACTGGAGGACACACATCGGACCGCTGGTTTTCATTTTTCCATTTATCCATCTTTGCTGCACTGTAATAGCTCTGTGCTGTTTGTTCATAATAAATGCACCAAAAGCATCTTTGGATCTCAGCGTATCTGTCATCATAGCCTCCTAGTGCGCCACAAATCTGCGAACCTGAGGACCCAACCTCGTACTCTCAGCGGCTAAAAGGTTTGTCAAGGAAGCCGCAACAGTCAGTATGCATTCTAATTAAAGAATTAAATTATAATTATATTGATCCTTATGTAAATAAAGATTATTTTCAGGTGTAACCGGCACTATATGATGGCTATAGCTGTGGGTAATGACTGTGCCACATGACACAATCGCTGCTTTGCCATTGCTAGAGGACACTGTTAATGTGGGATTTAGGCGTGAGCAAGTTTTCAGGAACCATACTGATTATTTGGCTCATGATGATGACCGCTCATCAAGCAGAGGGAGCCTCCTCCTCCTATGTTGGCTCTCACCCCATCACTGTGTGCAGAGATGTGCTTCTTGGGCTCTAGCATCAACAACATTGCATCATCATTGCAACATCATCATCCACATAACCATCAATCATCATCATTATCATCATCACCGTTATCACATTATCATCGCATCTTCATCATCATCATCATCATCATTGCGTCGACATCATCCTCGCATCATCATCACATCACTGCATCATTATCGTCACATCGTTATCATTGCACACATTTTCTCAATGTCAGGAGTCTGCCTTTTATTGAATGTCAATAACAGAAACTAAATAAATAAATTAAGCTTCAAAATAGGGATGTCCCGATTAGGATTTTTTTTTTTTACCCCGATCCGAGTCCTTTAATATTTAATATCTGCCGATGCCGAGTCCCGATCCGATACTTAGTCTTAACTAATATTTTCCTGGATAATACAGCTGCATTAAAAAAAGTACCTGCATTCCTTATTAGTTTTTTATTTTTTATTTTGTTGAAACAAAGTATATACTTTCATATGGCTCTTTCTTATTCCGCATGCTATTACAACACTGGCCTACCACCTTCCTTGTGTTAGCAGGTGGGTCTGTGACGCTGCACTGTGACAGCAGACCCTCGTGTACAGCAGCTGAAGTGTGTGAGACGCAGCCCACGCTTGGTACCTCCATATCATCCACTGCTTTGTTCATATTCTTTACGTTGTCACGTAAAATTACGTGGACGCGTTGCTTGTCTATTTCACACGCGCTCAGCATCTCATCGATTGCCTGTTTTACATGCTCTGCTGTATGAGACCCACGAAACTAGTGCGCATACCGGCACGCTGTAACTCGAAAGTGGAGTAAACGTAATGGAATGCAGAGATGGTAGGGGATTCAAAAACTCCAGGTGACGAAGAAAACCCTGATCCTCTACCACGGGGATGAGCCGGTTATCCAGAGCGATTAATTCAGTTATCTTCTCTGTATTATTTGTGGCCATGTCGCTGTCTCGAGGATATTTATCTTTCCTTTTGAAAGTATCTGCGAGTGTTTGCTGCTTCGGTGACTTTGCCTGTATGAGTGAACTTGTATTATATGAGTTTTTATTTGCCAAATCATATGTGTAGTATTAAATGCAGCTCTGTTGTTATCATCATCTTCATCATTGCATTGTCGCATCATTGAATCATCATCATAGCATCATCAACACGTCATTGTTGCATCAGCATTGTGCACATTTCATCAACGCATCATCATCATCATCTCCATTGCATCTTTGCATCCATATCATCCTTTCATCACATCACCATCATTACATCATGACATCACCATCATTACATCATGACATCACCATCATTGCATCAAGGCAACGCCCCGCCTCCACCTCGACCATTTGAATCTTTTATCTATTATGCTGGTGCCTGCTTACAAACCACTACTGAAGCGCAGCAGGCCAGTCAAAAAACACATCATGACCTGGCCTGAGGGGGCAGAATCAGCACTTCAGGACTGTTTCATGGACACCGACTGGGAGGTTTTTAAGACTGCAGACTTAGAATATGCTGAGGTGGTAACCAGCTATACTGCGAAGTGCACAGAGGATGTCACTCTAATAAAGACCTTCATTGCACGTGGCAACCGAAAACCCTGGATGACTGTAGAGGTGCGCTCGCTGCTGATAGCACGAGATGCAGCCGTCAGGGCAGGAGATATGACTGCTCTCCGCTCAGCCAGGTCTGCGCTCTCAAAGGGAATCAAGGCTGCGAAAGGCACCTATGCAGAGAAAATCCAGATGTGGCAGGGAGTCCAAGCGCTAACGGATCACAAGTCCAGACAGGGGGTCAACGATGATGATACTTCTCTTCCAGACAGGCTCAACAACTTCTTTGCATGCTTTGAAGCACCAAACCCAACAGCCAACAGCCTCTATATATATATATTTATATATATATATATATATATATATATATATGTATATATGTATATATATATATATATATATATATATATATATATATATATATACACTACATGCTGCTGACATATTAAAGGTGGTCTGGAGACTGGCCTCTGTTAAAATTCTACTGACAGTGGATTTGTTTTCCAGGTACAATCATACATCTCTTTATACACCACATCATCAAAAGAGTTTTATAAAACACTTAGGTATTAGGTATAGTAATTAGTGAACAACGCCAAGACAGTTAGACAAGGCCGAACATACTGTTCATCCTGTACAAACTAGAGGTGGTTAATCAGCTCAATTTCCCGATTCGATTTGATTCGATTCGATTCCGATTATTGAAGTCTCGATTCGATTACAAATCGATTTTCGATTATTAACGATTATCGATTAAATTTTCGATTATTAACGATTATTGATCTTCCATTTAACATCAGTCAGCTGCTGAATTATCTTACTTCTCTTTTGAGTAACACCTCACAGCACCTTTCAATATTGTATAGTGTAACTGTAATATCAAAATTTCCATTGTTTACTTTGTTTAAATGTAGTCTTTCACTGTTAAAAGAAAGTTGCCAAGCTCAGCAGCTGGACTCATGTTAGAAACATTGTTGATGACGAGAACCAGGTCGTGTTTCTCTGTTCCCCACTCGTCTGCCATTGCTTTAAGAAACTCACACATATTTGCGCTTGTGTAGCTATTATCCATAGCTTTCGTCTGAAGTACGGACATTAGCTTCCATTAACTGCAGACATAATGAGCTGTACCAGTCACATATGAGACTGTAGCTCTGGATGTCCAGGCATCGCAGGTTATTGCTACCCTGTGAGCAGAGTTGAGGGACTCTTGCACGGAAAGCTTTGTCTCCTTGTAAAGATTTGGAATCAATTTAAGCGTAAAAAAGATCTCGGATGGAATAACATATCTTTGCTCCAGACTGTGGACCATGTAGCAGAAGCCAGTAAGAGGAGGACTCCAATTTGTATTACAATTTAAAAAAAAAAAATGTTTAAATCGATTTTTGGAAATTTAATAATCGACTCATAATCGTCAATATTATAATTGCGATTAATCAATAATCGATTTTTTTCACCACCCCTAGTACACATATGACTATTCATTAAAGTACTATATTTTTCCTCATGTTCCTATTGTCACTATGACCCCTATTCACTGCCTATGCATGCATGATGAGTGGTGCATTCACCCAGTGTCCATTCACAACACTCCTAGCCATTGTTAAAGCTTATGCAGAAACTGCTTGTCTGGCAAGCACTAATTACATCCTTGATTAGGAGAAGCAATGAAAGAAATACAGTGCTCAGAAAGAGATAGGAGAGGTAACCCAAACACTTACGTGTATGTATGTGTTAGTGTGTGTGTGTGTGTGTGAGAGAGAAAGACACAGAAAGCCAGTATTAATGTTGGTCTGCCTATCTATGAACATGATGTGCCATTTTATGAAGTGCCAGCACCAATGCCAGTGGATATGATGATGTTGTTCTTGATGTTAAAGCCAAAATACATGCTAAATGCAAGACAGCACCATTCACAGTGTCCTGCAGTGATAACGCCATCTAACGCTAAATGCCATTTTGTAGGATGGACGCAGTGAGATATGGATTTTTTGTGAATTGGCAACATCTGAATCAGGCAACCTAGTAAACAATTGCTTTTATTGCTGATATCCATGAACCCTGGTGGTTTTTACTGAAGGGGTTTTCATGAAGCCTCACAAATTGGGGTGGAAACAATAACAGACACATCTTCCAGTGTGTGTGTGTCAATACCTTATACTCCTCTTCCATCCAAAACCCCACAGATATTACAGGATAAGTAGATTTCTATTTCTTCAACCAAAATGAATGTATATTTATTTTGGCTGGGTTACCAGTGAGAAGTCCATTATGAGTGTGAAGGAGTGAGTGAAATGATCCATAACAATCTGAGGTTCAGTCATGATGAGAACTGCAGACACTTTTTAAATGCTAAAGAAAAGTAATCAATGCCTTTCTTATCTCCTAGGAAACACAGGAGCATCCTTTATAAATAGAAAGATGGAATTTTACAGTACCTTGCCTATTCAGTGGAGAACAACTAACATTATATTACACCTGTATGTAAAGGTTACTGCTACCTATTTTGAACGTTATGTCGGATGTCTGTAATATTAGACAGCCAAATTTCCTTCTGTAATGTTCACAGACACTAATCTCATTAAAATACAATTGTGACTTTTTGGAAATCCTGAGGTGGCCAATTAAATAGCTGAGACTGGAAAGACAGATTTCACAAATTTTAGTTTAGCAGCTTGGCTTTTCATTTTGGTGCAAGCATGGTCTCATGTAGTTGGATTTAACTGACTTCCATATATGTATGGGGATACAGTATACTGTATCAATTGTTCAATTTCAATTTGCTCATATCAAGTGACCTGCAATGCACCTAAACAATATGTACAGATGTATAGTAATATATACTGTGTACTGTATTTACACATATTATTACATACCTGTATTTGTCTTTTGACTCAGAGGATTCTCTGCAAAAAGTGAACAAGGCATCTGCTTGTGCACTTTGTTTGCTATTTGTATGCAGACCACTTGGCTTTTATCTTGTCACATCAGGCTACTGCACAATCAGGAAGCAATACCTTCGGAAAAGGCTCTTGAAAGGGCTGGCAACAATAGCTGCCATTCAGTTCAACTTTCCACAGCAGAAATGTTAGATGTTCCCCACCCCATCAAAGACAGACGCGCTCCATGTGTCCAAAGTGCTTTAAGACATGTGAGGAAATGGCAAAGGCACTTGCCCAATATGCTAATCAAATTCGAGCAATCTAGTATTCCCTGCTGCTGCTTGAGGGTTTTTTTCATAGATTAAAAAATGAAAAGAAAACATGATTGTGCCCCCACACCTGATTTGCTGAAAACTTTAAAGTCCTAATCAAATCCTGCATCACCTGATGCAGCATCTTCAGCACGCTCCAAGTATTAATTCCAGTAATACAGAGGGATGGTGGAATATCATGGGAGGATATTGGAAAATAATTTCTTGCTTGGTTATTCATTGTAGAATTCATTAAAATCCAATTTTGTGAAATTGAAATAAAAACAGCCATTTGCTGTGATAGACATGCTACAGCAGCAAATATGAGAACCTGTGTGTGTGTGTGTGTGTGTGTGTGTGTGTGTGTGTGTGTGTGTGTGTGTGTGTGTTTGCAGAAGGTGATGGGGTGGGAAAGTGTGTATGACGTGTTAATAAAAGGAGGTAGAGAAGAGAAGAGAGGACAACAGAACAAACAACAAAAAGATAAACTAATATGCTTTTCTTGGGTCTGCATTTCCTAAAGCATAGGGCCTGTAAAGGACATTTCCTCTGTGCAATGCATTGTGGGATATGTTTTAGACTGCTGAAGATCTTTTTTTTGTGACACACAGTACATCTATGATGTTGCCAACCCCATGGCAGACACTTTCTATTAGACCTTAATGCTAGCAACCGCTTCCTCACATTAGCTGCTGTACACACTCCTAATTGCAGTAACAGTGGGACTGCATTAGCTCATTAGCATGCTGCACCACACGCTCAAGAATAAAGGCAGAGAAACACAAAACGCTGCTGTGATTAAGCCAGAATGGTTGTTTCGTGACAAAAATGCACAGCCTTGCAATTAAATCAAAGAGGGTGGCTGTACTTGTCAGAGACGAGTGTTTCACCAATACATGGGGGCGAAAGCAGAATCCGTTTTGAATCTGTGGTTTCTGATGCTAGTGTCTTAAGATGATGCAAAATGTTAACAACAGTGCTTTTTAGTTTTGAATCTGCCCATTTTCATACAAAAAATATTGCAAATGTTGAGTGTTTACTGAAAATGATATACTGTACATGACAGTCAGCTTACAGTGTCTTTAGGTTGCGTTGTTGTATGTACTGATGTTGTATTCTGTCTGTTGCGTGATCTGCCTATCTAATGGAAATGGTGCAGTGAAAAGGCAATTTCTTAGTCTAAGAAATGTATTCTATACAGCATCAAATATGAAAGGCATCAACATGAAGCACACTGGCCTCCAAGATCAGCCATTTAATGAAATACTGGGACATGATAATGTTATGAAGATTGAATCTGTTTATTGAGGATTTATGTCATGTCAGGTTGTCAGGATTGTTTATGTCACTGTTGTCAGTAAGGAAAGGCAATTACGGCATGCATCTGTATGACAGACCAACCTTTAATATTTAACAAGAGGCTAATATCAGCTCCATATATCCACCTCATCCGTCAGAAATATACACTTTGAAGACACTGATGAAAGGCATTGTGTGTGAGCACAGAAACAGAGCAAAATAAACCTGTAAAAAGGGAAATGTCTCTTGAGGTGTCTGCACAGTTACACATTCAGAGCTAAGCTTTAATAGTGATAGTTGTTTTCCCCTACTGTGAGATAAGAGATGTGGCCAATGTGATGTTTACATGTCTAGGGGCCCCGGAGCAATTAAACAGCTCTGTGTGTGTGCATTAAAGTTAAGCTGGAGGACAGGCCCGTATGGAGCACTAAAACTGAATCTATCTCCTATACCAGCTGTTCAGAGCTGACTTCAGGTATACATTTCCATATAAGCATGAAGAGACAATCCAATCCATTTTAGGCTGTAAGTTTCAAGAAGTGACCTCAGCGAAGTTAGATAATGTACAGAAGGAGGCAGGTTAACTTTTTACTATTGGATAGATGGACCCTCAATCCACCAAAGTGACCAATTGGAAGAAGTGTGACGATGCGAGTGATTAGACTTTAAAAAGGTTCGCACAAGTGGAGAGGGGTGGTGGCACTTTGTAGATTTCTGAGATCGAAGGCGATAGGATTTCTGATAGAGCAGAGGGCAAAGTATTAGGCAGAACTTTGTCATAGATTCGAGGACTCCAGGGAGCAGCCGCCTCTGGATTCAGATGCGGGCATTGAGATCTGTTTTTTTTATAAAGATTGCTCTATCATTCCACCCAGCCTTGCCTCCACAGAATTCTTTTATCAACATAATACACGCAACACCTTTGATGAAGACAGCCCAGAAACTACACTCTCTAGTCAAAAAGAATAAAGCTCACTGTTTAAAACAGTACCATCCTGAGATCTCTTAACAAGGCAGCATCGTAACAAAATGTCAGGGGTCAAGAAACACAAGCATAAGAAATCAGACATGTTACCAAAGTTAGTCAGAAATTATTCTCAACATTTCTGGTGTGACTTTTAGTTTTACATCCAAATAGTGTTTTAGATGACCTGACTTGACAGTAATTGCACCAGTTTTCCACATTAAAGTGTGATGACAGGTCTTGAGGAGTACTACTGCATATGTGGAAAAAGTAGTGTAAAGTCTGTTATAGTGTCAGAGGAAGCTGTGTGTAATCTGATAAATTACCTCAAGTGATGTCACTCAGAGGCTAAATTGCGTTGTGTGTAATGTAGGTCAGATTACATGGAGCTCACTTGACCGCAGAGCCATGCATCAGCTAAAGTGATGCTAGAGAAATGAGTAGAAGCTCTGGACCACTGACCAAGCTGCTGCATTTGACAAGTTGGGCTTGAGCACGTCCAGGAGTTTGGATCCAGAGCCAATACTGTGCGTGGAGGCAAGCCCCACCAGATCCAACCGGTAACGCTCAACCTCCCGCACCAGCTCCGGCTCCTTCCCCCCAAGAGAGGTGACATTCCACGTCCCCAGAGTCAGCCTCTGCCGCCCAGGTCTGGGTTGCCGAGGCCCGTCACCACCACTGCCACCCATATGGCAGCGCACCCGACCCCAGCGGTTTCTCCTGCGGATGGTGGGTCCACGGGATGGGGGAGGGAGAAGTGCCACGTTGCTCTTTCGGGCTGTGCCCGGCCGGGCGCTCGCTCATGGGCCCGCCGTCCGGCTCCAGACGTGGGCCCCGGGCTTCCTCCGGGCAGGGTCTCTTGCCTCACACCTGTATTTCTCATGGAGTATTTTGAAGCATACTTAGTCTGGCCCCTCACCTGAGACCAATTTGCCTTGGGAGACCCTACCGGGAGCACATGGCTCCTTGACAACCTGGCTCCCATGTTCATTGGGACACGCAAACCTCTCCACCTCGATAAGGTGATGGTTCCCGGAGAGGTTAGGAAACCGGTGGATTGCCTACTCCAGGTGGGGAATGTGTCCTTGCCCCAAGTGAAGGAGTTCAAGTACCTCAGGGTTTTGTTCACGAGTGAGGAGATGCTGGGGCGTGAGATTGACAGGAGAGTCGGAGCAGCGGGTGCGGTGTTGCATGCGCTTCACCACACTGTTGAGACGAAAAGGGAGCTGAGCTAGAAGGCAAAGCTCTCGATCTACCGGTCAATCTTCGTCCCTACCCTCACCTATGGTCATGAGCGATGGGTCATGACCGAAAGAATGAGATCGCGGGTACAAGCGGCCGAAATGGGTTTTCTTCGCAGGGTGGCTGGGGTCTCCCTCAGAGATAGGGTAAGAAGTTCAGCCATCCGGGAGGGACTCGGAGTAGAGCCGCTGCTCCTTTGCGTGGAAAGGAGCCAGTTGAGGTGGTTCGGGCATCTGATGAGGATGCCACCAGGGCGCCTTCCTAGGGAGGTGTTCCTGGCACGTCCAATTGGGAGGAGACCTAGGGGTAGACCCAGGACCAGGTGGAGGGATTATATCTCTTCTCTGGCCTGGGAGCACCTGGGGATTCCCCAGGCAGAGTTAGCCGATGTGGCCAGGGAAAGGGAAGTCTGGGGCTCGCTACTGAAGCTGCTGCCCCCGCGACCCGATTTTGGATAAGCGGTTGACAATGGATGGATGGCTTGAGCACGTGAAAAACCATGTGATCATCAATCAGTCTAACTTGTTTGACCAAAAGTGTCATCATATGTAACCTGACCAATATTTAAATAGACTCATCCCACAGTTTAACATGCAGTTAACCTCTGAGACCACAATCATCAATCAAAGCTACAGTATGGAGAACATCACAGCAGTTGATTTGAATGGCAGGCTGCACAGCCACCACCTCCTCTTCTGTCCTGTGTTGTTTGGGATGCTATGAGCTCATTGGACTGAAGCACTTCTGGTCCTTAGCCATCTTCCAGTGGGGTCAATCAGAGTGGACTGACACAGGGTCAGCATCACACTCACACACAGCTCTCTCAGGCCTTCATTAATATCATTTTCCTGCAGAGCTATGTCGCTGGCTTATAGCTCTTTCATGCTTCACATTTCAATGAGGGCTACCTTGTATTTTTAGATGTATCTTTTTAAGAGGGAATCATTCATTTTTGATGAAGAGCTTTGATATGCACATGAAAGCTTGGATGGAAAATGAATCTGGACTGTGACAGAGCCATCACAAGCTTGTGTTGGGTCTGCATACCTGCAGGATTGGAAGAGGCATCACCATCATCACTGTAGCCATAGTGTTGACATACAAATGCTTTTCTTACAGAATATTTCTGTAATGTAAAAAGAAACAGTACTGTGAAGAAAACATTTGCTCTTTTTGAATTTATTCAGTTGCATGTGTATTAACAGTCCACTGAAAATCCCTTTTCTGTTGCCTTTCTTAAAATGAGTTTTTATTTTTTACATCACGGCCCATTTTCCAAGGCAAACAGTTATGTTGTATATTTCTTAATGAGATCCAGACAGCTTTCCACTTCAGATAAGAATCAACTTGCACAGACACATCAACTCACGCTGCCAAAAGAAAGTTGAATAGTTTACTGCTGACTTCTGGTCCATTCATTTGCCATTAACAGCCTCTGAAGTCTGACATACAGTGCACTAGCTGGAGGCATGCACTGTGTTGCATTGACAAATTGTGTATGAAAAATCAGAAGAGACAGGAGACAAACTTGCACATGATGCAAAGGAGAAATTTGTATTTGAGAGCTGCTTATGCATTTGTAGATGAAGAGTCTGTAAACAGGACATGAAACAATTTTTTTTCGAAACGCATATCAAGGCCTAAACCGAGATCTGAAGCTAAAATAATCAGTGGCACTGAAATGACTTCTTCATGAACAGTGGGTAAAATCCATCTTGTGATACATGTTCACCTTTCAAAAGCCTTGAAAATCTTTGTAAAAATGATTGCTGTGATTGTTAGTCAGTGAACCTGAAGACATGTGATGGTTCATTTTGATACTCATCTTAGATGTTCCAGTGACCAACTAGCATCTGATTGCAAATACTGACAATTGTTTGGGGAGTTGTGTTCACACTTATTTTCATATATATTATCATGCATAATAAAAACAAGTGTTTAAGGTATGCAGCTGCTTAAATGTTGAACATAAAATAAGAAGGTAATATTTGTTCTCTGATTTGATAATGCCTGCTCTAAAACAAAAACAGAAGAAAAGAAAAAAAATTAAAGGCTCTGCAGCCCAGGAGCTCTTTGCCGCCACTAGAGGCTGCTGTTGCACTGTGCAAGAGCACCGGTTGGCTGAAGCCATCAGAGGCGTAGGAGGTCCCTGTCGGTGTTCATCTCGTTTGCCTTTTATATAGAAACACAAGTTAATGAAAATGGAGAGACAGATTATGTTGAGCATTACGTGTAATTGGACTTCTTTAAATAACACTGGCACGTGTGTGCCACTGACAATGTGTGTTTGTGTCTGTGCAAGTTGATGTACTCAGCGTGTGTTGTATCAGTGTGTAATACCTGTGTGCTGCCATATGTTGTTTGTGTTTGTGTGAAACATGAAACACCATCATGTTTCTGTGCAGGAACATTGGAGTTTTGCAGCTGCAGAACTTAAGAAAGGTAAAGGCATAAATGAACATGACAGTGGAGTATTAAGAACATTAGCAATCTCTTTAAACGCAGTGTGAGCCCAGAATTAGACTGCTGACTGATTGATGTGCTGCTTTTATGTGCTCTCCATTGTTTTTTATTGAACCCCTTGATATGCTCCCCTTGTCTCATTTATAAATGTTATATTATTTATTAATTATTGAAGGTGTGTCGTATCAGGTGTTTGCAGTTTGACTCCTTGTTGGCTGGTTGTTGAAGCTTGTGCCAGAGTACAAAGATATCCATATTGTCAGTTTGCATAAAAACTTACCATAGATTCTCTTCAATCAGTGAGTGACCTGTTCAGCTTCAGATTGTAGCACAGATGACTGTTTTTTCATGTTGTCTAATGTAGTTTACAGCTATCATTTACAGCTCAGGGGGTGACACTAAGGCAATATAATAACCAAAGTTACAGAACACTGACTAATACAAATAGTACTTAGGAGTGCTTTCCAATAGCCTTATCATCAATTTCATCTCAAGGTCCATTGACTGCTCTTCTAGAGCTTTCACTGCCACTGTATTTTTTGCTAACTGCTGTTTTTCATGGTCAAAAATTAACTTTGAATCTCAGCTTTTAAGCCAGCATGGATTAGAAGATATTAAAGTACTCAGAAAAATTTAAATTCGAACATGTATAATATATGAAATAAATCTTGATGTGAGCTGGATATGTAAGAAAAGATCAAACTGAACTTTAAAGGGACACTTTGTAGTTTTGGAGAAGAACTATTGTCTCAGAATTATGTATTCAATAATAATTTATTTAACCATTTTAACAAATTAATGATGTAAAAATACAAACTCAGAAATATATAAAACATGTTCCATTAGTGAATAAACATGATGTTCTCAGAAGAAAAAAAGGTCCCAGAACACAATTTGAAGGTGGCAGGGTCCGCCTCATCTAAACAAAGTAAACTGTATAAATTGTGTTGTCCTTTGAGGTCAGTTTGTTTATTCAGATTATTCAGTCATGAGAACAAAGAGAGTTTAATTATTTAGTTTGTTTAGGCAGAAAAAAAAAATCTGTCAATGAAGATGTTTCTCTTCTAATTAAAACTTCTACATAGTGACCCTTTAATTATCCCAAGGTGTGCCAGAGACAGAATGTAATAATATATTAATAAAACAAAACACGATAGAGTAATAAAACAAAGTGTACAAGGGGCAAATGCTATGTCAGATAGAATTCTAATAACAAGAAGATAAGAAAATAATTAAACAAAAAACAAAAACAGCAACAACAACCAAACTGCTGGGACAGCACTGGGAAGCAAACAACAGAAGAATCAGGAATATGTAAGGGATAATGCCCGACGAGGGCAACCGTCCGCTCCGCTGCGCGTTGGACGGTTCTAAGGCCTCCGCGTCGTCCATTAACTCCTGTTTATGGACACCTCGAAGGGCATTATCCCGCTTATACCATGGTCACTTGCCAAAGAAAATAAATTAAGACCATTAATTTATATTTTCATGCGTTTTACAATCAAAATATAAAGTTTTTCTCAAGCCATAACTACATTTCCCTGGTTACGCCTGAGGGTTTGACTAATACCTGGAACAATCATTACCCTCTCGTAGGGGTGTGCGATATGACGATATTAGATGGTGAAGGATTGGAACATGTAGACGATCTGCCATAGGTCAGAGATCGTAGGGATCGTCTAGGGCACACTCTATAAATTGCAGTTCTATGCTGATGCACGGACGCACCAGACGTATTACACCGTCAACCGATCAATCATAGCAAATTACGGGCACTGACGCGCTTTCTTACCCGCCCCCTTGTTTATGTGTGTAGCGGTAGCATGAAGAGCCATGGCTGAAAGCTAAACGGAGGAGTTAGTCGCTAAAAGAAATTCTACCTCAATTATATGGATTTGGTTCGGCTTTTCCCCAAATGACAAAGCACAAACAAAAGTAATTTGCAAAGTTTGCACAGAGACGGTTCGCACGTCGGATGGCAACACGACAAACTTGTTCAATCACTTGAAGAGAAAGCATCCCAAACAGTATGCTGACAGCCAAACAACAAGGGCCCAGACGGCACCGCAGCCAGAGGCAGCAGCTAGCATAAGACCAAAACAGACAACATTAACACAGGCATTTGATAAAGGCACTCCGTACGAGAAGACAAGCAAGCGGTGGAAAGAGGTAACAGAAGCAGTTACATTTTATCTTGCAAAAGATATGGTTCCGTTCAAGACAGTGGAAAACGAGGGGTTCAAATGCCTGCTCAAAGTAGTTGATCCCCGGTCCGAGCTGCCTAGCCGAAAATACTTCTCTAACACTGCCATGCCACGGCTCTACTCTGAATGCCGAGGAAAGATTGAACGCAAAGTTCAGAAGATCCAGTTTTTCGCAACAACGAGTGATCTGTGGTCCAGCCGCACTTCAGAGCCTTATTTGAGCCTGACCATTCATTATATCGACGACTGGAAGCTCTGCAGTGCGACTCTGCAAACAACATACTTCCCAGAAGATCAAAGAGAATAACATGACCTGCATGACCACAGACAGTGGGACTAACATGGTGAAGGCCCTGGAACTAAACAACTGGCCTCGCCTGCCCTGCTTTGGGCATAGACTGCACCTAGCCATTGGTGAGTGGACTTCAAATAAATTGATATAATGCAAAGATGCAAATATAAGGCCTGATGCTTAACAAATCTGGATCAGATAAAAAAAAAGCAATGGGTTAAAACAAGCACCTTATTAATGATGATTTGCTGCATAATTTCAGAATAAACTAGGGACAGAAAAAAGTAATTTATTACATTAGTCTTTGATTAAAAAACTTTATGGACAAATATATAATTAGAATAATCACTTATGCTGAAATATAAACATACATAATAACAATAAATTAAGAATCAGATTAAAATGTACCTTTTAGCTTAATTTTATCATTACATCTGGTTAATATATCATGCTCTTCTTCTTTTAGAAAAAAGTGCCAAAGCCCCTCGAGTTGTTCGAACAACATCTGTACGCAAGAAAATGGTGAGTGCATTCTCCTTCAGCTGGAAGAAGAAAAGGGATTTGAGTCAAGCTCAAACAAAACTTAAACTACCTCAAAAAAAACTCATAACAGAGTCGCCAACCAGATGGGGTTCCAAACTTGCCATGATTGAGAGAGTGTTGGACCAAGAAAAGGCCATTTCACAGGTCCTGAAGGCCGACAAGAAGACAAGGCACTTGGTACCATTATGGCAAGATCTTGATGTAATGGAGTGCGTTAAGAAGGCCCTTGGTCCACTGAGGGATTTCACTGATGCACTTTCAGGGGAGGACTATGTGAGCGTCTCATATGTCAAGCCAGTCCTGCACCTGCTGAGAGTCGACCTCCTTAACCTCAACGATGATGACAGTGAGCTAACCAACACAATCAAGACAACTATCCTCAACTACCTCACTGAAAAGTACCAGGATCCCACCACTGATGCCCTGCTGGACATGTCTTCACTTCTGGATCCAAGGTTCAAAACCTCGTACATTGACAGTGACAAGAAAGAGGAAGTACAGCCAGAGCTGTGTCTGAGCTGGAGTCCATATTGAATGTACAAGCACAGAATCCACTCCCATCCACATCACGGAGTCCTGAGGCAGAGGAACAAACACCACCAAAGAAAGCAAAGAACACATTAACCAGCTTTTTAAAAATCTCAGGTGCTGTATCCGCAGCTGGCACATCAGCTTCCCTCCCATCTCTAAGAGAGGCAATAGATGGGGAAATGAAGGCCTATCTTTCCACACCAAATGCAGACAGTGAGATGGATCCTCTTGAATGGTGGAAACTGCATGAGGGAAACTTTCCACGAGTTAGCCAACTAGCGCAAAAGTATCTGTGCATTCCAGCAACAAGCGCGCCCTCAGAACGAGTCTTCAGCACAGGTGGCAACATAGTAACTTGCCAAAGGGCTACTCTCAAGCCAGATAAAGTTGACAAAATGGTTTTCCTGGCTAAAAATCGGTGATAGGAATCTGTCATGATGTCTCCAGAAGGAGATAAAAACTCTTAAAAAGATATCTGAACAGTAGTATGTTCTAAAGCTGCTGGATCTTTAATAATCAGGTTATAGACATTGCAGTTTGATAATTTTCGCTTGAAATTGTTGCACTAAAAGAGATAACCAAAGTTCATTTAGTTTGCATTTGTGACCCTTTTCAATAAGCTATTTAGTGTTTTGATATACTTAAATCCTGTTGAAATAACTGTTGAATTAAACAGTAATGTCTTCATTGATATTTTACTTTCATTTTTTTGAAAGCTCCCTTTTATGTTGCAAGAGTGCACTTTATCAGAGTGTTGTTGTTTACCTTTTGGTATGTTTAGGTTGTTTGCACATGTTGACAAAACTGCAACTATTTAAACTAAAATCTGTTTAGAAAAGATCTAAATTGTCTGTTTTTCTTTTTTCAATTTAAGATTGTGATTAAATCGAAATCGTGATTTTATTTTTAAAAAATCGTGATATAATATTTTTGCCATATTGCCCACCCCTATCCTCTCGTAAGGTTCTTATGCAACGGAGACGTTGCTCACTCCTCCGGTAAATAGGACGGACCATAGATACGACTAGGCAACGGGAGATATTCTAGTCTGCTCGGGGATGAGCCAGAAAGCTAACGCTATGCTAGCAAGATTCACAGTCAATAACATTGCGTACGGTTGACAAACAGTAAATATAATTTGACAGTATGCTAGCTAATAAGGCCAGCTAGCTAACCAGTCATGTCATTGTCCCCAAATCAATAGCAAGATTTTCACGAACAAATGACGTTACTGTGGCCACAGCCTGAAGTGGAGAGTTGAACAGCGAACGGGATGTGAGATTATTCGCGTATCAGTAAATTTAGAGGGGAAGTGTACATTCTGCATCTTGTGTGTTACAGTTGCAACCTTGTGGTGTTCAGAGGATAAGGCACTGAAGGACTGACGGACTGCACTCAGTGCTGGAAATAAAATATTTAGATTTGATACGCCAGCTAGCGCATCGATTGAGAGGTGAACAGACAATTTGACTGGAAGTACTTAGTAGGTGTCCATATATCAGGGGTTAATGGACACTCTTCAGCCAATCAGAATCGAGTATTCCCCCAGACCATGGTATAAAAATATATATATATATATATATATATATATATATATATATATGTATATATGTATATATATATATATATATATATATATATATATATATATATATATATATATATATATACATAAGAGGAGTCATATCACCTCTTAACCGTAGGCTGCCGGAGCCAAAAAGGTTGGTAACTGCTGCATACACAAATACCGTGTTTAAATGGTGGACCAAACAGAGCTCAAACCTGGGTGTCCAGAGAGTGAAGTGCCATATATTCATATATACTCATTGGAAAAATGGAATAAAGAATACTGAATCCTTTTTTTACTTTATAAAGTTTGGATGTACATTGGAGTGTAAATACTGAATTGAGGTTATTGTTCTGAGATATGTAGAAATCATATTGTTTCATACTGTCTTTCTTATTAAACCCTCCACTCTCCACACATCGCTGTGTGACACCAGAGCGAGTTCAGTGTGTGCCTGCTCTGTTTCATACACAACTCTTTTTATGGCTAGCTGCGTGTGTGTGTGTTTGCGTGGGTGCATGTGTGTGTGTGTGTGTGTGTGTGTGTGTGTGTGCGTTTGTTTGTGTGTATGTGCATGTGTGTGCGTGTGTTTGTGTGCGTGTGTGTACGGATATTGTGTTTGTTTTTGGCATTTGGGAAGCTCTGGGGTCCGTTTCACAAAGCAGGTTTAGTGAAAACTCTGAGTCTGTTAACCCTGAAATGAGGGAAACTCTGAGTTTTCCGTTTCACAAAGGGAGGTAACTCAAACCAGAGAAAGAGGGGTAACTCTAGCCTGTTTCACAGAGAGAGGTAACTTAAGCTCTCGGTCAGTTACCATGGTAACATACTCTATGAACCTAACCTGGTCGGGACCAGGTTTTTCTCAACAAACCTCGAGTTTCTCTCTGTCTCCGCCCTCTTTCAGCCACACACGGTATTTGATTTCCTCATTCATTCAGTCAGCAGGCGAGTTTTGGCGTAGTAAAGTTCTGCCGTCTGTTTTTTGAGAAAATCATTGCAAAAATCAGTCAGTAGGCCTACATTAGAAGTTATATTAGGTGGTGACTATTTTCACTACCATGGCATGTCCTTTTGATAATGATCCCGTGGATGAAGGTGCAGCATTACTGCGCAGAGAATTAAATATTCGTCGGGAGATGATTATCAGACCGCGCATAGATGTTCTTGCATTTCCAGACAATTATCTTTTTGAGCGGTACCGTTTCACGTCACAGTCCATCATTTACATACACAACCTAATCCGTCCTTACATTTCCAACATTACCAACCCAAGTCATGCTCTCACATCCCAGCAGATATTGTGTGTTGCGCTGCGTTTTTTTTTTTTTTTTTTTTTCAAATAGGAGTTTTTGTATACAACGTCGGAGATGCAGAGCACTTGAGCAAGGCAACTGTATGCAGAGCGGTCAGAAAAGTGTGCCTCGCCCTGAAACGCCTTCTACCCATCTTTATCATTTTCAGCTCCTCTGCCTCCGTTAGAGGTGGCGGTGCTGGGCCACCACCCGTTTTACAGGCATCTGCTTTCTTTCTGTTGGCTGAGTAGAAGTCTGTGTTTGTTTAAGGCTTCATTATTTAACAGAATATGATATAGATGAGAAGACATTTATGTTCGTGATATCATTATGTGGGGATAAAACAACTATACAGTCAAACAGCCACTTAATATTTACTTTACAATGTAAAACATGATCAAAATGAGGAATCCCCATGAGATTATGCTGGGGTCTAATGTTTTTATGTTTCATCTTAAGCTGCTGCCAAGTGCGCTTCTCCCCCGCGGGGTTTCACCTAAATGAAATAAATTAATAGGCTACCACTCAAGCAGTTTCCCCCCGTAATATTATTGTGATTGCAAAGGACTACATTTAAACTAACGCATTGACCCGAGCAGCAATGTTCTCCCACACCGTCTCCCTCTCTTTTGCTGCTGCAGCAGTGTTACACTTCCTTCTGAAAACGTGCTCAAACTCACCGTATGAGCGCATTCATATTTCCAATTCCAGTGGGGTGAAAAACGTAGCCGCCCTCTTCCCCGTTGCCATGGTGACTCGTCGAATCGGGGCTCCATTGACGCTGTCTTTCTATACTTGTGGTGCAAGCGCTTAACTCCAGGTGAAACTACTCCGAGTTGATCAAACTAACTCAAATCAGCTGTTCTGGAACCGAAAACTCAGTTTCCTATCTCAGAGTAAATCAACTCAGAGTTCAGGGTTAGACTCAGAGTTTGTTGAACCTGCTTTGTGAAACGGACCTCTGATTGGCTCGAGGGCTCGTTGATCAATTCAGTCTCTTCCTTTTCCTCTAAACAGACAAAAGTATTTGCTGTAATTGCTACAGCAATGAGGTACACACTGACTGAACCTTTAATGTCGCAGCCTGTCAGTGTCTATCTCTGTTTTTTTTTAGTTTTTTTTTTTTACCATTAATCTCATTCCATCTCTCTCTGTGTTTTGCCTCATCACCCTCTCCAGGGTATTTCTGGATTTCTAAGTCTGAAATGCCTTCAAGGGTGATATAAGTTAGTTTAATTTATTTTCACTTTTTGCCATCATGAAGACTGCATTTGAAAGTCCATAATTTCTCCTCACTACAGAGCTGTATGTATTTGCAGCTCTGTAGGAGCGCTAATCTCCAATATACACCCACAGGGCAAACACAGAAACCAAAAAGCAATTAAAGCACAGCCTTTAACACACTAACACTTAGACAGTTCTACAGCCAACCTGTCTACTGTTCTGTTCAAGCACACTGAGGCTGCATTCCGGTGATATCAGATGCTCTGCAAGTATGAGTAAGCGACAGTGGCAGTGACGGACTGGGAACAAAAAACGGTCCTGGCATTTTCACCCAACAGCGGCCCACGGAGGGGGGGGGTGCGCGCGCACGCGCAAATTTTGACTCACGTAAAGAACAGGCACTTTTGATAGCCCTGGTGATAGTAAACGTAAATTCCCAGGCTATTAACAACTACACAACGATACATAAAACACATTAATAAATCATCAGAGCCAGCCGCTCCATAATAAAAACGTGTCTTACCGTCACGCAGTCATCCATATCTACCTATATGCTCTGAGATTTCTCTCTTTTTCTCCGCTCTCCCCTTGTGTCGCTTGATGCCTCGATTCATTTTTTTGCTAGCTTAAACTCAGTCAACTTCCAACCTCCAACTTCCAACAACCACACTCAGATGGTCTACTCATTCAGTCTTGAAATTCCCAGAAGGCATTGCTTCATTTTAACTTTTGCAAACAACTATTCAAATAAAAAAATGCAGGTAGATTTGTTTTATTTCAAACCATGCACGTTTTTGAATATCTGAATAAGACATTTCGCTACAAAAGAATGCAGTGTTATAAAAGTTTGCGACTGTAGACGGTAACCATGACTGTGATATAGACACACGTATGTGGCCTATAAATACAGCTTAGTTTAGCATTTCTGTAGAGACAAGTATTAGGAGAAATTTGGATTGCCGTTGGCATAGGAACGTTACTGATTCTTGAAATGGCTGGTAGAAATGAGCTTGGGGCCGCTCTGTGATTGGTCAGTCGGCCCGCGAGCGGCCGCATCACCAGGTGGCCGCAGTGGCATTTGCCCACATTGCCCAATGGCCAGTCCGTCCCTGGACAGTGGAGACCTGCTAAGGTGGACTTTCTCTTGGTAATTACAATAAAGGTTGTAGGACTGTGTTTCCTCTCCCTCTAACAGATACAGTTAGAAGACGTCTGTTGAATTCAGTCATTTTTTAGGTTCAAATAGTGGAGATTTTAGATTCCCAAAAATGTTTTTCTAAAACCGACTCTTGCTGAAGTCCAGTGCTGATTACATTTTTTCATGTACTCATACTTGACAACAACAAATACGAGGGATTTTGAGCAGTAGGATTCCAGTCCCACCCCAGACACCCCAGTGTTTTCTACATTCTGGGGACATTTAAATAATGAAAACAAATAATTCATAATTAATGTCACATTTTGATTTATGTTTAATCTCAGCAAATGCAAGGAAATTAGCTGCCAAACGTGTACACATTTGTAGAAATCTGTGGCATAAAATTATTTTTATTATTCTTATTAAATAACTTTTCATTTATTCATTCATTCATTTTTCCTTTGTCTTTCCGAGAGTCTGCCCTGTTTGTCAGTCTCTCAGTGAGGACCCCCGGGATAGGCAGAGAAATGTGGCAGATTTTCTTTCCTTTAAAACTTTTTCTTCTCCTCTGGATGTCTGAAATGTAGCATGGCCAGGAGTGATACACCCGTGCGTCATTCCACATGGTTTGTGGGCCAGATGAACATATCTGGTTTGGGCCACAACTGGGCTGCAAAAATGTTCCATTAAGGTCAGCCTCTGATTGAAACTCTAGTTCCTTCTGTTATTTCCCTCCACGCTCTCTCCTTTTTCTCCTTCTTTTCTGCATGTTTATGAAGCAGAATCATAAAGACCTGACATATGCATGAAGTTGAAACATGTTCAGCTGCACAGACAAGTCTAATAACATCTTTCCATTGACTTTGTGTACATTTTTGCCATCTTACAATTCACCTCATGTTCTGTTATAAGACACAGTTTTTCATTACGCCAAAAATGCTGTTATGTGTATTACTGGAAATTTGCGGACAGGAGCAGTAATTTTCTGGACTTTTGTAGAGACTGTTATATGACTACAGGACATTGGACAAAGACATAGGCAACACAATAACAAAAATCTTTACTTGTATTCGATCAACACTGCCTAGTTTCATGAGCCGGCCCTCTCTCAAACCGACTGTGTGTGTAGGGGTAAAGTGTGGAAATAAAATCTGTAGTTGAAATAACAGCCCGATCCTTAGCCTGCTCTGGGTACAGGCAACATGGAGGGAAATCAGACATTATTCATTTTCACATTGGATGTTCAGTCCTGTCAGTTCTACTCAGTTTATGTGAAGTTAGTTTAGCTTGTCTTAGGCTCGGTCAAGTGAAGGTTAATTTTTCCATAAAAATTAGCAGAATATTGTTTTAAACAGATGGATGTGGGTTAAGACGCATACCACGTTTCCGTTCTCTATTCTTACTGTCAATTGTCATAAGGTCTATTCCAGATTGATTTGCAGCCCACATCCAGACATCTTTCTGTCATCACGAGGTGGTGTATACTTTCTCACCAAATTCAGCTAACATCTTTGGCCTGATATGTAGGACTTCTTTGGAATAATCAATCTCCTCCCCAAAAACCAAGGCTCTATTCCCCTTAAGTAGAGCACAGGCACAGATCTATGTAAAATCTCTGACCTGCACATTTCTGCAGTTTTGGTGACCACAGGCATCAGTGCAAAACAGTCACAGCTGCTGAAACGTGGAAGACAGGCTGAATACAATATTGGCAGGAGGAATACAGAGTCAGCAGCTTCAGTATCGACCAATCACGTTCGCTTCTTCCATCCCCTTTAAAGGCAGCAACAGGTGACACAGAGGAAGAGAGATACTGAGGATACATCTGCATTCATCACCTGATGTTCTGAAATTAAAAAGGAAACAACACCACAAATATTATATACATCTCCACAAATATGCTGTCCATGGTAGAGTAAACAGGCAGCTGATGTTTATTGGTGTAACAGCTGCTGGAGCATCGGCATAGCTGGTTCTAGTTGTGCAAACAATTAATAAAGGAGCAGCAGCAGCTCCGAGCCGATATTTAATCAAGTGTGAGGTCAGCTCTTATTAAAAGGTTGGATCATGTCTGGATTAATATAGAGATAATTACAGGTAACAGATGGGTTCATGTTGAGGTTTAAGGGTGGAGTTGGTACAGGTTTGTAAACTGGACCCCTGCAAGACTTAATATATATTACAACATCTATATATATATATATATATATATATATATATATATATATATATATATATATATATATACATATATATATACATATATATATATATATATATATATATATATATATATATATATATATATATATATATATATAGTATTATCTTATCTTTTATCTCTCTAAATCATTACCTCCTCCTGAACATTTACAGATAAATTTTCATTGGCAATAGTGGTTGTTTTGAAGCTAACAGCTCCCATGACCCATGATCCCATGCTACTTTGCCACATCATCAACATATATCTTGACGATTTGACATCCTACAAGATGTTGTGGGCAACTCACTCATCCCACAGATGAGGCATATGTCAATTTGCAGTAAATGAAAAAACATTTATCAGCTGAGAGTGGCCAAACTAAGCATCATTTTAAGGTGTTTCATGATTTTTTGAGAGGTCTGTATGTTGCACCTTTGCAAACCAAAGCCATGAAAATTGCCTTATTGCCCTGTTTATGCTATAAGAGGTGGTCTGAGCAGGTTTTAAACCAAAAAATCACCAAAAGTGCACTGCACCACCTAATCCACAAAAAACAAAGGCCCAGCTGCACCTCTTCTGCCATTTTGCGCCCTTTGTTTAGTGTCAGGAGATTACCTCATAAAGAGGAGATGTGAAAAACTAGACTTTTGTGAGAAGAAGATGGCAAAAAAACAGTGTTTGCCCTTGCACTAGCATTGCACCTGCATGGAAACACAGTCCCAATTATCTGGCATATGACTTCATATTGAAAGAGTGACAACTATACAGTATACAGGTGAAAACTGTGATACAGTAGAAGTGCAATAGACTTTTCTCACAGTGGATAATTTGACGTGTCACGGCAAGAAAAGCACAGGTGAAATAAATTTTGTTAACGATAACCAGAAAGCCACGACAGCTGGCTTGCATGCACAATACTAGGACCCTGGAATTAACTCACCTAAATGGAACATAGTTGTTATTAATGCTATCAATTACACTGGTGCTTCTCCTGCTGTGACATGCCAAAATGTCAATTACATCCTCTAGCATAGCTCACAATCAGTTGCAAGTGAGTGAAATATCAGCTGCTCACAGTGTGAGGTTATATTTACTGTCTTTAAACTCTTAAATATTGATTCATCTCACTTCATACATTTGAATTCCTCCATGAAGCGAGATAAATGAAATATAGAAGGAAACAGTCAGGCAACAATTTGTAATGTCACTGTCAAAATCCTTTCCAGGAGAAATGGCTCCATTCTCGGGTGTGAGACTGTTGGTACTGCTATTAAATGAAGCTATTTTAAGAGCAGTGCCTCCAAAGTCTCCTCGCGGTCATTAGGGCCACTGTAGGTTATGTCTTTACTGAAAGTGAATCAGCTTCGGGGGAGAGTCTGCATGTTCACGGGTATCGATCAGGCTCTCAGAGATCACTGGAACATTCAAACAGTAACCTTGTTCAAACCATCACTCATTACACTACATGTGAACTGAGCTAATAAAGCCCTGCCAGTACAGTGGAATGATGTGTGACATATTTCTCCTTTCTCCACCATCGAGTGTATAAGAACCTTTTTTCCATTCCTCACCTTCCGGCGCTGTTGGGAAATGAATGATAGACTTCTCTTAATCCTCCTGTTGGCTTCGAGCCTTAGTGAACCACAGAGTTGCAGGAGAAAAGGATTGAATCTCATTGGCAGCTATTTCCCTGACGGCTAGAAAAGAGCTCTATCCAGTCAGAAGGGCATTTTGTGTGTGTCAGGTGCCTAACACCCTGTTAATGGAAGGCAAGAACAACCCAGGCTCTTCCTTGGACCCATGGGCTTTTTACTGTATGTCTCTCACTCAGGGTTCAACCTAGACTTCTAAACCCTGTTGAACAGTAGGTCACTATAAAGGATTGTTCAAAAGACATTTGACAACTGTCAAAAATCCCTGGATTATTGAGTAAAACATTTTGTGTTATGAATAAATGACCCTGTCATAAATTGTTCTTTATATTTAAGAAAAAACAACCTGTTGATAAAGCCTCTCAACCAAATTCATCATCATCACTGAAGCAGCCAGATGCTTCATCACAACTGCTTGGCGGATTTTACACACACACACACACACCACACACACACACACACACACACACACACACACACACACACACACACAGACTGGTCAAATGTCTAAACTAAACTTTTCCACCAAAATTAGTGGGTCTATACAAGTTTTTCTAACGCAGGTCAACCCACTAAAAATTGGCTATTAGCCCCATTTCCATTTCCCACAGGAAAGGCTACGCATCTGTGATATTTAGCTGAAGCGTTATGTTGCATGTCACGATTGCGCTGGAAACAGTTGTAACCGAAGAGAAAACAACAATAGACCCATTGTGAAAGAAGCATCTGTAAAAAATTACTTGTTTGACAATCATAATTTGTGCCATTTGGTCCAGCAACATTTACAAAGTCCAGAAGAGCTGCAGGATTAAATTATTTTATTCCCCTTCAAGTTAGCTGAGCGCTAAACCGGAAGTAAGCCAGCATGGTCAGTGAGCCAGGTATTTTCATAGCATGGAAGTAGAGCATTTTCTGGCTTTAAAACACCAGTGTCCTCCAACACTGTGTCCAGTAATAAAGGGTCTTCATAGACCACATCCCAAATTCCTTCCTTATTTACACGCCATCACTGGATGTTGATAACGCGTCATCACTTCGCACCACAAAATTTAGCGTGTTCACCCGGGTCTTTTGTTTAGATCAAAGCCAAGCTGAGGTTATTAAAAACCTGTGTCTACTGCAGAGTCAGTTAACCTGGGTGTAAGTACAGAGTTTACACATTCCTATTGCACACAAAAGCTGATCTTAGTGGGTAATTGGGATTTATGACCAGCGGAAAATGGGTATTTAGCTGTGTGTTATACTATTTGTAGCACTTCTAATGTGAATCACATCCAACACCATTAATGTCTTCCAGGCGAGATTGTCTGAAAATGTGTGCCCTTATTTAAACATCCCTATCGATATCACACATCCTCCATCTTAATAACAGTTGATTTTTCATTCCACCTTCCTGTGTGACTGTTCAGACAAGCTGCAATATTCACTTTTGATCTCTAACCTTCTGTAGCAGCACCTTGGAGGTCACAACCATGAGCTCTATTTTATTGGTGTTTAGTTTGAGTTAATTTGATGTCATGCAGAGTTATATATCATGCAGGCAGTTGACGAGTGACTGTGGGGGTAGCTGGGTGGATGGTTTGGTTCAGAGATATAATTGAGTGTCATCAGCATAGAAGTGGACGTTGAGATTATGTTTGCAAAGTATCTGACCAAGGGGGAGCATGTACATAGTGAAGAAGAGGGGTCCAAGCACAGAGCCTTGAGGCATGCCTTGGTTAACTGGAGCTGGGGTGGAACTGGAGTTTCTAATGCTGACAAACTGTTTCCTGTTTGTTAAATAGGACTGGAACCAGGAGAGTGCTGTACTGGTGAGGCCAAGGTAGTCAGACAGGCGGGTGAGGAGGATGGTGTGGGAGATTATGTCGAAGTCTACAGAGAGGTCCAGGAGGATCAGAATATTGATGTGGCCAGAGTCGGCAACGATGAGGAGGTTGTTGGTGGTCTTGATGAGGGCAGTTTCTGTTCTATGGCATGCCCTGAAACCGGATGAAGGGGTTCATAGAGCTCATGGTTGGACATGTGCTGATTAGGCTGAGCGGCAACTGCTCTTTCCAGGATTTTGCTTAGGAAAGGAAGGTTGGAGATCGGCCACTGCAAAAAAGATTGACCTAAATACAAGAAATAAACACTACATTTGAGGAGATAATGACTTAATTCTAGTTAAATTATCTGTCCATGCAGCAAGATATTTTTACTTGACAAGAAGTCTTAAAATAAGTTGTTTCTAGTCTAGAAATAAGTAGGCTCTGATACATGTTCAAAGGTTTGAAACAAGTAAAAAAATGCATTCTCAATTTTGGCACACTGACACAAATTAAAATCCAAGGAACAAGAAAATAATCACTCATTTAAGTGGAAATTTCTTAATACTAGTGGAGTATGATTATGCTGATACTTGAAACAAGTTGGCTCATTTTGAAATAGGTATAGGCCCATATTTAAAACGCGTCCTAAATATCAGAGCATACATCTTAAACAAGGACATTTTAACAGGTTTCTACGGAAATCACAGGACTGCTAGTGCAATTTCTGTCACATTTATTGATCACTGAAAGAAGTCTAGAGGGGCTTTCACATAACAGTCTTATTGTGCAAACTGCCCAAAAACAAACAAACAGGCTATTTAATAACCTATACAGCATTGTTAGACTACAGGTAACAGTCTACACCCAATGTCACAAGAAAGACATTAAACAACATACACTTTTGTGTATGTTTGTGAGTGATAATATAATTTAGCACAGAAGTCTTCCTATCTTCCCTTTGTTTCCTCTATGCATTTGCTGTAGCCACCACCCAGGATGTGGCGCAACTCACCCATTGCCAACCAAATTGTGCTTACAGTTACTCTACCACTGTGCAGGCTTGATACAACACATCATGCACAGAAACAAGCATGCAAGAGTTCCAGTGGGACGAGTTAAGAAACTTAGATTTCTAGGGTCTTTAAAGCATACATTGTTAAATTTAGACTTTCCCATACTTGTAGCACGTTCCGCAGTCAAAGCCTTTCTGGAACTGGAGAAGTGTGTGGCGATAAATTCCGACCGGGCTGTTGACAAAATGCCACTTATGTTCCAGGATACTTCAGACAGAAGAACAATACACAGAGCTGACTGTGAATCTTACCAACACATTTCCCTGAAACAAAAACAAAAAAACAAAAAAGGCGACAACGGAAGCGGTAAATGAACGTACATATTTAAGACCTATGTGCAAAATATTGACGTATTTAAGACTTTTAAGGCCTTAATTTTAGGGTTAGGGTTAGGCATCATGTATGACAGTTGCAAAAGTGAGATAAGAGCAATACAAAAGGGATGAAAAACAGAACTGGCCACTGGGTATATGAGCTATACAGGAGACATACCTTGTATGTACATATAGGGCTTATATGTGGATATAAAGAAGCGATATAGGAGACATATATGCCCTGTATATGCACATGTATGCGCCTGAATTTGGCCTATACATGCAGCATATATACGCATATATGCTATATATATGTGGTATATATATTATCATATATGCGCATATATGCTGTATATATACGGCATATATGCGCAGATAAGATGCATATAGGTTTCATATATGCACAGATAAGATGCATATAGGTTTCATATATGCACATATATCCTTATATAGGTCCTTTCCGTGTGGGCTGCCTGTACCAATTGGGTTCCCTTAACTGGCAGAGAGGTAAGAGATGCGCAAATGATGAATATGATTACAACATATCCACACATACAATGGGTCCATACAGTGCCGGATTTAGCAATTTGGGGCCCAAGGCGAAGGTATGTATGAGGGCCCTAAACCCTGCATACACTTCTTTACTCCAAAATGAAGACAGAGAACGAAGAACACACAAAGTGTAATACACAAGCTAATAGTCACCCATGATGGAGAATAAGAAAACAACTGTCCTTTTAACTGTCCAGTTAACGACAATTTACAGCCTGCGAAGTTCGCGTTCGTCTGTGCCACATTCTGACGGAAACGAATCATGACGTCTGTGGAGCTCGTGGAGGTGCGAACGGCTCCAATTAGCATATGAATAGCAGCCAAACCACGCCTGGCTATTAAGTATTGGATGAAACCACTAGGAAAATCACTCGTGATTGGTTGGCAGATCTGTCACTATTGGTCACTCTGTGTGTGTGTGTGTGTGTGTGTGTATATATATATATATATACATAATTTATTTATCGATTTATTTATGATATCCTCAAAGACATGAATGAATTTGTTGAGGAAAGGAAAATGCCAGGAAGGTGCTGGTGCTAGCTGCTCGACGCCATTAACTCTCTGCTCCTTCTTCCTCGTCACTGACGCTCCGGTCAACCCGAAAGTGTAAAAACTCTTAAAGGTTATGAACTCTCACACGTAATAAGAACAACTTTTCAACTTCTTTTAAAACATTCAGAACCCATGAAATAATGTCACACATTTTAAACAGAAATGATTTATACATTTCATTATCTTATTTATCTCAAAATATGTCATGCACATTTTAACTTCTTAACAACTGGCGTTTTATCTTTATTTGTTCCCAGGAGAGAGAAAAAAAAGAATAAATAATCTTTTTTACATAACATTGGCCATTGCTAATGACATACTCAGTAATTAATCTAGCATACTTTAATTAAATAAATCAATTGAAGCTAAAATGTAAGGGTCTATAATTAGGCTACACTGAGCCTCATCTATTTATACCATTTATACCAGATTTTCTTAAAATGAAGTTAATACCTTTTAGATAAATGTCACCTGAGGCAAAACTCCCCCTGCTGCCCTGATGTGCATTTTTATAGCTCACAGCATTTTCATTTGCATGTTAAAGCCTCCCATAGAATCAGGGGGAGGGGGGTCATGGGGGAACAACTGCCAAGCAAGGCCCACGTCAATTTCTGACAATTTACAGCAGTTTTTGGTGTTGCCTACAAATTGCCGTTAATTGTCGCAAACCTGAAATTCCACGACAATCTACAGTGCTGCATACCTGACGAAAATCCCACTTTTCATGCAGTGCAGGGCTATAACTGGCAGATCTAGGTTGACTCACCAGAACCCCACCATTGTCATCATCATCGTCATCATCGCTGTCAAAATGGCCGTCACTGGACAACTCCTCCACCTCGTCTGTGTCAACATCAGACACTTCACAGCTAAAGTTAGCCGCTGCTGCTGCAACGGCGGCGCCGGCTGATCCAACACTTTGGACGTTGTTGACTGTATCCCCGGTAACAGCAGTGGTAAAATAGTTTGTCAGCTTTGGCAGCTTTGCTATATATTTCTCTGCGTCTTGTTTCTTTTTCCGTTTATTCGAACCGCTCGGGTAATTTCGTTTCATTTTAGCTTTTACTCCGTCTGTTTGTTTACTTCTTCTCCTTCTTCTTCTGTGTGGTTTATTGGCAGTTGGCAAACGGCACATTCCCACCACCAACTGGACTGGAGTGTCATTTGTGTTCATCTTTTGCAGTCCGTCACAGACTAGTCCATTTCATTGTGAAAGTAGGGGGTGTATGTGAGACAGATACCCATGAATTTGACATTTTAACTAATACTTAAACGTTTTTCTAAAGAATGAATTACATATTAATAAAATTTACCACGTTTTTGAAGTGTTCATGGTGATAAATTTCTTATTTTCCTTTTTTTTTTTTTTTTGGAGGTTGGTGGGGGCCCCCCCCCTACCACTGCTGGTGGAGGGGCCCCAAGCAACCGCCTACCTATGCCTCTATGTTAAGACCGGCTATGGGTCCATACATGTTTGCCATCTATTGGGAAGTCTGTGCCTAATCAGCCAGATTATCTAAAAACCACACTGTAACGAATTTCTGTATATTTACAGTGGATTTACAACAGTATCCTACTATATTTTATAATAATTGTAAAATACTGTTAAATATTCATCCCTCACATGTAAATTAAAAATTAAATCAGTCATTTAACAATTACAGTAGATAACTGTAATTTAACAGCATGAAACAGTATTTATAATGAATTGCTGTAAATTTACGGTGGATTTACAACAGTATCCTACTGTATTCTATAATAATTGCAAAATACTGTTAAATAATCATGCTTACATGTAAATTAACAGTTAATGCTCAATTAACAATAAGAAACTGTAATTTAAAAGCATAAAACAGTATTTTCCTTCAAGCAGTGGAGACATGTGCTAACATCTCTTCTCAAGTCCAGTCATTATCCATCAACATCTTACTGATGATTGCAGGCTTATGTTTCTATTTTGATGATAGCACTTCTTTATTGATCAAACTCCTCAAACTACTAATTTTTGAGTGACAATATGTAACCTAGCTGGCTATTTCTGAGCTTGACTTTGGAGAGCACAGCTCTGTCATATCATTCCAGCCAGAGAAGTCCATGTGCAGTTCAACAGAGCAGGTAAAGTTATGCTTATCTCCCAAAATTGGTAGTGTCCAGTTTTGTTTTGTCTACATGATTATTGAACTGTTGACATTTCAGATGTTTCATTAGGTCTGTTTCATTAGTTCAGGTTGCTAAATGACTGTGAGATGGTCTTCATAAAGTTTTTTTTATTGTAAAATGTAGGTGTCACTATCTTATCATTTATTAATTTAACTTCATTAACTTCATTGCACACTAGTTTTCCAGAGGTAACCCTTCCTAAACTATAACTAACGACCCTCTCTCCTTTCTGTCTCTTGCTTTTCTTTTCTTTGCACTTTTTGTCTCTCCCTGAGCAGTTTATTGCTCTGGCCCATTTCTTTCCCCTTATTTTATGCTTCTTTCTCTCCCTCCATTAGTATTTCATATTTTTACCAGAGATGTTGTGTTACTAATTTTATTTATTTATTTATTTACAGGCACTTGTCACCGGTGACTGAGGATACCAGCCAAACGTGCACTGTCAAGTACTCACTGTTCGCTCTTTCTTTCTCCCCCTCTTTTCTTTCATCCACTGCTATTGTTCACATGCAAAAGACTTGTTTTCAAGCTAGACTGTTACACTGTTCTGGATGGTATTTTAATGCAGCGTTACACTGTTCTTAATGGTATTTTAAATCAGTGTCACACTGTTCTTGATGGTATTTTAATTCAGTATCTGAGGTTATGCTCATGAGTTCAGTAATGATTGTATTGGAGACAGTTTCTTCCAATGTGGAAATGCAATGCCTTGTCATTTTTGTAATACAAATGTGCTCAATCTTATCTTACAAAGTCTGCTGTACAAATGAGCACTTTGTAATAAACTACAGCACTGTTACGGAATGTTTATTGTCCTGTGTTCTATACCAGGTTTCTCGAACTTATTACTTAAAGGTCTACATCTGATTTTTATTCAAGGTCAGCGGTTAGGAATGATTGGCAATAACAACAAAATGTAATCAATTCAGTTATGATTATGGCTCTTCATTGAGCCCGCATGCATAGAAACCCTATGTTGATGATAGCAATTGGGGCAGACACAGCTCAGACAGTTTTGTAGAAGTTATTAAGTTAAATAAGTTATTAAATGAAATTATTTATTAGTTGAATAAGTTGATCCGCTCTAAGCACTAGAAGGCAAGACATTAGTGTATTTATTGTGGGACTTTTGGATGTTGACTGGCTGTTGGGATGAATGTGGTAACCTTGGGCTGGGTATTTGAGAAGCCATGCAAACAAAAATAACAGATTTGATAACACACTGGCATATACTGTAAATTAACATAACCCACAGTTCTCCTACTGTCATATACTGTAATCCAAAATATGGTGATATACTGTTAAATAAATTACGGTAGATGCGCTATAAAATGACCATAACCCAGTTATCCTGCCGTCATGTACTGTAATCCAAAAAACGGTATTATACTGTTAGATAAATTACGGTAGATGCGGTGTAAAATAACCACAACACCCACCATTATTCTACAGTCATATACTGTAATCCAAAAAATGGTAATATAATAAATAACTAATTAAAATAAATAACAGTAGTTGGATTGTAAAATAACAGTAAAATACTGGCGCCCCTGCTGCCAGTATTTTACTGTTTTTTTTACAGTGAAATTCTTGACAGTGTAGTTGACTGTCTTTATAGATCAAAACAGCCCAAAACACAACACCAGATCGATTTGAAATGTTAACAAATTAAAGATGAGGCATTATGATTCAGATGTCTGTAACCAGGAAGTATGTTATGTTATATTGATGTATTTGGTGATTGAAGGGTTACTTCTTCATCACTGCTAATTTCTTGTAATTGAATAGTTCAAATAACTGAAGGGAATGTTTTTTAAGGCAGAGGAGCCTGACAGAGGAGACAAACTTATGTTTGAAATGCAATATTACAAATAAGAATGTATGATCTTTTCTTACAAAAGCAAAATGCAGGCTTAATAATAATAATAATAATAATAATAATAATAATAATAATAATAATAATAATAATAATAACAATAATAATAATCATAAGAAGAGGAAGAAGAAGAAGAAGAAGAAAAAAGAAAAACGTCTTTGCAACACAGAAAATCAGCTCTGACAGGCTTTGCAGAGTTCTGGCCGGGAACTCTGCAGGAGGCTGCCTGAGCCTCTCAGCAGGGGTCCTGAGTCATCTGGTGAGAGGAGGAGCTGCTGTCTGTAACGTGAGCAACACATGGAAAGAGAAAAAGACAAGTTTATCAATGAGGGAAGGAGCTATGATAATGGATGGATAAAATATGAAGTTGTGGAGGTGATTGGATTGATCAATTTTATTTCAAAAGGATTTTAATCATTTATACTGTGACTTTTAAATGAAATATTTACAGAAAAATAATTTAGGATTAAAAGCACATCAATGAGCCATGCTCAGTACATTCAAGTACAAATACAATCAAAATACAAAGGAAGAAATATAAACAATAGAGTTAATTGTATACAATTAACAAAAAAACAAAAGAAAATACTATATAAAATAACATGCTACATTTAACTACAATAAAGTAGTTATAAAGTATAATAAAACACTGGTCTGGAAGAGAAAAGGCAAGTGGAACACAAGGTGCGAGAACATAAGGTGCAGTTACATTACTAAAATATAATAATAATGGATTAAAGCACAAAAATTATTTGTGTGTGGCCGGGCCCAATTCAGGGCCTGTTAAAGATCAGTTAAAATTAACTTTCAAATAAAAAACTATCAAGAAAAAATGTCCAGATAGTGCAAACCAAAAATGAGAAATGAGTTATGTATAGAGTTTGTATTGCATTGTGCACAGTGAGGTATACTGGGAGCAGTGCTGGTTGTAGAGTCTGACAGCAGCAGGAAGGAAGGACCTGCGATACCTCTCCTTCACACACTTGGCGTGTATCAGTCTATCACTGAAGGAGCTGCCCAGTGATCATGACCTGCAGGGGTTGGGACTCCTGCACCAGCAGTGATGACAGCTTGTCCATCATCCTGCTCTCTCCCACCACCTGCACTGGATCAAGAGGGCATCCCAGGATGGAGCTGGCCTTCTTGATAAGTTTAACAAGTCTCTTCCTACTTGTTGCTTGTAGATGCTTCTGCTCCAGCAGACTACTCCATAGAAGATGACTGATGCCACCACAGAGTCATAAAAAAAAAGTCCGGAGTGCCCCCTGCACTCCAAAGGACCTGAGCTTCCTCAGCAGATACAGTCTGCTCTGACCTTTCTTGTATGTCGCTGCAGTGTGATCAGTCCAGTTCAGTTTATTGTTCATGTAAACTCTCAGACACTTGTAAGATGTCACCATCTCAGTGTCCCTTCCCTGGATGTTCACCTGTGTGCAGGGTTGTCTGTGCCTGCGGAAATCCACCACCAGCTCTTTGGTCTTCCTGGCGGGGTATACACTTCGAATACGATCACCTGTGTAAACTCCCTTGGGAGGTAGTACGGCCTCATGCTAACAGCTGAAAGTTCGATGTCCTTACTGCAGAACTGTTCTTTAAAAGTGATGTACCCAGAGTTACATTATCTGTCATTAACAAACACAGCCAGCCCTTTCCTCTTACCCTGCCATCTTGTCTGCCCGCAACAATTGAAAGCCATCCAGAATAGCATCCATGTCTGGGGTCAGCACAGCTCAGGTCTCTGTGAGCACCATGAGTATGCACTCACTGTAGTCCCTCTGATGTCGGGTCAGCGCCGTTAGCTCGTCCATCTTATTGGGGAGAGATCTTACATTCAACATGATGACAGACGGTAGGACGGGTCTGTAGCGTCTCCTCCTGCTCCTCCTCCTCTGGCACGGCACCCACGTATCCTCCTCTTCAGCTCACAGGGGACATGCCATGCGGTGGCACTGCTGCACTACTGAGGGCCAACAGCTGATCCCTACTCTAAACAACAGGGCAGTGAACAGGTTCCCCGGACATGGCGGAAAACAGTGAACAAAGAAGTAATAAGACCAGAGCAAAAAAAAAAAAAAGCAACTCAGTTCTCCATACTGCTGGAGAGAGAGCTCCAGAGAGAAGTTGTTAAAAACAGTAAAAAAGTACAAAAATAAATATAAGAAGAGAAAAAGCTCAAAAATGAGCGAGAGTTGCTGTAACAGGCTGCCACTAACAATCCAGTTTTCTCCTGTAGTTGTCTTTACTCTCCCTGATGCTGTGTTTTAGTTTTCATTGAACACACTTGAGCTCTGCTCGGTCCCCTGACCTAAAAGCCCTCTTTTTCTCAGTGAGTAGGGCTTTCAGGTTGCTGGTAACCCAGGGTATATTGTTGGGGTAGCAGTGTAACTCTTTAGTGGGGATAGAGTTGTCCATGCAGAGCCCAATGTATTCTGAGATGCAGTCAGTAAGGCCACCAATGTCCTCACCATGTGCATCCTGCACCGATTCTCCGCATGCTCCTCTGTGTGGAAGTTTCCAATGTGGCGAGGGGTGACATTTCACTGCGTCTCTGATGGGGTAGTATCAGAGGCGCAGCAGAGGCTAACCGTACCTGTGTGAATGGATAAGCCGGCGGCGCGGAACGGGGGCATGCCGGTCTGATGGTGTTCACATCCTGATAACTAAACAGGTCCTTCACTCAACAAAATAAAGAGAAATGTCCCACAAAGCAACAGTAAAGGACCAAACAACAGTAACGTAGTAACCGGTAGTGTCTTTGGCAACTTATATGAGGAAGAAACTGTAGTTAGGCATGGAGAATTGTCTGTCATTCTGTCTGTCCTACCGACTCTTCGCCACATTTATGTCCGACAAACAGCATCTGTCACCTGCAATAAACTTTAACTCACCAAGTGGTTGTCTCCTTCCACTATTGTGTTGTTGTAGTTTCTGTCTTGAAAAAAGATAACTGCTATGGTCAGCCCTCCCGACTGAGACTTCAGTGAACTTTCCCCCAGAAAACAGCCTCCCTCGCGAGTGAGAGTCAGAAAGCATACTGAGGGAGTGGCTTTGTCTTTATTTAGATAAGGATGGAATTCTACATCGAAAGACAACCTTCCGAACCCAACTTGTGGTTCCTGAAAAGTTAAAGTCACTGATTTATCAGCAACTACATAAGGAAATGGGCCATCTGGGAGCTGACAGGATGACGTCTTTAGCCAGAGAGAGGTACTTTTTTGGGCAAAATGAGAATGGAAATTGAACATTATGTGACAAAAGTGTGCCAATGCCTGAAACAGAAGAAACCAAATAGAAAAACAAGAACACCTCTGAAAAACATCTCTTCTGATTATCTACATCTGGAGAGAAGGAAGTGTGACGTGGAATACATCCTAGTAATAGTAGACCACTTTACAAAGTTCGAGTTCACAAGTTACCTTGTTGATCAGCAGAGCACCAAACACCTGAAAGAACAAAAGAGAGACAATGAGAAAGGACAATAAAGGCTCAGATTACCCAGGAAGGCTCTGAAAGCTCAAGTGAGGAAGAATATGTTGTGTGGATATGTAGACCGAATCAAAACACTCATTGCAACCTGCAAGCTCCAGTTGTCAAACCCACAGCAAAACACCCTCTCAGAGCAAGAATTCAGGTTGAAAGACTTATTCAGAAAGAAAGGAACCAGCCACAATATAAGGAGTGAGACAAGACAGCAGGAGCAGGAGATGGGCCAGGATCAAGATTCCGAAGTCCAAGAACAAAAACCTCAGAAGATGCGGGGTCTCTAGAGGACTATTATGAATCTGAAAGAGTCAGACATTCCATGAGAACATGCCAACAAAGATGTATCCTTACATATGCTGAATTAGGAGAACCTAGTACACTCCTAAGAAAGTAGAGACTGAAATAAAATAGTAGTTTCTTGAGTTTATAGCCAGTCATACAGCTAATGTTAATTTAGAAGTTCATATTTGGATGAATATTTGTTAATACAGTTACAATAATGTATTATTCATGTTTTGGAAACTTACACTATATTACCAAAAGTATTCGCTCACCTGCCTTGACTCGCATATGAACTTAAGTGATATCCCATTCTTAATCCATGGGGTTAAATATGACATCGGTCCACCCTTTGCTGCTATAACAGCCTCAACTCTTCTGGGAAGGCTTTCCACAAGGTTTAAGAGTGTTTATGGGAATTCTTTACCATTCTTCCAGAAGTGCATTCCTGAGGTCACACACTGATGTTGGACAGGAAGGCCTGGCTCTCAGTCTCCGCTCTAATTCATAAAGGTGTTTTATCGGGTAGAAGTCAAGACTCTGTGCAGGCCAGTCCAGTTCATCAACACCAAACTATCTCATCCATGTCTTTATGGACCTGGCTTTGTGTACTGGTGCAGTCATGTTGGAACAGGAAGGGGCCATCCCCAAACTGTTGGGAGCATGGAATTGTCCAACATCTCTTGGTATGTTTAAGCATTCAGAGTTCCTTTCACTGGAACTACGGGGCCAAGCCCAGCTCCTGAAAAACAACCCCACACCATAATCCCCCTCCACCAAACTTCACACTCGGCACAGTGCAGTCAGACAGGTACCGTTCTCCTGGCAACCGCCAAACCCAGACTCATCCATCAGATTGCCAGATGGAGAAGCGTGATTCGTCACTCCAGAAAACGCGTCTCCACTGCTCTAGTGTCCAGTGGCGGTGTGCTTTACATCAGTGCATCCGACGCTTTGCATTGCACTTGCTGATGTATGGCTTGGATGCAGCTGCTCGGCCATGGAAACCCACTCCATGAAGCTCTCTACGCACTGTTCTTGAGCTAATCTGAAGGCCACATGAAGTTTGGAGGTCTGTAGCGATTGACTCTGCAGAAAGTTGGCAACCTCTGCGCACTATGTGCCTCAGCATCCGCTGACCCCGCTCCGTCATTTTACGTGGCCTACCACTTCATGGCCGAATTGCTGTAATTCCCAATCGCCTCCACTTTGTTATAATACCACTGACAGTTGACTGTGGAATATTTAGTAGCGAGGAAATTTCACCACTGGACTTGTTGCACAGGTGGCATCCATCACAGTACCACGCTGGAATTCACTGAGCTTCTGAGAGCGACCCATTCTTTCACAAATGTTTGTAGAAACAGTCTGCATGCCTAGATGCTTGCTTTTATACACCTGTGGCCATGGAAGTGATTGGAACACCTGATTTCAATTATTTGGATGGTGAGTGAATACTTCTGGCAATACAGTGTATTTCTTGAGATGAAACAAAAGCAAGAGACTATTAAATATAAAATACCACATATTTTGGCGAACGTGAACTGAACGCATGTATTTCTGCCTGATGAACGTGTGGTTTCTGGGCTCTCTTCATCAAAAGGTGTCGGCGTGTATTTTGATGATAAGAGAATTCTGCGGAGGCCAGGCTGGGTGGAATGATGGAGCAATCTTTATTGAAACAGATCTCAAGCCTGCGTCCGATCCAGAAAGCGGCCGCTTTTGCGGTATTCTCAAATCTATAGCAAAAGCAATGCCAAAATGCTTCGCCCTCTGCTCTATCAGAAATCCTTTATCCTTCAATCTTAGGAGATCTACCAAATGCCACCCCCTATGCGAGGGTTTTTATAGTCCCCTTTCCAGTACACACCCACTTTTTCTAATTGGTCACTTTGGTAAATTATCCAATAGACTAAAAGAGGAGTTGACCTGTCTCCCTGCTCATCTCCCATAACTCATCTAACTTGGCTGCTTTAGGTCTTGTCCCCAAATTGACCCAAATGGGTTCCCTGTCCTTCTACGGGAACATAAACGTTTAGGCATCTCCCACCATTTAGCGTGGGGGCCAAACTCAGTTTAGTACTTTTTGGCCTGCTAACCTTTAACACTCAACCCCAGCTGAAGAACAACTCCAGGACCCTTTGAGCTGTGAGTCTACATTCCTTCACTCACACAAGGAAAAACAATTAGTCATCGTTAAATCTAATCTAGGTAAAATCAGAATCAGAATGTGTTGCCATCCAGATACCTCAAACGTTATTGTTGAACTTCATTCAAGACAGAGCCAGATTTCCATTGAGCATTCCAGGCGAAAACCGGCTAAAACACACCGTGAACAGGCCTTAATATGTAGCGGAAAAACACCGACTGTTGTGTATAAAAAGGACGCTGGACGAGAGGTTTGTGCATACAACTCGCTTTTCTTTCGATCAAAACGAAACTTAGCTATTTCAGACAGAAACAGCTGCATACTAAACATGCAGTGAGACATTACCAAACGAACACAGATTAATTCGTCCTGAACAGACTTAACACTGGCAACACCAGACACCACAGAGTCGCACCGCGCATGTGTCATCAACACGCAAAGCATTGAGGCAAAAGCAAATGAAGGCAGCAGCACTACCTCAGACTCTGCCTCCACCATTAATACGGCATCTTCGTGTGATTACTTTAAACTATTTTATGAAAAAGTCAGTGATGATCCAGGTGGGACTTGATGATCCAGGTGACCTTTTTGTTTAAACTTTGCCCGCCAGGTTTCAAGAAGCAACTCCGTACATCAACAACGTCAACAGCAAACCTGAAACGGCACATTGAACTAAAGCACCTGGCGAGCCTTTTAAGGTACGTGCGAGTGAATAAAAAATGAAAAGACACAGCAACAGCAAGCCAAACAGGTCCTCTACCACCCAGATCACATTAACGGTGTACAGTAGCGGCTCTGCTGTCTTCATCTCCCAGCCGCAGCTGGACAACCTGGTTTTGCAGAATATTGTCGGAGAGCTGCAGTTTCAGTGTTAAAACTGATCAAATAATAGCTGTCTGTGGTGCTATATGGGCTGTAGAAATGATTTTGAAAAACAATAGCTCGCAGCAACATATTGACAAAAAAAGAACTATGAACTAGTTCATTTTTGGAATTGTGAACTTAACTCAAAATTTTAATTATGAACTATGAACTGAACTAGTTCAGTTTAAAATTTGTGAAATGAACTTTGAACTAGTTCATGTAGAAAGTTAACTTTCCCAAAACTGGTGTACTTACCCTTTAAGGGAGCACTATCCCTTTAAGAGAGAGACACAGGGAAGCTGTTGTTGAAGCAGTAGGAGGTAATGAGGCTGTTGTTGTGCTTGATTTTTAACCATGGAAAGTGCTAATAAATGTTCAAGAAAAGAAGAAGAATGCGTTTTTGGCCCGTCATTGTTGAGACTGCAACACATACAGCAGATCTGTTGTCTTATTTTCCCACATAGTGCATTTCACAAACTGGTGAAACGGTGAAATGTTGGGTTTAAGTCACCTGTGATGATGATGAAGGTTTCGAGGTATTTCGTCTGAAGTCCCACGGTAACAGTGTGGGTGATGTCACACGCTGCTTCTGCGTTCCCAGATGGTAGTATGTAAACAGTGACGGCAAGGACACTGGTAAACTCCTGTGGCAAATAATATGCCTGGCGTGACAGCGCCTGTTTTTTATGAGCACAGCAAGCCCCCCTCCTTTTTACTTGCCACTCATGGTTGTGTGCCTGTCGGCTCACACCACGTGGAAGCCGGAAATGGGGGCGTTGGAGTCCACTATCTGCTCCTGTAGCCATGTTTCTGTGAAGCACATCATACTGGACTCTCTGGACTCAATAAAATTACAGTGGTTTGTTGTTTGTTGTTACGCTGCAACGGTCATGTTGTTTTGGGAATGGTGATTTATGATAACACTGTATAATCAACTTTATTTATACTTACATAACAGTTTCCTGTTTTTGCTTGTTTGTCCAAGCACCTTTAAAAACAGTTTTTAGTGCTTGGACAAACAAGAAAAACCTGTAAAACTCAGGAAGACAATATTACAGAATAAACACTCAGTCAAGCAAAACACAGGGAAGCCTAGTCTGAGGCAAAGTTAAAACAAGAAGGCAGAACACAAAGTTTAAACCTTTTAATTCAAAGTCAATATAAGTAATTACAAGTAAAATGAATTAAAACGGGCAAATCACAGAATAAAAGTAATGCTCAGCCGACAGACTGTCAAATATATTGCTGAATTTATTGTGTTCCAACTGAAATTTCAAGATTTAACGAGGTTTCAAAGCTGCTTTTCTAAAGTACAATCATTAACCAATGTATATTTAGCTTTCCACTGAAGTCTGATGTTCAGAAAGCAAAAGGTCAATAGGCAGTACATTTCAAGCAAAAACAGCCTGTCTGCCCTGGTCAAACCCTCTGTGATACAACCAGCAAACTTTAGTGACCATTTAGTCACATTTAACCATAATTTTCTCTTCAACCCCTCGGTCTCCGCCTGCACCCACACTCCTCTTGTCTCGCTGAGGTTTTTCTCTCTGCCAAGATTACTGGGCCGGCCTGTAAAAGCACACCTCTGCTCTTTCTACGTCTAGTCCCATTCCCTCCTATTAAGCCCTGAGAGTCCACGGCTCTGCTTGTCTTCACTGCAGGCTATTGATCAGCGTCAGAGTTGGCCAGCTAGGACTCCTCTCCTAGAGATAGATCGAGAACGGGCCCAGCCACCAGCTTTTCATTAAGAAAACACCACAGACGAATGGCAGAGAAGAGGTAAAGGGCATCAGGGCTAAAAGTCTGATAATCAAACTTGATGGTTCTCTGCCAGCCAGTCCTCTATCCTTCCTTTTGCTTTATTAGTCAGGCTGTTTGTCTGCTTTCTTGACCTATCCAGCTTGTTTTGATTGAGGGAAGTTGTGAGAAAAAGGTGCTAAATATAAAGTCACTCATCAACCTTAGGGAAGGTGTTGGGAAGATGTTATCAACAGCAAGAAAGAAAGCCTTTATTTTTTTCTACTTGAAGGTCTATCTATTCCCATGAGACTTTGGCAAACATTTCAGCCCAGATGGGATTTTGATACAAGCCGATCAGCTCGGTGGCACTTCCATTTGAAGTCCTAAAAACATTGTGCTGAAAGGAAAAACCTAATTCCACTGCAGGGCTAATCCTTAATGACTTTGCCCATATCAGATTCTCTATTTTATCACTGCCGTCATGCCACTCAGTGCTAATGTGTTAAATAAGAATCAGAAAAAGTAACACGTCAGTCGTATAGATTCAAGCTAAAATCTTTAGCTAAAGAGCTAAAAGGTAATATCAGACAGGAGGTGTATACAGCAGGTAGATGGACATCTCCCCTTTCGGTCTGAGCACTCCAATACATCCCTTCAGTCCTTTTACCATATATTTTATTCACATGAAAGAAAAGTAGCATTCCACCTCTTTAGTTACAAATTTACCTTCTCTGCTTTTTCCTCTTTTCATTGGGTCGGGATCTTTTCGCACCCTACCTTCAGTTCACCTTTCTGTGAGTCCTTCTTCCACATTCCTTTCTCCCATACACTTTCCATGTGGAATAAAAGCAGCCATCCTAGAACCAGATGACCGTGTTCCATTTCAGTTTAACAGCTAGAGATGATCTGCTGCCATACTGACTGCTTTAATTAAGTGCTATAAATACACAGGCAGTGGTGGGCAAACTATTCAGTTGCTAGTTAAACTAATTATAGACATTTTTTTGTTTAAGTTATTATGCTGAAGTAAATACTGATTACACAGTGTAATGGCTGTAGAAAAATGAGACCATCCACGTGAAGACTGGTTCCCAATAAACCTTGAGTTTTCTGTTAAATTCTGTCTGCCACTGGGCTCGATTTTCCGGTAAAAATGAAAAATGAATTACAGCACAAAAGAAATGAGTCTGCCACAGCAACCACAACAGGAAGAGACATTGTTGTGGTGGAACAACTGGAATATAAATAACTTTTCCTAAATAAAAAGAACCCTGCTAATGGATGAGGGAAAGAAGGAGAAGAGGAAGCGTAATAGAAACCAAGGAACAACAAGAGTGAAGTCACGGTCTGTTCCCTTGTTGATATGAGTTCCCTCTTACCACCAGGACTTGACATAGTTCAAAACGTTTTTAGTTATTAATGCAGCCGGCTGTTTTACTCTCTAATCAGAACATAAAAATTGGCCCAGATAGACATATGATACTACTTAGATCACTCACAATTATCACATTATTGTTATATATGACCACAGTGGCTGCTATTCAAATCTTACATGGCCTTCCTTAAACAAGCACCTGCTAGCCAATCAGAATCAAGAACTGTATTACTGATGCTTCAATTAATCCCCAGTAAAAAAGTCAAAGTAAATGGCTGACTGAACAATGACTAAATGAGTGAGTTTTGATCACTTTTGCAAGGCAGAATACGCATTAATATCCAAATTGTTACTATGGAGAGGCACAGGGATCATAACATACATACATTAGAAATCCTTGAAATTGCAGCATTGAAGCGAAAATATATTGTATGTCCATAAATAATGATATTTGTATCTTTGCTGGGAAATACTGCTGTTGAAGAGTTAAGAAAGCAGAAAAGTGGAGTCAAGTACTCAGCCCTGCATTTCACCCTATCCTCCTTCCTCCCTCCTTCCTCCCTCTTTCTGACCAAATTGCTTTTTGCTTTTTCCCTGTCGTTGCTTGGCGTAATCCTCCCTGTTGTCTTAATATCAAGTGGAGAAAAGGCGAGATAATGGAGCAGCAGGGGAGGAGGAGGAGGAGGAGGAGAAGAAGGAGGAGGGGATGGGGGGACAGTGTGGCCCTGAAGACCATCCTCCAAGGAAATAGCCCTCCCTCATGTCAAAGACAAGAATATTATTAAAACCTTCCCCCCCTCCTCGTGCCCCCTCCTTCCTCTTCTTCCAATACATTTAACTTGCCGTACATAATAGCTCTCATATACATACCAAAAGCCAACACATGGGAGGAGAGCTCCAAATGCTTGTGTAATGGATGTGATGTGATGTATTACGCGGCACTGAATCAAGTCTCCGCTGCACTTTTACAAAAGGCAGCGCTTGGACCATACTGGTGACTGATGCTGTTGTGTCTTTGTTGTCATTGTTGTCCTGATTGGTGCTTGTGTGTGCTATGTAAAGTGCTTGTATGAAGATGGCAACAAAGCAGCAGTGATAGGCCGCTGTGTAGGACATTGTTTGGGTTTCTTTTTTTTCACTGTTGCGTTAGTGTTAACTGCAATGGGGAACACACACACACACACACACACACATGCACACTGCAAGTAGAACCATGCTAGTGACCTAACTGTTTTGTGACAGATGATTTTAAAGGCGAAACTGTGAAGAACACTGCACTACAACAGAGACCAATAAGGGCAAAAATCATGATAGGTTACTGTGTAGCGTGTAGACAGGTGAATGCAGGACAAGGCTGTCTGCTGCAGAGGTGCAAAGAGTAGGTTCGCTGGAATTGTGTCACGAGGCGGAACTTGATTTTGATTTTATTAAAGCATGCTTTTATTTTGACCCTGTTTTTACTATTTGCTGTGTTTTAACTTTATTGTATTGCATGCTTTTATTTTGAAATATGGTGTGTGTGTTTTTAACGTTGTTTTTACTTCCGCCGTCATGTAATTAAGAGCAAAGGACTTACACCTGTAGAGCGAAAACCAGTTTGTAGACAAAGTTGGATAAAAGGGAGCGGTCGGACAGAGGAACGGAGACAACGGGCATAATGGAGCACAACAGCGTACAACAGTGGAGCACAGAAGGTGAAGAACGGCGTCAACATCGACCTGGAGTAAATCGAGGACCACCTACGGAGGGGAAACAAACACCGGTCGCTAGTGGCTACAAGTGGGAGAAGGTGACACTTCTCCCTTCCGCGTAAGTCTTTCAAAAGACCGGTGCTCTTGTTGTGGCTAATGATGTACAGAACTGTGGTGGCGTTAAAAAAAGAGGACATTTGACTGGCCCTGAGTTCTTTTCCCTCACAGGCTGTACTGAGGGGAGGAGCCAGGATAAGAAAGTGGACGCCAACAGTAGATGCATGAACTCTTATCTTCCTGCCCCGGTGTTACCGCATTATTTATACGTTTTATTGTTTTATCTGTTTTAGCTGTTTGTGCTCTTAGTTTTTTTTACAGAGGAACTTGTAGTTGTGTCAGGTGCTTTTAAATAAATATTGTTGTTCCTCCATTTTGAGTGTGTTCACTATATTAAAGCACCACTGTTTTTTAACTGCTCTCCCCCAGACAAAAAGAACCTTTTTAATATTTTTATCGAAATTTTAATCTTGGCTATTTTAAAGAGGTCCTAGCCCTCATCCAAAAACCTAGGTGGTGTTGTCGGCCCTATTCTATTTTTCTTTGTAATATTAACCTTTCCGCCCGGCTTACAATTGGAGTCACTGGCAGATGAGCGCACAGGTGATTACTGGAGGCAAAGCAGTGTTAGATCTTGAGTCAAGAAACACAAAAACACTAGTACTAATCTGTGAGTCAATTTCAACTGAGCCATTTACCACGATATACCAGGTAGCATGGAGAGCAGAGCTTATCAGCCAGAGCTGATTGTCAACCTGCTGCAGGTGCTTGTGCGTCAGCAACTTCAGAAACAACAGCAAACTCCGCCAAGCCTCTCAGTGCACCTCTGCAAGCACAACAGAAAAACTAAACCAGGCACGAAAACACAAAGAATCGACCACAGAATGAGATTGTGACAAATAATGATAGTTAGAGTTTGCTTGTTTAGGACCCCAGTCTCCTGGTTGACAGTTCCGTGACCGATCCAACCACCCAACCCTGAACTCCTCCCTACATGGACGTTCTGGCTCTTTATGCTACATTTGTCCTTTGCGCCATCCATTACCCTGCCGATACTACACCTTCATACGAGGGCATACTTTTCACACTAAGGCAAAGCTCAGCAGCAGACTCATACACTAGCCCCTTTTAGATAGAAAAGGTGGCACATTTGTTGCAAGGTAAAGGCTGCAATGTGCCACCTTGTCTTTCTAAAAGGGAGGTGTAATATTCCTTTTTTTCCAAAATGTTGCCATTTGGCCGCCTCTGAGGTAGGCATAAACGTGATGTGACGTGAAGCACGAAGTTGGGCAGTGAACAGTGACAACGAATTTGTCTTCAAAATAAGAGCTTTACATTGCACCCCATTGGAGTTTAGAACTGGGTTCTTAGCGGGGGGCTTTTAATTTGAAAGTAGCGACCGTTGCTAGCTTGCCGCTACAACAACAAGCGGACAACAAAGACAGCTACAGAGAACAAGGAGACGCTGCATCTCCCGGATCTCAGCAGCTGTCTAGTTGCTCATCTTGACGTCTGCGGATGAAATGATGGACTGACTGCTGTGATCAGCTGTTTCCTGGTTTTAAACTCCCCGGCTGTGGGTCGCACAACAGTGCAGGTCATCCACACCTCCGCTCATGTCATGCAATTGCCGGCACATCGATGGCTCGGGTTTAGATAGCAATGGAGGCCGAAATAAGTGTACCCTCCGAGGTGTCAAATTGGCGGACCAGAACAGACCCCCAATTTACCGCCTTCTGTCTAAATCCACGGACTTAGCCGCAAAAGGACAGCCAAATTAGCGGCTTGCTGCCCTGTATAATAACGGCTAGTGTCCTCTTGTGGTTTAGCAGGTCTGTTACATGCTTTGGTGTGAGAAACAACTGCAGTATACCTCTGCGCTACAGCTGGAACGCAACCTAATACATCATACAGACACATGTGTGCATGTTTTCACTGCTCTGCTGTTCATTTCCTGTTTTGGAGTTTTATTTAGGCCTTTACTCTGTGAATAAAGCTCAACACAAGAGATAGAAGCATGATGTGTGTGTCTGACCAATCAGCTACACGTAATACACTAAAATTTGTCCTGAGAGTTCCTGGGTCTTGGGTGGTATTGTTTTCTGTTGCAGTATTATAGCCCAGGCAGGTAGGATTAGTCACTTCAGCCACCCCTATCAACAGATTGCAGCAAACCGAGGGTTCTTGTTGCAACAAATCATGTAGAAAGATGAACCCACAAGAAAAGGTCTCTGCAATTTGCACAAGACACAGCTTTAATGTCAAACGCAATGCCGCTTACACAAGTGAGACGTCACTCGCTGTGTGAGCCATGGTGCCAAAATATCTTTTACCCAAGCAGCTACCATAATCTATTAGAAACATTTTTTTAATGAACATTAACGATAGCTACTGCGTGACAGGCAACATTGGTGGCTATTCAGAACACATTTGAAAACAGTTTACTTTGGCTCATGGTCTCAAACACACTGTATCAAAAATGCTGGAAAACTCCACCCACTCACCCCCCAACATGCTACATCATGCTTATGGCCAGGCGACAAAGCCCATTACAGGGCGTAGGACATGTGATGTTGTGTTGAGCCTTCTTGACTCATATACATTCACAAAAAAAAGCCTAGGTTGCATTTTGGCGAGAGTGATGCTTTAACATTTGTAGGATCACATGCCCTCATGTCTCCATCACGAGTCTCCGCTTCCTATAGCCGTCCTCTGACCTCTCACCTCTCAACCACAAGACAAGATTAACCTAAACAAAGCCTATCTGTTTGACTGACTATTCGCTTCCTCTTCCCCCCCCTCCAAAGAAGATGAACTCCTTTTTCCTCAGGACAAACAGGTCAAGCACAAGTCCTCTTTTTCTACAGAGTGGGACCATGTGTTGCTTTCTTGCTACAAGCATATCACGGGAAAACTTATTTTATTAAGTTATAATGACTAAGCACAATAGAGTCCTCTCTCTCCACATCATGACAGGAAGTGGGGGTAGATGTTGGTCATGGTAAAGATGACCCAGTCCCCCCCCTCAGGGGCCGAACTGTTTGACGACCCCGTCTGTGACTTCCCAACACCACTCTGTCTCTCTACTTATCCAAATCCCAATATGTTTGGAATAATTATTAAACTACAATCTCATTCTTAATGTTAGCAGATTCCCAAATAGCCTAAGAAGGTCATACAATAGATTTTTCCCATGTTATTGGTAAGCCCAGATGAAGTTTATTGCTTAATGAGTTTGAGGTCTGGGAGAAACCAGCCCCTCCCTTTGGTCACTTACAGATCCTTATTCTTCTTTGTGTAATACTTGTGTTATTTACCTGTTAAATGTCTGATATGTTTTGTTAAGATAGAACTACAAGGAATATGTATAAGTCCTTGGCCCTACTGTGTATTGTATACTTTATTGTTTTATGTTGTATACTTTATTGTCTTATGCCTTAATCATGTTTTAATTCCTTTTGAATGATAAGTGATTATACTTCTGTTACATCTTTTGACGAAGACAGAAATTCGACTTTTAAGATGGTAAAGTTTTGGGAAGGTTAAACATGATTTTAAAACATTAAAACAATAGTTTAGTTAGATTAAACTTCTGTGAGCCTAAACTCAGGACACAGAAGGAAGGATTGTCAGCTAGCCCCACCCCTGTTTTCAGTCGGCCTGCTGCAGCTCATAAAAACAGAGAAGATGCTCTGCACTTGTCTTCATTCTCTTGCTCTCTCCAATACTTCTCATCCTCACTTTTCCTTCTCCCTTCTTTGCTTCTCTCTCTTCTGTCTTCTTCTCCATCGTCTCTTCACTTTTTTTATTTTTATTTTTAAAGTAATCTTTACTCTTATTTTTGCAACAAGCTCTAAGAAAAGAGAATTGAATCACTACTTTAAGTGCTTTACTTTTATTTAAGTTTTTAATAGAACGAAATTCTTTTCTTTTTGATTTTTGATTTTAATATACCGTTAAAGTATCACCGCCTGATCCAGAAGAAGTTGAATCAGTAACAATCAGAACTTAAGACCCGCCACTTGAAACAACAAAGAAAAAGTCTTTTTCAAGACTGTGGTCATCTGATGAAGAACGTTGCAGTCATAATCTGCTTCAGAAGCCTGGCAAGGAGTCTCCAACAAAAGAGACTTTGTGTGCTCCCAGCTGAGACCGACTCTGCCCCCAGCGCTCCCAAGGCGGAAACCCCGCTGGGCCTTCAGGACCGAGAGTCCCTCAACAGAGTACCGGCCTTCCCTCTGGCTATTGGACCAACGTGCCGTGCCGTAGTCCAACCCAGAACTCTCAAGGAGACCAAGTTTCAGGACCTCCTGACTCCCAGATAAAACAGACTGAACGTCTTCATACAGCTGGATCCACACACGTGAGAATGAGTGGTGTCTAAAGTTCTGACTTCTGTTTGGGTTATGACTTCTGTCTAAGTTCTGACTTCAATCTTAAGAGAATCGAGATTAGGGTCTCGTTAGTATTAAAAATTACTCCCGTAATATTTAATAGATATAAAACCCGACCCTTTAACTTTACCATCTGCCGACGGTCACATAACTTTATTACTTTCCTAATAACAGTCTTTACCTTTTCTGTTATGTGTTGTTTGTCTAAAATTGTCAGTTTATTTATGTTACCCCTAGTTATTTAGTCAATAAACATATAAAATCATTTGTCTTTGTCTGAAACTTAATTTTAATATGTAGAACTGATGGATACGTGCAAAGAATTCACTGCTTCAGAATAGGAGATCAAATATAAATTTGAAATTTATCAGACTGATTAAATTGATTCCAACTTACCAAGCCAAACTGGTATGGTTGGGTTCTGAATAACGTCCTTCGGGTTATTCAGATTAAATCAACAACGAAGGTGGTGCCCCGTCTAAAACTGTTATTGATTGACAGTGATTAATTATCATATTATCAAGGTAGTGTCTCCTACATTATATATCATGGTGCCGTCTATGTGAGGCCCATATGATATTTACTTTTCTTTTCCTACACATTGGACAGCTTTTTGTTTTCTGTTCACAGTCAACAGATTGTTTTAAGCATGACCCCCACTGATCTCTAACCTTAAACTGTGTTCACTATTGTAACCTTGATGATAAAGCTCCCCTAACCTGAACAACAAACTCATTTTGACCCAAACGATGATCATTCCCTAAACCTAACCAAACCATCTTTGTGCTTAAACCTAAACTACATACTTGTTGTTCAAAAGTGATTTGTGATGGTTTTTGAGGGCACAGAGGTGTGTGAAACACTTCTCTGTGTGGATCACATAGAAGCAGCATTACAGCAAGGATGGAAATCTTTCCAGCTTGTAGTCTCTACCTGTCTTTGGCCTGCCTATTTTTTTTCTTGATGACATTAAGTAAAAATGGAACATTTTAATTGTCTTGTTGATGTTTTTGTTACGGTCTGCGGCTCCAGTATAAATACGTTGTATAATTTTGTGAGTGTGATCTGTGACGAACATCTTTGACGTAAATTGTTAAATGTTGAATACTGTCTAATTCTGGTTAATGTGTTCAATGAGATCAGTGGTCAGTGTAACAACATCAAGCCTGCATCCTGCTAGATATGTTTATGTGTCACTGTGACCCAGCAGTTACCCAGAGAACAGTGTGGGTGCCAATGACCTGCAGCTCTCACTTAAGTCTTCACAAAGACACCACGCACGCACGCACGCACGCACGCACGCACGCACGCACGCACGCACGCACGCACGCACGCACGCACGCACACTCTCTCAGACACTCTCACACACTCAGCTGGACCACAGTGCTGCTGGCTCAGGTCTCAAGGATAGCAAGTGAACCCCCTGCTTAAAATGAGATCCACTGTCTGCATACCAATAGATTGGCCTCAGGGCTCACTGTGTGTGTGTGTGTGTGTGTGTGTGTGTGTGTGTGTGTGTGTGTGTGTTTACATTACAGTGTAAGAGACTGCCCAAAGAGCAGAGAAAACTATTGATGGTGTGATTCAGAAGAAGTCAGTAGATACCTGTGGTTAAAGTGACATCCAGCGTCCCCAGGGGCCCCTGAGGGTGTCAGAGATGGGTGTCGGTGGGGTGGGGGTGCTGGAGGTTGTGCTGTGGTTATTGTTGAGGACACATGCCTTGCTACTTTTTTTTTTTCTTTACAGCTTGACCTCAAGTATGGTACTTATTTTCATATTTTAAGCATAATTCTTTTTTGTGAAAACACTTAACATGACGCATACTGAGACTTTGGGCTGTAGTTTAAAGTAGTAAGTAAGTAAGATTCAAATCAGTGCCTGTTTCACTTAAATGTATGTCAAATATATGTTTTGCTGAGAAAATTAAGATTTGACCCACTGTTTTTAATTTCATTAAAGCTCTAACTCTTGCCCTTTCTAAACCTAGGGAGGTTTCCTAGAGCTCCAAAAGTCTGTCCTCTTTATTATTCCTCATTAAAATGTTATCCACCCTGACCATTGTTTGATGATCATCAAAATTTTGTATGATTTGACTCGACTTCCCTGACTTATAGCAGGGACCCACAGTAACTTGGAACTTGCTTGAGACTTGGTGATTAAGACTTGAGACATGCTTGTGACTTGCACATGTGACTCCTATCCCTGGTATAGACAGATTTTGCCAGAAGGATAACATATCTCATCTGACCTGGGAATGCATCAGGATCTGCAATACCCTGCTTAGCCTGCTGCCACTGCAACTGATTCTTGTAAATCCTACACAGTGGAACTTTAAGGCTGATTCAGGTATTTTATGGTGTCAAAGAGTTGAGATCTATACACACTGGCCATATACCATTGGTTCTAACAAGGGATTAAGGGCGGCAGGGCAGCTCAGTCAGGGTGGCCGGTTCAAGTCCAGCTACAGCCTACAATATGGAAGTGGACTGGTAGCTGAAGAGGTGCCAGTTCACTTCCTTGGCTACTGCCGAGGTGCCCTTGAGCATATGCTCCCCGGGTGCTGTAAAAGCAGCCCACTGCTCCTAACTTGCAAGGTGTGTGTGTGTATTTGTGCATGCTTACAATATATACGCAGCTAGGATGGGTTAAATGCAGAGAACTTCGGGTGTGTTTGCATGTAATGCATGTACTATATATCTGATAAATAACTTCCCCCCGGGGATTAATAAAGTATCTTAAAAAAATAAAAATAAAAAGAAGTATATAAACGCTCTGCTATTTGCATATTGTATTAATAATCAGATGTGTAATGGTTACTGTCATGATTACAGTGAAGTTACAATGAAGTAATAATGACGTTGTACAAATGAGAAACAGTTACAAAATCGAGTGAAGAGATTAATCAGACAAAAGTAATATACAAGCTGAAGTGGGGTAAAGGTTGAGATTTCACAATGAGTTTGCAGAAAAAGAGGAATAACAGTTGACCGACAACAATACGTCATCTCTCCTACCTTGGATTAACCTACAAGACAGGGTATGTGGGCAGCCTATAATTGCAGAATGGACTTCACGACATTCACATTTGGATCCAAGGTTAACAGAGCACAAGGAGGATTAACCATTTTTACCACTCTGTTCACTCTGATGGCATGAAGTTGGACTTTAAGGAAATTTAGGGACCTCGGGTCGAGAATTGTTGCAAGAACCTGGACTTTGAGCAGGAAGAGAAAAGCAGTGTGACCGGAAAGGCCTGGCCATCTCAATCTCTACTACATCTAAGTATTTTAACTCACTGCAGCTCTTTTAGATTAATCTTTAGTATATACTGAATTGTGATCTTTATCAACAGGTATTCTTGATAGTGATTGAAAGTAATTGAAACAAATTTGAGCTGTATGCTTTGCACTTGCCAAAACTCTGTAATAAACCTTTAACTGTAGTTAAAGAAGAAGTTGTGCACACGGATTCTATGATTCTCTGAAGGAAGGAAAAAGTAGGTGTTAAGTGTGCAAAATATCTTAAAGGTTCTTAAAGGTTACTCGAGCTCAACAAATTGAAACAGTCCCTGAACCTAGCAGCCTACCAAGTGCTCCAATCATTAGGAGGAGAGCTGTCATTAACGGGCGTGGCTGGTGGCCGTATCTGATTCGAGGGCTGGCAGGGTAGACGTTAGCAGTAAAAAAAGCTAGGCCAGTCTGCTCGATACCAGCTTAAGCAGTCCCTATTTAAATCCCATTAACACCAACCAAGTAATACCTTGTTGGTTTGGGGACCTAACCCTTTATAATAGAGAGCCGGTCCTAAACCTCCTGGACAGGGGAACACTTTGGATCTAAAATGGACCCAGTGTCCTTAACTGTAACTCTTTGAGCAGTATCTGAAAGCAGTATCTGATCTATTTTTAGTGAATGGTCGTAAAATGTCTTTGGGGATTTGTTGTGGTGTGTGGGATGCTTTGGACTCCGAGCCTCAGACCTGGCTATTTTAAAATCATATATTTTTTTATTTTTCTTGCTATGTTTTTTTTTTTGCTAGCATTTTTGGTACTTTCTATTGCTGTCAGACAGCCCTTTCCTTTGGCACTACATTCCCTCAACCATGTAACATATAGCGTACACTTGAAATGAATATATATTTTGAAGAAGGTGTGCCTTCTTTTAGGTGGCTGAAATACATTTGCTGTCAGTGCCATTTAGCAGTACAATGCTCTGCTTCCCTACTTCTGCACACGGGGGAGAGATGATGGTAATCTCCTGCAGATAATACACACTGACTAGGAACAAGCACCTCATACAACTCCACATCAAAAGACCAAAACTATCAGTTTAATTATATACCTAACATAATCAATGATGAATAAACCTTTATTTGTATATAAACCATACCTACAAAAACAAAAAAAGTAATAAAAGTTTTCTAAATGTTCCTGGTCCAGGTGGAAATTAGAGTTGTAAAGATAAAATAAAGATTTTACAGTTTGAAATAAGCATGAGTATAAAATTGGTAACACAATTGCCTAAATCAATGTTGGCAGTGCATCTTTCAACCCAATAGGTTGAAACTTTACATTTCTTTATGTTACAGCTTTATGTTGCGTGATGTTGATTCTAATATGTGATAACGCTGTGTTAAGGTCTGAATAGGTTTAGGCACAAAAACCACTATCTTTTTCTGGCTTAAAACCACCAGTTTTGTTGCTACGAACTTGGCTGGTCATTGTCCTTAATGGTCTTGCATTTTTATAGCACTTTTCCAGCCTACTGACAACTCAAAGCGCTTTACATGCTACATTCACCGATTCACCCATTCACACACTGATGGAGGAGGCTGCCATGCACAGCGCCAACTGCTCATCAGGAGCAATTTGGGGTTCAGTATCTTCCTCAAGGACACTTCCACATGCAGCTGGGGGAAGCCGGGATCCGAACCTTTGACCTTCCAATCACTAGACGACCACTCAACCTACTGAGCTACAGCTGCCCCAGCTACAGCTACAGTAGCTCCTTGAAAATATCCAGTGGTTTCACACTTGTTAAAATGTTGAAACACAGTTTCAAGGGTTAGGGTTAATGGTCAGTGGTCAGCGGTCAGTGGCAGTCTTTTGCCTTGCTGTAACTAACCAATATCCTTCCACCCCTCGACCTGAAAGTCAGCTAATAAACATGTAATATGAACATGACACATATTACGTTAATTAATCGGATACTTATGAAATGTTCAAATTTGAACATTCTCAGAGCTGTTAACTGTAACAATTTCATCCTGGAGGTTGCGGTGAAATTGGAGTAGGCCTTGCTTTTTGGTATGAAAAAGCCAACAACACAAATTTGAAATGCTACCCTGGCCATACTGTATGCGCTTCTGAAATGGTCCCAAACTGCAGCTTGACAGTTTCCCGTCTACCAAATATTAGCTAAAAAAATGCTTGCAATATTTCAGATGCCATTCATATCTGTTTTGAGCATACTCTCTGTCTTTCTATCTATTTACATCCCTGTTAGACAGGATCAGGAAGATTACTTGAAGATGCAGCATTTTTTCTGTTTTTCTGACCTTTCTTTGAGCAACAGGAGGCAGTGAAACATACACATAGGAAAAGGTCAGTCATGTCAGTATCACCTGGTCATTTCCTCTAAAAGTAGGAAGCAACACTGACCGGTAAGCCTGCAGCAGCCCATCCCTTCCCATCCTCTCCCTTTCTGTTTTCCCTTCTACTCTGTTTTAAGACCAAACATGCCTCTGTTTGCTTATCTTTTAGGTGAAAATGAAAGAGGAAAGGAGCAAGGAGGGACAAATATATTTCTGATGCAATATCCTGCACAGAGCTATGTGATATTGAGGATGTTATGGGCAAATATTTCCAATACTTTCAGCAAACACTTTCTTTCTTCCCCATCTTAAAAGCCTTGTAAGCTGTGTTACCTTGGACATTTTCTCACATGGACCAAACATAAGATTGTGACTATAGACTTTTTTAAATAGAGTATTGTGGTAATATTTCAGGGTGTTTGAGGTCTTAGTATGCCCAATCCGCCCTGCCTGCTGCTGATTGAGAGGAGCTCTCTGGTGCTTTAAAGCTAAATAACTGCTCTGCCGAGGGCACTGTCCATATTTTTGAAATTCTGGGAGAGCATGATTTGGAGTGTTTCACAGTCATTATCTTTGACCTTTCCGGTTTGAACCTCTCTAGGTTTTAGATTGGTGGAAAAGCTTCCAAGTCACAGCACACCAGGAGGCTGATTTTACGTTGCAGACTGATTTCATACTAACTAGAAATGTGATCAAATTGTCCTCTGTGGATAACTTCAGTCACAAAGAGAAATATACTGCTAAACAAAGCAGCTTCTCCGCATTGTTTCAAGTCACACTCACCATCACTTTCAAACAAAATCATGGTTCATATATAATGTATCACTGAAGTAAGAAAAAAAGCATTATACAAATTCATTTTGAATGAATTGATGTGCCTGTGTTGATCATAAACATAAACCTTGTTTCTACAGAAACAGAAAAAGTAAGTCAAGACTCAAAGCTGAGTAACAGTTCCTTGTCCAGGTGGAAATTAAAAACAGAATAATACTTATGGAATAATTTACTGTGAATGCAAAATGAGGCTGTGTATAAAACTGGCAAAACAATTGCCCGAATCAATGTTGGCAAAAATATAGGTAAAAAGTAAAATTGTTGCATGTCTATATTGTATACTACTTAGTCCTGGACTCAACAGCTGAGCCATAAGACACATTTTTTTTTACTTCACTTTACTTTAACTATTCTTAGATTATTTACAGATGCTTGATATTTTCTGAACAATATTTGTTGTATTTGCACTAGGGCTGACCTCCAATAGTCGACTGATTCGACTATGAACCTCATAGTCGAATGGTCCGAAAATGTTGTTATGTAAACAAGACCGTACCATTCTGACTATATGGGGGTGCCCACGGCTGCTGAGCATAAATTGTTACATAGAATGTCTTTTTTCGTTATATAAAAGCATATTTTGATACAAAATCTGGCTACTTTCTGTTAATAAAGAGTTCAAAATGATGTGTGTGTTTAAACGGTAGTCTTAGCTTCTTACTACATATTAATAAATCACCCACTGCAGTTGCACAATCCAAATGAGCAGAGGTGAGCAGCACACTACAGGACCGTTAGCATTTACGGATTTATTGGCTCACAATGGCTACTAAGGCCCCGTCCAGACGGGCGAAAATGATCTTTTTTTCTCCGTCTTCCTCGTCATCGTTTTTAGAGTATTTGCGGACACACGGATCCACTGAAAACGACCGAAAACACTGTAGTTCATACTCCAGGCCTATAGGTGGCGCTTGACATTCACCAAAAACGGAGAAGAAGACACGGAGCATGCGCAGAAAGCTTGCACGCTGTAAACAAACAGACAGTAGACGGAGAAACCGAACAAAAGAACCAGAATCGTTTGTCTGGACCGTTAATGAGGTCGAACTGCTGCTGCGACTCACACTCAACTCAAGGCAAGTAAGATGCAAGAAAGCTCAATATCTTCTTCTCTTAATTTGATGTTTATAACATTTTTCATTCATTGCTATTTGTCATGTCTATTTCCTTTTTGTAACATGCTGATATAAACTTTAGACCACGAAAAAGAACACGTTATAATGCTCTGTCAAAAACCTTTACAGGAAGATACCTTCGCTGTCCTGCACCTTACCTGCTCTTTGCTTTGTTTGTTTGTTCTTATGTATGTAATGTATATGAAAAATTCAATAAAAAAGACAGATAAAGACAAACAAAAGACAAAACAAACAAACAAACAAAAAATGTCCATTGTAAACATACATCATTGTTTGCAGACCCACTTTCTGCTTCAACCTACCATAGTTACTGTGGTGGAGCTCACACTTTTCTTTGTAATTAAGTATTCTTAACAACATTTCAGGTGTCTTCACTTTGAGTCTTACTTCCAAATAAAGTGGTTCAGGCCCTCTGAGTAAGCTGCTGTTTTAACTTATTTCTAATGGTGTCACCATGTTCCCAGATCTGCCTCCACTGTGTTCCTGTCAATGTTACTGTTGGTATACAAAGTTAGAGTAAATCATTCTTGAGACATTTTAACAGCAGAGCAGCTGTTGTGTTTCACCACGTCGGACCAGATTGAAGCCCCTGATCACATACTGATACTTTCCTCTTTTTCCATGCACTCGTCTTCTGTCCTCTTTCTGCTGTTTGAACAGAATTAAGAGAATTAAAGCTGCTTTTATCTCATGTGTCCACTGGCTCCCCAGACCCAGCATACAGACACCCACCTCCAGTGATTAGCAGTAAATTGATTTCACACTCCAGTAATGCCCAGACGGGGCTATAACAGGAACTGGAAGCAACTGTAGGTCACGCAAATTAATTACTGCAATTAGCTTCCAGACAGTTAGGGATGTGGAGGACATGGAGATGGAGAAGGGCAGAGAGAGTCTCAGTGCAGTTCTGACGGACTAGAACTTCATCTCACACTGTATCCAACGGAGAACGACAGGGAACACTTAATATGTGACTGATAGCTCTTTCTATTCAACATTAACTCTGACCGCTTGAAACTAAGCATGTAATTAATTTTTATTTAACCTTTATTTATCCAGGAAAAAAATCCCATTGAGATTAATACATCTTTTTCAAGGGATTCCTGGCCAAGAGGCAGCAAAAAGTTACACAATCACATTCAGCCTACATAACAAACAGACGACAATTTAGATTGTAAAAAACAGTTACAAGTAAATTAAAATTATAAAAAACAGTTACAGGTAAAGGAGATCGTCTCAAATGCTCTCAGCTTGGATTGAAAAGTGTTCAATGAAATCAGTTCAGTTATTTTCCATTCTTCATCATTCATTCTGCAACATATTCCATGTTGAAGGAGCAGAGTAGGCGAAAGCCCTTTTTCCCAGCTCTGTCCGAAAAAATGGAACAGACAGCAACAACTGGTTGCTTGAGCGCAAACCATAGGAATCAACACTTCTCCGTGTTAATAAGTTACAGATGTAGGACGGTAAATGCCCAAGCATGGCCTTGTAAATAAAAATACACCAGTGTCTCAGCCTCCTGGTGGACAAGGAAGGCCATCCCACTCGGGAGTACAGTTCACAATGATGGGTCCGTGCTCCACAGTTAGCAATGAACCTCAGAGAGGCATGATAAACAGCGTCAATCTTACTTAGACATTTAGCTGAGGCATTCATATACACCAAGTCTCCGTAATCTAGAACGGATAGAAAAGTTGCAGTGACAAGCCGCTTCTTCACCTCAAAGAAAAACAAAATTTACTTTGGAAGAAAAAACCCAATTTAAGTTTCAGTTTCTTCACCAGATTGTCAATATGAGGCTTGAAGGTGAGAGAGTCATCAAGCAAGACACCAATTAAAGGTCCACTGTGCAGGATTTAGGGGGACCTATTGGTAGAAATGGAATATGATATTCATAATGATGTTTTCATTAGTGTATACTGTATAATCACCTGACACTAAGAATCATGCTGTTGTTACTTTAGAGTGAGCAGCTTCTCTTTTTAGAAGTCTGCCATGTTGCATCGCAGTGTTTCTACAGTAGCCCAGAACAGACAAACCAAACACTGTATGGAGAGGGGTTATTACATTCTTTTTGCTTTTAGCAGCCACCATAGGACAGAATGAGGTGAGGGGTATTAAACACATTCTCATACCTACACGACTGAATAGGCTGAAGAAAATCAAAAATCATAAATATGATCATTAGAGAGTTCCAGAAATTTCTCTTCACGTGATTAATGTTTTCAAACGTTTTGTTTAAGTTTAGGCAGTATCACTACTTGGTTAGATTAAAGAAAAGAAGGTCATTTTGTTAGTTGAGTTTTAGAGATATCTGTTACATAAGGTAAAATATATCAACATTTACTTCTGGTTTCACACTGGACATAATCACCAATTCATCTACCCAACCTCCTCCCTGTCCTCCCCTCATAATAACTACGGCCACTAGAGGTCGCCACGTACCAAGTAATGCAAATATAGATCGTAAAAAGCTGCTTTCAAAGTTGACCTTGTAGGATTATCAAACCTGGTTTAATTTGCATGTGACTGGGTAATGTCCCAGTCAGCCCGGTGTCTCCTAGACATCCCCCAAGAGTCATGATATGACACTGAACACAACAGGACATCAGCAGGACCCAAACTCCAATTGGCAAGACAGTTAACAGAAATTAGTTCACAAAGAAGTGTGACATACTGTCTCAGGACCTCGTACCCCAGAGAGCAGTGGCCTGTGTAGATGCTAATCTACATGCTTGTCAGCTAATTTGCTCTCCAGTCCTGTTGACCTGAGAGCAGAAGGAACCATCATGGGACAATAGCGTTGATTTTAATTATCTGTTTCGTTTTTTCATTGTGCCCATCAATGTATGTTATGCTTTTTATTTGCCATTCATAACATTTCATACTGAATTAATATTGTTTGTCATGCATTTCTGAATTAAGATATTGTGTTAATTCAGACCTTCTGTCCTGACTCCACAAAGTCAGTCATGAAGAATCTAAAGACTGCCTACACAGATGAAAAGTCTCCTCCTTCTCCTGTAGCCCTGTCTGGTATAACAAACTTTCCAAGGTTTGAATAATGTGGTTAATGGTTTACAAGTTCAAATGGGTGTGGGCTAGGATAAGAAAAAGTAAGTCCAAACTTAGCTTAGAGACTGGAAGCGAGGGGAATCATCTGTAAGGTTGACGATTTAAACATACCTTGTTTAATTAATGAACATAAACCTTTCTGTATCTTGTTTATCTTATCTAGATTTAGGGAGAGGTATGTGTTATAATGCGTCCGCCACTTCACTCCCCTCCAAAACGGTAGCTCCATATCTAGCTCCATATTTAAAAAACAGATATAACACAAGACCAACATTCTCATACATAATTGACTAAATGAGAAGAGGTTGATCCCCAGTGACTCCCACAATGACATATATCACCATTCCCAAAACAACATGACTGCTGTGTTTAGAACACAAATGTGGACCTAAGTCCATTACACAGAGCAGGCTGAGCAGTACAGGATGTTTTATTGAAAATTGTATGCTTGCAATATTTGTTGTTTTAGCTACTAAAACTACTTGGTTTAGGACAATATCATGGTTTGGGTTACAATCACAACGTTACGTATTTAAGTTTTGTAGCAAATGCTTGAATGATATGTACATGACTTAACTTACAATATGTATGTAGCAGCATAGATGTGCCATCCATGTTATTTAGTGTCACTGTTTGTTTAGTACCACTAGTGGCCGTCATGATGTGGGCTGGTATAAAAGCAACCATCCTCCACCGCCTCTTCCTTTTTTGCGCTCCTGTCACTGGTGCTTCACTTCCGGGCCAAAGGTTGTCTGGTCCGACAGGGCGACTACTTGTCGCTGCTCTGGGTTTCCTGTGTGCGCTGTGGTGTATTTCTTGCTTGGTAAACGCCGATGGCGGCCGGAGTCCTCTCTCCCTCCCTCCTCCTGTGTGAACGGGTGTGTGTGTGTGTGTGTCCGTGTTAGGTTGTAAACAGGACTAACTGCAATCAGCTTATTGGGGTCGCTGCTGCTTTGTTTGCTGATACTTTGTCTCCACGCTGCTTTGCCTCGCTGCTGCTTCACGTTGCTGTTGTTAGCCCCACGCGCTTTGCTCCGGCTGGCATATTGTGTCTACTGCCGCCTGTCTCTCGCGGCGCACACCTCCCGTGTAGCTCTACCAGGGGCGCTCATCCAGTGTGTGTTTTAACCGGGGCTTGCCCCCCCGATGTGTGAATGAGTGTGTTAAAGTGTGTTCTGATTATTTGAGTAATTTGGTAATTATTTTGGTTTGACTATTTACGTAGTCCAGTGTTGGGGGTAACGAGTTACAAAGTAACGGATTACTGTAACGATATTACTTTTTTGGGTAACGAAGTAAAGTAACGCATTACACTAAAAATATCGCTAACTACACTACTTTACTAGACTATAGGAACGCGCTTTCCTGCGTTACCCAAGCCGTGTTTGCCTGTGTGTAGAGTTGTGATCTGTTTAAGTGGTGCAGGCATGTGTGCGTGCTGCCTGTGTGCGTTGCCATAGAGATCGATTTGAGTCGAGTGACGTTGCTGCTGGTGCGAACAGGAGAGAGGGAAAAGGGAGACGGAGACTGGGGGTTTCGGCCAGTGGCGATATTCCCATTACTTTGAGTTTATAGCTCAAAAGGACAAAAATATTCGAGTGAAATGCACTCTATGCCCAGGCGACAAATTTCTTTCAACTGCTGCCAAGTCAATGAGCAACCTGTCCAAGCATTTGTCAGCCCAGCATGGCAATACAAAACTTGTGGCGAAAGATCCTGCTCGCCGGTCATCTGAAGGAGTCGATGAGCAGCCGACCCCGCCTAAACAGGCAAAGCTTTTTTCAAGTGCTGGAGCACAGAAGCAGGTAACACAGAAAGACATTAACAGGCTGGTTGCAGGGTTCATTGTTGAAGACACGCTTCCTCTGTCGACTATTGAATCGCCCAGGTTTCAAAAAACACTAGATAAAATACCCGCGACAATGTTTTTATAAGCCATGTTGTATACATTTATACAATAAACACTAAGTCAGAGTCCTGCACGGGTTCGGGTACCCGCGGGTACCAGGACTATACCCGGGTACCAGGACTATACCCGCACAATTTGGATGAAACGGGTGAAAAATAATGTACTGTGTCGGACACGGGTGCGGATCGGGTCGGACGGCTGGAAAGCGCTGTTTGCCATTTTCAAGGTGTCAGGTGCAAAAAAAAAAAAAAAAAATTATTATTAGCAACACATCTACAAAAATCTGCCTGCATTTCAAAATGATAAGCATTTATATTTCATATGAGCTCATTCATGCGTGCTTGCGCCCTCCCAGAACTCCCATTCTCCACGTTGGCTTACTTTCATTTTTAAAAATTGCCTCTGTCTAATTTTCCTTTGGGTGCAGGTCGGGCGTCGGTATCAATTTATAGCGGGTCGGCTCGGGTGCGGAATGTAATTAGTGCGACTGTCGGAAAACAGGTCGGATGCGGTTCTAAGTATGGCGGGTACGGGCGGGTGCGGGTTTGCAAAATAAGACCCGTGCAGGACTCTGCACTAAGTGATGATAGGGCTATGATGTTTGTCCTGTATCTACTCAGTAAATTAAGAAATGGGAAAGTAAAGTAATAAGTAGTGAAGTTACTTTTCAAATGCAGTAACTGGTAAAGTAATCTCATTACAATTTACAGAAGTAACTATTAATAAGTAACTAATTACTTTTTTAAAGTAACTTCCCCAACACTGATGTAGTCCTACTTAGTTTATGTAATTATCTCGGTTGTATTGTGTGTGTTTTCTTTTGGGTTTTTGTTTCCATATTCTTTTGTTTATTACTATATGAGTTAATAGTGGGCAATTGTTGATATTGGTTAAGTTTATTTGCCCAATAGTTATAATTTTGTTCATTTCTGAAATCATTTTGTTTAATGTTGTTTTGTCAATTGCCCACTGATTTGTTTATTTCTCTTTTTAGTGGCTGGAGACCAGTGGTGACGTGCTGGTGTCTTGGTGGTGGTGTCCCCCCTGGTCTCGTTTACTGTGTCCTGGGAGCGGGTTTACTTCAGTTTGTGTGCCACGTATGTTGGGTGATTTTGGTTGACTTCCTTATTTTGGTGGAACCCCCCCTGCACTAGTCATTGTCCACTCACTCGGCTCCAAGCCCTTATTTGCTTTTGGGTGAATGTTGAAAAGACTTTGTTTTAAAAGAAGGAAATTATTTAATAAACTTGTATTTTTCCATAACATTGAAACCACGTCTCATGCCTTTTAATGAGTGGCCTTACCTGTGTGCCTTGCACTTTAAATTAATTCCCTGGGTGAAATTCCCAGGGTGGCGCTGTTGGTTTCTTTTTCTTGTTTTTTAGTTGCATCATTTAGTTTAATTTCCTCTCGCCTATCTCGCGCCACATGTATCTCATGCAACGACATGAACAGTGGTCTCCTGAATGAAGGTCCTGCACTTGTTTAACCCAACCATCTACCTCATTCTCCTCCTTACATCGACTTGTTTCTCTTTTTACTACTTCACCTAACTTAGTCCTTCACTGCTGTAGTGGTTACTACAGCCACAAGAGGTTGCCAGCAATTTTATCACCTCAATTTTAACTCAAGGAACACTTCTTATGGGCTAAGTTAGAACAGTCCTTTAAAAAACTAAAAAAGTCTCCCAATCTAGTGCAAAACTAAAGACGTGTACAATTAATATCTTGTGCAACATCTCTGAAGCAGCTTCTGATTTCTACTGAAATGAAACTTTAGCAACGACTTTCCTGCTCATTTTCATAAACTGAACTGTACAACACCGAAGGAAAACATAAAAACACAACACATTCAGTGCTTTTGTTGTAAAAGTAGTGGATCAGTTTCCTGAATAAACACATCTAAATATGACTTAAACCAAACAGATGTGCATGTAGTATACTGTATTATGAAAACCTCTTCACCTCCATTTCAATCAACATGCATAGCTTGACTCATTTTATCAAAGCAGCCATGTCTGTAGCTGAGGAATTAAAGCAATGAATAATACATTTGGAGGGAAAAAAAGAAAGATATCAGAACATTTTTTCTACTGTAAAGCCTCTTCCAAAAAAATAAATTATTCAACAACCATTCTTCTATTTTAAAATTGCATGTAAAGAGAGGATTGTATATAAACAATTGTGATCATTCCTGCTGTTCTAGTAGCCTTTGTAGTGTTTAGAGTTTTCACATTGTCCAACTGCTCCCCAGACACGGAGCATTACCGCTGCCATTCATAACAACAACGATCCATCATCTTCCAGCTGCCAATTTGGCGGCTCTCATATTATCAAATAGAACACAGTGTACAGTACACAAAATCCAATGTCCTAGCATCAAAATATGCCCCATGCATTCTACCAATTGTAGAAAAAAAATCACATATTCGAAGCTTTCATGCAGCTCATTGAGGTTTATCAATGTTTTCATTTTTCCATCTATCTATCCATGGAATTCAATTTGCAGCCTGAGCTTGGAGAGCGCTGCTTCTTCCACTTGGGGTAGTAGCTATTGATGTAGGCCACATGCTCCTCTAGCCTCTAGCGAGCAGCCCAATTTTCTATCTATTTACGCCACAGTTATGACCCCATTGATTTCAAATAGCCCCGCTGCTATGGAGGCTCATCTCTGATGCATGCAGTGACAGCGACTGATCAGCAGTGTGGAAGCAGCTGAAAGCCTCTGTGGGCTGCCTAAGTGGGCCAGCTAAATGTGTGCTTTGTCTCTTGTCAATGGTGGAGCGCGACGTCAATTATGCCAGTGATAGTGTACAGCTGAAGTAGGATCAAAGCTCATTCTCCACTGCCGTCTGATTTAAGACAAAGCGTCATCCTATTGCATTCTATCTACATTTGCTTACATAAAAGATAAGGATTGCAACAGTAGGTTGGCTATCTAAGTCATTAACAAACATCAAAATATAGTCAAAAGTTATATAAAAAATTATTGGCACAGCTTTCCCTGGTCCAGTCATCCTCTGACACTGAGGTTATGCAGGCTGATTATTACTGGAGCATGTCTGCAGCACTGGTTGTTCATGGTAGTCCTTCACCTTCATTACTATCAATAAGACATTAAGCCCCTTAACATGACAGCAGTTCTGTTTTTCCATTACTTTGTAAAAAAGATCCCTGTTCGGACGATATCATCATGAAAATGATCTTCAAGCGCACAAATCTGCAAAAACGGTTGGGAAAATGATGTAGTATGCATGCCAGGCCAGTAGGTTGCGGTGTGACTTTGCAATTAAACACTTCTCAAAAACTACACTTTATAATGTTGTTGTCCTATTTGCGCATCGCTAGTAGGCTGAAAATGTAATCCACATGCCAGAAGTAGAAACGGCAACAACGCAACAAAGGTTTATCATTTTATGCATAAACCCATTAGACTGAAGGTTGTGTTAAATGTAGGAGCTGCAGAAGTTTTGATGTATAGTTGTTACATTTATTTGCCTGCTGAGTGTAAAATGAGAGGCTGGATGGATTTAAATGAGTTATTTTCTGTTTTCAGTACAGAGCTTATTAAGGATGTGGTAACCTTATCTTACTAATAAGACTGGACGCAGGGAAAACCGCTGGTCTGGTTTTCTCCAAAGTTAAAATGTGTGCATTCTGAAACCTAATTAATTTCAGTAAGCTAATTAATTATCAAGCTATGTCTTTTTTGTTTAATCAGTGGACAAACATAAGCATTGAAACATGAAAACAAGTATTTGTGGCTTTGGTGTTGCAACGAATTCATGGAGAAAAATAGCAGCATGCAGTGATTGTGCAGAGCCTCCTTGTTGAACCTACAGGGCTTACGGTGGGTCTTGGGTGAAGTTGGTTGTTATTTTACACCTTCTCAAGAGCAGGTTTAAAGTCAAAATGTAGGTCCCACACTCATCTGTGCAGCTTATCAGTTATTAACAAGGCATATCATTTATCCAACTGGCAAAATGTTTAAATACAGAGAAAGGAAGTCCTTTATATTACATTTGCCAAATTTACAAGAGAGTATTGGTGATTTGTGTCAACTGCAGGTGACCTGCTTCTGTCCTCTGTTGTCTTAAAAAGTCTTATCAAATTGTTTTAAGCAAATTCAACCATAATTGAATGATCTAATTTCTATATATCATATTAGACGTTAGATGTGAGAGATGTGAAAATAACATATTAAGTTTTAATATTGATGAAAAAATTAAGTAAATGCTGTCTGTTTTGCTATCACATGTTCTAAAAACTTTGAGAAATGCTGATCTAAACTGTTGTTAAACTTCTCCGCCTGTATTCACTGTCACTTTCTGTTGCTTGCTCTCTCGCTCCTCCACACACGTCACACACTCACATTACACACTGCCCTGTTCCTCAAGGGACTTGTGCCACTCTTAAAACAGATGTATCCCACACACGCTGCTGCTAAGCAAAAGCCATAGTCGTGCAGCGTTCATGTAGACACACAACACTGGGCGTAGGTAAGACTACGCTATAGTTTAGTTGGAGCAACCAACCATTCTAATGACGGGTCATAAATGAGGCTGCTATAGCAGTAAGGACCAGGGCTAGTACAGAAAAACAGAAAAACAAAGTTGCTAGGTTTGCTAAGCTAACCACATACAGTCAGTAGGGTTGTATTAGATTAATGCCAATCGTTCTACTTTATATCAAACTGATTTAGATTTAGTTCATGTTCGCACACAACATTATGATGCTTTTTGGATGACGTGGCTCAATTTCGATCCATTAAGGATAAAGGAAAGTCCATTAAAGGTTAAGTCTTTAACTTTACCTTTAATGGACTTTGAATATGTAGGAATTCTTAATCAAAATGTCTGAACACAACTAAATTCCTTGTGATATATCTTCTTGAGTTGTGTACTTAAATTATCCCAAATGTTTCCAAAAGTTTTCAAGCCAGAGGAATCCACTTAAATCAATGCCATAACAATAACCAAATCACATAGCTGAATTATCAAGGACACTGTTTTCTTGATTTTTATATCGTGGTCAGGTTAAAACTGGAGTGAATGGACAATTGGAGGATGTGGATGTTGGCCATGGATGGGTTCACATTTGAGTTAATTCAAAACATGTTGTGTCTCATATTCTTCTTTTCCACTGGTCAAAAGTCCTACTTAAACCCACTGAGATCAGCTTTTGTGTGCAATAGGAATGTGTAAACTCTGCATTTACACCCAGGTCAACTGACTCTGCAGTAGACACAGGTTTTTAATAACCTCAGCTTGGCTTTGATCTAAACATAAGACCCGGGTGAACACGCTAAATTTTTGTGGTGCGAAGTGATGACGCGTTATCAACATCCGGTGGTGGCGTGTAAATAAGGAAGGAATTTGGGATGTGGTCTATGAAGGCCTTTTATTACTGGACACAGTGTTGGAGGTGGAGCCTGTTCATTCCTATGAAAGCTGCTCACTGGTGTTTTGAAGACAAAAAAGCTCTACTACAAGGGTGTAGGTTTGATGTTGACAATGGTGGGGACATAGTTAGTACGAGAACAGTGTCGACCTCCTCTCGTCAACACTGGCAAAGCCTGTAAATTAAACAACTTGGACAGCCTACAGGGAGCTGAGCCAATCAAAAAACAGACCTGTCTCAAAGACGTATTGGCGGTGCCAAAGTGGGAAATGATTTAACCCTTTGTGTGCCGCATGAGGCACATTTTTTTCCCCTTCAACCTTAATATTGGTGTGGACATTTCAGCCATCGTTTGAGATTGGTATTGACACGTCCATACGGTCCATACGCAATTCTACGCCTATCACTTCCATGCTATGACAATACCTGGCTCACCAACCGAGCCGGCTACCTTGAGGGAGGATTAATGTAGACCTGCTAATTTGGGTGGAAAAGTGGTAATACAGACACCTAAGGGTCACTAGGAGACAGTGAGGAGCATGACAAATGTCAGAATTTGACAACCTGCAAATGAAAACTGGTGGGGATATCTTAACTTTTGATCAATCTTGTGTATTAATTTATCTTGTGTATTAATTTAACTTTATAAAATCAAACTACCAAGTCACCACCGTGCAGCATAATCACTATGTGTACATTTATTTATGCGCTCCAACAGAGATACAATCCTTCATCCTATAGAGAAGGAGAGGGAGAGAGAGCAGAGTAAGTCATTGTGGTTGAGTGACAAGCTTTATATTGCTATAGACGACAGCCTCAACTGTGAATTTATTCCACTGTGAATATCCTGGTGTGGGCACAAATCAATGTGGCCAGTTGTTCTGAGGCCACTCTGGCTCTTTATATATTCATCAAAAGATAGAGGAGTTAAGATGCCAGCATACATGACTGCTGGTGTGGTGGCAACAGTGGCATGTGTGCATTTGTGCACAACACACCTCAAGCTCACTTTATTGACAGGGCTGGCCCCCAACGCCTGCCAAAAGCTGTGGTTCAAAACCAGCAGCCTCTCAGTGAAGGGACATCTTTCATCGGGCGCTGGGGTGCACATCACTCGGTATTCCACATGTCCCCCTCGTCCCTTCTCCCCAATGTCCACACACCACAAGAAGTTGGGCTTTCCATCTTAAATATGGTTATGATTTTTAAAATGTCAACAGCTTCACGTAACACTTCACACAAGTTCTGGGGACAAACTTCAGCAGCAGGTCACACTTTAACAAAACAAAACAAAAACAAGGGTCTGTATTCCAATGTGTCTTTTTCATCTGGATGACAAATAATATTATTCTTCTTACTTTCCTGAGTAAAACAGATTAGACTTTGATTCATGTAGATTTTCAACATTGTGTCAACTGTCTGCCATGGTATCCACTTTTGTTCCCTGTTGTTCTGATTTGTTTTCATTGCTGTATCCACATGTTGCTGCTAAACTTACATTTTTACCACACCCACTGAAACAGGGCCTGACTAATTACTGGTTCACTTAAACAACTGTTTCCCATCCTTATCTTTAATGCACAATGCAAGGAGAAAATATTTTTTTTCGGTTTTGGAAACTACTGAGGGTAGAAATAACTAATAACAACTACTCGAATTACTGCATTTAGGTCATTTTTGGGATTTCAGGAGGCTGTAATTTTTACCTGTACTTAAATATGCATTTCTCCATGTAATCTACTTAGTTACTTTTTAAATCATATTTGAGTACTGAGTACATTTCAAATGAATATCCTTCATCTTCATTTTTGTGACCACTAAGGCTATTTGATCACAAATGGTCCAACAAAAAACCTGACATGTGGACAAAAAACAAACAAACTCTGAAGCATGCCAAGGTTTGTCCTCCTATTGATAATGCATGAAACATAAAGCATAACGTCTTCTCCGGCACATCCCAAAGATTCTCAATGGGGTTTCATTTTCACACAATCCATGTGTGAAAATGATGTCTCATGCTCCCTGAACCACTCTTTCACAGTTTGAGCCCGATGAATCCTGGCATTGTCATCTTGGAATATGCCCGTGCCATCAGGGAACAAAAAATCCATTGATGGAATAACCTGGTCATTCAGTATATTCAAATAGTCAGCTGAACTGACCAACTGAATCAACCCCAGATCATAACACTGCCCCCACTATGCTTGCACAGGAGGCACTAGGCATGATGGTTGCATCACTTCCTCCACCTCTCTTCTAATCCCTGATGTGCCCAACACTCTGGAACAGGGTAAATCTGGACTCGTCAGAGCACGTGACCTTTTTTCATTGATCCAGAGTCCAATCTTTATGCTCCCTAGCAAACAGAAGCCTTTCTCTCCTGATTAGCCTCAGTGATGAGTGGCTTTCTTAAGGCTCCACAGCTGTTCAGTCCCAGTCCCTTGAGTTCCCTTCACATTGTGCATGTAGAAATGCTCTTTCTTTCACTATTTAACATAACTGTGAGTTCTACTGTTTACAATTTGATTTCACCATACTTTAAGTAATCTTGGATCACGATCATTCAAGATTTTTTTCCGATCACATTTCTTCTTTCAAGATAATAGTTCACCACTATCATTCCAGGTTTTGGACAGTTCTTAACTCAGTTTTAGTGTTGTTTTTTAGTTTTTGTCTGTTGTTTTCTTTGCTTGATGCAGGCCAATAATTTGACCCCTCTGAAATAGAATAGCATTTTTTCCATAACACAGGATATGTCTTCTGACATGGTTGTTTAAGAAATGAGAAGCTACTCACTTCATCAGTTAGGGTTAAATAACTTGTCGCCAGCTGAAACACATTAATCACTGCAGTCATTATCCAATGAAAGGCTCTTACCTATTTGTTAGTTAAATCCAGGTGTTGACTTTTTTCCTTTGGCTAGGCAGCGTATTCAGTAATGTAACTGCTGAATGGACAGTACGTTCATGTAGTTCAGTCAGAATATGTTATTATAGCAGTTTATGCTTCAACAGAGGTGAATTTATGTACAAGTGAATGGTGAAACACAGCTACAAAGCTACAATAAATCCTACATTTTGGAATCACATCCCTTAAAGCAACAGCATGTAGACATTTGTTATTTGTGCAATTTGGCATCCAGCAGCCCAACTTCTGTGAATACATAACTCCAGTTTCTGTAACAATTTGCTAGATGTAATGTTAAAGTTACATGCTTACTACAAACAAAACTTGGTTTGTCATTATTGTTTTGTCTTGAAAACATATATCAGAAAACTAGATCCAGTATATGATCCAGTTTCACCAAAATCAGTTGGTGCTGTGTGTGATGTATTGCTGTAAAGTGTTATGTGGAGAAAGACACCATTTACCCTGATTTGAAAGCTGTTAATTTAAGGTGTCATAGTTACATCATGTTGCCTTAAAGGTCAGCACTATTAGTTATATACTATATGGTGTATATATGTGTCAAAGCTCAACAAACTAACTTGATGCAAAAACATTGGTTTAAATGTACTGATGGGAATGAGGTGATTCCTCTGTGAAACAGGGCCAATTTAAATGGTGGTGTAAGCGGGCCCTGAAATGGATAGAGAACTTGCTCTCCATGACCTATAGGAGGAAGGGCTTCAGCACCTTAGTTTTCACTGCATCCCTGATTTTAAAATCAAATCAGGACAAATGCTGCTTGTATGCGTACAATACCCTAAAGCTCCTATTAAAAGCATAGACAGTCAGGTTACTCAGCAACTGTCCAGCCCTGCTAATTATACTGTCCAAATTACATTGAGCTGTCAACCTCTAACACATGTGCGCACACACACGCATCAGAACACCTATTATATATGGCAGGTGTTACCTCTCATTACCTCCTGTGCTTGGGGAGTGTCAGCCTCAAAGCACCTGTGGCCAGTGGTTAATAACCCCCATCCAAATGCAGAATTATGCCTGTTTTTCTACAGCTTGTAAACCAAGAGGAGGGTGAAATTATATATCAGATGTAGTAATTGCTGGAAAGCTGTTTGTTCTGCATCCTGTTATTCCGCCTGAGCAGAGGCGGTGCAGTTGGCTTGTTAAAGGCATTCACATAGACAGAGACAAGGTGAGGTATTGATGAGCAAAGGGCACAGGAACACGTCTGTGACTCTGAATGCTATTTTTATTCAAGCAATGGAAGATGAAGTGTGTGTGTGTGTGTGTGTGTGTGTGTGTGTGTGTGTGTGTGTGCTTTAAAATCCACACATTTGACAACAGCTTCATTGCGGTCAGTCAAGCACAAAACAGGGATAATATGTTGACTGACTGATCATATGGGATGATTGCTATGACTTGGAATTAATCACCTGCATAAATCATTGGAATTTAAAAATGAGGAATTTTCTAAGAAGGTTAGATTTAATTCTACATTAATACAATATATAGAGGGCAACCACAGAACAAGAATACTTTTTTTGTTGTCAACAAATGACACACAAACATGGCTAGAGATGTCCCAAATTCCTGGTAAAGAAATGCAAGAAAGGTAAAAAAGGGTGGAGGTTTTGGGCCGACTAAGCATCTCTCTTGTAGGGTTGCTGGGTCTCCTTCTCTTCTAGGGGAGATTACATTGCTTGTGGTGGTGTTTGGTCCGGCTGAGTGGTGAGGAGATTTTGTGGACAGTGGTTGCCTCAAGCTTCGCTGCCCTTCATCCAATGCTGCCTTTCCTTTTCCAGCGTGTGTTTATCATGAATGCACAGACTTTCAGTAACTTTTATACCACAACCTGATCAAGCTTATCTTCACATTTTATGGCTGAATAAAGTAATCTGACCACTGCTAATGGCATATGCTCTTTTCTTTCACAACAAACCCCTTAGACTGAATCTACAGTGTTGTGCAAGTTGAAACAAAAGCTAGAACATTCAGTTGACACAGATTAAGAGGAACTAGTTCACATTCCTTTCTTTGTTTTTTTTTTAAATAAGCTGCTCCGTTTATAGGATCTGGTAATATTAATAAGTTTAAGTTATTGACCAACCTTGTTGGTTGACCAGGTTTTTCCATCAATGGATTTTTTCTTCCTTGATGGTGCAGGCATATTTTAAGATGACAATGCCATGATTCATTGGGCTCAAACTGGGAAATAGTGGTTAAGGAAGGATGAGACATAATTTTCACACATGGATTGGCCACCACAGAGTCCAGACCTTAACCCCATTCAGAATCTTTGGGATGTGCCGGGGAAGACTTTACGCAGCTGCCCGACTCTCCTATCATATCAAAATATTAATGCGACTCTGGACAGAAATAAATGTTTTAACATTGCATAAGCTCATCAAAACAGTGCCCAGTGGATGCATGCCCGTAATCAAAGCTAAAGGCGGTCCAACGAAATACCAGAGTGTGTGACTTTTTTTCTCGCCGGGAGACGGTGGGCAGGGGGCTGAGCCATGTACACACGTCTCCAAGTTGACTTGGAATTTATAAAAGGAAATTGCACACTGGCAGATGTATGCCAGTTTTGTACATCAGAATATTTTTTAATGGGCTTTTAAAAGAGGTTGTCACTGAGCCACACTCTGGACCCAGCCCACACCTTGCTTTATGAAGACTATGAAGGGCAACGTATCCTATTTTGAGATACATTTTGTATTGATAAATACATTTCTTGTGACGTTTAACACAGTATAGCTGTAGATCAGGTTTTGGTATATTTTGTCTCCACCGATTTATCTGTGCTTCTCTCTGCTGTTTGTGTGTCTTTTGATGTTAAACTCATGGTGCATTCAGGTGCACATCAGAAACTCTGAAATCTTCAGCTCTTTGTGTGACAAAGCCCATATGAGCTAACAGTGATGTCATAGTGCATTCAAGTAAACTCAGAAATGTAAACACAAAGGGCCAGCAGAGGGTTGTTTGAATGGAAAGATTTGACTTTTTTCTTATTCTTTTTTTCTGTTATACTACATCTGTTATTACTTTCTGTTTCTTTCACGCTATGGTTGTACAGCACTTTAAATAATGAGATGTGAAAATAATAGTATCCCAATAATTTCTACACTGGCAGATTTAAAACGAAAATGTTAGGCTACGTTTACACGATGACGGTCTGAACAGAAGACGGAAAAGTGGCGTCACGTCTTCACTTTTTATTCCGCGTTTAGACGAGCGTTTTCGGGAGGAAATCTGCGTGCATACGGTGACGCAAAAGTGTGTGGAATTCGATTGGGTATGCATGCCAGGCGGCTAGGTGGTGCTGTGATACACTATCACACAACACCACGCCACGTTGTTATTAATTGTTGTTGTTGTTAATTACAAATCCTTCTCTGTTCAGTAATACTAACTGTACATATCCTGTACATTTCGTGCAAAGACTCCTGTACGTTTATTAGAGCTGCCAGAGCAGCTTGAAGGTCCGATGCATGGAAATAATCCGACATGTTTGTTTATTTCTCTGTACTGGCGCATGTTTGTGAAGTAAACGTGTACGCGACGTGAGCAGATCTGAGCAGAGTTTTGCGTTTTGCCAGTGTACACGGAAACGCTGCGGCGGAGCGTATTTAACTTTTCCACTCTGGAGGGTGGTTTCAGATTTTTGCGTTTTTAAGCCCCAAAAACGCCCTCACCGTTTAAACAAAAGGGACTTCCGATAAAATATTTTGTCGTTTTTACCCGCAAGCGTCCTCTTGTAAACGGGGCCTTAGTCTCTGTAAATGCGCCCAAGTAGCCCAGAGAGTATCCCTGATAGTTTTCAAGTTGTTTTTCTACAGTATTTTTAATAATAAATTGGTAAGGATGTGAGATATGAGAGATTTTCAAATGTAAATATTAATTTGTCTACTAATTGATTCAGACCACGGACCTTAAATAATATTCAAAATTATTCTCAGATTTATTTTCGCACCAACCCTGACTGCCTTTGGGGCAGTTTTTTAATGTATGTATGTATGTATGTATGCGTGCCATCATTCTAACCTAAACTGCTAAAGATTTATCTGAAAGAAACATTCAGTTTTTGATTGTTTTCTGGACCTCATCTGAAAGGATGTCTTGTGTAACTAAAATACAATTGACTATTTTAGATTTTTTTATTTTTTTATTCTTGGGCTGATGACTCTGGATTATCTAAATCAGTGGTCTCAAACTGATCCACTAAAGGGCCGCTGTGGCTGCAGGTTTTCATTCCAACTAAGCAACAACACACCTGATCCAACAAATCAACTGTGTAAAGACAATTCAGTTGATTGAATAAGTTGTTAAGTTAATAAGGTTGGAATGAAAACCTGCAGCCACAGCGGCCCTTTGCTGGATCAGTTTGAGACCTCTGATGTAAATGGTATATGATTTGTTATACTGATTACGATAGCCTACATAAATTGCCTCTTCTACATGTTGATTTCACCAAAAGATTGATATTGACACATTTTCCCAGGTGGATGCTGAGATTTACTATCCATCTAGCATAAAACACATGCAAACAAATCCTAATCCTATAATGGCTCCACCTCTGTATAGTATGGTACAGGAAACATAACATTAACTGTCCTATTGGTCTCAGTAATGGTTTCCACTCATGCAATGGTAATGAATGCTTCAAAGTATGTCCTGTGCAGAAGTTAAACGCAGGCTCATGATGTGGAGTGCAAGCAGCAGACCGGCCTGTGTCACCATAGGTCTTTGTCACTTCACTGGTCCACTAATTGGCATTCCTCCCATTCCCCTAATTATCGACACAGACTTCCTTGTTTGAGCTAATTAGCATTTCATGTTTGTATGAACGATCTCTAAGGACACCAAACCTCCACAGATTAGAAGTCATGCAGCTCACCAAGCCACTGTACTCTGTCTTACAGTCTCTTTAATTACCATCAAGAAAAAAGTGCAGAAGCACTGACAATAAAACTGTTTCCCCTAAAGATCCTGCATTAAGAAGACAAATGACAATAATTACTTTATTTTTTCAAAAGTGGCCTCTTCTGCCCTCATTTCATTCTGACATTTTAAGTGAAAAAAATGAATATCTAATAGTACTTTGCTCCTACAAAGCAATTAGTAAAGCAGTGATGAAAATCGGTTCAAGCCCAGCAGTATTTTGCCACCTGACTTCAGTGCATTTATTGAGACTTTGTATGATCTAATCGTCACTGTGAGGTTAAGTGAGGGCAGCTACCAAGCTCAGATGAGACAGTAATGAAAGAAATTACACTCCAGTCGACTCCAGACTCAATGTTTACAGTGCCAGGACAACTGAAAAGTATTTAGAATTAACTGATGACAAAATGACAAATGCTATAAAACCTTCTAGCTCACCCATGTGCTATATTTTTTATTGTTATTGCTTAGAAATTCCAGTAAGGATTGAAATTCGGCACCTTTGGTTTTTACTCTGGTTTTACTTTATTCTCCCTTTTCTAACAAAATAAGTCATTTCAGTTATAAAAGAGAAGTTGTAAGAAGCTGTTTAAAGTCGTGGGAGCAGCTGAGTTACTGAACTAAAATTAAAAATCTGACGGAATATCAAATTCATATTGGACAATCAAAAACATAGATAACTGTCAAAAGGAAACATTAATAACAGTGTTATAAGTGCATAGGGCAGCTTTAGTGTGACCTGCTCTTCTTCCATACCCAGTCAGCTGCAACTTTTGAGTGACCAGTTGGGCAAAACAAGCCACTCTGGTGTTCTGTACTGATATCAACCATCTGTGTGTGTGTGTGTGTGTGTGTGTGTGTGTGTGTGTGTGTGTTGTATGTGTGTGTGTGTGTGTGTACATGTTTGTCATGAAGCAGTGGGAGAATGGATATTTTTAAGGATTAATTTGATACAAAATGAACTGGTTGTAACATTGATAATGCTAGTTAGTAATGGTAGGGCAGTACAGTATGCTGGTCTTTTGCTGTAGAAATCTGTCAAAATCCTTACACAGAGATTGACAAAATAATAATTTTTTCATTTGGCAAACAAAAGAGAAACTGGAATTGAAAGGGTGTACAGTAGTAATTTTCTGTTTAGTAACAAAAATAGGTGTAAAAATAAATGTCAAGAAAGAGTGATACACGCCAAATTTACATATCCCAGCTAAAACTATGGGGACTTTAACCACTTGATCTACAAAGTGGTATTAGGACACAAGATGGTCTCGGGCTAGTTGGTTTACATGCTAACTGCAGTAGACACAATATAGCACAGTACACGGACATTTTTGACATAATGTTAACACTGTTGTTTCTTCACATTATGTTGATAAAGATAAAGTTATTTGTTTGAATGTTTTAACTAAAATTCTGGCTGTATGTTACAGTTTGTGCCTTTAAGTTCAAATAATACTTCTATATTTCTGACACTTGTACACTAGAATTGGTAACTGAGGTTACTTTGAAAGATAACTCAAAAATCTGTGTAAAATAGTAAAATGCTTGGCTGAAGACAAGACAAAAAACAAACAATTTCACTACTACCAATTTAATGTTGTATATTGTGTTAATAAATAAATCTTGTTTTGGCGTTGCAGTCATTTTCTGAAATATTGTGGGTCCAGGCTTCAGAGAGAGAAAAGGATTGAGCGATGGAAAAGAGCTTGTCAGTGAGAGGTACAACCCCTGAACATCTGCCTCTCTCACTGACACCCTTCTGTACCTGGCCTATAATTATAGACAGGAACAGGAGCCATGTTTACCAGCACCCTTCAGTCGACTACGTCTCATTTTCCTGAAAACACTCATGTCCCTCATCAAACAGAGAAACTTATCTCAAGCAAACAGAACCCCCCCAAAAAAAACCCAAAACCCAACAGTTAAAATGTACTAAACTGGGCAGCTAATGGCTTGTGACCAAATGGAAAAGAAGAAAAAATCAATAGCAGAAAAGAACACAAAAGCATTTCATTTTATCATTCTTCGCAAGCCTAGCAATATATGGGAAAGTCAGCAAATACATTATACAATGCTGTTTGCACTTTCAGCGCTTCCTAAATTTTCTACTTCCACATCAATTTCACAAAGTGTTTATTGCCTTCTCATGGCCCATCCTCCGTATTGCCCCGTCCTCCTGCAAAGCTCCCTGTCGCAATAGCAGAGCTGGCTGGCCTGTTGAAACCCCTGCAGCTTCCCTTTGTCCACCACCTAATATCTCAAATATTCTTAGCATCACTCCTCAGGAACAAGTCGGGCCAATCTCATGGTCATTTTTACAGGAGCCACCTTGAGAACTGGGTATAAATACACTAGAGAAAGCAGGGAAAAGAACGGGAAGAGATTGAGACAGGAAGAAGCTGAAACAGATAATAACAGGACAAGAGAGGAAGAGTGGGGGAAGGAGTTTTGCAGCCTGGGAGTCAGGTGGTAATAAAGCAGGGTCACTCTGCAGCCAACACCAATAACCACCAACAGCAGAGAATATCCACAGAAACATTACAGGGGCTTCACCCACCATCACTCTGAATATCTCCTGCTGTCTCATAACACACACACACACACACACACACACACACACACACACACACACACACACACACACACACACACACACACACACACACACACACACACACACACACATTCAGAACCCTATGGCCCTCTACTACAATATCACACAGGTCTTTGTAATCTTGTTGACTGACAACTTTATTTCCAAGCAATGCACACACACACATGGCCGAGCATCACCCTGGATGTCACAAGGTTATCCGTCTCATTTGATTGACATGTTTTTAATGGACTTGGCGCATAAAGATGATGTTTTCTACATTTGTCCGCCTTTCTTCCCATGCTACAATGTATAGCAGTACACTGAGTTGTTCCTTTTTCGCTCTTTGACAAGACTCGCATCGATGTTGAAGAAGTTCTGTTGATGAAAGGGAGAGAGGAGGACAGACCTTTTTCTATTCAGTTTTTACAAAGTAAGAGTGAACAATTTGACTACAATTACATCTCATAATTAGGAAATTAGTAACTTTGATCCAAATGTGGGCTGTGTAGGTGAGAGGGTTATTAAGGACCCCTTTCTCAAATGTTTTATCTTCAACTGTAGCAATTAAACTACAGAACAGAACATTCTAACAAATTAAAGAGTCTCAGTCCCATTATGATCTCCTCCCCCAGTTCCATTTATAAGAAGCCAAAGTTACAGGTTTATCTCTTTTAAATTAAAGAGTACTCTACTGATTTAGCTTTGTGCTCCTACTGTAGAAGATTTTCTGACTCAAGACTGATATTTAAAAGGAGCCATTTGCAAGATATGGCCAGAATTGTAATTTAGAATATTTAAATATAAAAAAAATGTCAACAGACAAAAAACTCTTACTTCTATTTTTGTGAGCTTCACTGACTTTATCTAAACAAAACTCGCCACACAAACTTGGTTTGTCTTTCCACAATCACCTCTGGTTTGCTGATATCTGGAGTGTGGAATCTCTGTCCAGCTGTCCAGCTGCACACCTCCCGTCCATGAGTCACAGTTGGAGAGAAGAGTTTGCTTATAGAAACCGAGAACAAGAACAATTCACCTCTTGCGAGATGTCAGAGCGAGCAAGGTAGCAAGACTTCTGTTTCTAGTTAGAAACAGATCTTACGCTAAACTAAAAGATTTACTTTTGTAGGAATAATTTCTGTTATGTTGTCGCACACTTCGATTACCAACCTCAGTCTGTTAATTGCAGAAATAAGCACTTTTAATGGAGAACGCTTTGATGGTTATAGCTGTCCCAAAGGTCTACATTGAAGCTGAGCTGGACTGAATACAACACTTCTAATAAGAATGAATCATTTACACACACTAGTGTAAGTTTAATTATAAATTACATTCTTGCTGAGGGCCAGACTTGGCCCAGAGGCCTTTATTTTCCCATCACCACCAAAGGTTATGCTGTAGCGTGGTGTGCAGCTGCCACTCTAATGAAAGCGCACTGCTATTTGCCACTGCGAGTGATGATGGCTGAACTCTATCGCCACCCTGCCACCACAACTTAATGTGTGACCATAGCAACCACAGAATCCACACACTGGATACTTATTAGGGAGATCTCTGCTCTAACTATTTGTTTGCAAATGACAGCTGAGTGCCATGACATCCTTGAGTCTTATTTTTACCATGAGCTTGCCAGTCAACTAGGACAGAAGTGCAGGGTGGACAGGTAAACTGATGTTCATTAAGAAATATCTCCATCTTGGCACTCCTTGGTCAACTAATTGAAGCATTTTTTTAATACTGGTGCAGTGCCAGTTAAAATCTTTCCAAATGGGGCTGATTGGTTTTCTGTGCTATTGCTGCTTGCGGCTTTACAGAAAAATACAATCAAACAAAATGATATGCTTCCTTATGTACTGAGCAATACATCTGCCATTTGCATTTCCTAACAGTGCCTGACTGTGGAAATTTTGGGTTAGAAGTTCACATGAGCATGCCTTCAACGAATGTGTGTAAAGCCCCAGATCTAACACATGTCATCTACTGTACACCAGGTGTGGCCATAAAACCAAAACACAAACCTGACATGTGCATTGCCAACAAATGAAATCTAGTCTGGGTCCTTGATCTGTACCAATGTTGGGCCCAGGTCACCTGGTGCTGCTGTGAAGGGTGTACATATCTTGTCTCGAGCCTATTTCCAATATCAAATCTGGACGATTACATTGGTCTGAGTCAGACCACAACAACAACACCCACTGACAGTGCTGCCAAGCAACAGTAAACATACTAGCCATTGAGGCTATCGTTAGCTAGCATTTTGTTGACACTGACAGAACACCTCCAGGCGCCTCCAGTTCTTGCTGAAAAATACAAAATCCGTGTTGATTGCACTCCCCACACATCTAGATTAATTTAACCTTGTGCTTTTGCTTTTTACCTTTTTTTTGCACTACTACAGCAAGTTACTGCACCAGCGCCCGGAAAAGCGCCCGCTGCTAGTAGGTCCCGATCTCCCGACCTGGACCTATAATACTGTCTGGACCAGTCTGTACAACGTACCTGACGAGAGGACGAGAGTGGAGTAAAACTTCTGGAGGCGGCATAAAAAAAGGTACGTGGTTTAAACATTTGGTTGTAATCTTTTACAGTAATATAACAATAACAGTTCACAAAGATGAACAGATTTACATAGGCCTAACGCTAGCTGATTGTACGTTTTGTTTGTTTATCTGTTTAGCTTAGTTTAGCTAGCTAAAATAAGCAACACCAGTGAGACACTTAATTGATCAGCCAGGGGGAAAATGAATAGGAGGAAGGTGGAGACCAGAGAAGGTGTGTAAAAAAACATAACGTAAAGTGGATAGGTGCAGAGGGCAATAATAAGAGAAGCAGAAACATTACAAGTGCAGGTAAATAACAGAGAGAGCACCGGGAGATGAAAAGGAAATAGAAAGGTGATGAAAAAGGAGGAAAATGTGAAGAAGAGGGAAAAATTAAATGGGAGAAATCAGAGAAAGGACATTAAAACAACATGGGAAGGTGATGAGGAGAGTTGAAGAGCATTAGACATGCTAGAGAAACAAGGAATGGAGTAAAACAAAACGGGGAGTACACCATTTTACGGAGCCCCTGTGAATCACTTGTTCACACAACAGGGAAGGAGTTGATAGGTCAAGGTTTACAGATGTATTACTCTTAACATGGGTAGAAACCCCACTATCACTTTAAGTACATGGCCTCAGCAATATGAAAGTAATATGAACAATGCTACAGCAAAAATGTAAAGTTGAGTTGAGATAATTTTATAAAAACTGTCCAGCTAGACATAGGGGCTGGTTGGTTAGACAGAATAGATGTTCTGTCTGGGTTCTTTGTGTGAGGTTTTGAAAAATGTTAAATTTTTTTACATATATTGATTTGAATGATCCTACATATCTGAAAGTGTGCCTTAAAAAGCTCATTGTTCTTTGTGTTTATCCTCTAGGACAGCAGAGGTGCAGAGGCTGAATTAGGGATTGCACAGACAACAATGGGCATCTATGTCCTTCGGGTGGAGGGAGCCGGTCCTAGAGACGAGCCTGCAGATGTTGGTGTTGTACTTGAAGGCATGGATATTCTGCAAAACCTACTGAGTGTCACGTTTGGATGTTTGATGCTTTTTGGACTGGTTTATGTGCTGAACTTAAGCTATCCCAAAGACTTTTTGTGGCAAAAATTTAACTGTTAACCTTAACCTTAATATGCATGTACAAGTGAGGGCATTTTTTATTTTATTTGTTATTTTTGTTTTATTTATTTTTTAGCACACAGCACTTGTACAACACGCACTGGTTCAAGTATGTCTAAGCAGCTCATGTGGGTGTGTACTGTTATTGAATGGAAGTGATGTTGTTGCTTTGAGTTTTTATGATGCCTAAACTTGCCATATGCCTTGAAGCATGAATAAACCGTTAATGTGAGAAATTATTGTCTTGGTGTTATTTTTTTATGTATTGGGTGGAACAAAATCATAAAATGTGAAATATCTGGGTATAAATACATTGTATTTATGAAAAGAAATACATACATTTGATGCATTTTAAGTAAATTGGGTTTATTGCATGAAGCTGGTTTTTAAGCATTTTAAATATATTGGATTAATTGATGATTATACATAAACCTGGATGTTATGAATTTCAAACAAATTGGATTTACTAATAATAAATATATAAACCTGGTTGTTGACTATTTGAAATACATTGGGTTTATTAGTATTATTACATAAATTTCATTCTTACTTGTTTCATTTATGTTTGACTGATTTATATGCATCACATAATGTTTATCAGTTTGTTTATATTGAAACTACGTCATTCAAATGGATGGAAATTTTATATGACATACATAAGTATGGCATATTAGACCTGAATATTTTTCTGAGTGTATGAATCATGGACTACTTATGGAAGCTTTTTATTCCACTAGAACAAAATATGCGGCTGATTTGACCAAGCTAACGTGAACCACGGCTGGCTTGACCGCAGTTATGGCTCTGAGTGTCTTTTCATAATTAATAAAGTGTGAATATAGCAGCATGGAAGCTGCTAGTTAGCTAGCCACGCTGCTGCTGCCCCTTCATCAAACAGGCAACCAGTGGCAGCACTTGGTTTAGTCTTCTTCTTCTGTTTAGTATAACAGCGTCTATCAAGGTGGCATTAGCGCCATCTACTGGAAGACACACACAAGTTGTGAAATGTGTGGCACAAAACGGCGCGGAAAAACAGTCCCAAAAAGATCCACAGCAAAAGATGGAGATTCACAAATATATTTCCACTGAAAAATACTAAATTGATACGCAAATGATAATATACAAGTTAGATGGCACAGATACAGATTCAGATCCAAATTAACAGATATAAATCCTTCCCATTGCGCAGAGAGACGTCCAAATGACGTCTTTTCTCATTTTTGCATGTCTAATTTTGGTCACCTCAAGGTGCAGACTGTTACTCCAGACGACGTCTTGTTTTCGACAGATACTTAACGTCCATTTATAGACAGATAGATAGATAGATAGATAGATAGATAGATAGATAGATAGATAGATAGATAGATAGATAGATAGAATTACTTTAATGATCCCAGACAGGGAAATTATTTTGTTACAGCAGTAGTGGGTCCGCAAATAAAACACTTTGTACATAACATAAATAGAAGGCAATATATACATAGCGTATATATACAGTGCACAGTGTGCTATAAACAATAAACAATAATAATATATACAACAAAACAGTAGAGAGACCAGAGTTCTCTGTCAGGCAGAGGTGAGAGAGTTGTTGTATAAAGTGGTGGCTTGTGGCAGGAAAGATTTCCTGTATCTATTGCTACGACAGCGAAGCTGAAGCAGCCTTCCGGAGAAGGTGCTCCGCTGTCTGACCAGTGTGAGTTGGAGAGGGTGGAGAGGATTATCCATGATGGATAACAGTTTTTTCAGTGTCCTCCTCTCCACCACAGCCTCCAGAGTGTCCTGTTTGCAGCCAATCACAGAGCCAGCCTTCCTGATCAGTTTGTTGAGTCTGTTAGTGTCACTGGCTCCAATGCTGCTTCCCCAACAAACCACAGCAAAGAAAAGTACACTGGCCACCACAGACTGATAAAAGATCTCCAACATCTTGCTGCACACGTTGAAGGATCTCAGCTTCCTCAGGAACTAAAGTCTGCTCATCCCCTTCTTGTAAACAGCTTCAGTGTTAGATCTCCAGTCCAGTCTGTGGTTGATGGTAACACCAAGGTACTTATAATCCTCCACCGCCTCCACATCCCTTCCCAGAATGCGCAGCGGTTGGAAAGCCGTCGTCCTTTACTTCCTGAAATCTATCACCATCTCTCTGGTCTTGCTGATGTTCAGCCGCAGGTGATTCTGTCCAGTCCACTCCACAAAGTTGTCTACCAGAGCCCTGTACTCCTCCTCCTGTCCCTCACTTATACACCCAACAACAGCCGAGTCGTCAGAAAACTTCTGCAGGTGACACGACCCGGTGTTGTACTGAAAGTCAGTGGTGTATAAGGTGAACAGGAAAGGAGACAGTACAGTCCCCTGTGGAGCTCCTGTATCACTAACCACCGCATCAGACAGAACACTGCCCATACGGACAAACTGTGGCCTGCCTGTCAGGTAGTCAGTAATCCAGGAGATCATCGTGTCGTCTACACCCATCACCCTCAGCTTCTCCCCCAGTAGCAGTGGCTGAATGGTGTTAAAAGCACTAGAGAAATCAAAGAATGTGATTCTCACAGTGCCTCCTCCACCATCCAGGTGCGAATGGGCTCGTTGCAGCAGGTAGATGACAGCGTCATCAACTCCCAAGTGGGGCTGGTAAGCAAATTGCAGAGGGTCTAGCAGGGCTCTCACCTGCGGCCTCAGGTTGGCCAAGACCAGTCTCTCCAGCACCTTCATGACGTAAGATGTGAGGGCCACTGGTCGGTAGTCATTGAGGTCTGATGGTGTCGACTTCTTTGGAACAGGAACCAGGCAGGATGTCTTCCAAAGCACCGGTATTCTCTCCTGACCAAGGCTCAGGTTGTAGAGGTGTTGTAGGACAGGAGACAGCTGGCTGGCACATGTCTTCAGGATCCTGGGGCTGATACCGTCAGGGCCTGCAGACTTCTGCTGGTGGAGTCTCTCCAGCTGTCTCCTAACCTGGCCTGTAGTCACAGTCATACGTCATTTATGACGTCCACAGTACCTCCGTACAGGAGCTATTTCTAGTCCAAATATGGTCTTTGTGGATGTCTTTTCTACCTCAAATTAGAACTCATTTTAGACATTGTTTTTATACTGTACTGCTTCTAGTTTCTATGCATAACTGTAGTCCCATTTGAGAAGGTGGCATGCTGTTCCAGTTTATTTTCCCATAGCTTCACTTGATTTTCTCACCAGCAGATGGCAACTGGAAATATACATTTCCACTTTAAAACCTGCTGCCGAGCTAAATGAAGCTACAGTAGAATTAGCTGGTACAGGAAAACAGGTTCCTATCTTCTGGACACGAGACTACAGTCAGGTTAATAATAAATCACAATCCAATCCCGACTGTTTTTTCCCCATCTTTATTGCAAACATGTCATTTCAGTTACTAGGCTACTACTTCTAAACAGCAGGCAGCAAAACCCTCAATTGAGTTGAGGGTTGTTTAAAAAAACAAAGTGGTAAAATACAATAAATAAAATTACACCTCTTCGGTCTGTACTACAAAAATAGGGTTAAGGGGGGTACACACATGGCGATAATCCGGCTGATGTTGCTCCAATTTTACCCCTTCCTGACCATGGAAGATTATCTTCTGTCTTATAAGATTATCCTATACATACGGTGTACATTTTAGGACATCCTCAGGATCAGGCTTCAGCAACAGACCTCAGATGAAAAGGTATAAGGTCTCAGGAAAAGCTCTGTCACACTCGCACCAAACAGCCTCATGAAAAATAGTCATCAGAACAAAAGGCCTGAGAAAAAAAACTTGTCACACTGAACTGCCTCAGGATAAAAATTGTCACACTGAATGCATCAGTAACTAAGTTGTTACACTGAAAGGTATCATGGAAAAAATTATCACACTGAACGGTATCAGGGAAAAGAATTGTCACACTGAACGACATCAGCACAAAAGTTCTCACACCGAACGATATCGGGAAAATCAGTTTCATACAGAGGTCGCATAAGTACGGTGGCCGGCGAGGGCAAACGCGCAGCAACGGCCGAACGTTGCAAATAGGCCTACATAAACGATGCAGAACCAAAGACACGCAAAACACACGCAACAACAAAATGCTGCAAACGGGGCTGGCTCTACGCAGGGGCAAGAGGGGGCAGCGCCCCCTCAAATAAATGTCTCGCCCCCTCAAATCAAAATTTTAGAAGTTGAGAAGCATCTTTTACCCCATAAAACGGCCGCAGGTGGCACAGAGTGGAACGACAGACTGGGTCAATCTAATATTTAGCATATTAAGGGGGCCCCTCCCAACTTGAGCTGATCCTTGTTTCTATTAAAATATGATTGGCTCAGCAGCTCAGTCAGTCATTAAACCATTATTTTCCTGTTTAAAGAAAGAAAGAGGAGCGGGATAAGTTCAAATGAGCAAACATGCTAAAAAGAAAGAAGCCGGAGAAAGAGATGGATGGAGCAGAAACATTAAATAAGCATTTCACCGGTGGGAACATTGATCTTTATTGAAAGAGGGTCATATTTGTAGTCAAAATGTAACATCATTTTTTAATTTTGTGCTTATTTGACTGAGAAAAGGCAGAAAGTGACTTTAGGGCGCATTTTTATGAAAGACAACAACTCCCACAATGCACCACAATGCACAGCTCTGCAAGCCACTCCCACTAATCCGGCACACCACACATATCTCCGTCCGCTGTAGATATTTCGTCGCGAAGAAACTGGCATCTCTGGGATTCACTGCAGCAGACAGAGTCCAGTTCGGTGTCTATAGGCGCACAGCGAGAGCACCGGTGGCACCGCCAGTCCGCCCCTGCTCGAGCCAGTCCGGGCTCCTCGTCCGGGAAAGGCAGGTCTTCTGCCTCGGCTGCAGCAGCCACCGCAGCAGAGGCAGAAGACCTGCCGCCTCCATCTCCCTCAGCTGCTCGTCGCTGTATTGTGGCTCGTACAGGTAGCCGCGAACATCTGACTCGAGCATCACGGTCTCGAAATCACTCTCTTCGTTGTCTGAAATATCATATTGCATATCATCTGCCATCGTGGGTCAAGCCTGGCTCCACAGCGTCTGTTCGCTTAGCGGCCAACAAAGATGGCAGCTATGTATTTTCGTTCTGCAAGTGAAGTCCCGCCCATTGGTCTGTGATAGGTCTGTAGCGTGAGTGGGTCCCACCTCTAGCCCCCACCCTTGGAAAAATGAGCGAAGCGTTTGTAGTCTTCCCTCTCAACACAGATATAGGACTTCCTGCTTTCAATGACGTAAAATGACGATTTTTACACCATTGAAAGCAGGAAGTCCAACACTGAAATCTCTAGTTCTCCTGTCTCAGGGCAAACTGAGGGAATGATGCACGGCCATTCAAAAACATGACTGTTTTCCTGAAGATACAAAGCTTAATGCAAATCGGAGAAGTGTCCCTTTAAGGGCAAGAAAGAAAAAATGGTTAATAGAGGATGCAGTCAAATGCTCCATATTAACAGAGCATTTAGTGGTGGAGGGGCGAAGGTCAGCGCTGCTACAGTCAGGCAGGCCAGTGAAGACACGGACCCAGCAGGGTCACATTTCCTTACTGCTAAAGCAAACATATTTTAGGAGAGAGTCTGTGTTCAAAGTTAAAAAGATATTATTTGAATATATAGGCTATACATCCTGTCTTTTACATCCTAACTCATTTATCATTGTTGCTGTTATTGTGAATATTAGCTGACAAGGCCAGTGTCAGTCGCGGAGTTGATGCCGAGGGACAGGATAATGCCAATCATAGGAGTGAGGAGGAGGAAGAGACAGATGAGGAGGGACAGGAGAAGGAGAAGGAGGAGATGGAAGAGGAGGAGGAGAAGGAGGAAGAGGAGGAAGAGGAAAGTGGAGCAGGAACCACCAAAAAAAACAGTGCCAGGTACAGGTGCAGTGTACAGGACTGGGTTGGCAATAGGTCTTTGCATAGCATTATATTAAGATGTCACATGTTGATGTTTCAGTTCCAGTCACACAGAAACAATAAGCCCATCCTCTCCTGCAGTTATGTCAGTGACTTTCTGAACTAGACATCTGTTTTCTTTCCAAAGTTAATGAGTTATGGCTAATATTCGTTATTACTGATGTTCTTTTCATCCAGATATAGCAGTACATTAGATGCAAATAAAGTATTCATCTTAAAACTACGGTTCCACATGCGTCCGTCATGCAATCAGATAAAAGGTCTCTCCAAACCAAGCTTGAGGGCTGAATTTCAACCCCAGCCCGCCTCTGCCAGTGTGTGACAGACCCCTACGTAAAGTCCCGCCCCAGGCTGCAGTTCTGCACTGTTTTGTTTCATATAATCACAGCGATTTTTTTTTTTTTTTTACAAAGCCAGCTCACTTATTTTTTGCTCCAGCTTCCAGCAGCTCACAAAGAGAAAGTTGGACAGGTCTGATGGTAGAGGCCTGGCAAAGTGCAATCCACTTCTCCAGGTTGGGTTTGACACATAGCTAACAACCCAGTTCAATGAAGAAACACTGTTACTATAAGCACAGAAAAAAAAAGTGCTGGAGCATGATGTGTATACATGATGCCCCCTTCACATTTTTGTCTGCCCCCTCATATATGCCAGCCTAGAACCAGCCCTGGCTGCAAACAACAAAATGCTGCAAACAAAGAAACGATGCTGCAGAACAAAAACGACACAAACCCCAAAACACATGCAATGGAGAAATGCTGCATATTGAGTTAACAAAACGGAAGTGTCAACACACCGGAAGTATTAATCTTTTTGAACTGTTATTGTTATATTATTGTAAAAGATTATAACCAAATATTTAAACCACATAGCTTTTTATGTTGCCTCTCTAAAAGTTTTACTCCACTCTCGTCAGCCTACAATGTACAGAGTGTAATGCCCACAATGTAATAATCTCCACAAATGTAATACATTTTCCACAAACGTGAAAATCTTTATTGTAATAACTTCCCACAGATGTAGGCTAATAATACAATGAATAATGGTCGTTGTGGTGGTTTTGTGGCATATAAATATCTAGTTTAAAGAGATTTAGTTCTTTGCATAAGCAAAATGCTTCTTGTTAATGAGGATATAATAATTTTGGGCCGTTTTGGGTTTTTATGTGTTTCAGAATTAATACAATCTCAGCTTCAATATATAGAGTCTAGTCAACATTCAAATGATAAGCTGTAGTTTAGAAATTAGTTTAGTAAAGTTAGGTCGGAGCCGTTTTCCCCCAAATACATTTTAAAGCCGGACTATACAACAGCAGTTTCCAGACCAGATTCCTTCGCCGTTTTCTAGCTTTGCACCAGTTTTGTGCATACGCTTTTCGCTGCAGGGCTCCCCCTACAGCTTCGGCGCAGATACACTGTCGAAAAGACTTGTTGACGAGCCTCCCCCGCCCACCTAGCTGCTACTACGTTACCATGTGCATCTGTTTTCTAAGAAGCCGGCCGGCTAAACAGCGAGTCACGTCTGGCACTTAGTGCACTTCGTGCTCTGTGTTCAGCCGGACATATCGCAAGATACAGGCGACAAACCATGCGACATTCAAAGACCGAACTAGATATCTAAATACCAACAAGAACCTGGATTCAGAACGTAAACAAACGTGTTTGGTAGCAAGTGACTGCTACGCTAAACACCCGCTAACTATCGAGCGAGCCATCAAGAAACCAAGCTAAACACATGCAGGGCTCACAATAAAACAGTCAAGCAATAACGTTGTTCAAAAGACTATCAAGTCACGTTGCAAAGACAAAGTTCATCCACTCACAATTTCAACAGCAACACGGCCAAGTCGGCGTCCGTCTTGGACTCCTCAAAAGCTCGTCCTATGTTTACTCGTGTCTGGTCTCTTTTTTTTGTCAAGCTCCTTTTTCTTCTTCTTCTGTTCCTCCGACTGTGGCGTCTTGGGTCTCTTTATAGTCGACTGATACATGAGGAATACAACAATTGCCTTGCAACTGGCAGTTTATATCTACCCAGTTCCATGTTTGGGGGTGTGTTTGCCGTAAAGCAGTTTCGAAACTACAATCTGACTACATTTTCGAGGGGCGGCGGGATACTTCCGCCGGCTCACTTCCGGATTGACTTCGGACCGTTGGCAGCAAGTTGCATGTTCCGTTTCTCCGCCCAGAAGCGCTAGGGGGAGTCGTAGCAATGACCAAACGACCCAGAAAGTGTGAAAGAACATTCAGAATGACTTTCAGCCTGCATAGTTAGGGTAATTTTTGCTAATATTGTTGCATAGTGCCCCTTTAATTGACAGGCTGAATAGAGTTTGTTGACAGAGGAGACATGTTATGGTTGACAGGGGGAGACACCTTGAAAAAAATAATTTCAGTGAGGAAAACATCGCCTGACATTTAGATGTAAATTACCATTGGCAATAACAATCTGAAGAAATCTGGATTTATTGCTCATGTGTAAACACAACATCTATCAGTCTATATGCAAGAATCGAAAGGGTTATTAATTCAATTAATTTCAAATTCGCTTTATTGGCATGAATGCCACAACATCAATATTTCTAAAGCACCAAGAACAACGAAAAGAGTACCCAGCACAGTACCGTTACTTGTGTGCTGTGTGAAGGATGGAAATTAGCACCTACCACTGTGGTGGGTTCGTTCCAGTCAGATCTGATCCAATTAATCCTAATGATCTATAGTTAAAGCTTGACAGTGCACTTTCCACGACCCTAGAGTTGGATCCAGTCAAATTATATGTTTCTGTTGGACCAAAGTGTCAGTTGGACTTCAGAAGGGCGGAACTCAAACACTACTAGAACGGCTGTAAGCGGTCATTTGGACCGCTAGATAATACTAACTCTATATTCTCTCATGTAAATACCCAACTGAGTGATGAATGCATTCATTGTGTCATGATATTTAAAAAAAAACAAAAACGAAATAACACCAAAATGTACATTTTCACAAAATAAATTATACATTTATCAATATTCATATAATCGCACATAGTAAACCATTGCATATTTACACAAGAATTTAATACAGAAAAAATCAGAACACGAAAGTTAATAATTAAAAGAAACTTATTTGATTATGAAACAATTTATTTTAATACTTAATAATTTATATTGAAAAAAAAAAATAATCGAAAAAGCTGGAAACGAGCTGATCTCAAACAAAGAAAGAGCCGTTGTGATCACTGATCACAGTCTACAGATTACCTCCGCTCTCCTCACACAGTTACCACACACGGGCTTGTGACATTTCAGGTGTCCGAGGTTTGGTTCCGTTTGCAGCTCTTTCGGACCGGCACTGCCTCCGTGTCCGTGTCTGCTGCTGCTGCGGTGGTTGGTTCCGCTGCTGCCACCTTGTACCGACTGCCGCGGCCGCTTTTCCCTCCATGTATTCTGCCCTCAGCTCCTCTGCAGCTGCTGCAGGACTTTCCTCCGGGCTCTTCTGCTGCTGGTGCTCCTTGAATAAGATGCGGACATTGATCCCAGCCAGGTCGAGGATGTTATAGAAGACCGTCACTGGACATCTTCCGTACCGCAAACACCGCCTTTGACAGAGTACGCCCTTGTTAACTGTGTGTAACTGTGAGGAGAGCGGAGGTAATCTGTAGACTGTGACCAGTGATCAAAACGGCTCTTTGTTTTTGTTTTAGATCAACTCGTTTCGAGCTTTTTCTATTATTATTATTATTATTATTATTATTATTATTATTATTATTATTATTATTATTATATTATTATTTTAAGTGTTAAAATAAAATGTTTCATAATCAAATGAGTTATTTTTAATAGTTAATTTTCTTGTTCTGAGTTTTCTCTATTACAATCTTGTGTAAATATATGCAACAATTACGGTTTACTATGTGCATGATATGAAAATTGATAAATGTATAATTAAGCGTGTGTTAAAATGCACATATTGGTGTTATTTCGTTTTTAAAAAAAATATTATGACACATTGAATGCATTTGTCAATCAGTTGGGTATTTACATGAGAGATTATTTCTAGCGGTCACAATGACCGCTTACGCCCGTTCTAGTAGTGTTGGAGTTCAGGCCCTTCTAGTGTTAACAAGAAGCATTTTGCTTATGCAAAAAAATAAAAAAAATAAAAAAATCTGTTTAAGCTAGATATATTATATCGGGGTTTGTGTCGTTTTTGTTCTGCATCGTTTCTTTGTTTGCAGCATTTTGTTGTTTGCAGCATTTTGTTGTTGCGTGTGTTTTGCGTGTCTTTGGTTCTGCATCGTTTATGTAGGCCTATTTGCAATGTTCGGCCGTTGCTGCGCGTTTGCCCTCGCCGGCCACCGTACTTATGCGACCTCTGTATGAAACTGATTTTCCCGATACCGTTCGGTGTGAGAACTTTTGTGCTGATGTCGTTCAGTGTGATGTTTTTTTTCCTGATGCTGTTCAGTGTGATAATTTTTTCCCTGATGCTGTTCAGTGTGATAATTTTTTCCATGATACCTTTCAGTGTAACAACTTAGTTACTGATGCATTCAGTGTGACAATTTTTATCCTGAGGCAGTTCAGTGTGACAAGTTTTTTTCTCAGGCCTTTTGGTCTGATGACTATTTTTCATGAGGCTGTTTGGTGCGAGTGTGACAGAGCTTTTCCTGAGACCTTATACATTTTCATCTGAGGTCTGTTGCTGAAGCCTGATCCTGAGGATGTCCTAAAATGTACACCGTATTATACGATTATCCTGTGGTCTGTGGTGTGTTAAGAGTCAATTTGACCCGATAATTTACTCGAAAACGGGTCGCGGCAGTGTATTATGATTGGCTAAGGCAGAGTCATGTTTCATGGTAGCCAGTCAGAGCCAGTGTTTACACACATGCCAGCACACGCGCCACACACACATACAACCATTAAACAGATTAGATGAAGCAGCAGAGATGGCGAGCCCGGAGCAAACCGATGCAAAGTTAGCATTTTCAAGGTGGAGATATATATATATATATATATATATATATATATATATATAGCACTACTTTAAATTCATTGTGGTCAAAGGCAAGAACGTGCATGTGATGTGTAAATTATGTCCAGGAGCGAAGACTTTGTCGACATCCGTTGTTAGCAACTCCAGTTTAATGAAGCATCTCACCACGACTCACGCATCTACAAAGCTAGTGGCCAAAAACACCGATACCTCCACCACAGATGATAGCTCGCCATCCACCAGCAAAAAAGGACACGGAGCAAAGTCACCAAAGCAGCAAAGCTAGATTTTTCTGCCTCACCACAAAAACCTATGACACAGGCTGAAGTCAACCGTATGATAGGCAGGTATGTGATTAAAAGTCTGTTGCCATTATCGACGGTGGAGGACGATTCATTCCGAGCCATTATTGCTAAAATACCTAAGAAAGCAGGGGCCTGTACGCCATGCTCAAAGACGTTTGCGAAACACCTAGATGCTGAGTACTCCAAAATGAACACAGAGCTTAAAAAGTGTTTTGAAGAGTTGGACTTTTTGTCTACAACTGCAGATATTTGGACTGCGCACAACCGCAGTTACCTCGGCGTGACCGCCCACTGGTTATATCCACACAGCCTAGAGCGAAAGAAAGCAGCCTTGGCCTGCAGACATTTCAAGGGCCGTCATACGTATGACAGCATTGCTACTGAACTGGACAATATCCACTCATCCTTCAGTATATCTAACAAAATCACAGCTACTGTCACAGACAACGGTTTGAATTTTGTCAAAGCTTTTAAACTTTACCAGCCTGTTCAGGATGATGACTCTGGGGAGGAGGATGATGATGATGATGTGATGTTTGTCGACCTTCATGATGTCTTACAAGACATGAATGTGGAAGAGGATGTGGAAAAGGATGTTGTGACTTTGCCACCACACCACAGATGTGCATCGCACACAGCAAACCTTACTTCATGCTCTGATGTGGACAAGTCGCTACTTTCAAGGCCAGGCATAAACGCTGTGTACAGAAGTGCCACCTCCAAATGCACAGCTTTGTGGAACAAGGCCAGCCGTTCCACAGTGGCTGCAGAGATCGTGGATGAAGTCCTTGAACGGAAGCTCCTTGTCCCATGTACGACCAGATGGAACTCCTTTTATGATGCCGTTGCTCGTGTCTGTGAATTCCCAATCGCCGAGCTGAACACCATTTCCTACAATTTTGGGTTGAAGGCCATCACAGATCGGGAGTACCAGTTCCTCAGAGAATACTGCACAGTGATGAAGCCACTAACAGTAGCCCTTGACATTATTCAAGGCGAAGAGAACTGTTTCTATTGCTAAAATATTGGATTTACATACTTGAATAGATAATTCTGTGACATGTATGACTGCTATATCTCAAACAAAACATATTTCAAATAAAGTGTATACAGCAAGGCTTCCAAGTTCCCTTTTGCCTTTTTTCTAGATTGCCATCTATAGTGAAGAAACATAGTGTATCTTCTCAGTGCAACATACGTTGACTGTGCTCATTCCTTTCACTGGTACGGATAGTAAGCATGCATATGGAGAGGCGTGAGGACCTGAGAGGGAGAGACGAGGAATAAAACTGAGAGAGAGCTTCTCAATCTCTCCACCTGGGACAGTAATTCCCACTGAGAGGGAGAGTGTGTGTGTGTGTGTGTGTGTGTGTGTGTGTGTGTGTGTGTGTGTGTGTGTGTGTGTGTGTGTGCGTGTGTGGCAGGCAGGTGACATAAATTCAGAACAGAGCTGGAGTGTGATGCCATGAGAGAGAAGGCACATGGGTCATTTTGATGGTTATTTCTGAACATCACCATAAGGCATGTGTCAGATGGACTATTAGGCCAGAGCATATGCCAAACATGCACCCACGCACACATACACACATCAGCATCATCACCACCACACATTGGGTGTGTAAATGGCCCATGCTATGCAGTTCTGTCCTATGGGGTCTTCTTAAGTGGGTGATTATGTGTAAATGGTCATGTAATGACGTGTTGCCTTTCGCTAATGTCCCCATCAAATGTTCACGGCTTCAACAGAGCTGTGTCCCCAAAGACACCATAATGGACACTCTAAGCCTGCATTGGTCCTTGGGAACAGAAGGGTAATGTGGATGAGCAGCAGTAGGAGGTGAATCATCAAGCTGGGTAAGCAGTCATCTTTGGTGTGCCTAAATCTGAATCTGCCATGGGATTTATAAAGTAAATGGATGTGCTGTTTGGATTCCAGTTTTGGACTAGTTTTACTGACCATCATCAAGTTTGTTGAATTTTTTTGAAGCTGTAATATCCTACCCAGCTGGACCACATGGAGTAGATGAATGTACCTGTCATCCAAATTGGGCAGCAGTGCCTCAATATGTTCAAGAGCTACGGCAGCTATATTTGTAAGGGACAATGCCACAAAGAATTTGACAACCAATTATAAAACTGCAGCTGACTGATTAAAAATGACTGACAAAAAACTTGCCAAAACTTCTCCTTATGCTCGCTTCTTGTGGTTAAAACTATTTATCATGTGCCTTTAACTACAACCCCATTGCCTGAAGCACTTAATTGTACAAAATATATTGCTGCATGAGCGCTGGAACACTTCATAAAACCGTTGCTGATAAAGGAAGTGTGTTTGCAGATGACTAAATTCTGTTTTTACATGTACGCTTGACACAGCATCCCAACTTATTAGGAATAGGTTGACACAATGATGAAGGTCAAGAGATACAGCTGAAAATCCCAGAAAAAGGTTAGTAAGTGGATGCTGAGTGACACAGTTTGATCAACTCATTAGGTATATGCACCAAGTTGAGAATGAATGAACCTATGGAATGCTTCTCGGTTCAGTTAGAAAAAGAAAAGTAACTTCAGGCCAATTGTATGACAAATATGTGATCCACTTTGCTCTATTCACAGTCTGACAACAAAACAGATCCTCCACTAGATAACACTCAAAATAAGAGAATTGTCCCACACTTCAACCCACAAAGTAATTTTAAAGCACAAAGAACAGAAATGTGATAATAGGTAGTGTCTTTAGCAAGTTGTATAAAAAAACTGCCAGAAATATTTGTGGAAAACCCTTTCAGTCCTATCAACTCTTTCGTCACACTTCCGTCCAGAAAACAGTGTTTGTCCCTGGTAGCTCCTGCTGTTTACCCACAGTGCCTATGCAATGTGATTCCAAGTAGAAGACTTAAACTCAAAATGTCTTTGTCACCTTCCATGGGTTTGCTGTTATAATAATTGTCTTTGGCAACTCTTATACACAGTCCAGCAGTGTGGTTGCTGCACTTGGGACCGCTCCTTTAATATCATTTCAGACTGGCAGGGTAGGACCACAGGTTTCTAATGTTAGCCTCTAAAGTGCTGCAAGCGGCTAAGTTACTGCTTTTGTGATATGTGATTTAACTTTTGATACCAGCAAAATTGGGTCCCATTTATTAACTAAAAATGAACAAGAACCCTCTCCCACTAATCAATATTTGTGACTCCATTTGAATTTCATGTGTGTATTATCACACATGAGCTTCATGGCTTAACAAATCATGTAGCACTTGTTGTTCACACAACTGTTGGTTTTCTGGCAAGCTGAGTTTTAACAAGCTTTGGCAAAAGGAGCATATTTTGAACTGTACTGGAGTACCAGTTACCCTTAAACAAATGATGAATGATGAACATGCTGAAGACAGTATACAATATACACAAAAAAATATGGATTATGAATATGAAGTAATGATTGAATATAAAACTAACATGTAATCTCAAAATGTCTTTTTGGCTTTGGTGAGACCCTGCCTACCCTGCTTCCCCTGACTGCATATCACTGGATGGATCCCTATGCCATAACAGGTGTTCCAGGTGACTAATTTGTGTTTACTTTGTGTCAGACTCAAGAGACAAGTATTTGAGAAAATATTGTATTAATATTCATTTGTATTTAAAATGCTGTATGAGGCTTGTGCAACTTGCCCCATGTCGTTGTTTTGTAGAAATCTGTACAACAGAGAGATGATGAGATGACAATCAGCTGTGTATTTGTAAATTATGAAAAATAAACAAAATAAACTACACAAAACAGTATTACTGGTGCGGGATAAACAGCCAGGTATTTTTAGATAATGAAAAAATCAACAAAATAAATCACACAAAAACAGTATTAATGGTGTAGGACAAGCAGTCACGTATTTGGAAATAAAAAAATATGAACAAAATAAAAAGTTTACCGTCCCAAATGATTCCCAGTGGCTAAACAATAGTAAACCAGGAATGAAATGAATAAAATATACTACAAGAGATAATCATCCACAGATGACCTAAGCAAATTAATTAAGTAACTGAAATCTGTTAAACCCCACTCATAATGCACATTCACTCTGCTAAAACAGCCCAAGCTAAAATACTTAGCGACTAATGACAATTTTTGGGCACAAGTCTTTCCATAGAAAGACCAGCGATCGTAAGCCGGATGTAAGCTAAACCAGCTATAGGTATAGCAGCAGCGTAGTTGCAGCGTGAGCCAGAATAACCGTCACAACTACCCAGTAAGGCTGCTAAACACCAAAACAGACCCACAGTCCCAATCCGGCAGCGCCTGTGAGCTTAGGGAGGCGAGAGCCTATGGTGCTCATTCTGCCACTATGTGCGAATCCCTAAGACAAGAACACCCATTTAGCTACTACATACAACGTGATAGGATCACAGCACAAGGTATAGGTGGACCAAACAGCAGAGATCTGCAAGAGACTCACCTCTGAAGGAGAGGAGAGGATCCACACAGGGAAATCTACACAATCATAAGTAACTAGTATAAACCACAAGATAAGAACAAGGATAATCTAAAATACAATCAATACAGAGACTGCTCTCATACCTGCGACAGTGGCGGAAATTAGGTGCACAGGAAGTAAGGTGTGCGTTCGGCGACAGAGTGAGCGCCAAGAGGACAACTAATCTGCCTTTATAGAATGCCCACATGCAATGATTGGCTACTGATCGCAGAGTAATAGACAAAACAATACGGGCCCACTTAAACCAGAGTAGAATACAGTACAGCTCTGTTCTGTTCTACATTACCATTGTCACATCACAACATTTAAAAGTGAACCTAAAGAAACGTAAAGTTACAACATGAAGTGATGAGAATTTTAAACATATTCCTTGTTAACAGAAACCTACAGTTCATTTTCAATATTATTATTGTTTTAGAATTGTGTCTGGTTAAGTCTTTGTTTTTGACAAAGGCAAGTTATACTAATAACTTAAGAAACTGCATTACTACTCTCAAAAATAGATTTTTTCATTCACAGGAAAGCTGTATTGTCAGGTCAGTAAGGCCATTTGCACACCTGGTTCTTTGTTGCCTATAATGCTGTTGATCCATGATTAAAGCCTCTTGGTTGAAGCCACTCTTTGGCTGCACCTGAATGTAAAATGTAACTGAGAATTAGACCGTGAAGACCAGGAAATGACGAGTACATGGCATCCTTTCACAATATGACTAAAACAACCAGCACATGTCAACAGTCTCATATTCCACACTCTAACGCAGAAGAGGCAATGTTTGGCTATTTGCATTCAGAAAAAAGTGCTTTAAGCATGTTCACAAATCCACACACTAACAATCTGTTCGTACATCTGTTGAGAATGAAACCATTCACCTAATCAGTTTGCCAATTATTTTTTATACATGCTGCATTATTCAGAACCTGCCTACAGGCTGGGGCCTTTCTCTGAGGAGTTTGCATGTTCTTCCCTTATCTGCGTGGGTTTTCTCAAGGTGCACAGCTTTCCTCCCACATCCAAAAACATGCACTTTAGGATGGCAATTCTAATTTGCCGGTATGAATGAGTGTAAATGGTGTCTGTCTCCGTGTCAGCACTGTGATTGACTGGTGACCTATCCAGGCTGTGCCTCGCCTCCTGCCCAATAGCAGCTGGCTCAAGGACATGGTTAAGACAGATTGCAGTGGCTTTGCATTGATTTGATGAGTACCAAATTATTCTTGTGAGAAAAGAAATTGAAATGAACAGTGATCTCAGAAGTCACAAGCTATGTTCATCCATCTATATGGCCTTGGTCCAGGGGTCTCCAACTGTCGGCCCCTGGGCCACTTCCAGCTCCCCCTTCCCCTTCATCCAGCCCATGACCTCATGTCAAAAATATAACATAATCTGGCCCCCAAAATATTTTTTCTTCATAATATTCTTCATTTTGCTTCACTCTATTTTAAATTACATCTTCATATGCAAGTGAAATAAAAACACCATTCTGTTTTATAAAAACCCACGTTGACTTTTACTTAGAAGCCGACTAGTCACAGGAAATGCAATGTCTTTAGTTCAAAAGATGGCATCTACTGAACAAAACAGTGCTCATTATTCAATTTATATATTCATTCATGAATTTTAAACATGCAAGATACATTTTATTTAGTCTGTGGCAGCACTGACTGAGAAGGAGCTGTTAGATGAAGCACTGCAGGTGAGAGGATGCACACTTCCAACTTATCAGAGAGCTAACAACCTGATTAATGTTATCAGGTTGCCTGTTATGAGTTGAAATCTGACATATTGTTAAACAGCCGTGTTGCTTTTCACTTTGACAATAAATCCTCCGCCATCATCTTGCCAGTTGGCTCTCTCCACACTTAAACTTAAATGTGACTCCTGTTGGTGCCGCCCCGCTCCTGCATGACACTTTTTGGTTGAAGCCGTCGTTGGACGAACGATTTATTAAAATGCAAAATGATAATAATCAGTGTAAGCCCGACCACAGTGTAACACCCGAATAACAGAGTGCCACAGCAAGCCTAGTGCAATGTTTAAATAAGTGATGCACAGTTAAAAACAAAGATGAATACTTGTGTTTGTATATTTCTAGTTAAATATGAAGGAAAAATGAGCAGATGTCCAAATGTATTTCATTTGTTTGTTCAGTGCAAGGTGTTTTCCAGAGTAGGAAAAAACGATTTGGCGCTGTTCAGAATGAGTCATATAAAAATGTATACAACTGCTGTTTGTGTTTTTGTATTACTCAGTTGATAATACAAATAAAAACTACATTTTCAAAAAATGTTTCGACTTCTTGTCTACTTGAATGCTGAAGTGGACCTTAGACAACATTATACCAGAAACTATGCCCTATGAATCACTGGTGTCTTCAACTGTTTCAAATCCTTCCATTTTAGCCTTGAACCAAACATATTTCTATAACTGTAAACCTATGTATAAATTACACATTTACTCCACAAAATAATTGTGACCTATGAAGCATGCTGGAGCTTTTAATGTTTCACGGATCAGAACATTTTACAACTTCCAACATGCAATGTAAAATGTAATTTGGAAGAATATTTTTATAAGAATCAAACATGCATAATATGTCTAAATTTAAAAATGTATGCCTTGGGGGAACCAGCATCATATCAGCAGTGGATGACGCTAAGCGGGTGACTTTATTGATCTTTACTGAAAACTGCACTTAAGATAGATAAGCAAATATATTGGTCTAAACACATAGCCCGGGGGTATGTTTATCCGAATTTATGATATTTCTAAATGCAGCTCAGACATCAACATTAAAAAAGTGGAAGTGGTGCACAAAGTCTCATGGTATTCCTCAAGAACCCGAAGTCATCAAAAGTGAGAGGAGCCTACAGGCCAGAAGACGTCATTGACACCTCCCCCTCCCTTTCTCTCTGTGTCACGTTGGCTGCTGATGCCATTTTAACTGTCACACTTGGAAAGGTCAGCTTTACCTCGCTCATGCTGCACACACTCTCAGGCTGAGCTGCAATTACTGACAATCACACATTCAGAAATATTAGCATGCCCCTATGACTTTCTCTCTTGTTCTCTCCCACACATAGACCTACAAACACACACACACACACACACACACATGCACACACACACACACAAACAAACACACACACACTGAGCAGACATGACTTCCATCTCCATCTTCCATAACACCATCGATTGATGCTCACTCATTAAAACAAATTGAGCTTCCTTGCAAAGGAGAACATGTTGAACTGCCTTCATCTCATCTTGCTGCCACTTACAGGCAGTACTACGCTCACTGGCATATCCAGCCTGATGTCACGTTATTTCACTTTTCTTCAAATTCAAAGTACATTCTCAGTGAGGTACCAGAAGAGGGTAAGATGGAGGAAGCCTTACTAGAAACATACCATTGGATAGTGAACTAAGGTGGTGCTTATGCAGATACCTGCATGCCAACATATTTTCTGTTGAAAAAATGTTTACTTTGCAAACTACATACAACATACTAAGAGCACACTCAGTAGAAATGGGCCCAACATTTTTGGATTGTTTATTTTATAAAAATGTGATGCTAAAATTATATTCAATTTATGGCCATAGAACTGAGACATATATGACTCTGTTTTTACACCAACCACAAATTACAAAGTACAAAAAACAAACAGGCAAGACTCATCAAAATCAATTCTTGCAGCAGGAGCATTGTCCTTTTAATAATTGACATTCAATTGTCATTGTGGCAACAACACATACATATGCGGCAGCCAGCAGCGCCCTCGGATTTTACTACATTTTTGTTTACATTTCTTTTAGTTTTTCATTACTGAAGTACGTATTACTTGTTAGAGAAAACATTCATCGATGTTGGAAAAAGAAGCACAGGGATTGGATAGAGTGTAGCAGGCCTTAGACAATGAGATTCATCAGAGAGCAACAAGACTGAAAAAAACAGTAACATTGTGGGTGGTAAAAGCAAAACAATGAGCTCAATGATTCCAAAAACCTAAAAAACTAAACAAAGGACACTGCAAACCATTCATTAATTGTCTGTGGGTTTATCATTCAGAGTGACACCTTTCATATTACAGTCATTTGATCAAGTGTTAATATACAAATATTCATAAGAGCAGCTTTAAATAAAGTTTTGATGCAAGTGAGTGCCTTTTATTGAAGACCCATTTAACCTGACTTCTTAGAACTCAGCATAGTATTATTATTATTTTTTTTTCCGATTTTAAACATTTGTTTTTCCTCTGCTTTTACAGACACATAAATCTGATATTTCAGAGGTTTTACTCAGATCTGCCTCCATGTCTAAAACTTGACAAAGAGTGCTGGTTTTCAAGGGGCAGTCGGTGTAACTCCTGATCATCTTTGACACCAAAACTGGACTGTACAACTTGATCCCTCCTGACATACCTCCTACTGGGCCTTTCCTTCCACAGAATCACAGTCTGGTTGACAACAAGTTACCAAAATATCAGTCAGAAGCAAGCAAAGGAAAACACCTGTGTTCATGAATAATACCACTGTGCTGATGCACAGCATCCAATGGTTGTCTTATTGGATATTTGAAATTAGAATATAAGATAATAAAAAACAACGAAAAAGGTCTTTCTTTGCACTTCTTCTCTTTCAGATAACTGACAGAGAGATCAAGGTAATTAGTTTTTTCCGCAAAAAACTCTTTAGTTTAGCATAATCAGTTGCAAATGTGATAATGCTATGATGTGAAATAAATCAGGAATATGCTTTCTGTGAAGAGGCTTTCACTTGAGCTGCAATCATGAATATGTATAATGAAGTTGTCGCATTTCATTTCCGCTCGCATTCCTAAAAAAATGACAAACTCATTATAGGACCACACATTTCCATCAAAATGTGATTTCTTTTTGGCATAAAAGTGGCTTTTCAAACACGGTCAAATGAACGGCAAAATCTCGTAGGCTCTAACAAGGCTAACCTTGTACCCATCCACAGAAATCCATTTTTTCTGACGGTATTCAGAGGACTCGGCCTGCATCTCTCCGGGGCTTCATTATCAAGCCTGACTTTGGTGCTTGTTGAGGAGATTTCACTGTAATGTGTAGCATTATTCAAATTGTAATAAGGCCTTTTTAGAATTTGAATTCCCCCCTTCTGTCTCTGTCTTCATCTTCTGTCAGTATGTGTCTCATTTCCAGGCATCCTTCTGTCCTCTTGCTCTCTCCTGGGCTCGGGTGTGCTTACCATCAGCAGCACCTGGGCATTTTTAATTACAACCTCAGCTCTGATCAGCAGCTAATGGGCCTGGAAGAGGAAGAAAGGGAAGGGCATATAGAGAGGAGTGCTTCACTTCTATCTACCCCTCCTCCCTCTGACACAGCTAATCTTTCTTGTCTTTCCTTACTTTTGGTTCAGGTTTACCTCCTTCAAACACCACCAGTTACCCATGAAACATACTAGTTACAGCTTAAACTTAAAAATGACAATGATGGGTCCAAATTTGTCACAAAATTTCCAACTCATGACTAAAAATATTGAGAATATTCTCCTTTAGTTTTTCCTCATGGCTGACTTGGATAAAGATGTACATCATGTATCCAAAGCAACCTGCATTTGAATCTGGATCTCACTACATTGTCATTACCATCATGTCCATGTGGAAACAATCAAAAGTTTGGATGAGTGTATACATTCTGCATGTTATGATTCTATTGATGAACAAGATGGGGTCATTTTAAGATATATAACATGTCAGCATTGAAATGTCTAACAATGACATACTCTGTTGTTATATATTTTGTTGAGGGGTGTACTTACATTATCCTGACTGTTTCCAAAAATATTAAAACTCAGAAAATCTTAATTTAATTGAAGGTAACAGCGGACAGAACTTAATATGACCTGAGTTAACATTTCCAAGTCACTCTTTTCGGAAGAAATTACACACTGTGGGTTCAAACATTATAGAAAATGAAAAATACATTTTGTTTTATGCTATCTTTGATATTCTGGTCTGCATAACAGCTCACTCATTAGAACTTAAGAAACTTGTAGGCATTTTGTTTGAAGACTGAAATAAAAAATAGAGTTTTCTGGACATTGCATAGTTCTTACTTTGCAAGGCAGCTGGATTAGCATGATCACATGATCATGTGATATTGCAAATCCATCTTTCCGGGTTTAAAGCTTTGCACTTTTGGCAGAACCACAGTGGTTGAACCAAACAGCCTCCCTTGAGAGACCATTGGCAGCTAGAGACAGCAGCTATGGACGTGGTGTAGTTGTTATGATCAGCAAGAGAAGTGACTGAAAAAAAAAAAAATGTTGGAGTTCAGTATAGCTGCTGTTAGCATCAGTTATCAGAACCTAACAAAAGAGCAAAAAATGGCACTAAAGGCTCTCTTCCATAAAAAAGAAAAAAAAAATAATACATATTTATGCTTCACTCATGACTGGTTTGATTTACCAGTGTGCTCCACTGTTGATCAGATTTGTTGAAGTTAGCCTGAATGAGGATGATAGACATGGTTCATCCAATCACCTACCAAGTGTATAAGTTCCTAGATGGTTCTATGTAACAGACAAATTAAAGCTCAACAAACTACAGTATCTGCTGCATCAGATTAGATTAGTTCAGCTGACTGATTGGCGGTATCACTTCTCATGTTTCCACCTCCCTGTTTAAAGCTAGGGTTGAACAAGCTAAATTTATAGTATCCGACCAAAAAAATCTGACCCCCTCCCCTCAGGCCTTCCTACAGAGCAACACTGTCGAAGCACATGAACTTGCACTGCCTGACCACACCCACATTCACTGTAAAAAACTGTTCATTTTATGGTAAAAAAATGGCATCTGGCAGCAGTGCCGCTGACTTCATGGTTAATGTGGAGTTTACCAAAGTTTACCATATAAATACACTTGTTTACTATTAAAAAACGCTGTATTGCCATATAATAAGCATAATTTTTTTTATCAATTATATGGCAAAAGAGCACAATTCTTATTTGAAAAATGGTAAAAATGTTTATTTATATGGTAATATATGGTTTTAAACTCTACCTTCTACCGTAATAGCAGAAAATAGCCTACTGTATTTATTACGGTAAAATTCTGGCAACTACAGCTGCAAGTTTCCTATTGTAAAATTAACAGGTTTTTCTTTCTTTTTTAAAACTATAAACTAGTATACCATATATGTGGTGTTTCAATGTGCATTTATCAGGCTGTAATATAGAACATTACTTTATTCTTCCTAAGCCCCTATAATATGTCAAATAAATAGACGGTTTTGCCATTAAATATGACTGTTAATGTAAAATGTATCATGCAATGTAATGTTTCCACTGTTAATTTGGCTGGTTACTTGCACTGAATGTCTAAAACCTGTCATCTAAAATCTTAATACACTTCACATAATTAGCACAAAACACATCTCTTCGTCTGTTTTGGTAAAAACTATTTGACCTTTGGTGAAATAACACTATCTTACACTACTAAAAACATCAATGTAAGGCAAATACAAGGCAAAGTTGGATGTAATATTTTAATGACTGAGAGGTCATGAACATTAATAATTAACATTACATAAAAATAAATGAGTGCTCAGTAGGATATTTACAGATGATTATATGGTTAAGCTTACTGAAGCTGAACTGTCAGTTTGGGTCATACAGTATGCTTGAATAGAATTTCCAGGTATACCCTGGCTTACTACTACAGTCCATGGGCAGACAGAACGGCAAGGTTTTGAAATGTCCATTGGCATAAAAGTGTCTTTAATTAGTCAAGATGTTTCCAAGGTGCTTCTTCCTCCTGTCCCATCCTGTAACTGTTGATGCAAGGGCTCAGCAAATGTTACTAGATATGGAAATCAAGGGATTGACAAAGTTTGGATGGACTGAGTTGCAGCAATGTATCTAACACCAGCATCGAGGGAAAGCAGAGATAACAATTATTATATGATCAAAATTTGTTTCATTGACACTAAAGTTGTGGTGAGAAATATTTTTTTTTATTTTTGATCATAATGGTATACGGTATTTCACATCACCAAAATACTTTAAAATCAGTAGTGTCAGCTAAGGGCTGGGAAACATATGGATATTATATGTATACACTGATCAGGCATAACATTATGACCACCTGCCTAATATTGTGTTGGTCCCCCTTTTGCTGCCAAAACCAACCTGACTGGTCGAGGCATGGACTCCACTAGACCCCTGAAGCTGTGCTGTGGTATCTGGCACCAAGATGTTAGCAGCAGATCCTTTAAGTCCTGTAAGTTGCGAGGTGGGGCCTCCATGGATCTCACTTGTTTGTCCAGCACATCCCACAAATGCTCGATTGAATTGAGATCCGGGGAAATTGGAGGCCAAGTCAACACCTCAAACTCGTTGTTGTGCTCCTCAAACCATTGTACATGGTCTGCAACAATGCTTAGGTAGGTGGTACATGTCAAAGTAACATCCACATGGATGGCAGGACCCAGAGTTTCCCAGCAGAACATTGCCCAAAGCATCACGCTGCCTCCACCGGCTTGCCTTCTTCCCATAGTGCATCCTGCTGCCATGTGTTCCTTAGGTAAGTGACGCACATGCACCCAGCCATCCACGTGATGTAAAAGAAAATGTGATTCATCAGACCAGGCCACCTTCTTCCATTGCGCTGTGGTCCAGTTCTGATGCTCACACGCCCATTGTTGGCACTTTTGGCAGTGGACAGGGGTCAGCATGGACACCCTGACTGGTCTGTGGCTATGCAGCCCTATATGCAACAAACTGTGATGCACTCTGTATTCTGACACCTTTCTATCAGAACCAGTATTAACTTCTTCAGCAATTTCAGCAACAGTAGCTCGTCTGTTGGTTCAGACCACACAGGCCAGCCTTCATTCCCCACATGCATCAATGAGCCTTGGCCGCCTGTCAACCAGTCGCCAGTTCACCACTGTTCCCTTCTTGGACCACTTTGATACATTATAATGACCACTGCAGACCGGGAACACCCCACCCACAAGAGCTGCAGTTCTGGAGATGCTCTGACCTAGTTGTCTACCATCACAATTTGGTCCTTCTCAAACTCGCTCAAATCCTTATGCTTGCCCATTTTTCCTGCTTCTAACACATCAGCTTCGAGGACAAAATGTTCACTAGCTGCCTAATATATCCCACCCACTAACAGGTGCAATGATGAATCAGTGTTATTTACTTCACCTGTCAGTGGTCATAATGTTATTACAATGATGTGTTCACTTGTTCTGTGCAATTATCCAACCATGGTCATATCAGTGAGAGGTATATGTCATGTATACATGTCTTTATTTTGATTTCTATTTATCAGTCAATCAATCAATCAGTCTGATAAGGCTGATAAGGTCTATTATTTCTTGGAAGTAGTTCAAAATAAAGTAATATACTAAGCAGCTACATGACTGATTAACATGTTAAGTAGGCTAAATCAGTAGACTGCACAAGTGTACTAAGCAAAACAAATGAACACTTATCCCACACTTATGTCTCCTTTTGTTTATATTGTGTATATATAATAGTCACTGTTTGTTTATTGTTTATTGTCTTCAGCGCATGCACCTTATCCAGCAAGACAAATTCCTTGTTGGTGTAACATCCTTCTGGGTTATAAATCTGTTTCTGATTCTGATTCTGATCCTGAACATGAACAGGTTAACATGGAATGGGATCATGTGATAATAATACAATGGGCTACTGAAACACATACACACTGGCATAACGCTCCCGCTGCCAAGAGCAGCTATACTAGGTGAACTTACAGTTGCAGTAGCTGTAAGACCAAAGTTAGCTAACGTTAACGTTGGTTATCTAAACGTAGCCACCGCTAGAAAGACGTGAAACAGGGTCATCTGCAAATTAAAATGATACGATACTTGAATCAGAATATTTTGAATGTTATAACTATATAAATATATAGTAATACACGAATGTCTCCATTCATTGTGATATCGGTAACATTATTACAGTTAGCAACATTAGCTATGGCTATCTACGATGACTGAAGTTGCTGATAAACATCATGAATCGGCAACAAAATCATACAATTAGCTGGTGCGATGAATGGAAATATAAAATGTATGACCATTTAATCAGAAAATAAAAACATTGAATATACTCACTGTGAATCAGAAGAAGTTTGCGCTTGCTTTGCGACGGAGACGTTAGTGGGTCAATACCTTGAACCTGGCACAAACTGCCTGTGTTCCCTCCATATTTTCCCAGGTTCCCACCGAGACAGGCACCTGTTTGTTTTTGAAGTGTCATAGGGAATCTCAAAACAGCAAGAGTAAAACAGCCTATAGGCAAATAAGAAAAAAGTAGAGTACTTGCCTCGATTCAGACCTTTGAATCTGCCCACTCTTGCAAGTTGATTGATGAAATGTGAAGATGGAAATGTGTGATGACGGGAACTATGACGACTTGATAATACTAGGAAAACAGAGTGGCCTATATTTAACGGCCACAGACTGTATTTTTTTTTTCCAAAACATAAATGCAAAATGTACAAGTTTTATAAAATCTACTGACATTTTTTTACAGTTTTGAGTGCCCCATTGCTCTTGCTGGCCAGCTGGGAGGTGTGTGCTAGTAGCTAGTTTGTTACACTAAACAAGCCCTCTTGTCATTTTCACATTACAGAAATAAACTACTCTGTTAAAAGCCTCAATCATAAAAATCAAAATAGTTATAATAATAGAATAATAATACCATATTTTCCGGACCATAAGTCGCTCCGGAGTATCAGTCACAAAAATGCGTCATGAAGAGGAAAAGCACCTGACTATAAGCATTAATACCTCACATTTTTTTTAGCAATGTATTTCACAAAATCCAAGACCAAGAACAGACATTTAATCTGGAAAGGCAAGTTATTCAACTACACAATAGCACACAGAACAACAGGCTGAATCGGTGTCCGGTGTGTTAACGTAACACATTAACAGTTAATCAGCTACACAATAGCATAAAGAACATACCTGGGAGGCTGACTAGGCTAAATTAACAACAAGCCAGCGAGTCCAACAAGCAAGTTACTGGTAAGCAAGTTCACCAAGCTCATTCCACATCACTGAATCCATTGAATATAGTTGTCACAAGCCTAGAGCGCCCTATCGCGGCTGTAGACGGTAATGTTTACTCCTTGGTTCATGTCAGTCCGTATGAATTAACTTTTAAAAACATGTTAAATTATATATATTTTAATGTATAAGTCACACCTGACTATAAGCCAAACTATAAAAAAAAATGTGACTTATAGTCTGGAAAATACGCTAATAATACAAACAGGTTGCAAAGGGCTTTACATCAACTGTATCACTGTAATCACTGTAAAACAAAACGAGTGAATATATAGAAGAAAAGGTTATAATAATAATAATAATAATAATAATAATAATAATAATAATAATAACAACAGTAATAATAATGATGATAATAATAATTATAATGGTAATAATAATAATAATAATAATAATAATGTGAATAATGAATGCATGAATGATACATGCTAGGTTCAGAGCTGATAAAAGAGAGTCTTATTTTTGCAAAGTTATGCAGCTGGAAGAAACAGAATTGAATCAATTTATTGACATGATGTGTTCATGACTTTAGCTAATACAACAGTGGATAGAAACATATCAATTTATATTTGCTTTTGCTGATTTTGTATTAAACACCACATTCATTGTCGACAAACTGATCTGATATCTTCCTTGCAAGTACTGGATGTGTACCGGGTTCCACTATATGAGTTTCTTGTTGTCTTTCCCTTAACTTGCATTTCCCACTGTTCTTAATTATAAGTCTTTATTGTTACGTTCCAATACTTCTCTTCATCTCTCTCATCCATCTGTTTTATTTCTATAGTCCTCCCCCTCTTCCTTCCCCTTCTTCCTATTCCGACTTTCTCTTCCAATGTTTCATCCTCTCTCCTCTACTGGTTTTTCTTTTGATCATCTGGCGCCAGAACACTCGGAACATGGCTTCTCTCTGTCTCTCTCTGTCCCTTTCTTGTAAATGCACATATCCTCTAACAAACATTTTTCCACCCACAAAAACAACTGTACCAGCATAAACCATTTTTAATCACACAGTTTCTGTCTCCACACACACACACACACACACACACACACACACACACACACACACACACATGGATGTTCCTTTATCTTGTGCCCTGTGATTAGTTGTGTGAAGAGGGCCCAAATCTCTGATCCTTCTTCACTGTGTGATCAATCAGCTGGGCACATAAGCATGCTGGGGACTGGGAACACAGACAGAGGGTTAGGAAGTACAGTGTGTGTGTGCGTGAGAGAGAGGGTGTGTGTGTGTGATCATGTTTGTAAAGCTCTATATTTGGTTTTCTTGTCAGATTGGACAGTGTCGCCTGTACTCACATCACAAGCAGAAAATTACATCTTCACACCCACTCAAGAAAGTAAAGCAATTAGTAACTCATCAACTGTAAGGAAGTAAAGAAGGATGGACATGTGGGAAGATACAAATGAAAATAGCCTGATCACAACAAGCTGGATGTAAATAACCTCTTGTTGAATATGATGCTGAACAGAAAAACATACTGAAACTGTATTACGTTTTTTTTCAGTATTTTATATCCTCGGCTATTTTTGATTCTACTTATGGTCAGCCTGTTTTCTGCAATAGATATTCAATGCATTTACATTTTGTGTTTGCCTCTCTACATTGTAACTATGAATATATATTATATATATATCTGTGATGTAAACAATTGCAGACCCATGCACATGTTATTTGCAGAATCAATATGTGCATGTACCTGTCATGTAATGTAATTGTCATACCAGCCATTGTTAACTAATCTCTATTCTACAGAGCTGTCTTTATTTAATAGAAACCAACAATGTCCTACTTTCACTGATTCACATTACAATGTTTTAACTGGGAACCCTGGTGAAGGGTCAAGGACCTAGACAAATCAAACCAACATTAAAGAATTAGTAGTGATGAATGGAACAAGCAGAAACAGCCTCACTGGACATGGCTTTTAATTTGGTTGGTGAGAACTCTAAAACTTTATCAGTTATTGACTTTACAATACAATGCAATGAATATTTTCAGCTCACAGTCTGATGGCTATAAACAGATACAACAAGCTGTTCTCCTGCTGTATGAACTATCCACCTTATTCCTGACTTTGCGAGTGGTAGTCGGTTATGCTCTTCTGGTTGAACTGGTTGAACTCAGTGTTTACGCTAGCATAGCTGTCATGTTCGCTCTAAAAAAAAGGCTTTTAACACAAAGAAAGCAATAGAATGGATAAAAATTGGAGGTGGATACACAGTACGGATGTTTTAAAAAGCCGTGAGGACAGTTCTGTAACAGTGCCTTACCCGTCAGTTCTCATGTAGTGGGTAGATGACATGAAGCAATGGCCCGACGCTAGCTACATCGACATTGTTAATTATCTTTTTACGCAGAATTACGCAGTTACAACAGAAGCACAGTACTGTTGAAGAAACACAGCAAGTTTATATTTCTGAAGCCAGCAGTAGCGCCCAGCCACAGCGTCCATAAAGCTAAACATACAGCGTGGATAATTCTGAAGGAAAGAGGAGTCGTGGAGACAGGTGGCTGCTTGTGCATTGTCGGGTTAGGGAAGTCATGCAGTCATGCAGCAGCTATTCTGTGGAAGATATTCATAAACCCAAATATTTATTTTAGTCTCAAAGCCGCGAGCCACGCTAGTCTCCGTCCTCCTTCCTCGGTATGGCGCGCATCTGTCACAAACTGTACGACCTGTGGTATTGCAGCACATTGTCAGCAGCTTGGTCAGTGGCCCTAAACTTATAGCTACAATGTTCTATGTACACTGCTCACATCAGTTTTGCACTGAAGGGCTCCACTGTCAAGTTATCAAAAAATAAATATGGTTACACTTTCAAAATGAAGCTTGCTGAGAAACATTTCACATATCATCAGTTTTGAAAGATAATAAGTTGGGTTAAATGTTAAAGGGACTTGCAGCTCTATTCCAGTCTACTGACCGCTCAAAGTGCTCAACAACACTTGTCCAATTCATCCATTCACACACACACATTCATACACTCATGGAGGAGGCTGCCGTGCAAGGTGCCAACTGCTCATCAGGAGGAATTTGGGGTTCAGTGTCTTGCTCAAGGTCACTTCGACATGCAACCAGGATTCGAACCCACGACCTTCTGATTACTAGATGACCCGCTCTACTTCCTTTGACAGCTCTGGTTATGAAGGGCTTTGTGAATGAGGAGAGGGGCTATTGGTTCCATTGTGGGGCAGGTAGCTAGTGGATGTTCAGGAAGACAGGGGTGGTACGGCCATGAGTGGGTAAGCAGGTAAGCAGCAGAGTTTCGGGTGTACTAACATTTATCTAGGTGCTCTTGCAGGAGTTAGTTCTTGACATGATGAAGGCATAGATTAAAATTTCAGCAGCAGAAAAGGAGATTTGATGGCAGAGACTAGCTATGTTTTTTAGGTTGTGGAGGGCAGTTCTGGTGATTCTAAGTGGTTCAAAGGAGTAATTACTGTCCAAAATTACTCTGAGGTTACTGATGTGTTGTGTCTTGTAGTCTACAGCATGTAATGGGGTCCTTTCTGGGGGACTTTGTCTAGTGATTTCACAAACAAAAACTCTTCTGGCTTAAAAGTTTAGATAGGATTATGGGGCGCCGATTGTAAAGTTGCACATGCTAAAATAAACAGTGAGTTTTTGCCACATTTAGCAAAAAAACATGTATAAAAAACACGTTAATTTTTTCATGTTACTTTTCACCAGATTTACAGCAATATTTGTAAACTTGTTGCAGGTTAATGTTGGCACTGCTTGGCTCTGTATGAACAACAAATGCGGAGAATTGGCCAACCGCTGCTGCGGCGATAATGCAGCGACTCTGTTAAAAGGGCTACTGTCGCTGTTACTCTGTATTGCCGCCCTACCAGTGTTTCCAGCTAAGTCACTGGACATGGTGGCAGGCATCATGAGAGCAGGTGAGGAGACGTGACTAACAGTGCAGCGCAATCACCGTGTCTGACTACCCGAAGAAGACCGCATCAAGGGTTCATTTGCACCAATGACCTTTTATTTTGGTACTTCCGGTGACAGGCAGATTTATGGAAGCCCATTTCCGCCACTAATGAAAAAAAATTATGAGATACTAAGTCATAATTATGAGATAGCTAAGTCAAAATTATGAGATACTAAGTCGAAATTATGAGATACTAAATCGAAATTATGAGATAGCGAAGTCAAAATTATGAGATACTAAGTCAAACTTATGAGATACTAAGTCATAATTATGAGATACTAAGTCATAATTATGAGATAGCTAAGTCAGCTAAGTCATAATTATGAGATACTAAGTCATAATTATGAGATAGCTAAGTCAGCTAAGTCATAATTATGAGATACTAAGTCATAATTATGAGATACTAAGTCATAATTATGAGATACTAAGTCATAATTATGAGATAGCTAAGTCAGCTAAGTCATAATTATGAGATACTAAGTCGAAATTATGAGATAGCTAAGTCAAAATTATGAGATACTAAATCAAAATTATGAGATAGCTAAGTCATAATTATGAGATACTACGTCGAAATTATGAGATAGCCTACTAATCAGGAAACGAAACCGTAGCTACCACCACCTACTGACAAAAAGGCATCAGGACATAAATCCCGAACAATATTGTGTGATCCACTGATTTATCACTTAGGCCAGCCATTCTCAACCTTGGGGTCCCGACCCCAATTGGGGTCGCGAGATGATTTCTTAGGGTCGCCAAATCATTTTGGAAAAATATAAATTTATTTATTTATTATTTATTTATTTAATTTTTTATCAAAATTAATGTAGCGTCCGACCGGATGTTAGAAGGACGACAAGCGGTTGGGCTCAAACAGGCATTTTATTACTCAAAACCAGTTACTGTCGGCCGTAACTCAGTGGTGCCGGATTCATTTTAGAGGTGGGGGGGCGTGGGGGTTCTTGTGCGGCCCTAAAGTTGAATGACTGTCGAGGGGGGGGGGACGGACGGACGACGCTTGCGTGTGCCTCAGAGCGAGGACTTACTCAAAACACATCCATTATTACAAGCCTGTACCCTAAATGCCTTATGTCAGCACATATAAGCACATATCACATCCAACCTCCACACACGCATCAAATCGAAATCAAAACCAAAACATGCCAGTCTGGCTACAAGGAACCAAATCCGCATTAACACGCGCAAAATAACCTGAAATACTATAACACGCATCAAAAGTGCCGGTCAGAAAGAGCTGCAAACAGAATAAAATGTCAGACACTTGAAATGCCACAAGCCAGTGTGTGGTAACTGTGCGGAGAGCGGAGGTGATCTGCAGACTGTGACCAGTGATCACAACGGCTGTTTTTTTTTTAATAAATTTTTTTTAGACTAGCTCGTTTCCAGCTTTTTGATTATTATTATTTTTTAAACTTATTTTATTAAGTGTTAAAATAAAATGTTTCATAATCAAATAAGTTATTTTTAAATGTTAATTTTTTCGGTTCTGAGTTTTCTCAATTAAAATCTTGTGTAAATGCATAATTACGGTTTACTATGTGCGATGATATGAATATTGATAAATGTATAATTAAACTTGTTAAAATGTACATTTTGGTGTTATTTTGTTTTTTGAAAAAGTATCATGACACAATGAATGAATGCATTCATCACTCAGTTGGCTATTTACATGAGAGAATATAGAGTTAAAATCTAGCGGTCAGAATGACTGTTTACGGCCGTTCTAGCAGTGTTGAAGTCCGGCGCTTCAAGTCTTAAACAGATTTATTTCTTTGCATGAGCAAAAAACTTCTTGTTAATGAGGATCATCTCTCTCACCGCTGTCCGCAGGGTTGAACCAAAGAAGCCCTGACGTGTCACTACCTGCCAAGAAATCACGTGTTACGTTTGTAGAAGGCAGCGGATATTACATTTGTGGAAAATGTATTACATTTGTGGGTTTACTACATTAAATGCTGCAGATTTTTATTACCTGGTTTATTACGTTTGAGTACATTATTACATTGGCGAGCATTACATGCTGCCTACAGAGATCCGATCCTCAGCAACATCATATACAACACAGTGCTAACAATGAATAATACAGTTTATACAGATTAGCCCTTACCGCTTGGCGCAAACTCTGTCTCAAGCTGGTGTAAATGGATTCCGGATCTGTTCCTTGTGTAAGTTCTGTGATGTCTAAAAATACATTGTCCACATCTCCTTTCCCACTCACATCACACATAATTAGGTAGCTATGCGAGGTATTATCTCCACTGCTGGCTGGTCCAGTTAGCCGGGAGAGAGAGGCAGGTGGAGTCACCGTCATCAGCGGCTTCTGAGCTGTCTTTAACTCCATCTCCAGCCTCTGGAGGGGGTCGCGGACAGCAGTGCATGTTAAATTGGGGGTCGCGACTCAAAAAGGTTGAGAACCACTGACTTAGGCTACTTACTTATTATGACAGGAGCCTATTCAGCTGGACCTATTCAAACAAACCCCATACGTCACATCAAAGTTCAGTGTAGTGTTACGACACAGCAAACTCGTTTTGACTTATCTCATAATTTTGACTTAGCTATTTCATAATTTTGACTTAGTATCTCATAATTTTGACTTAGCTATCTCATAATTATGACCTTGTATCTCATAATTTTGACTTAGCTATCTCATAATTTCGACTTAGTATCTCATAATTTTGACTTAGCTATCTCATAATTATGACCTTGTATCTCATAATTTTGACTTAGCTATCTCATAATTTCGATTTAGTATCTCATAATTTCGAGTATCTCATAATTTTGACTTAGCTATCTCATAATTATGACTTAGCTATCTCATAATTATGACTTAGTATCTCATAATTTTGACTTAGTATCTCATAATTTCGACTTAGTATCTCATAATTTTGACTTAGTATCTCATAATTATGACTTAGTATCTCATAATTTTGACTTAGCTATCTCATAATTTCGACTTAGTATCTCATAATTTTGACTTAGCTATCTCATAATTATGACCTTGTATCTCATAATTTTGACTTAGCTATCTCATAATTTCGATTTAGTATCTCATAATTTCGAGTATCTCATAATTTTGACTTAGCTATCTCATAATTATGACTTAGCTATCTCATAATTATGACTTAGTATCTCATAATTTTGACTTAGTATCTCATAATTTCGACTTAGTATCTCATAATTATGTCTTAGTATCTCATAATTTTGACTTAGCTATCTCATAATTATGACTTAGTATCTCATAATTTTTTTTCATAAGTGGCGGAAATGGGCTTCCATACAGATTAGATTTACATATTAGCTAAATATTTAGTTTCACCCGTAATTTATATTTAACATTTAACATTTAGATTTAGATTTAGATTTAACATTTAACATTTAGATTGAGATTTTTTATTCAGATTAAACACTGAAATTACATTTTTGCAAGAGAAGTAAATATCACAAAGTTCACAAATATTGCTGTGAACCTGGTCAAAAGTAACATTAAAAAATTCACGTGTTTTTTATGAATGGTTTTTTGCTCAATGTGGCAAAAAGTTGCTGTTTATTTTAGCATACGCAACTTCACAATCGGCGCCCCACATAGGATAGCCTCATTTCCAAGTTCTGGCAGGCTGGTGGAAGTTTGTCACTGACAAATTTAACTAATTAATTGAACTTACTTATAGTCAATGATGGATTCATCTGTTCATAACAGGGTGGCTGTGAGTGGCTGACCTGCACCTAATGACATAAGTCTCTCCCTAGTGCCTTGTGGTTCTATTAGGTGCACTTCTGATGACATCCAGCTCTAAAGACAGCATCTGCCCATTTCAAATCTGTTCTCACAGAATTGCTTTGCCTTAACTGTGCCTTTCATTTTCTCTATCTGTCCTGAGCTCTGGAGTTCACAAGGAACATGCAACTTCCAGTCCGTCCCCAACATTTCACTCAGCTGCCTGGTGACTTTAGAAGTGAAAGGTGTTGCTTTATCACTGAGGTGCCTGAGGTGAAACATTTTTTCTCATTATAGTCTGGCAAGCCCAGACCATCTGCCATCATTTTTTCAGTCCATTGCACAGGGTCAGGTGCAAAGTACAGTGTGGCAGCCTCAAGGACAGAGATCATTGTAGAGTAGTTGCTACAATTCGTAGCCTTCCAGTACATCTCTGCAAGCAAACAGAACAAACAAGCACAAAAACACAACACAGAACAACTGCAGCCATAGATCGTGACAGTAGTTGTACCATTGTGTGGAGGATCTACAGACAGCAGATTTTTCAGGAGGAGAATGGAATATATTTTGTGGGATTCCTGAGAATGGCAGGCCACAAGGATTCCATGGTTTATTGAAGCAGCATACATCTACCAGAGAGTAGAAGTTCATCAAGCCCTCCCCAGGCTGCTGAAGTATACACATAGATGATTGTCAGAAAACCTGCACCACCTTCAACGATACATATTGCTAACATTCGAAGGTGAAGCAAAGATATACCGTCTCTTGGGATGCAATGGAATAGAAACAGAAGGCTGAACACAAGACCATCACTGTCTAAGAATTGGTTTTAAAGAGGCCAAAATGGAATTTACTTAAGGTACAATGGGTATAGTATAGACAACTTTAGCATTAATTGCTTTAGGATCTTGCACAAAGGGCCATTCTACAGGTGTGTTTGCTTAAGTATGGGGAGAACTGGTGTGTTACAGGGGCTTGACGCTAGAACTAACACAGCCTGTCCAGGAGGAGAATCAAAGACGGGCTTAATGCATTTAACCGCTTCCTTTGGTTAATTATATTGTTTCATTCATAACCCTTGTAGATATCACCAAACCAAGCCAACAACACTTTTCTGTAGAAACATTTTGCAGCATCAACAGGAAAGACAGATGAGCAGACTGAATGAGACACCAGTACTTTTTTAAAGAGAAAAATTCATCAGCTTAAAAAGAGTTTCCAACAGAAAGCTCAAAATGCAGACCATCAGGGTTTCACTCAATAACATTTTGTGAAAGTACAGCATTTCTGTCTTCTCTGGCCCAGATGTGTACACTACTGTCCTTGAAGGAATGTCCCTTGTAAGTGGATCACAGATTCTTGAATTGAGGAGTTCACTCTCCTGTATTGTGCCATTTGTTTATAGAAGGGTGGTTTTGTTTTGTTTCCCCAATTTAAAAATCCATAAGCTTATGGCACAATACAATACCAACTTCTCAGGTCAAGACTCTGCAGTCTACTAGATCTGAAGGGTAAGGGACATTCCTTAGAGGACAGCAATGTTCACATCTAGGTCAGAGAAGAGAGATGGTTTGAAAGAGGCTTGAGAGAATCCATCTACATCAAACTGGCACTACCATCTTTGAACAGAGGACGTGGACTACAACACTACTTATCCACTTACAATGCTGTTCTGAGTTCCCTCCCAAGACAGCTCAACACGCAATCACACTTGGACCCTTCTAGCCAAAACGTTTACACATGAATATGAACGTTGGTCTGGTCAAGGACACTTCCTCACAGAGTTTAATTGCCTGTAACTCCCCTCCACTTAGTTAGAACTAAAGAATCCTCTTGGATGAGAGGTGAAATATATTCAAGAAACTGAAACAAGTCCAGTTGCCTACGATATAGCACTTAGAATTAACTTGACCTGGATGACTGAGAACCTTCGTCAACATCTCAAGTCAAGGGTTGCAGTTCCCCTTTTGAGTTATCACACATATGATTGAACAGTGATTTGAAAAATTTGATTTGCACATTTCAATTTATAACTTTAACGAGCAGGCATTTTTCCCAGCTGACATTTTGATTTGTCACAGTGGGACAATGTGTCACCATAAACTTTAACAATGGTTCTGTTGTATTCATGTGTAAGCCAGGACAGTGAGCCACCATGCGCAATTCCAAGACCATGAAATGAAGCAGCTAGATGGAACCCAGCCATCAATCATCTATTTTTTTTTATTAATTCATTTTTTTACACATGGGCTTTTCCTACCATGACAAGTAAAATGGTAAAATGTAACTGGACCTAAACAATAAAAACGGCAGACCATAAAACTCTCAGCTCATTTTTGGAGCGACCAAATAGTTTTGCCATGACACCCACATGTTTTTCTATTTAGGTATAAGGACTTGAGGCAAGTATAGGGAACTGAGGGAGTCATTTTTCAGTGTTGGATAGACCTACTACAAAAGTATTACTTTGTCTTTTAACTTCACCTAACTTAACTAACTTCATCTTCACATTCTTCAGAACAGAAACTGTCAATCCAAGAGTGTTATGATGCCAGATTGTTGTCTAGTTTCCTGTCTTATTTTGAAAATGTTTCCCTCTTGTGTCATGTCTTGCTTTTCGTGGCCTCTCTCCAGTGTTTTTCCATTCATTTCCTCACCTATTCCCTGTCCCTCTTCACTCCGCCTTTTCCTCGTCCCATCATTAGCGTGTCTGTATATAGCAGGGTTTCCGTGGGGTATTAAAATGTCTAATATTTGACAATCTCAATTTTAGGCCCTGAAAAGTCTTAAATATGTCCATATTTTGCATATGTCTTAAATTACATTTAGTGAGGTCTTAAATGTGTGTACGTATGTATGTACGTTCATTTACCGCCTCCGTCTGCGCCTTGTTTTTTTTTTTGTTTTGGGGAAATGTGTTGGTGAGATTCACAGTCAGCTCTGTGTGTTGTACTTCTTTCTGAAGTATCCAGGAACATAAGCGGCATTTTGCCAACAGCCAGGTTGGAATTAATCGACATCAGTTCCGGAAAGACTTTGTCTGCGGAATCTGCAACAACTATGGGAAAGTGTAAATTTAACAAGAGTTGGCTTGAACAACCTGAATTCAGTTGATTAAAAGCCCTACTTAATAATGAATTTGAAGCGCAGCATACGTTCTGCAAGAGGACCCTCAAATTGGACACACTTGGTGTGAAAGCGCTGGTGTCACATACAAAATCAGAAAAACAACAGTTAGCTTCTAAAAGTCTCCAGCGAAGTCATGCTATGACATGCTTTTGTACGCCTTTGTCACCAGTTCCCGGTCCAAGTTCATCCAGTTTTGCAAGACCCGAACTCTGTGCCTCTGCTGTCTCGCAATCAAGTGACCCAAAGATAAGATAAAGCTTGTGGAAGCGCTTCAGATTTTTTTGGACTTAGAAACAGAATTGGTGGATAGGTCCTCGTTCAGGGAGGACCATGCACTATGAGACTTAATTCTGAGGCTAAGAAGATGAAGGGGCTGGTGGACGAAGTTGCTCAGTAGGGATTACCATGTTGTTGCTAACCACTTGCCGGTTGCCCTCTCGTCAGCCCCGGTGCTTGCTAGCCATCAGTCAGCTTCTGGTTTTCTCTTTTGATTTGTACTTTGCTTTTGTTAGCACTTTGTTAGCCTTTAGTTGATATTTTGTTTTCTTTTTTGTCCTAGTGACTCATTTTGGTTTTCTTGTTCTCCCTGTTTTTTTTTGTATTTCAGCTTTGTTTTTAAAGCTTGACAAAGAGTTAGTTTGTAACATCATTACAAGAGTTGTCAGCATATGGTTCAGTTTGTCATTCGGGATGCCATTAGTTTTGAGCCCTGTCATTAGCAGTCATAGACCTGGGTGATAAAACATTAGTAATAGGTATCAGCAATACACATGTCGTCGATAGCAATAAGAAGATAAAATGTTCAATTGATTCACATGTATGTGTGGCGGCACGAGGAGCGTGCTCTGGGCAGCACTTGGTTAAGAATACATTTTATGCCAAACAACGCCACCCTGGGGGTTTCACCCGGGGACCTTTTTATCTTTTAAGGGACGACTTGTCAACTAAAGAAGGCACTCAGGTCCGTTTTACAATGAAGCAGAGACAGCATATCTGGGTACAAAACATTTATTAATTTTGATTTTAACAGTCTTAAAAGCTTATTCAAAAAAGCCACTCACTGGGGGAAAAAAGGGGGACCAATCAGGGCTGAGACTTAGTGGGGGAGAAGATGGGTCCAAAACCAAGGGGATCCCAGGAACACCACACATGAAGTAAATCAAAATGAAACAAAGTCAACCTAAAAATGCAAATGCATTTGCAAAACACAAGAGGGACACCGCCACCAGGACACCAATCCACCACCCTAGGCTCAGCACCTGAATGGGGGAAATCAGAGGACAGCAGGTGAAAACACAAACAAAACTAAATGCAACTAATCACAAACACAAGAAATCAGGACTTAATCGATCAAATCTCTAAGAATTAACACAATGTCAAATCAAATAGAATTAAGATTTACATCAAATGAAATTCACCTGCAACCTGCAAAGAACAAAATAACCATAGAGCTAACATAAATCAAAATTACAGGTTGCAGTGAAACCAATTGTTACAAAAGAAAATAAAGAAAATGTCATAAACTACTAATCACAATGAAAATGGAATAAACTCTCCCACTGTGCTCTCTCGTGCACACGCGCGCGCGCACACACACACACACACACACACACACACACACACACACACACACACACGTGACAGGGTTGTCAAACACAGTCCAGTATGGCGTTGCCGAGCAACGATTAGGCCTCGGCAACGCTTAAACAAAGCCTGGACGAAGACTAACACTTTTAGCCAGCTGTAGTGAGCAACCAGGAGCCAGGCAGACAGCGTTGAAGCAGCCTATTATATCCCTTGGTAATGGAGCTTGCTGTGTAACGCAAACAGCCAATCATTTGTAGGGTGTGTAGTTCGGTTGCACCATTGCCATGTGACATTACAATGGAATACTGTTCTCACAAGCAGTGTTGGGGGCAACGAGTTACAAAGTAACGGATTACTGTAACGATATTGCTTTTTTGGGTAACTAAGTAAAGTAACGCATTACACTAAAAATATCGCTAACTACACTACTTTACTAGACTATAGGAACATGCTTTCGTGCGTTAAATATTCGAGTGAAATGCACTCTATGCCCAGGCGACAAATTTCTTTCAACTGCTGCTAGGTCAATGAGCAACCTGTCCAAGCATTTGTCAGCCCAGCATGGCAATACAAAACTTGTGGCGAAAGATCCTGCTCGCCGGTCATCTGAAGGAGTCGATGAGCAGCCGACCCCGCCTAAACAGGCAAAGCTTTTTTCAAGTGCTGGAGCACAGAAGCAGGTAACACAGAAAGACATTAACAGGCTGGTTGCAGGGTTCATTGTTGAAGACACGCTTCCTCTGTCGACTATTGAATCACCCAGGTTTCAAAAAACACTAGATAAAATACCCGCGACTCTCAAGCCAATGTCCGACAGGAAAACATTTTCCCGTTACCTGGACAAGTGTTATTCCGACATGGAATCGAACCTCAAAAGAACTTTCGAGTCCCTGGATCATGTGTCCACCACCGCAGACATTTGGTTCGCCAACAACAAAAGTTACTTAGGAATGATGGCGCACTGGATAGACGGCATTAGTTTTAAATGTGAAAAGGCTGCTCTTTGCTGCAAGAGAGTGAGAGGAAGACACACGTATGATGTCATAGCTTGCGAGATAGATGGGGTTCATTCAGCGTTTGGGCTATCACATAAAGTAACAGCATGTGTCACCGATAATGGCAGCAATTTTTCAAAAGCCTTTAGAATGTTTGAATCCCATCCTGATGATGGTTCTGACTCTGACGAGCCACCTGATGATGAAGAGGAGAAGGTCACTTTTACTGATGTTGCCGAAGCACTCTCCACAGGATCAGACGAGACATTTTCACTGCCACCTCATCTGCGCTGTGCATCACATACACTAAATTTGATCTCAAAAAATGACCTGGAGAAATGGCTGACCAGTAACAATGACTGTAAAGCAGTTTACAGAAGTGCTCTTGCAAAATGTACAGCTCTCTGGACAAAAACTAGTCGCTCTACTGTGGCCTCAGACCAGGTTGAGGATGTGCTGAAAAGAAAGCTCATCATACCCACTGCTACACGCTGGAACTCGACTCATGACGCCTTGTCTCTCATAACAGAAATCCCAATCAGAGATTTAAACGCCATTTTTTCTAGACTGGGTCTTAAGGGCATCACTGTGCGAGAGTATCAGGTCCTGAAGGAATATTGTGCAGTGACAAGACCTCTTGCTGCCGCGTTAGATATACTACAAGGAGAAGATGATTGCTACTACCAGTGGCGGCGCCAGGATTCAATTTCAAAGTACGCACAGAAACGGCAAATACAACAAATGGAAAAATACTTTAAGACAAAATCTAATGTTTTCAGTATCAGTGAAATAACAGATTGCAGCGCCCACATGATCTGTGAGACTGTGGTTATTCTGACATAAGTTAAATGGCTGCTGTGTGGAAAACCACGCTGTGGTCCGTAATCGCGGTGCAGACGAGTGAGTTTGGAGCTGACCAGAGGAGAGAAAAAGCCGCCATGATATGACGACGTCGCCCCCCCGAGGAGGAACTATGAAGAACTCAGTTGTGAGGAGGAACTATGAAGAACTCAGTTGTGAGGAGGAACTATGAAGAACTCAGTTGTGATGGAAAAGCACCTAAACTGAGTCGGGAGAGCCGAGCTGTATTGTGGAGTGGAGAAGGGGCAACACATGCTATGCGCAATTGCGCACACACGCGCAATCGTCCTCTCAGTGCGGCTCGTCTCTCCAGGTCACTGTGTGAGAGAAAGAAAAGCTCTGACTTGCTTGGGCAGACGTTGTTTAGTGTCACCCGCTGATTTGCATGATTTAAATATCTAGCCCGCCGAACCTTCCAACCCGGCCCCGGTTCAGCACCCTAGATAGTGCACTGCAGACCTGCAGCATTTTTTTTTTTTTATTCAAACTTTGCAAACGTGGTTGGGATTTGTAGAAGACATATGTATGGTGCTCACTAGCCTATGCTGTTCCTGTAAATAAATTCATCTCTGTGCAGAGAGGGATATAGGCTGATCCCAAGTCCCTGCTTTCCCGCTAAGCAGAGGGAGAGAGAAATTACACAGAATACAAATTGCTTTATTTATTATTTTTTCCAACTTCAAAAAAAAGTACGCACAGTGCGTACAGGATTCTGGCTGGCAGTGCCACTGGCTACTACGGCACCCTCCTGCCAACCTTGGAGATTCTCATGTCAAAGTTGCTTGCGTTGAAGGATGGCCTTTCCCAGATGACAGCTGGCATGCCTGGTGCTATTGTACAGGTAAATACATATTAAATAATAGAATGTATAGGCCCTACCCTAACCCCTTACATAATAGCTTGCAGTGTAGGCTATAGGCCTACAATTTAATATAGCTGATTTAGCCCAAATTTATGAGGCTATAAAAGCTGTTAATTGAACTGTATATGTTTGTGTAATGTAGCCTACTATTTCATATCACAGGCGATCATAGACAAATTTGCGTCTGTCTTGGACAGCAAGGATGCTCTGATGGCTGCTGCAACATCACCCAAATTCAAGGTCCGCTGGCTCAAAGATGAGAAGAGAAGAGATGCTGTCCAAACCATGCTGATTTCTGAATGTCGTGCCCGGACTCCTCCTGAAGAGCCACTGATAAGACCTGTAGATCAGAGCCCTGCCACCTCCAGTCACAATGGCTTTTTTGATTTTGAAGAGGACATTTCCTACACAGCAGAGACTGAAGTTATGGAGTACTTAAAAATGCCTGGATCCGACTGGGAAGTTCTCTCCAGGTTCCCCACGATAAAGGAAATCGCAAAGCAGTACAACACTCCAATACCATCAAGTGCACTGGTCGAAAGGCTTTTCAGCCTGGGCAGTATTGTTCTGACCCCGAGGAGGAACAGGTTGTCAGATAAAAGATTTGAAAGACTTTTACTTATGCTATACAATCGTTATTTTGAAGAATAGAGAGGAAAATGAATTGAATGGGATAAAGTTTTTATTGCACTTTCTGTTTTCACTGTTGCACTTTTGTTGCACTTTGTGTTTCCTGCATTGTGATAATTGCAACACACAATATTTCATTAATAGGTTCAAGAGTTTGTGACTTGGTACGTTACCACGTCTGGCAGCCACATCTCCTGGAGGTAGAGGAGAGCAAGCTAAGGGGAAAATAATGCTTTTGGGATGACATGAATTTTCTGTTTATTAATGAATTCCATTTTGTTTCCTTTTTATGGGCTTAAGTGCATTTGTGTTTTAATGATATGGGATAAAGTGACCTTTATTTTTTATATTTTTCATTGACCACTTTATTTTTTGTTTGCCATGAATGTAATAACAAGCTGGTTTTGTTATCAGGGAAAGATTTTTATTCTCATGTTTCCCAAAGCCTTTGTTTTGAAACTTGTATGCTGCTTCTGATTGACCTCACCATAGCCTCCTTTGTGTTGTTTGTGGATTTTACAGTGAGGCATATTTCTTTGTGCAGACAGGGATATTGTTCTTTCATATAAGCACTAAGTGATGATAGGGCTATGATGTTTGTCCTGTATCTACTCGGTAAATTAAGAAATGGGAAAGTAAAGTAATAAGTAATGAAGTTACTTTTCAAATGCAGTAACTAGTAAAGTAATCTCATTACAATTTACAGAAGTAACTAGTAATAAGTAACTAATTACTTTTTTAAAGTAACTTCCCCCAACACTGCTCACAAGATCAGCCACGCTGTAAAACTGTAAAACTTAATTCATACATTAGTAAACTGACAACCAATCCATATTTATTTCTGGCAAGGTTTCAACAGTAACAAAAACAGTGATGAAGAGCAGAAGAAAAACGAAAAGGAGAAAACGAAAAGGTGATGGGTTCTTTCTCAAAATACTTGCATAACAATATCATAAAACAACTTATTTACTACAATAATCTACCACATCAACCTTCTAATGTTGTCTTGTTTCATTGCACTCAGCATGTGCTCATGAAGTCTAATGGGACAGTATGAGCAAGTTTAAAGCTACAGTGGAGTGATTTTTCTGTTTGAGTGTGCACATATCTGTTCTGGGTGTAATGAGTACACATGAGTAAGTGTGCAGTGGTGTGTATTTGTGTGTCGACTCTGTTCGTATGTTGCTCTGGCGGCATGCCGGGGACAAACTGCCACCTGTGCGAGTTTCCCAGCCATATGGGTTTTGGTGTAGCTCGATGATTGGGCCAGCGAGTGCAGGTTAAGAAGAGTTGCAGTGAAAGCCAGAGATTAATTGGAAGTGAGAGTGTATGAGCCATCTGCTCAATCTGTCTGTCTGTCTGTAACCGCCATCCCCGCCCCCTCTGTCCAGCTGCTGAAGAAAAGAAAAGCAGACAGTGCAGATGGTCCTATGAAATGGATTTGCATTGTTCCATAATAGACTTGAAGCTTTGACCTTTTTCACTCAGAACTCAGAACTGACTGGGAGGAGACGCACAGGCTCAGTGGTTAGCACTGTCACGGAATCTAAGGTATAATTTTCTGCTACTAAAAACAATGTAGACCAAAAATATGTAAGTGCGTACCATTTGTACGTACTAAGACTCTGCAATGTCTAAATTCTGGACATTGTTATCAAGTAAAAAGCATTCGTGCAAAAAGCGACTAGTTCAAATGCTAGATCGAAGTCAATTACATTTCTACAAAATTGAATAAAAAACACACTTTCTAAATTAGTTTATTGGTATCTGGCTATAAGGATATGTCTGGTTTGATTTGATCATCTTGTCGTGGTACACTTAGGAGGTTTAGGTAATGTTGTACATATGAATTATACTCACAGGGTTCATTGTGCATCACAATTGCATTTGTAAGGTCTAGTTTGTAGAGTAGCTCTTGTGTTTGTGTAGTCACATGATCTGTCAGGTGAACTTCTGTACAGGCACTTGCAAGGTGTGTTCCATCCATCCATCCACCGTCTGTAACCGCTTCATCCCTTTTATGGGGTCGCGGGGGTTTTTGCTGGAGCCAATCCCAGCTGTCTCTGGGCAAGGGCAGGCTAAACCCTGGACGAGTCACCAGCTCATCGCAGGGCCGCAACATGTGTTCATCTTTATGAATCAATGGAGGGATGGGAAGGATGGATCCAGTCATTGTTATACTGGTATAAGAGCAGATAGAGTAGTGAAGTGGAGAACTGTTAGACCCTCGAAAAGAAAGCAGGAGAGGTGGGCAGTAAATATGACAAAGACAAATGGTGGTCTTCACTATCAATGCCATCCTCCATTCCCTGTCAATCAAACTTTGTGGTCACATTTTTTTTTCCTTTTTGTCAGAGCTGAGTCAGAAGACAAAAACTCACATATTGGATTCTTGTTAAAACCCTCATATAGTAATTACATTTTGGTAGTGATATGTTGGGTTGACTCTCAGTACCTCAGATATTTAAGGATTGCTGCTTCCTCATGTCTAAAGTTGACAGTTAAGATGCCATCCTGGATATTCCAGGATATTTTTAGGTGTCCCTGAAAGCTGGACACATTTAGACTAAGACACACATGCAAATAGACTGAATGAATCACTAATTTGATGATCATTGGATTGATATAGAAAAAAAAAAGATGCTGTAAAAAACAGAGAACACAACTAAATACAGAAATGTTACATGTCTCTCAGAAGAAACAGAAATGAATTAGAATGCAACATGAACACAGGGACAGGTTAGTTATCCCCATGCTTTGTACTGTAGCTTATGAGGTAGACCTTATTTTAATTATACATTTTTTATTTTTGATTGCATGATTGAGATATTATTGACTTATTTGTTCTTAACCTAGTGTTAGCATTTGCTGCTGTAGCCACCAGATTCCAATAATGGCACTTAATGTGTCTGTCTGCTGTCTTCAGTTGCCTCTGTTTTCTTTAGTAGCAGTGCATTGAGCAAGTATTTTTGCCAGCCATGCTGGCAGCTATTATCAGAGAATTTCTTTTAACAGACATAAAAATCTCTTACAGGCATTTTCCAAAGTTAATTAAGTTGCCAACAAACACAACAAATTGCCTGTAACCTTTTAACCTGTGAAAGTCTTGTGCCTCCACTGCAGCTCTGCTCTCATGAAATGTTTGTATAATCCACCCTCAAACCTGCAATAATGTGCTTCAATATTTTCAGCACTTGTACAGAAAATCTTTATCACACATGCTAAAAATTCAGGGTCATTCATAAAGTCCTTCAAACTGGTTATTTGGCTGCTCCATCTTTACTTTTTTCTGTGTGAGAATTGGTTCCCCCCTCTCAGCCCACCCCTCGTTGAGCCTCTTATCTCTCTTTTAATTGTCCTCCCCTTAAAGCAGTCCTCGTGTTTTAAAGGGTCAGAAACTACGCATTCTTTATTCGCTGGAATAAAATTGAATTATTCACAAAGGTTGATCTTTAACTGCAAAATCAGGGACTGAACAGAATAGGCATTAATTTTTGTCTGTGCTGCAAAATTGTACATCTTAGTTCCTCCCTGAAAGCACTTGTGCTGGATTGCACTGACTGTATGCATATTAATGGCTCCCTAATGATGAATGACTCATACTTTGCATCCTTTGGTTTAAATTGTTAAATTTCACTGCCAGGTAAAATTGTGAAGACAGAAGGGAAGGAACATTTTACAAACCACCCATGTTCATCACTCTCTCAACCTTTCACTCCATCTCGCAGCTATGATGTATTTCTTCTGTCAGAAGTCTCTTGTACTCCATGTGAACTATTATCTAGTGAGGTGATACACTGACAGCTTCTGGTTTTTGTACAGCTGATACTCTGAGGGGGATCTTCCAACACTGCAGTAGCTACAGACACAGATGGCATTGACTTACAACATTAATTTTGACTTGTTTGCCAAAAATGATCTGAAAAACAATTTGTTTGCTTCAGTTTTAATGTTTGACCAACAAGGATGTTCATTGTCATGGTTTAAAATATAGCCGACTTGGGTTAACTACTAGGCTTAGTTTAACTACTATGGTTAGGGAACGATTAACTTCATGGTTAAAAGTATTGGGAAAACTTGTTCTCAGTCCAAACTTGTCAAATGCAGCAGCTAGGACAGTGTCCTTCAGCTTCAGAAATATGACGCCCTACTCACCCCCTCGCATCAGTTTTGGACATTGAGGGCTTTGGTCAAGTTTGCGCTTATACATTTGCTACATTTGACTTTCAGAATGAACTTTTGGACTGCTATTAAAATTGCTTACTTTGATTTAGGCTCCAAAACTTCAAAACATATCACTCTTGACTCTTGGTCACATGGAAACTATGGTAAGATCCAGTGAATGAACCATCCAACCACTCCGACACAGATTTTTTCTAGATCTTTATATACATAACACTAGAGTAACTCTTGATGATGGAGTGTTTACTACAGCGTCAAACTCACCAAGTTGTTGTGGGGGGATTTTTTACACTGATCCATCTGCGAAGTCTTCCTTAGAAACTGTATGGAAAGGGGAAGGCACAGAAAATACTTGCCAGATGATTGGACAAACCATCTGTCTCTCATCATCTATCAATGCTCACTTCAACTAGTCAGATCAATGAACCATGTGACGAAGTAGGAGAGCACTACTAGTGGAGCCTGTTGATAAATCAAACTCATACCAATGTCAGTCGAAAGAGGAGTGAAAACATCTTTTCCATAGATAAAAGCCCTCAGCGTGATTATTTGCTCTTCTTTTAATGAAGTACTCTCCAGGTCTGATGTAGCAGCATCTGCACCACCCTTTTTGTTTGGAGCTGAGTGGTTACAGCACACCATATATTTGCAACATCCCCAATTTGATTCCAATCAGGCAGCTTTGTCTCATGTTGTTGGGATAACCCAACCATCTCCTTTACAGGTTTTTAATCATCATTTGCTTTGCCACAGGACATGACCTGTCAGAAAAATGTAATCATAGGTTGTCTTGAATATTTTGACTGATGCTGTCCTTTTTGTGGTGAAGTTAGTTTCACCATAACAGTTGGTAAGATTGTACAGAAACACAAATCAAAGAAGAGAGGAGCACTGGAAGAAAACTCACATCTCATCTTCACCACCCTGGAAATGCACTGATGACATTGGTCGCACTTTATTTTAGACAAAAACAATACCATAATAAGACGTAACAAGCCATACTTTGTATGAAATTAAACAAAAACAATAAGCTAATAAGACGTAACAAGCCACACTTTGTCTCAAATTAGACAACTAGAAATAATGTAATCTTTATTAGACAGTAAACAAGAAAAGTTATAGGTAATTAGACACCATATAGCCTACCCAAATTATGCTCTAATTAGAAACCACATATAAAGTCTTATTACTTAAAATATAGGCTACTATACTTAGACACTATTATACCAAATTATACTGTATCTATTAGACACTGTTTTACAAGATCTTAGTCTAATTAGAAATCACACACTCAATGCCATATCAGATACAAAATAGCTAGTTAGACGCTATTCTACCCTCACTAACATTTGCATCGGCCAATAGCTTAATTAGACGAATGTACTGCCAAATTATATTAGGCATGGCCTTTATAATAGTCTGACAAAACACACAAAGTTCTGAGGAAAATACATTTATTTGAGCTCTATTTACCATAGTTTCAGTTTCTTACAGTCATTTATTGATCATTAGAAGAAAACAGTACCTTAACTAAAGTCAAACCATATCAGTTCACATCTGGTCGCTACTACACACGTCCCTGGTAACCTGGATGTTCTCTGGAGTCTTGTGGAGTTTGTAGGTGGCTTCCTCGACACTCTACTCCCACAGTTAAGACATCAGACCATTTAAAGCCACGTCACTATCCAACCCCAGTAACATTAGACCAGCTATTGAAGCTGCCAGGACATTGCATCTTTATTTCTCACTGTTAGACCCTTATTACAGTCTTATTAGACTTTATTACAGGGTAATTTGTGGCACATTACAACAGAACTGTACTGTAAATTAAAGTGGTCCTTCTCACTGTTAGACCCTTGTTACAGTCTTACAGGTTGCCACAGACTGCCACTGTAGTGCCACTTCCTACAGTCGCCTCTGTAGCATCGGTTTATTAGTTCAGATTATGTCCAGAAGTAGTATTTTATTAGTTCTGGTGAGTAACTTCGTCCCCCCATCATTATTTTTCTTATTTAATTTAAAACACCTTTTGTCACTACAAAACACAGGAGAAGCTCACCTGCTTCACTTTATGTACCTGTTGGGCAATATCCACTTACACCAATAGCTGTCAGTATAGGCTTTTCAAGGCCAGTGACTGGCGCTGCAATCCTTGTAAACGAGGAAGAAGTCTTCAAAGGTGTCGGCGTGTAGTATGTTGATAAAAGAATTCTGAGGAGGCAAGGCTGGGTGGAATGATAGAGCAATCTTTATTGAAACAGATCTCAATGCCCGTGTCCTAACCAGAAGTGGCCATTTTCTGGTATTCTCAAATCTATGGAAAAAGCAATGCCAAAGTGCTTTGTCCTCTGCCCTATCAGAAATCCTATCAAGCGTAGTGCAGTGGTGTCAAACTGATCCAGTAAAGGGCTGCTGTGGCTGCAGGTTTTCATTTCAACCAAGCAAGAACACACCTGATCCAACAAATCAACTGTGTATAAGTCAAATCATGTGTGTTCTTGCTTGGTTGGAATGAAAACCAGCAGCCACAGCGGCCCTTTACTGGATCAGTTTCTGTGAGCGGAAAACCAGCCATGCAACTTTGGGCCGGCTAGAAAACAGCAAAGAACGGTGGGACGGTTGTAACGGGGTGTTACAACCGTCCCAGTATCACCAACCGTGCTTTCATCTCATGTGAGCTAGCTTGACTGCTAGTTTGACACTTGTTAGCCATTTCTATTTTTTGCTTACAAAACATCCATCCATCCATCCATTTTCGTCCACTTATCCGGGGCCGGGTCGCGGGGGCAGCTGCCTGAGCAGGGACACCCAGACTTCCCTCTCCCCAGACACTTCCTCCAGCTCTTCCGGGAGGATCCCAAGGCGTTCCCAGGCCAGCTGGGTGACATAGTCACACCAGCGTGTCCTGGGTCTTCCTCGGGGTCTCCTCCCGGCGGGACATGCCAGGAACACCTCCCGAGGGAGGCGTCCCGGGGGCATCCGAAACAGATGCCCAAGCCACCTCAGCTGGCTCCTCTCGATGTGGAGGAGCAGCGGCTCTACTCCGAGCTCCTTCCGGGTGACAGAGCTCCTCACCCTATCTCTAAGGGAGCGCCCTGCCACGCTGTGGAGGAAACTCATTTCGGCAGCTTGTATCCGGGATCATATTCTTTCGGTCATGACCCAAGGTTCATGACCATAGGTGAGGGTAGGAACATAGATTGACTGGTAAATCGACAGACCGATACAACGACCGCATTACTGCGGCCGCTGCACCGATCCGCCTGTCAATCTCACGTTCCATCCTTCCCTCACTCGTGAACAAGACCCCAAGATACTTAAACTCCTCCACTTGAGGCAAGAACTCTCCCCCAACCAGGAGGGAGCAGGCCACCTTTTTCCGGTCGAGAATCATGGCCTCGGACTTGGAGGTGCTGATTCTCATCCCAGCTGCTTCACACTCAGCTGCAAACCGCCCCAGGACATGCTGGAGGTCCTGGCTCGAAGGAGCCAACAAGACCACATCAACCCGCGAAAAGCAGAGATGAAATCCAGTGGCTCCCGAACCAGATCCCCTCCGGCTGCGCCTAGAAATTCTGTCCATAAAAATAATGAACAGAACCGGTGACAAAGGGCAGCCCTGCCGCTTACAAAACAGTGATTCTAAAAATACTATTTTGAATTCATAGACATTTGACCTTATAACAGCATTCAAAAACGTACATCAGAAAGAAAAGTATTTTTTTTTACCTCAAAAACAACCTTTTGTAGATAACGCCGTCAGGAAGTTTCAAATGTGGCTTCCTTTTAAGCAAGAATGGAGGGAATCTAACTGAGCATGAGCACAGTGAGTGTCATCACTCTAGGTTGTTTCTGATTGGAGAAATTGAAGGTGTTACAACCGTCCCCTGTTACAATTGTCCCTGGTCTCCCCTATTAATTTAGTTAATTTAATATGAAGACAGTTATAGCTATATTATTTCTTTCTATTTCTATTATTTTGGCTATAATCTGGTAAACAAGGAAGTAAGCTCAGCTGCGAAGCGTAGGAGAGTCAAGACAGCATGGAGAGCGTGTATTCACACAAGACTGTCTTTTGTTGTATTTGCAGTATTTTCCTGTAAAATAAAGACACTGGCACCTGAACGGACACTGACATCATTGTGCAAGTGTGTAACAAGTTAATAAATTTAGGAGAGAACGTTGTTTTTCTGAAAGCTTAGATAGCTCAGCAAACCTCCAGAGAAGGACTTCCAGAGAGCGACCATCAGCTCCTCACAAGCAGCTGTGGAGGTCCCAGGACCCTGTGAGAAGAGTGGACCACAGTGATGCTTCGTGAGCCGCACAGCGCCCTTTAGCCCGGTGCTGGATGGGCTCTGGAGCACTGGAGACCATCCACAAGGGTCAGAAAAGCGACCCTTTAAGAAAGTCTAATAAGAGTCTAACAGGACCACTTTATTTTACAGTACAGTTCTGTTGTCATGTGCCTTAAAATTATCCTGTAAGTAGGTCTAATAAGGGTCTAACAGTGAGAAGGTTTTCACTTTATTTTACAGTACAGTTATGTTGTAATATGCCACAAATTACCCTGTAAATAAGTCTAATAAGACTGTAATAAGGGTCTAACAGTGGGAAATAAAGATGCAATGTCCTGGCAGCTTCAATAGCTGGTCTAATGTTACTGGGGTTGAATAGTGACGTGGCTTTAAATGGCCTGATGTCTTAACTGTGGGAGTAGAGTGTCGAGGAAGCCACCTACAAACTCCACAAGACTCCAGAGAACATCCAGGTTACCAGGGACGTGTGTAGTAGCGACCAGATGGGTACTGATGTAGTTTGACTTTAGTTAAGGTACTGTTTTCTTCTAATGATCAATAAATGACTGTAAGAAACTGAAACTATAGTGAATAAAGCGCAAATAAATGTATTTTCCTCTGAACTGTGTGTGTTTTGTCAGACTATTATAAAGGCCATGCCCAATATAATATGGCAGTATATTCGTCTAATTAATCTATAAGCCAATGTTGGTAATATTAAATGCATAATTTGTTAGTGAGGGTAGAATAGTGTCTAACTAGCTATTTTGGATCCGATATGGCATTGTGTGTGATTTCTAATTAGACTAAGATCTTGTAAAATGGTGTCCATGACATTTAGGAGAATGTACACAGATATATAAACACATGCAAATTGGCAGACACATTAACCGATTTGACAAAACTAAATACAAATACAGAAATAAAGAAAGAAATTGGAGATACCGTTTTAAAACATTTTAAAAGTTCACAGTGTGACATGACAATAATCAAACTCAGTAGGGGCAACGTTAATGCTGCAGATCCAACTTCTTTGGTTTATTGGGAGTATTTGAACTGCAAAGACCCCAGTGAATCTTCGTCAGTTCCTCCGACTTCAGCTGAGCTCTAGTCTATGGAAACAGTCCAGTTAAAGTACGTGTAAAGATAATTCAGCCATTTTCTTCTAAACACATTAAAAAGGTCAAAAATGTATGTCCTTAAAACATGTAAAAAGCCATTCAACAATTAAGAATTTAATTTTGGAGCTAGGCTCACAAACTGTGTTTCACGATTTCTGTGTTCAGGATTTAATGGGCGGGTCAGAAATCATGGCCACGTTAAGTAGCGTGGCCATGATTTGCATAAACCCCGCCCTGCTGGAAGCCGTGTAAATACATTCAGCGCATTAGCTTCGGAGGTTTTTCCGCTTGCTCTCGAGTCTTGGATAGCATCTCTTAGAATAGTTTGCAGCTAGCTAACCAGTCAACCAGTCCGCTAAACAGTCATGTCTCCTCCACATCTCCTGCATCTTTCCTGGATGCCACAGTGTGCAGGGTAACGGCGCCCTTAGCTTATTTAAGTTTCCTAAGGACGACAACGTAAGGAAACGGTGGATTGATTTTGTCAAAAGGAGCTACTGTGTAGAGTTAAAAATCACCACCAACACCCATCTCTGCAGTGTCCACTTTGACCCCGATAGTTACAGCAACTGTCACCAGGTAAAGTCTGGATATCTGAAGAGTCTGTTGACGCTGGTCAGTGTGGCAGAACCGACCCTCTCCGTCCCCGGCTTGCATCCTCCCGTCCCGCCGACAGCGCATGCTCTCATCTCCGCGCCGGCATTATGTGCCTGCCTGTGACCGTCCGGCCGAAAACAGGTGCTCTCATCCCCGGCACCGGCCAGACTTTAGATTCTCTGCCCGGGGCCGACCCTGACCCAAACTGGACTGCGGGCAGGGCCGATATTTCCCGTCAATATCTTCGGGCCGGGCCGAGCCGGCCCTTGATCAAGAATTTGTGTGTGTGTGTGTAACGCGTACCGGCATAACTGATTGTGTAGTGTAAGTGCAACATGGAGCTTGAGAACGTCCGTTAAAACAGCCCACGTATTAAAAAAATGACGGGTTTAAATCGGGCTCGGGCTCATAATTACAGTTAATGTGTCGGCCCGGCCGGCTTGGACACAACGTGCACGGGCAATTAAATGCATTTTACTGAAGGTGTAAATCCTGAAAGTGATTTTACATCGTGCATCCTGTCATGCCCATGCAATGTTAGCAAATGTTATTGCATTTAATCATGACATGATTTGGCCTCATTCCCTGAGCGGAGTCCATCTGACAGCACAATGATAATCCACAGGTAATATTTTATGTGCACCAATATAGCTATGACAAGGAATTGTATGTAGACTGGGGTGTTATGTTTGTGTGTAATGTAAAACATGGATTGTGAGGAACGAGGCTGAGCACTATCAGTGTCTGACTCAGAGTCAGTTTCTGGCTCTGATGGCTCAAACAGGTCGGGCTGGGTCCATCCGATGACGCTGCTAGCTTCCATTGTTACTGTAGGTTATTGTACAGTACACGGAGGCAGCTCCCCTCCTACGTGGGCGTGGTTCCAGCGCCTCTATCTGACACGCCCCCAGCGTTTCACAGCAGAGAGAAGTGCTTGTTTTTCCAGGATTTTGAGACCTAATTTTATATACTTGGCAATTTTTTTAATCTTTCAAATTTGGCTCAGTGGTCAATGACACATGTTTCTGTGGTATGACAAACTCATAACACAAATGTATTTCTGCTTTACACGGACTTTAAGAGGTGATCGTGTCAGACTGGCGCCCAGTGTTTCCAGTATTCCCAGTCCTAATGCTATGTGTTTTGGCATGGACAGAATATTGCATATTTATCATGCTGGAGTTGAGTGTGTGTTTATGATTTTGGGTCTGTGAAAGTGTGTGTGTGTGTGTGTGTGTGTGTGCGCATGCCAAGCAGTGTGTAATGAGAGGCCGAATAACAAAGTATCAACATGAGCTCCGCTATCCACAGAGCCAAAAGTAGCCATTTCCAAACACACACGCACGCACGCACGCACGCACGCACGCACGCACGCACGCACGCACGCACACACACACAAACCAGGGTGGGTGAAGTTGATTACTATTCACACTTGCAGTGCGCTGGACTCCCTAAAGTCAGCTTTACACCTGCTACCCATGTGGCTGTTCAGGAGTTTGTGATGCCTCACCCAGGAAATTGAAAAACAGTTCTAATCCTACCTCTCAGGAGCAAACTGTCTCTGTCTTTTTTCACACATACACACACACACACACACACACACACACACACACACACACACACACACACACACACACACACACATCATAATCCACCCACTGCTCCATCTGTTTAAATGGCTCCTAACATGATGAATGAATTCTGATTCATAATCTCTCACTGCTCACGATAGCACCAGCTGATTGTCTCTTCTGTCTGCTGTCCAAACCACACATGCACCATCACAAAGCAGGGACACTGTGCGTGTTTGTGTGTGTATGTGTCCTTCTGTGCATGTGTTTGTGTGTTTGTGTGTGTGTGTGTGTCAGCAGGTAGCTGGGTCCATTCATCAGTGTTTGAAGATGACAGGCAGGGGTAAGTGGTGTCTGGCCTGGTGTGTTAGCCTCTCTAACTGCACAGACACACACACACACACACACACACACACATACATATATATTTTCTGTACTCAGCAGCAACGGGACATTGGCATACATTGACACAAAATATAGTAATTACAGAGAATTAACAAGGATTTGCAGAGCAAAATTTACAAATACCAATACAATGATATATGTTTGCAGTCATTTAGAATTGATATAGTTTATTGTCGTAGCTTTTGCAATGTAAAATGTCCCACTCAGTACATATATGTTGGTAGCAGCTCTTTAATAACCACAGGCTTATAGACTTTGGGGGAATGAACCTGGTATTTTCTGAATTGTTTATCCTATTTACCCATGATAAAATCACAGTGGCGAACCGTGAGCACTACAGCTGGGCCTTCACCTCACCGCCGAGAAAAGAAATCACAGCGGAAAAAAGCAACAGTACAATGAATTGAAAGGGTTTAATAAGTGCATATTTAATTAACGATGACAAGGATGTAAACAAATAGACCATAACGTCAATAACATTCTCTGCAACAAGAAACATTCTCAACATTAACTTCGGAAAACTGGAGACCATTTAGGCTGCATAGGTGAAATTAAATAAACATACTCTAAAGCCAAAATCTGTAAATATAAAATTAGGTCACCCCAAATGTCACCCCGTGACGCTGCAGACACTGAGGCTCATTTCATCACCATGGACAGCGCTATGAAATCACGGCGCATTACAAATCATTCACACATTGACAAATAAATTCATGAGCATCATCAATCCACAATACAATTTCAAAAGTTACACAATGCTGGTAATACAAATACTATTTTTTAAAGTTGCAATGAAGTGCAAATGCCTCTCCATGCGCAATTATGCATGGCGCAATGAATACCTATGTCAAATAAATTGAAGTTACAATTTTTATTTATAGGTTCTAATACCTCCTTAATTCTCCACAGGGAGAGGAACAGATAAGTGAACATGGGGGGAATAAAAACCCTCTGAAATCAAAAGTCCAACCACACACTTCTGATATATTTGATTGATTGATTGATTGATTGATTACATATTGAATTAAAGGCAATTTGCGCTGGGACAACCACCGCAATAAATACAAATTCCTGAATGTCCACTTGGCCAATAATCTTAATCCCTTGAAATAATAATCAAGGTGTTTTATAACATAGGGCTACCTTACATGAACACGAAGTCCATTTGTCTGTCTTTCTTTGTGAAGTGGGCGATGGCGGCGTCAAAAAGTTTGTCTTTTGATTTGAGCTCCAAAAGAAGTCCTTTCTCTATGGACATCAGTGCCATAGCTCCCAGGCGATCCTGTCCAGTACTGTTCCTGGCATGCGTCTTGATGCGCTTCAGAGCCGAGAAAGACCGCTCCACGGACGAGGTGGACACGGGATGGTCAGCACCAGGCAGGTGAGGTGATACAGCTGCGGCATGCTCTCAGTCAACTCTTTAAGAGTCAAAAAGTGCAGCAGGTCTGGTGGGCTCCTTGCCTCAAAGTTTGCCATGTTGCACATGACCGTCAGTTCAGTCTTGAGCCTGGGGAGGTCAAAATGCAGCCCGTAGCTTTCCGCGAGGCTCTAAAACTCAGAGTTGGGGAAGTTTTCTCTGTATGAGGCAAACTTCTTGGGGTCCAGAAGGGCAAGGAACATGAGTTTTTCATGATCCTTGAACCTGTTCCTCAGCTGCGTGAGGATGTTGTCCAGGATTTCACTGTGCAGCCGCTGGTATGCCGCGTGCACATCTCCGACTCTACGTGCCCTGCGCCCGCTGGGAACCCCGACTTCGCGCAGGGTCCTCATAGATGGAGTCAAATTTGGCCTTTTCTCTCTCTGTGGTGCTGCAAAAGTCCTTGATGCTGGACAAACAGAACTGCATGTCACACTCCTTATTCTGCAAGATCCCAAAGAGCACGTCGGAGTAGGCGAACACAGAGTTGAATGTGGCGAGGAGAAAGCAGAACTCGAAGCCTGTCAGCAGTGCAGTGTATCCATCAGCGCTGTGTACAGCATCATCATCAAAATCATTGTGGTTGTCAACAATGAATTCAAAGAGCTCCAAGAGTTCTTCTCTCTGCTCATACACAGTGCAAACCAAACGTGATGAAAAGTTCCACCGTGTTGGAGTCACTCTGGGCAGTCTTCGCTGGCATATTTCATCCAGGAGTCTTGTGCGTTTGGCTGACCTTGTGAAAAAGACTGCGAGGCCACTTAGGTGGGAGAAAAAATTGTTGCACTCTTTGATTTTGGCAGAACTTTGAGACATGATGAGGTTCAGAGAGTGCCCATAACAGTGAACGAAGAGAGCTTGTGGTATTTTTTCCCCATTCAGTCCAGAGGCCATAACTGCAGCCCCGTCGTAACACTGGGCAATTACCTTACTGGTGCAGGCACAGTCCTCCAGAAACTCCAAAACTTGATGAGCTATGGCTTCTGCGCGCTTATCACCACTGACATCACCAAACTGGAAAAAGTGCTCCTTGACACCACCATCAGCGGTGTACCGCAGGACATATGACATCTGAGCAGTGTTACTTACGTCAGTTGTCTCATCTACCATAACGGAGACAAAAGGCGTGTTCCTCACCTCCTTCCTTATTGCTTCGGTCATTACATCTGCAACCGATCGAATCAGGTCATTCTGAATTTTGCTGGAGGTGCCGATGAAACCAGTGGCCGAATCCAGATGACAGCGCAGAGGGCTGTCATACCCCGCCAAAAACTCCAGAAACTCCAAGTAGTTCCCCTTGTTTTCAGAATCTTTACTCTCATCATGTCCTCGAAATGCCAGCTCTTGCTTTCCAAGAAATGTGACGACATTAATGAGACGTTTCCGGATCTCTCTGTTCTGCCTGACCTTGTTGTTGTGGGCCGTAGTATGATTACGGTGCTGCTCATCTAGCTGAAGATCAACTCTTGTGTCCCCAAAAGTTTTCAAACTGACCGTCGTTTGCAGGTGTGCCGCAGAATCTTGATGTCGGTGGGATTTGTAAGGCTGACAAATCCACCGCTGACCCAGGTGGATGACTTGTCAGTTGTAAAAAGTAAACAACTCCAGCAGTACAGCCTGTTTGTTTTCTTACAGCCTGTCATCCATGGATATCGCTGATCATTTTTGGTCTTGAATTGCATTTCCACTTTCTTAACCTTTTCTTTTAATTCCAGTTCTGGAGTTGGTCTTCCATTTTTTATTATTTTATTAATTTTTTCTGTGAAAGGCTGCCTTGAAAAAAGAAATGTAATACATTATTATTATTATTATTATTATTATTATATTAATTATAATTATATATATTTTTTTTAGGCCTTCTCTGAATGCGTAGAAGGCCCTGAAGGTTCCCCACTGTTAAATCAGGACAATTTAATGTCCATCAAGACTTCTGCGTTCTAAAGAAGTTGTTTCTGAATGTCTTCTCCCACTTAAAACTTTAAATTTATATAAATCATACATAAGTGTTTATTCCCAAACTGTGCTGTCATGGTCACAAAGCCACTCTAATCGCATCACCAAGAGACTCTCCAGTGACAGACAATTTAATACATTTTTAAGGCAGCATTTGGAGATATTACAAACTCTCCACCATGATGGAGTTGTTCTTCAGATGTCAGAGAGATTTTTGTCCATATTCTTCTTGTGGAACAAAAACGCAGTAGGCATAGCAAGCAATGAAAGAAAATAGAGGATGAACCAGTGTAAATTCTGAAATCAAACGAATGTAATGCTTGAAAATCCTCATCTTACCTCTTTGTGTTGTAAGTAAAATGATAAAGAAACACCAAGTATTAACTCTCTAAATGACTCAATGAGAGACTTACTAGAGTGATGCTGACTGGGACATGTTTCGGTCAAGCTCTGATGACATTGATTTGTTTAAGGAAATGGTGATGTGCTTCATTTCCACACTGATATATGATATCTGTCCCACAGTAACTGTGAAAGTTTTTCCCTATCAGAAACCATGTGTTGGTTGGTCTGTCTTTATGGCTTTGAATGCACGCACCGCAGCCTACAACGACGGTCTCAGGTCCAGCGACATGTCAGCCTACAAAGCGTCGTCCTACAAGCTCAGGCGAAAAGTGAAAGCGGCAAAGAAGCGATACAAGTGAGGGCTCAGCTGTACGACGGCAGCAGCAGAAGCATGTGGCAAGGACGTCAGATGATCACAGACAACAGAGGAGGAACGAACATCCCAGCAGTTGCGAATCCCTCACTGGTGGAGGCTTAAAACTCGTTCTATGCTCGCTTCAAGAACAGCAGCGTTAGTGCCGCTAGCATCATGGCTAGCAGGGAGGGAGGGGAGAGGGAGGACCGCCCCTCTCCCTCTCAGAGCATGACATCAGAAGAGCTCTGAGATTAGGGAACTGCAGAAAAGCAGCTGGCCTAGATGGCATCCCTGGGAGGGTACAAAAATCATGTGCTGATCAGCTAGCTCCGGTGTTCACCTCCAACTTCAACCCACTCGATCGTCCCCACATGTTTCAAGCCATCCACTATTGTCCCCTTATCCAAGAAGATAAACCCAGTCAACTTAAATGACTATCACCCTGTAGCTCTCACATCTGTGGTGATGAAGTGCTTTAAGAGACTCACCCTCAACAAAAAAGACAATGGAAGACAATAGAAAAAGTTTCTCGAGAGAAGAATTTTTCCAAAAGATCATCATCTGACTGCGATGAGGATTATATCTCTGAAGAGGAAGAACTTTTTCAACACGGGATCGATCCGGAAATTGACAAGTGAGTTCATCATCGTATCATGTTTTATTAGACTGTCCTGTATATTTACTGTCTCTCTCTCTCTCTCTCACACACACACACACACACACACACACACACACACACACACACACACCACTGTGGTGATATTTTAAGCATTTTTGTACATAGTTTATTTATTTCTTTTAATGAATGTTTTCTGAATGATTTGATTGAATAAATTGCTTGACTTGGAGTCAGATATACAGTATTTCTGTATTGTTTGGATATTGCACAGAGTTATACACATTGGTTAAAGGTTAGCAATACCCAAAAATAATTGAGCAGTTCAACATTGCACATTTGTGTGATAAAATTTGGTGTCTCAGTATACGATTTGATTAAACTGACCCAATTGTTTGTCTGATTTGCTACACTAGACTCCCACACTGACACTGATTTTTATTTCTACTCCATTCTGAACTTAAGCAACACCACACCAGTGCCTCCACCCTGAAATGGATAACAACATTCTCAATTAGAATCTGTGAATGAACAGAGAGGTCCACCATTTACTGAAGACATGAGACACTAGCCCCATTCACACTGCTGTTTGCATGCGGGGATCCTGCGCCAATTCTGCGCATCCTCCTCTGTGTGAAAGTTTCAGATGAGGAGAGGGGGGAAATTTCACTCCGACGCCGATCCGCCTCTGGAGGTAGAATCAGGGCTGCATTATTGGTGAACCAGTGTGAATGGATAAGCCGGAGGCGCGGAGTGGGGGCATGTAGATCGGACGATCGGTATACACAGGTCCTTCGCTCAACTTAATAAAGAGAAATTTCCCACAAAGCAACGTTACATGACTAAACAAAGTAATGCAGTAACTGTAACCGTCTTTGGCAACTTATATGAGGAGAAAAATACCACAGCTGTACGTGGAGAAGAGTCGGTCCTCCAGTCTGTCCTCCCGCCCGTCCTACCGGCTCCTCATCACATTTCTACTCGAAAAACAGCGTCTGTCATCGGCGAAAAACTTTAACTCACGGAGTGTTTGTAATTTAAATAAATCACAGCGATGGTCAGCCCTCCAGACCAAGACTTCAGACTTCAAAAAACAGCCTCCGTCCCCGCGAGTGAGTCAGACAGCTTCCAGTTTACTGATGGCAATTAGGTAGCCTAATTGTGTAATTAAGCGTGAAAAACATAACTTTGTCACTTTCCAGGATGTTTGGTGGGTCAGGATCTTAATCACGACACATTATAACAGCATCCATATGATTATAAACTGTCCATGGGTTTAGATTGACAGGGGCACACCTGGGAAACATCTTGAAAACACACCAATGTCATCATCATGACGTGTACCGCCATGCCTCTTTAGGAGCCACAGCGCAGGCTTTCTGTGTGAATTACACACAGAAAGGCGGAGATGCTTCGCTCTGTGTGCATCACCATCGGCGGAGAATTGACGAACCAACACTCCTTAATGTGGTGTCGCTGTCTAAAAAGGGCAACTGCTTCAGGTCAAGCGATGTTGAGGCCCACAGTTCACCCGGGGCTTACCTAAATCAAAAGGATATCAAAAGGACCCTGATGCATGTTGCAAGGCATCCAGGGCATCATAGACTTCAAATCCATCACCACTCCACAGTTGCCATCTTCCCTAATGAGCGTGACTACTTTTAGGCTGCCAACAGCTGTGCTTCCCCAGACCAGCAGTGCCTCATGCTTTTTCCACCAATGTGCCTGCTGCACTGACTAGGATTAATGCGTGCAAGGCTGCTGGCCCGGCTTGTTAGGATCTGCTGAGCTTTGTCATTTTCCGCTGGTTTCTCCTGTGTTTTCCCCTCCCTTCTTGTTTGTCTCCCTCTGTCGGTGTCTTGTTTCAGGCTGGGCGTGGCTGACCTACTTTCTGATCATCAGCAAGACTTCTTTCACCTTCTGCTCCACTCACCAGTGGTCCATCTACACTGATCACCTGTTTTAAGCCAGTTTTTCCCCTCCAGCCTTTGCCAGTTTGTTGTGAAACCATCTGTGGTAACACATATGATTTGCTAGAGAAGATTTTGTGTAACACTGCTCTGTTTTTTCGCCTGTCTGAAACCTGCCTTTTTCCCCCTTTGTGCAGCAGACCTGCCACACTCACCAGCCCGTCCAGTCCTGCCCGGCCTTGCCTGTTGTCTCATCAGAAACCCAGCTCTGGATATTCCACTGTGGATTTTCTGGGAGCTGCTGCCTCATTTTGTTCTAAACTCTTGTCTCCATAGTGTCTGCATTGTGTTTCCAAGTTTGGATTACTTCTAAGTGTAACGAACTAGCCACAATGGACCCCACATGCACTAAACAGGAGGATCAGAACTCCATACACAATGTGCTCTTCAGTCAGGGAGCTCTGCTCGGGCAGCATGAGCAACTTTTAATGCTTTGTTTGAGAGCAGCCGCAACATGACACAGCAAGTCTCTGAGTTAGCCAGACAAATCTCTATATTCACCCTTCCCTCTTCACCTGCATTTCTAGCTCCACAATCACCGTCTGGATCGGCTCCACAACCTCCTTCCGGGGACTCCTACACTATGGATCCTAGAAAAATGCCAGGGATTCCTGCTCCAGTGTGCCCTAGTGTTCCGGCAGCGTCCCCTCACCTTCGCCAGTGACTCCGCCGAGGTGCATTACCTTATGGGCAGACCAGCTACCCAGCCAGGTGACTCAGCTCAGCCTCCAGTTTTCCCTCCTCCGGAGGAGCCCATGCAACTGGGTCTGGCCAATCTCTTGCAAGCTGAGCGCCTCCACAGGATTCAAACCGGCAAGTACCTGTACTGTGGTAAACCTGGTCTCTTTCTTGCACACTGTCCTGTTCGACCAAAAGTTCTGGCTCATCAGTAGAAGTGAGGGTATTGATGAGCCCGAAACTCAAAACTATTCCTGCCCCACTGAAGTCCCGGTTACAAATCCAGGCCACTCTCTGTGTGGAAAGACTTCTTCTCCCTTTAATCGCCCTCCATGATTCAGGGGGCGGAGGGTAATTTTTTGGACCACCAACTCGCTGTCCAAGCTGAAGTTGAGCTGCTCTGGCACTTAATGGTAATCTCCTGGCAAAGGTAACCCAAGACATCCCCTGTCACACTCATTCCATATGGAGATCACCACAAAACCATCACTTTAATTTTGTTTTGTTCCAAGATGGCAGCACGTCTCTCTGTCTGTTTGTTTGTGCGTGACTGAATGGTTGATATCTGTTTGTTTTTGGGATAATACCACAGATCGCTGTGTAAGCTTTTTTTTTTTTTTTTGCAAATATACAACTAATTCAATTGTAGTATTTGTTGTACTGTTTGGGCTGTTATTGATGCAAATCGGTCTAGTTGAAGTCGAGACCGGTTGACAGGCAAAGTTTGACCTGGTTATCACGGACTGTGCTAGTCCTAGCAGTGCATCCTGAAAACTCACGGCATTTTTAAAGTTCCAGTCTGAAGAAGTAAACTCATCCACCTCGCTTGCACGGGAACTTAGTGGAAGCGTGGCGTACTTTTCGGCCGATTCTGGAGCACTTGGATCATCAGTCTTCGGAGCCTGTTCAACTACCAGAACCGGACTGCAGATGGGCCTGATCTCTTCATGATTAAGGAAAGTGCTTTCTTCCTCGTTCCTGCTGCTGGTCTTAAGATGTATTCTGATGTTTTAGAAGCAACGGGTCTTGATTTTAACTCTTTTATCACAGCATCGCTTCATTCACCGATCTTCCTGTTTACGAGTGACGACACGCATCGTCATTGCTCTGCGCGGAGAAACAGGAAAGAAAACCCATACTGGATTATTCGGTCATTTACCTGGACTCTTGTCACTATACCTCCTTTTTGGGCTGCTTTACCTCATTTTACTCCTCTGTTCTACCCCAGCTGGTAGCAGCGATGGAGATGCAGAGGAATAAGTGGTCTCTCGTTTCCGCTCTGTGTTTAACTCTATCAGTATACATCACTGGGAGCAGCTGCCACTGGAATAGCGACACCGGTCCAGTGCTTAGAAATATGGAGCATGCACCATATAAGGGAACGTGTGCATTTGGCTGTGCACTAAATGTCACATCATTCCCTTTGCCTTTGTTTTTTCTCTGTGCCATTATGGACTTGTTCTGTCTGTCCAGTGTCATGACTCTATATGCAGGGTTCTAAATTAACTTTTTTGATGACCAGCCAATTTGGCTGGTAACTTTCTAAAGTTACCAGCCAATCAGAATTTCCACTAGCCAAATTTTTTCCAGTGAAAAACATGACAGCATTTTCGTGATCAAACACAAGCCATTCACGACCCGTCAGCCATTTGGCATTGAACTTTCTTTTTTTTCGTTTTGCACGCATTGTTGTTGATATTCTCAATCTCATCCCCTGCCTCCTCCCTCTTCTCTAGGGCTCCATAAAATCCGTTTTATTTTTTCCCAAATTCCGTTTTATCCATTTTAATATTTGGGAATCCCATTTTTTTCCGTTATAATTTTTGGGAATCCCGATGTTTTTACCTTTTACTCTTCAGGGTTCGCACACATTTTTCAAGGTCAAATTCAAGCACTTTTCAAGCACTTTTAAGGGTAATTTTCAAATTTTTTGAGCACCTTATCGCTGGGGTAAAATACATATCTACAGGAATATATACACTCATGTTCATTTTTTTTTTTTTACTTTTTATCACAATTATGTACATTATATTATGCTGTGAACATCTAAAATTCTGTTTCATAATAGCAAGAAATTTAGAAATTAAAGGAGAACACAAAGTTTTATCCAAAAAAGGGAAGCCACTTGGCGTTCTTCAGGCACACTCGTACCGAGACAAAGAGAGACCTGAGAGCACCCTGTAATTTCCTTTTTTGACATAATTTTTATGTTTCAAAATGCAGTGTTGGGAGTAACGCGTTACAAAAGTAATGCAGTTACTGTAATGCATTAATTTTTGCTGTAGCGCAGTAATGTAAGGCATTACAAAAAAAAAACTGGTAATATTTTACTTGGTACAAATCTTAGTAATGCACGTTATAATGATTTTAAACCCGAAATTAAGTGGTGTGTTGTTGTTATACAAATTCGCCAACAGCTTCCTGTTAGTGCTAGAGAACTATTAATTGAGGAGAAGATGACTGCAGCAGCAGACAAGTTGGACTGCATTCGCAAGATGGACATGTGCTCATTATTTTCAGTTCATCAGAGACAAGGATGTGAAGAACATTATAGTTAAGTGCACTTTGTGTGTGAAACCAAAAGATCTCTCTACCTCGCGAAATAGCATAAGTAATTTAACGAAACATCTAGAGTGGTGCCACAATAACATTAAGCTAATAACCAAAAGAAAGCAAACTGAGGATGAGAGCGGAGAAAAAACTAAACAGCAAAAACTAACATTCTCCCGTTCTGCGATGCTTGAACATCGAGAAGTGAGGAGACTGGTGGCAGAGTATGTTGTCGAAGCTGCCACTTTCAACAGTGGATTCTCCATCTTTTAGAAAAATTGTGAGCAAGATCTCCGTCCAGGCCAGCAACGACAAGGTAAGCTGTCATTGCCTCAACGGGTTAGTGCTGCTGGGCTACTGACTATATAGCCACCAGAATAGCGACATAACGTCAATCTGTTTCACATCAGTCAGATAAAACATACAAAAACTTCTGTTAAACACAATAAACATAAGCTAAAGGGCCTTACAATGTAGGCTCCCCACCTAAAACACATACACACACACACACACACACACACACACAACCAGCTGTTTTTGAAAGGTCTGCCAGTACTGAATTTGAGTGTTAACATCGAACATTTTGGGATGTACGACCACTTTCTGCCCCATGAACAGATTTAGGCTACATTGAAAATCAATGTGTGTGTTTCAAAAACTTTAAATACAATGTAGATGCATTATAAGAATATGTAATGTCCCTGAGATATAGAGGAAGGTGGGACATGTCCATGCATCATGCATGTTTAATCACATCTAGAGGACATAAGCTTTTAGAAAATGTATGGTGCAATCAACTTTCCCTTATATTAATAGAGACCAGAGCATGCGAGCGGAGCTGAGCGCGGAGGGAGCGGAGCTTGCGCAATATAGTCGGAACGCAGAGTGGGTTTTAATCCAAAGGCCAGAGCGATGGTTCTGTTTCGCTCCAGTTCCGTTCCGATACCGCTCTCCATGAGTCTAGGGCATGCACAAGTCCAGACTCACGTGTGCCTTAAACAGTTAGCTTACATCAGAGGTCATTCGTTGAGAGATGAAGTTTGTAAAATATTTCAAAAAGCAAGCAGACACGTCATAGGAATTGCTCCCTCTTTTAAATTTGAGCGAGCGTGGAGCGATTTCACCGGAGCTGAATTAAATTTTAGGTGAGCGGAGAGCGGTCTTTGAGCGGAGCTGTCTGGTATAACTTTGAGCGATGGAGCGAGCGCTCACGTAAGCGGGGAGTGGAAATTCTCGCCGCTCAGCTCCGCTCACATGCTCTGATAGAGACCAAGGTGTTGACAAACAAAAAGTTTTGACACCTTTTGATTTTCACTGTAAATCTTCTCATGGGACTGAAACGAACTGCACCCCAAATGTTTCAATTTTAACATTGCAATTCATGTTCAGCACGGCCAGCCCTTTCAAAAACTGTTTTCAGTGTTGGTGGTTGTGAATTTTGGTGAAAGTAACTTAAAAGTAATGCAATAGTAGTGTATTGCCTTACAATTCAAAGACAGTAATATTATAATGTAATAAAGTTACTGAAATGACAGTAACAAGTAATAAATAATTCATTACGTGTTTGGAGTAACTCTAAGTAACACTGTCAAAATGTGTCACCTATCTGTAAGAAGTCTTGGCTTGCCATCTAATCTTACTTTATTAGAAGTAAGTAATGAAAAGTGGAGAAAAGTGAACCTTCCCTTTTCACACTTAAAGCTCTTACAGACGTTAGTGCCTGGTGTGATGATACAGAGACAAACTGAACAGCCCTTTTCTGACTTTGGCACTTTAGCCCTGGTGTTACCCAGTGTGAGTGACTCCTCTGCTGACAGCCAGTCAGCAGCAGTAGAGATGCTCTGTGCTGCACAGAGCGCTGTTCGCTTATTCATCAAAGTTTATTAATATTGAACGTGTCATCAGTCCAAATTGCATCAAATTGGACCTTCTCCTCAGCCATCCTTCTATAGCTACCAGGCTGCATGTGTGAAGACACACAGGCCACAGACTGCATACACAGTCAGTCAGGTAACTTAACGAGGTCACGTAACGTGATTAATGGTGCGTTAAATATTCTTTAACTTGTTATGGTTTAGCTAACGTTAGTGGTTAGCATAAACAAATTGTTAACGTACAGCATTGGCATAAGTTACTCAAAAAGTCTTAACTTACATTTCATGTGACTAGAGAGCGCAGACTCTCCCATTGCACAAATCTCCAAATCTTTTTTGCAGACCTTGCATGACACCACTCTTTGATTCGGTCCTCGTCTTAACCATTGTTTGTAATTATAATTTTCAAGCCAACACTCATTAAAACAGCAGTCTCCCGGCATTTTGTCATTACCTGTTGTCTCTCTTTGAAGGGGGCGGGGCTACACACAGACCGGCAGGTCGCAGAGAGGAGCAGAGAGGCTCAGCGGAGCCCAGGAGGAAACATCTCCATATACGGATCTCTTACTGATTTTATTTCTCCTTGTAATAAGCAGTGTTGGGGCTCGTTACTCAAAAAAGTAATATATTACACATTACTCTCAAAAATAGTAATGCCTTACATTACAAGATTACTGCCTGGAGAAAGTAATTAGTTACATTACTCGTTACATTACTCCTTACATTCTGTCTTGGCGTCCCATTTATGTTAGTCCACGGTTCATTAGCAACAAGATTTGTGTGTGCGTGCTGTCTCTGTAGGTGCTTCGTTAAGTTTGAGGTAGTGTTAGCAGCGGTGAGGAGAGGTTTCCAACACGGGCAAAGTGCACCTTACAGTCAAGTTATTTTCCTTACGTTCAACAAATTCAAAGTAATGTTTGTATCTGTAACCCTCCTGCTGCCCCAGCCAGCGCCCCCATACACACACCGGCCTGTCGCCTGCGCAGCCGCGCGGGAGGGGAGAGAGTCCAGCACTGCTGCAGAGGAGCCATGGTCTGCGATTACTATGAGCAGCATGTAAATTACAATATAGTATATTTCTCGCCTTTCCCCCGATGATCTTACTAAGTCGCTAAATTTGTCGCTTGTAGCTTTTTAGAAATAAAGTCGCTAAGAGGGTCTGAAAAGTCACTAAATCTAGCGAGAAAGTCGTCAAATTGGCGGCCGCCCCCCCAGCCCACCGTGTGTGATGCGTGCGACCATGCTGTTAAAATTGATTAACCTAGCAATGTAACGTAAGTAACGAGCTTGGCGAACTGTAATGTGATTACTACATTCAGAACAGTAATGCCTTACACTACTCGTTACTGAAAAAAGTAATGTGATTACAGTAACGCGTTACTTTGTAACGCGTTACACCCAACACTGGTAATAAGCAAACTATCCAGTCTATCTCAATTTTGTGAAAGACATAGAGTTATAATGTCAAGCATTTTCAAGCACATAAACTAAAATCCAAGCACTTTTCAGACCTTGAAAACACAACATTGAATTTCAAGCACTTTCACGGATTTCAAGCACCCGTACGAACCCTGACTCTTATTATACTCCCAAAAACAGTGTGTTTTTAATGTAAATGACTAAAATGTACACAAAATAAATAGAAATTACCTTAAATTAATTGAGGTGACAAACATATTTCCTCAATACTGTACTGTACAGTACAGTAAAGTGCATCAAAAACATTTTGACTTCATCATGTCTTCATACAGTAGTATATTTTGTGTTTCATTTGGGTTTCAGTGAATAAAAACATGGTCAGCTCTCAGGCAGATCCAGGACATGTTTGCATACCAAAATTGTTCTGAAAATTTAAGTTGTAAATATTAAAAGAATTAGCAAAGATGACCAACAAAATGAGAAATTATACTCGTAACGTTATGTCAGCTTAGTATACTAACCAGCTAGCAGTGAAAACGCCAACCCTCCCGCTGTCCTCTGGGCTCCCAGCCCAGGCAGTGTCAGCTAAGAGGGCTGTGGCTAACTAGCTAACAGCAGCTACTGTTAGCAGTCACTCTGGTATTATATGCCGATAATATGAATCGGACAGGTGGCTAACTCTCACGCATTACACCTTTAATTATGATTTCTCAGGTCTGCTTCTTTGCAAAACAACAGTTCACCTGACACATAAAAGTCGTACGGGAAGTGCTCAGCTCTGTACTGAGGGGTTAATGTCGAGTTTCTCAGTTTTTTTGCCGACGAAGACAGGGCCGTGGGCAGCCGCTTCGCCATGCTTACAATGTTTTGACGTGGGAGCTCAATCTGTGGGGACTGAGGGGGCCGGCGGTGACTTGTTGTGCCACCCAGATTTGCTTCCCTCTGTGCAGTTTTCCCCAGACATACGTTCCTCTTCCACATGAAAACAGCATTTCAGTGAAATGATGTCAAACTCCACGATATTCCGCGTTAAAAAGTACATTCCGTTTTAATCGGCCAATTCCGCGATTCCGTCCGCGATTTCGTGATCGCGGAAATCATAGGGCCCTACATCTCGCTCCCAGACGTCTGTCCAACCAACCACTGCCGCATTTAGTTTAAGTTTAGGCTACTTTTTAATTTACTTTAGCTAGCTCCCTGCCTTCTTTTGATAGTTTCTGCTCCGTTCATTCATTCTTTTTCTTGTCCATCTTCTTTGTGTTTTCTGTTTCCGTGGTTTCTCACGCTGGTTGGTTGCACTGCCTGCGAGCAGCCAATGGGCGTCTTAAATGTCATTAGGTAGCATCACGACAGTGTTCATGGGAAATGTGGACAGTACTGCCCAGGGAGCGAGAACAGTAGAGCGGCTCTGACTAGATGTTATTTTAACAAATGTTCCCCACAAGTATTTCACTGCTTCCATATTTGCAAACAACATCAGTGATGTTATGTGACATGACATTATGTTGTTGCAACAGTTAGAAATGTCAAAATACCAAAAACCAAACCATGTATTTTAGTCAAAAGAGATTTGACACACTTCTCAGAAAAAGGATTCTTTCACGATTTATTTTACTTTGACTGGGAGAAAATTAGTCAAATTGCAGATGTTGATAATGCTTGGGATTTCGTTTATGAGGGTTTTAACAGTATAATTAACAAGCATGCTCCACTAAAAAAGTACAGAGTGAAAGGCTGCAACAAAGCTTGTTTCACACCAGACTTATCAAATCTCCTGCATAAATGGAGCCTAGCATGGGCAAAAGCCAGAAAATCTAAACAGAACTCTGACTGGCTGGTTTTCAGACAACTGCGCAATGCATGTACAGTTAAAATTAGAAGGGCCAAAGCCGATCATTTCCCAAACATCAAATAATCTGAACAACCCATAGAAATTTTGGAAAATTATCAAATGGTTATCAGAAAATAATAATAAAGGCTTAGAGCTCCCCCCATGCATTGTGAAAAATGACGGAAAAATTACAGACAAGGCCAAAATGCTAGATTGTTTTAATGAACATTTTATAGCCTCTGGGTCTTTATTTGAGTACTCCTGTCCTCAACATGACTGTTCTTCTACAGAAGAGTCTGTTGGTCAGGATCCATCAAATCAGACTTTTACTTTCAGTCCTGTTACAGTTTCTGAGGTACATAAAGCCCTCAAGCTTTTGGTCACAACTAAAGCTGCAGGCCCTGATAAACTGGACCCTTACTTTTTAAAGTTAGCTGCAAATTGTATTGCCACTCCTTTAACACACATTTTTAATCTTTGCTTGAACACCAATGTAATTCCTCATATCTGGAAGTCAGCCATTGTTGTTCCCCTGTTTAAAGGGAGGGACCCCACTATTTTAAATAACTACAGGCCCATCTCAAAACTGTCTGTCCTGGCAAAGGTTTTGGAATCCTTTGTTAGTGATCAACTAAAGGATTTTTTAAATAGTAATAATGTTTCATCTGACTTTCAATCTGGTTTTAGAAAAATGCATAGCACAACAACAGCAGCTCTTAAAGTTTTAAATGATTTTATCAAATCTATGGATAACAAGCAGCACTGTGCAGCCCTCTTTATTGATCTTTCTAAGGCATTTGACACAGTGGACCAATCTGTGCTTCAGCACAGACTATCTAAAGCTGGGCTGTCTGAAAAAAGTTGGTTTGTTTATTATCTTACAGACAGGACACAGTGTGGGCAGCACCTCTAGCTCTCTCATTGTAAGTAAAGGTGTACCCCAGGGGTCAGTCCTGGGTCCACTCCTATTCATTTTGTACATCAATGACATTGATCTAAATGTGTCAAATGTAAAATCTCACTTTTATGCTGATGATACTGTACTCTACAGTTCAGCACCCACCCCAGAAGGAGCCCTCTCCCAGTTACAACTTGCTTTTAACACGGTTCAGGAACATTAGTATGATTTAAAACTTGTTTTAAATGCTGACAAAATGAAAGTCATGCTGTTCTCTAATACAAAATCAAAACAAAATCTGCCCTCAATCTTCTCTTCTCAGGGTTTAAAATTGAGTGTGTTTCCAATTACAGATATCTGGGTATATTAATTGACAAATCCCTCTCTTTCGCAAATCATATTCAGCAGCTGGTAAAAAGATTGAACTGAAACTGGGTTTTTATTTTAGGCTTGAATCCTGCCTTTCTTTTAACTCAAAAAAGAGACTGGTTGCTGCCACTTTAACGTCTGTTCTGGACTACGGTATGCAAGCCTTGTCTCAAAGCTTACATGCTCTTGACACTGTGTACCATGGAGCTCTGAGGTTCATCACTGGTTTTAAAGCACTGACTAATCACTGTACACTGTATGAACGGGTTGGATGGTCCTCCTTATCAATACACAGACTGAGACACTTGCATATTCAAATCAAATCAATTTTATTTATATAGCCCAAAATCACAATCACATTGCCTCAGTGGGCTTTACAATCTGTACAGTGAACAACATCCTCTGTCCTTAGACCCTCGATTCGAGTGAGGAAAAACTTCACATGTTGATGGGAAAAAAAAACCTTTTAACAGGGTAAAAAAAAAAAAAGCATATTCTCATTTACAAGGCAATCTTAGGTTTTCTTCCTTCTTACCTTTTGTCCTACATTAACGGAAGTGATGCTGGGTCTCAGGATTTGTTCTTGCTGTCTGTCCCAAAAGTCCCAGAACTGAACTGGGAAAGAAATTATTTAGGTTTGCTGCTCCCTCTGCCTGGAACATGCTACAAAAAACTTTGATACAGAATGAGTTGGTCTCATTGAACACTTTTAAGGGGAAAATGGATGACCTGGAGGCAGAAACACCTTGTCGTAGATGTTTTGCCTGAAGCTTTTATTACTGTAGCTGACCTTCAAATGTTGCTGTTTTGGATGCTAAGTGTCTTTAATGTTTGTGGGTTTTGGGTCACCCATGGTTAGTTCGACATAATCCCCACATCGACTGTTCTGCTGGGGGAATAATTGGCTGGAGGAACTTCTGCCATTCTGTCTGCTTGCAATCTGCTTTGTCTGCTGTAGATAGCAACAGTGGCCCATCCATCCTAGCAACAAACCACCTGACCTGTCCAACGTCCCTCCTCAATATCTTGACCTCTGGGAGGTTTTCTGCAAAGACTGGGCCCTGTCCTTGCCACCACACCACCCGTATAATTATGCAATTGACCTGCTGCTGGGAGCCCCGCACCCTCCTGGTAGACTCTACAACCTGTCTCGCCATGAGAGTGGAGCCATAATTTTTGGCCCACCATGGAGAATGACACCAAGAACTTTGTGGCAGCGTGTTCTGACAGATTCTCTAAGGCAGCCCATTTTGTTGCAGTCACAAAACTGCCATATGCTTTTGAAACCGCTGAGCTCCTAATTAATAATGTCATCAGGACTCATGGAATTCCCTCTGACATGCAGCCAACAGTTTATTTCCTAAGTTTCCCGTGCTTTCTGCAAGGCCTTGGGTCCCACTGTGCACTGAATCCCGTAAGCTCTCGCCTCGCTACATTGGCCCCTTTGTCATTGAAAGAGTCATAAATTCCTCTGCTGGTCAGACTGAAACTCCCCTAAAACATGAAGATTCATCCAACTTTTCCTGTCTCTCAGCTCAAGCCTGTTCATACCAGTGCTTTGTGGCTGGGCGTGGCTGACCTACTTTCTGATCATCAGCCAGACTCCTCTCACCTGCTGCTCCACTCACATGTGATCCATCTACAGTGATCACCAGTTACCTGTTTTAAGCCAGTATTGGCCATAATATTCCGCTGCAGTGAGCCCAAATAACTTCTGACCTGTTAAGCTCACCCCCACCATCATGGAGTGAGATGTTTGTCCTGGCTATGTTTTTAGATTAACAATTGGAGAGAAGACACACTAGGGGAAGATAGGGGGTTATGACATGCAACAAAGATCCCCGACCAGCTTGAAACAGAAAGTGAGATTTGCAGTTTTGTGGTACATATCTTAAACTACCAACCCATACCTGGCAGAATTTTCGATGAGTAGATGTTTAGTAGATGTTGTTGGTAACATCAGTTTACACGCCATGATCATAAAAACTAAACAAAAAAAACAGCATTTCACTCATGAAGCTGTTGAGCAAAATCCACAGCACAATAGATTAATAGTTTTGTCAGACATCAGTGACTCAGCCCAGATTAGAAAAAATAATGTGGCTGACAGGCTTGGGGAGTAATGGGATTATGTAATCATCATACAAAAAAATGTAACTGTTTTTCCAGTAAAGTTATACAAGAAATGTGTAATTCGATTACAGATTATTTCAGTTAAAAAGAGGATTACTAACAGAATTGTAATTTTGGAATACAGAATTACATACTTATCTGTTACCATGCACATGTGCACACAACACTGACATGAGTCTCACATCACTTTGGTCTCAAGAGAAACCAAATACGCTCTTAATTCCCTCTTTATTTTTATATGTTTGGCATTAAAGTAATCCAAAAGTGTTGGAAAGTAATCAAGTCACGTTACTTTCATATTGTAAAACTTGGATTAAGTTACTGACTACATTTTTTTTGTAACTTTATCAGATTACATTTTTAAAGTAACCCTCCCAACCCTGTGTGTAGAGGAACAACCATGAAACCAAAAGTAGCCGAGAATGAGTCCGATTTTTTATGAAAGGTGTTCTGCAAGCTTAAGTATCAGTCCGTCCAACTCCTCCTCACTGTCCAGGAAATGAAATCCATGAATATTCAGATTAACCCAGCTGCATAATTAATCCTGAGCATATACATGAGTGTTTGTTTTAGAGGGGAAGAAATGGTCAGTGCTACGTTAGTCAGCCAGTTAGCCACACTATATCTATGCTCCTGTCAGGAAAGAAAAGGGGGCCAAGAACCCATTTGTCAGACATGAGTTTAGTCTCTAGATCTCAAACTAGACCCCCAGGCACTCACATAACAGGAAAACACTGATGTGAATATATGCAATTCACATATACGTATGAACACACACACACACCACAACACAACACGCACATACACACTACAGTACAGCATATCAGGATTGAGTTCAGAGAATCACCATCAAAATCCATCATGTCCACATGCAGGGCAGCAATCAGAGAGGGGCTATCTGACGGCCAAACTGTGTGTGTGTGTGTGTGTGTGTGTGTCTGTGTGTGTGTGTGTGTGTTCTTTTTTCTGGTATTTCCAGAGGTTAAAGTAGCAAGCTGCTTCACTGCTGCTGCAGGTCCGTCATCTGGTTTATGTTATCGAGGTTCTCTTTGTGCGCATACAGTATTTGTGTGTATATTCAGTACATGTTTGTGTGACATCAATAAATGTAGCTTGAGGCAACAAATAACAAGATGTGGGTAGTTAAAAATGTGCCCCTGTTTTTGTGCATTTGTGAGAGCAGTATTTGTCTCAGGATTGTGAATTCATTTTTCAAGGATTTTACTTGAACTGACCACACTGGTTAGTAGGTTGAATTCAAATCAGATTTTTAATGACAGGGAATAAAAGTGTATTTTTGAAAAAAAATGTCACACATCAAGCATGACAGTTTTTCTTTAGCATCTTAAAGTCTCACTGAGTTATACTGTCAGGACGGGGTTTAAGGGGAAAACTAAAAGGTGAACCCAAATGCAGATTGGACAGGAGGCAGGATCAATAGAACAAAAGGCAAGCTTTAATAAATCCAAAGCTGAAATCCAACAGAAAACAAAGGAGCACAAAAAGGAAATAAATCCAGGAACCAAAAACAAAGTAGCAAAATAAATCAGAACAAAGTGCAAACAGGAATTCAAAGTTCAAGTCCAACACAGGAAAAACCAGAAATCAAAATCCAAAAAACACATACCATAAGGAACAGGAAAAAACAAGGAAATCGGAGGAGACAAGGGACGCCAGACAGAAGTAAACAATGAACCGACAACGAGAACTGGGGAAGCAGAGACTAAATACAGACACTAATGACGAGATGAGGAACAGGTGAGGTGAGAGGAGGGAGGAGGACAGGTGAGTTGATGAGGGGAAGAAGGCATGAAGGGAGCAATGCTGACAGACAGAGGGGGACAGACAAGAAAGGAGGCCTGGGAAAATACAGAGGAGAGAACATAATGGAAAGAGCACAGAGGTGAACACTTAAGACACAAGGAAATAAATCAAAACATCAGACAGAGACATAAGACCCAGAATACAAGAACCATAACACAAAAGACAGAGAGAACCAAAACCATAACATATACTGAGTTGTACTTGGAGTTCATTTGGTAAATTTGTTTGGATTTAACACTTAGTGGCAGCTTTATTACAGTTTTTGCCTAATGCTTAAACACTAAAAGTGGTTGCTATGCCCAAAGCATCTCAACCTCTAACTTTGGTGACCGTGCCCTCAACAAAAGCACCAATCCTGCAAACACAATATATGCTTTGCACTATGTTTGAAATTGTCCAACACACTTCTTGCAAAACACTACACACTGTTTTTTTTTACATAAGACACATTGTTCAAAAAGGAAAGCTCATGCAGTCATTGGGAAAACACATCTATTTAAAATACAAAACACAACTAAAATTGGAAAAGCACACAGACTCACACACATGAAAACATTTAAAATCTAATTGTAGACCAATCATTCTAAGCCATAGCACTACAAATACACCTGATGTGAGCTCAGCTCCTTTGTGCCAACTTTGGAAACATGGAGGCAGAAAGAGGAAGAGGGAGAGTAAAAGCAGCAGCAGGACGAGGAAGAGGACGAAGAAGAGGAGCAGGCAACAGTGACACTGCATCACCTCTCCATCCTCGGTCCCTAAAACACAGCCCTCATTATTCTCTTTCTGGACACACTTCATGACACAGTAGTCCAGGACGGGCCAGAGCAGCCCAGTTTGTCGTCATCTGGGATAATGTCAGTTTCCATCGGGCTGCTCTGGTCCAGGACTGGTTCACCAACCATCATAGATATTGCACTCAACTTGCCACCATACAGCCCATTTTTGAATCCATTTGAGGAGTTCTTTTCAGCATGGCGCTGGAAAGTGTATGACCGTCGACCACATGCCCGCATGCCTCTTCTGCAAGCCATGGAAGAGACATGCAGCGACATTGAGGTCCATACAGGGTTGGATACGGCATGCAGGGAGATATTTCCCCCGTTGCTTGGCAAGGGAGGACATTGCCTGTGATGTGGATGAGGTGATGCGGCCAAACAGGAGACAGGATCCACAGCCTAAATGTCTTCCAATCATTCCCTTACAACACTATGTTTTGTAGAACATTCTAGTTGTACCATGTCTTTGTGTATTTGTTTTTTTTTTTGCTTTTGCAAAAACCTAAAAAACAAAAAAAAAACGTTTTGAAATGGGATTGTTAGGTTCTGTTTCAAGAGTGTCATTTTGCCGTATAAGTTAGGAGTTTATCTCCATGTGCTGTGTCTTACTCTGCCTGTGTGTTAAGTTATGAAACAGTGAGCCAAAGTCTGCAACATGTGTGTAAGCATTCGGCAAAAACATCTTTCTAGTTCTGGGCCCCATGGTGCAAGAAAAAAAGGACAAAATTAGTGTCATCAGTTGTTCCACATAAACATAGCACAAAAATTAAGGACATTTGTATTTGGTCGATTATTTCTTTGTTGTAACAATGCTTCTTGGCAATAAATCTTATACCATTGGAAAGTCTGTTTATTTCCCTTTTAAATGGTGCTACATTTGTAAGGAACATGCATTTGTGGGATGAGCAGCAGAGCTGAGTATGTGTTGGGCCCATGAAAAATTTGCTTACTTTTTTTTTTCTTATACTTACTATTCTCCTCTCACCTTTATCATTAACACTTTTTGTAGGCCACTGAGTGTACATTATTAAAAAATGAATGATCATACCATTGTAGAGTGAAAAAGAATCTAGTCACAGTCAAAACGTTCCTTCCATTTATAAAGACCATGTACATCATGTCAGTCTTCAGCTGTCATTGTTCTGTGATTTAATGAGAGGAACACACACTACTTTGTCACAAAACCATTCATGAAGTTTGGTTCTGAAAATGTGACCAAATCTGCTGGATCATAAATATACATATAGTAACTTAAACGATCAATTTAGGTGTTTATAGTTACATAGTTACAATTATAATTGTGTGATTCAAACGTTCTTTGTAGCATGGCCTCTTAACTTCCTCTGATAATTCTGATTGATGACAGGTTGATAATAGGGCTCGTATTCAGCCACTAACACCAAGAAAGTCTTAACCTGTTCACACCCACCTATTTTCGGTAATTTTCGCCTATTTAGCATACCCAAGTGGAAAAGCTTATAACACAATAACTGCAAGTCCTAGATGGATGTATGATACTTCATTTGAAAGCTGACACCCTCTAGTTTCTGAAAATGGGCTTATTTAGCATGTACCATACCCACAACCTAAATGACGTCAGTTCAAACATGGCTCTAAAATATTTTTTTTGTCTTCGAAAATAATAGGTCATATTTGAATTGAATTTTAGACTTCTATGCCTAACCTTATGGGAGTTATGGAGTTTTTAGTCAGCAGTGCCACTGGCGTCCACAAACCTCTCCAAAACGTCTCCAAATGGCCAAATTGTGCCAAATGCTTTTACTCACTTTTGTGACACTAGAAACATTACTGAAGCATTTTGGTGACTATAAAACCTTTCTTCATGATTCAAAACATAATTTTTTCACACATTCATTTGATGGGTGGTTGGAGGGGTTCCCACACGCTTCTAGGTGGCCATATTGAGATATTGTCATGTGACAAGACACTAAAGAATGGTAACTATTATACAAAAATGACAGACTATACTGAACTGAATTTCAAACAAGGATTTTATTATCTTTCAATATACTATTACTGTATGTACAACTGTGCCAATATCAACAAAATATGAACGATGAATGAACTATATACAAAACAAAATAGAATATGAACTAAATATGAACAATATACAAAAACTCTAACATGTGTATAAAAGTAATAAGTAGTGGAAATGTCTAATAAAAACTTGTCTCCAAAAATGATGTACATACACCTGTACTGTAAATATAAACATAAAAAGTGCGCTGTGATGCGCAGTGGACATTTTGGGCCATTCTACATTTCATTTTGTGTGTGCCACTCATTGAAACAGTCCCTTGTGGCAACAAAACACAAGGGAACATCACACGTTGAACAGCCAACTGGTGTCTTTTTGTGGCAGAGTGTGCAGAGCCGTCTGCCGACACTGACTGCATCCCGCTTAGTCACTTTTTGTCCCTCTGTGAAATAATGCAGCTTGTGGGATGCTGCTGGGTTTGGGGGTGCAGTGATACCTGAGGTGGATGGCTGGATGTTGATGCGGATCCTTGGTCCACAAGCTCCTCAATAAGGGCCTGACGAAACTCTTTCTGCGTCACTGACCCCCTCTGACACTGCTGGTACAGGTACTGGTGGATGCAGAAGAGGATCGTTGGCACTTCTGCCGACCGCCTTCAGCAGGAGAGAGGGCTGGACGTCTGACTGTCTCACTTTGAGGCTCCCAACCCACGTCACTGCCTTTAGACTGTGACCTACAAAACACAATGCAAAGCACAAATGTTACAAAATATAATGAAAAAATATATAAATGCAATTCAACAGGGTGTTATTTATATAGGAAACAAATAAACACATATATATGATATTACATGTTACACAAAAAACATCAGGAAAATAGCTGTACATAAACAGAATAATTGAATTGGGGGAATATTCCCAGTGTCTGGTCAGTGAAGATCTAGTTCAATTTGCTTACAAGCTTGATCAAAAAAATCTAAATAAAAGGGAATTAGAGGCTCAAAATGAATTACATTATAGAATAGAATTACAAGGATTACATAACTTTAGTTGAGTAGCTAGCTAGCTAGCTAGCTAGCAAGCTAGGCTTAGCTAGGCTAATTAGGCCCTGGGGCGCTAACCATTTAGCATCATTTATGAAATTCTAATGTATACTGTACTGTTCACTGTAAGCATAAAAAAACCCCACCCACTAACTTTCAATCAAATTTCACTCATGGCTAAATAAATAAATCAAACATCATCAAAGATAACGTTACTCACCGATCTAAGATGGAGTCCAGGCCCTGAGCAAACATCTCCTCTCCGAGTCGTACACACTGTCTTCACTTTCATCAGATGATGCCATGATCAATTCCAGGGCTTCTTCCCGGACATATTTAGCTTTCTTTGTGGATTTCGCCATTGTGAACTGTGAAAATGGCCTTACAATAAAAGTTTAAATGTCCGCTGCGTCCCTTTACCGTGCGCCCCCTGCGTAAACTAAGCTCGTAAGCTCGAAGACGCAGCAAAATATCTCGGCTGCTACGTAACTGACCAGGGCATGCCTACCCTCGTTGGAAAGGTAAAATGATTGGCTAGAAGCCTGAATGATTGACATGTCGATAGCCAATACGCTGTCCCTATACTAAGGCAGCGAAAAACAGTAAACAAAGCCTATTGGTCCTTCAAACAGGGAGCGCTCAATCTACTTCACGGGCTGTGCTGGGGTGAAAACTGAACAGAAAAAGATGGGGACACTTTTATTTTGTAGCCAGCAAAGTGATGAAAACAAGCATACCCAACAACACCATACAGGAACTAGAGTAATTCCGATTGCGGCCGGGAAAGTATGGATTGTATTCGCCGAGCAAAGTTGGTAGGCAGTAAACAAATGGACTTTACAGGACGACATTCACAAGCTGGAGTAATTTTATGAAAAACCATTTTGATGCTTTTGATCAGTGGATTCTTACGGACAACTGGGATATACATAATTGAGGAATGGACACATATTACGGCTGTAGGGCTGCGACAAAGGTAGGGAGACGTCGTGTTTTTATTGCATCTCACGTTTACCATGCTGGTAAATATCAATGATTTATGGTTTGGTGCTCTTGATTTTTGCAAAATCAACTGGATGAATGAATAGCGTAGATTCTACCCTTTCTAACGACGTATAGTATGTCCGTATTGATGAAAGTTGAAGCGGGATACGTCACTGCGTAGTGTAGACATACAGTCACTTTTCTGCAATCGCCCGCCGGCGGGCGGGTGGGTGCGGAGAAGTTTAAGAGCTTGGCATTGATCTGAAAGAGCACATTATTGATTGGTAAGTCATTTGGAGCCATTTCAAAGCAGCTACAGGTCCCAAGATCAACTGTACAACAACTGTTTGTGAGTATAAAGTGCATGGCACAGTTGTGTCACTGTCACGATCAGGAAGAAAACACTAACCATCACCTGCTACTGAGAGAAACCTGGTCAGGATGGTCAAGAGTCAACCAAAAACCACCAAAAGCAAGTCTGCAATGAATGATTAGCTGCTGGAAGACAGCTGTCAGTGTCCACAGTCAGGTGAGTTTCACATCAACATGACTGAGAGGCTGCCGTGTTAGAAAGAAGCTCTTGATCCAGACACGGCACCTTATTTAACCAAACTTCATGAATGTTTTTGTGACAAAGTAGTTTGTGTTCCACTCATTCATCACAGAACAATGAGAGCTGTAGAAATCACTGGAACTGAAGACTGCCATGTTGTACATGTTATAAGTGGATGTAAACTTTTGACCCACTGTATGGGTGATTGCCCCTGAACATAGACACTGCATTAACTTTAAACTATTAGCTTTTTTCCATGCTCACATTAGATCTCCAGCACAGAATAAAATCAGTCAAGGCTCTCCAAACAGTCCAAGGGTATAAACACCCCAAATAAAAAAAAAACTCTATTCAAAACTTCCATTATTGTCTGCCTCTCACAACACTACTAGCAATGCTGTTATTGAGTTGGTGTTTTTAAAAGCTGTTAAAAAGCCATAATGGTTGAAAGGCCTGCGTCATAGTGCTGCTGTGGCAGCCTGGTTATGTTTCTATTTTCTGTGTTCTGCCTTTCCCCGCTCCTTTCTCCCTCACCTGCTCCTTCTCTGTGCGTGTGTCTGTGGGCGTGGCAGCTGCACCAGCAGAAGGGTGGCACACCTGAGGAGGACCAACTCGTCAGACACTTGCTGCGTCTCAATTCAGGGTCTTCATACTTCGGAGAAACCTGTGAGACCACATCAGCCGTTGTTAAATGGGACAGTCTAGCCTTTGGAGCATTTCCTGGTTGCGTCACCAGATGTTTTACCCTTACGTCACAATTTCTGCTTCTCAGGCCTGCGAAAGTGCCATTTTCTCTCTTTTTTTCTTCTTTTTCGGATATGCAAAGAATCTTGGGATATGTGAGGCCACAAAGGATAGTAGCCGTGCATCCTCCAAAAACAGGGAAAAGAAGGCCGCATTTGTGGACTGCATTTGGAGGAGCCTTTGAATTGGGACAGCCTTCGCGCGGCATAGTGACGTAATTGGCCTTCAAATGCGTCCTCCGAAAGATGCAGACCCTGAATTGAGACACAGCAACTGCCTTTATTTACCTGGTCCCTCCACCACTTTGGTTGTAAAACAATCTGACTGATTACATTTATTAGATAGACCCCATGTAATACCAGAGAAACAGAGATAATTGATGTGCCAATAAAGTCTCTTAGAATACTTCCCTTTTCATGAGCCTCCCATTATCATTGTTAATTTTCATTTGTGTACCTGTATTTGATTTATTATTAATGCATTTGGAGTAGTGCTGTTGTTTATGTGACAACAAAACTGAGCTTGCTTTGCTTTCTGCTAACCCCACCATCCTCAGGGTCAGAGCTGTGCTGTAGGTAAAATAATGTGTTTTTTTATATAGCACTAATGTTATAATTTAAGTTGCTGTGGTACATTTTACATATTTATATTGAAAAAATTGTACAGTTCAACAAAAAGTATAAGTGCCGTGCTGAACTGTTGTTTTGATATGCATGATATTCTATAATAGTGGGGTGGCTTAAGAGCATAATTCCAAAGAATTGTGCACTTTGTGATAAAAGCGTGAAATTTGGTACACTTATAGCCAAACACAGCCCGAAAAAAAATAGATATCGGGCCATCATAAATTTTCAATATGGCGGCCGTGGCAGCCATTTTTCAAAATGGCCACCATTGACTACCATTTTCATGTGAATTTTCTTTTGTGTGTTGATTATAATATGATATTGATCATATAGTTAGCCACATTTATTCACCTCTTTGGAGTTTGTACATGAATGATACAAATAAATTTCAAGATGGCTGTTATTTTTCAAGATGGCCACCATGACTGGTTTGAAAATCATTACTGCTTCAAAGTTGCATGGATTCCTGTGATATGAACGATATTGGGATCAAATGACACATTTTTGTGATTAGGAATTCAGGTGGAAACTTTAGTATTTAGCCTATTTGGAAGCGCACAATGCAGGATAGGCCTAACTGACAATAGTAACTGTCCAAACATGGGGTCAATCGTGGAAGACTCTCAATGTTTAAAAGGCCTGCTAAAGTCAGGGGCAGCAAGAACAGGAGCACTAGCCAACAGTGCTTTCAGGCTCTCAAAGGCGAACTGACACATCTCTGTCCAAACTAAAGGAACCTTAAGACTAAGCAGATTAGTCAAAGGGGACGCAACAGTGGCAAAATTCTTGCAGAAACTTCGGTAATAACCTGCTATGCCAAGAAAATGTTTCAAGTCACGCCTGGAACTGGACGCACCAAAATTCACAATGGCCTCCACTTTGGCCTCAATGGGACAAACCTTTCCATGACCAACCACTTTTCCCAAATATGTTACGGTGGCCTGTCCAAATTCACACTTGGCTAAGTTCAAGGTCAAATTGGCAACAGCTAGCCTGTCGAACACCTCTTCCAGCTGAGCTACATGCCGAGACCAGGAAGAACTGTAAATCACCACATCATCAAGATAGGCTTCACAATCTGCAACTCCCTTCAATACTTTATTTACCAGACACTGAAACGTAGCTGGTGCATTCCGCATCCCGAAAGCCATGACAGTATACTGACAGAAATCGTCTGGTGTCACAAAAGCAGAGATTTCACGAGCTCTGTCAGTTAGAGGGACTTGCCAGTAACCTTTTAGAAGGTCTAGCTTGGTAACAAAAACTGCAGATCCCACCCTGTCAATACAATCATCCAGTTGGGGAAGAGGGTAACAATCAGGCTTGGTAACAGAATTAACCTTGCTAAGGTCAGTGCAAACTTCTCAACAAGCAGGCACGGGGAGCTGCATGGCCTAGCACTAGGTTCAGCAATGCCATGTTGTAGCATATAATCTACTTCCTTACGTAAAAGCTGTCGCTTAACAAGATTCGCTCTGTAAGGATGCTGCTTAATAGGAGCAGCATCACCTACATCCATGCTGAAGAACGTTTTTGGTTGTCGGCACATCAGCGAACAGGGCAGGATGCTTATCAATCAACTCAGCGCTATCAGAACGTTTTGGAGAATCCAAATAAGAAAGATGGACATCCAAGTTAGTCAAAATTTTAGAATTTGGCAACCTACCCTGAGAAAATTCTGGACTAACAGTAACATTAAAATCTGGAACAACATCACTGTCCTCTGAAACAACGACAGTGTCTTCATCTACATGAATTGAAGTGTTCAACACAGCAAGAGTTTTCACATCGGAGAGCATGGGCTGGTTCCTCTCGCAGTGAGGTTTCAAAAGGTTCACATGGCATAAGCGTGCCTTTCGTCTACGATCTGGAGTCTTAACCAAGCATTCACACTCACCAACCTGGTGGTCAATCACATATGGTCCACTATATTGATCCTCTTCACAGTAACAGAGAGGTGCAGTCTAAAGTAGCTTTTTTGCACTTTCACTGTTTAACACAACCCTTCTTACATTTGCAGGAGATACGTTCATAGCTGGACTGGCCTGCATCAGGCAATCATGTCCAAAATGGTTCTTAATGACCCTCAGATGCCTTTGACCAGCCCCATCTACAAGGAGAAGGACACTTTGGCACTGACTCCAGCATCTGAACCCATACATGGCCTCCTTGATAGACTGCCCTCTTAACATGCTCCTTTAGGGCAGCCTTTGTTGGAGGGATTGACTGCACATTGTGCCTCTTTGCAAAACACTTCCTCCTAGCTTGGTCTATGTCTAGTGTGGATGTGCTGGTTCGATCATAGAACAGGATTATAAACCTTTCAATAGTTGCCATTACCTCCTGTAGAATGTCATGTGGGGGAGAGGACAATTCTAATAGGGCATTTGTAAGCTCTGGAAAGACAGCCCACACAGCCCATGCAGTCTTTTTCCCATGCCCAGCAAAGCTTGATACCGTGTCACAGCCAGTAAAAGCATGAAACACTGGAAGAGCATGTGCCTTCTCAGGCCCAAGTGCAGCTGAGATTTCATGGGCTGCTAGGTATTGTAAACTCTTTCCAGTACCAAATGCCAACCAAAGCTTATTCTCTGCCTTTAGAGCTTGAGCTGCTGCCACAGCTAGAACCACAACATCGGTATCAACAGTTTGGATCATAATTTTCTGGTGACCATTTTGTACTGCATGGGCCACATGTCACAACATACGAGGGTCAGCTTCCTCATGTGTGCATTGAGAAATTGAGGACAGATCAGCAAGGGGTGGCTTGCTGAGGACAGCAGTCCACCATTTGAAACGTGGCATTAGCATGTTAGCATGTTAACTATTTATGTGGAACAGGGTGTTAATGGGAAAATAATATGGGTTTTTCTAAAATAACTTTCATTTATCTACTTTCAAGCCTAAATAAAGCAGACATGGTTCTGTGATATCTGCCTACCAAGTAGTCTTATATTAACAGCAATCCACCATTTGAAACGCGGTATTAGCACATTAGCGCGTTAACTATTTATGTGGGTGTCAATAGGGGAAAAATAAGGTTTTTTCTTAAATAAGTTTTATTTATCTAGTTGTTAGCTATTTGTGATAACAAAACAAGTTTTAAAATACGTTTTATTTATCTAGTTGTAAGCCTACCTAGAGCCGAGTGTTTGACAAATATGAACTCGAGGCATGTTGCAATTGTCAAGTCATATCTGATCTTTCCAATGAATTGAAGGACTTGAAGGTGACATCAACATGTCACTATTTTTGAGACTTAGGTATTTGTGAAGTTTAAGGAAAAAGATTGAAATTAAACTAAATTCTATTTAGCTAATTTTAACTAGCACCACTTACATTTGTGTGTGATATCTGTACGTTAATGGTGGCCATCTTGAATTGTGAGGACAAAGGAAGATTCTGGGCTTATTACACATTGCAGATTTTATTTCTGCATGATAAAATGTCTAATTATTTATGGAGATCGACCATTTGATATGCAATATAAAAAACTTTATTACAATTGCAATGTTCATGCTGATCGTGGCAATCATCTTGAATTTTTATTGATTTATATGTATTCTTCATGTATGAACTTACTGGTAAATAAATGTAACTAACAAGATCATCAACATCATATTTTATACCATGCAAATAAGAAAATTGATCTAAATACTGTTGTCAGTGGCTGCCATTTTTAAAATGGCCACCATGGCCGCCATGTTGAAAATTCACGATGGCCCGATATCCAATTTTTTTCAGACTTCCTTTGGCCTTAACTGTGCCAAATTTCATGCTTTTATCACAAAGTGCACGATTTTTCAGCTAAGCCGCCCCACTATAATAGTATTTCAGTACAAATTATTGTTGTTTGGCTAGGAGATTTTTTAGATGCGTTCCTTGTGACAAGAACTGCAATACAGACGAAACTGAACAGTTAAATTAGGAGAAAATGAAACTCTGAATTAGGAAAAAAACTGAAGGTGAAAAAGAAGAACACAACACTCCTCAGAAAATTGAATTCTTAAAAGATTTATGTCTTTGCAATATGTATTTCACTCGTTGACATCAATTTTCCTCGCATGGGAAAGCAAAATATAACAGATTCTGCCCAGATGCATTTGAATTTCCTAAGCTTTAAATCAATTTTAAAGCTTTTAAAATGTTTAGAGTTTTACTTCCTTGCAAGCCAAATTTGGATTAAAATTCTATTTCCTCTTCACAACTTTAGAACTAATTCAATTCAAACTCAAGAGCTGAAGTGGAAAGCATGAATGAGGTATACTATATATTGGAGCTCAACATTTCCCTGATATGTGTGCCTGTGCAGCTATTGGGGTTTTCAAACAGCTACTGGAGGTGGAGAGAAACCTTTTGCTGAATACATGCCATCTGACCTGAACATCCCACAGCCCTGACTGCTACCACATAGACACATACACACACACACACACACACACACACACACACACACACACACACACACATAGACACACAAACACACACGCACACGCGCACACACACACACACACGTGCACACACAAAGTCACATCTCCAAGAAGACCCTGACAAGCAAGACATGAGTTAATCTTCATATCTCTGGCGCAAATGTTGCTCTATCTGCCAGGAACTGAACAAACCCATCTTCAGCAAATAAACTGTAGCAGGCTGTGGGCTTATCAGGAAAGGCTGGACACTTTGCCTGGGGCTCAGGGATAGCTCTCTCTTTGACCTGTGACACTGTGCATGCACGCACACACACACACACACACACACACACACACACACACACACACACACACACACACACACACCTGTGGAACACAGCCAAAATGTCAATAGGCAGCATTATCGGCCTGCAGATACCTTTCCTGTATATAAACTAAATGAATACATACATTGATAAAATATTTCAGTACAGAGAGAATAAAGTAGAATAAAATGGTAATTCTATCTACTGGTTTTAGTAGGTGAAAGTGAGTTGCCCTTAGTTATACTGACCACATGTTTAGCCTTTCAAATGAACTGTGCAAATCCATATGGAATATCCTTGAACTATCAATTTGCCTGTTTGCTAGTCAACTCTGAATCAAGCCTGTGATAAAAAAGTTACAAGAGCTGAAAGTAAATAAGCTCAGCTTTAAAGGATAGGCTCAGAGACTATCTTAACACAATAACCACATACGTATGTTGGTTGTTGAGCTATCAGTAACTGTAATCATCCTCCCTCAACATACTGGTCATGACAGATCATTCATAGGCTGACATTTGTAGTACATGAATGTAATTTCTAATAGGGTTGGGCCTTGTGTCTAGTAGGCTCATTCAGAAATCCATTGATGGCATTTCTGAAACATTGCCTGCATCTGGCTTGCTTGTGACTTTATAAGTAAAACACAGAAACTTGTGAAAATGGGTGTGTTGGAATAGGGTTGGCTGTTCTAGTGACAGAGACAATGGGTCCCTCAGATGGTACACCGTATTCAGACTCCCCTCACACAGAATTGTTCTGAGTCGTTGAATGCTGAGCTGAGCAGATTTTTGTGGTATTTACAAGTATAGTTGCTTTGCAGAGTCCATTAATTGCTGAACACCTCAAAGGACATTACCCTGCCTATACTATGGAACTTAGCAATGGGAGATAAACTAGTCTGCTCAGCTTGTAGATCCATTCAGCTCAAAAATTAGCCAAAAAGCTAATGTAATGCTAGCGAGATTCAAAGTCAGTAAACACTACGTACAATTGACAAACAAATATAATTTGACATTATGTTTAACAAGAAGAATATTTTGCAGCCAAAGTGATATCTTTTGACAAACAAATAATAGTCCATGTGTACTGTCAGCAGTAGCGAGTTGAATACCGGGTGTCAGTTGATCGCTTGTGTTCAGAGGGATGGTGTAGGCTACTTCCTGCAGCTTGTGTGTTGGGTTCATGAGAACTATATTTAGCAGTTTCATGGGTGTCTGTTTATTTTAAATTAATGACACCCTGCGGCTCATCACCCAGTCACCCAGACTATGGTATAACATATAATAACTCAGGTCTGGGTCCTGTCTCGACATATTCACTGTCTGACCTTGCTTGCCAGTATTTTTCAGCTGAGAGTTATTTTCAGGTTGGTATCTCGTATCTAGTCTCTCTCGATTGACAATAATGATAGTTAGGAGAGAGGGAGGGTGAGTCAAAGAGAAAGAGAAGGAGATAAAGCTGAAGAGGAGATAAAAACTTGTCATACATGACATAACCAGAGAGTTTTTGTTGGTGAGGTAATTGAGGATCTGGAAATGAAACAGCGAAGTTTAAGAAACCACCAAAAGAAGTTGTATTTTGCCAGTAAAATGGCTGTGGTGTTGTGCATGTGTGTGTGTGTGCTCACACTGTCCAGCTTCCTGATTAATTGATCTTAGTATGGACTGTGTGTGGGCCCTCAAACAGAGACCTCTGTGGTGCTACTTTTCACAAAGCTTTGTTTTTTTTCAAGCTGGAGACCCCATTGGCAACCAGACACACACACACACACACACACACACACACACACACACACACACACACACACAACAATCTTCCTGGACTAGCTTGGGTGGGGAGCTGTGGAGGTAGGCGGGAGAAGAGAGCCTGAATTTATTAAGCCCACACCAACCATTCAAAGTACGCCAGCAACCACCATGTAATGAATCTCCAACAAGAAATAAATAACTGCTGTGTCTTTGAGTCTCAGGCTGAAATATAAGAGGCGGGGGTGGAAGTAGTACCAATGAGACAGGGAGGAAGGCAAGGCTTTGGGCGAGATGCTGCAGTAATTCTTTGGAGGCAGCTTGTTTGTTTGGGAAGATAAACAGTGCATCTCCAGTGTGATGATAATTCACATATGCAAAAACAAAGAAGTTAAAGTGAAGACAAATGAAGGACAGATGTATAAATATAGCAGATAATTCATTTGTTTTATATTAAAGTAGCATGCTTTTCTGACAAGACTTGGGATTTATAGGATTTCTTCCTTGTAGATGTTCTATGCATGAAAAACAGTTTAATTAGATAATCAATTGCCCAACTAGACAATTATATTCATTATATCTGTGTCTTATATGTCTTCTACAAGTGATCATGTTTATGATGATGAACGGACACTGTTCTTGGATAATTTTTTAATCCAAAAATGACTGAAGACTTTGGGCCTGTACAGACAAAGGAAAAGTTCACCAAAAATTGAAAGATTTCTGAAGTTTCACAGTTAAACCGCACTGCAGCATTTTCTACTTACCAACTGAAATAGATGGCCAAAAGACAACAACACTGTTTTTCCATGAATGCCTCAGAAATGTTGTTGTGTGGACTACAAAACTTCACCCAACTTTCCACCTGCAGGGGGATGAGTAGATACTGGCTGAATTTTCATTTTGGGTTAACTGTTCCTAGAGTCTCTCTCTCTATCGTACAATCATGTTACCAGCAATGTTGAATGCTTCAGAGCCACAGTATACATAGAACTGTATTATCCCATTCAAATGCAATAATTGGACAGCCAATTGGTCTAGTGTGATCTGCAAACCTTTGGAATACTCTACTGAAACGAAGAATTGAACTCCATACAGCATTTAAAGTCAAACTTAAAATAGTTTTAAAATCTACTCAGATTTTAACCTTGGTTCCAAATAGGAGGAAGGTTGCATATGATTGTGACAAAGCTGGAACCAATGTCTCAAAGTGATATTTGGTAAAGCTAAGGATGGTGTGGATCAGATGGCACAGGTGTGGGATTCACACATAATCAGGCCATCGAAGATGTTACAGCCCCAGTGCTGTGGGTGTGTTCTGTGTTGTGTTTTGTTTGTCCTATTCAGTGGCCACCCTCATACTCCCCCTGAAGTGAAGTGCCACACCTGAGGCTACTTGCCAATTAGGCTGTGTGGTACAAAGTGGTTTTCTTTATCTTGGTTAGTTATTGTTTTTCATTGGTACAAATAAAGCAGTTTTTGAGTTACCATTACCTACTGTTTCTTTCCCCTCCTACACCCGGTTTTATTTCAACTATGTTACTCCCTTCATCCCTTGGCCATATGGGGACATAACAAAATTGGAGGATTGCTGAAGGAGCCTGAGAACTTTAGTGAATTTTTTTTCCATCTGCGGTAGCTTTGGTGGTGGGTGCTGGTTGTCCAGAGGTTCATGGCCGTTCAAAGGTAGATGGTCGGTTAAAGCTCCAGATAGCTCGTCTGCAGTTAGACCAGCAGAAGGGAGGAATGAAAGTTTGAGCTCAGGAGGGAGTTGGAGCTCAAAAGATTCGAGGTGGAGACAGAGACTCCTATTAAGAAGCACCAGCTGGAACTGCAGAAGGAAATGGTCAGCTGTCCTGGCAGTTTCCGGTAGTCTGATAACACCTTCGATGTCAGTAGGAATATTTCTTTAGTTCCCCTGTTTCATGAGCGCGAGGTTGAGTCATATTGCGGCTGCTTTACGCTGGCCGAGGGATGTGTGGGCCATTTTACTACAGTGTATGCTAACCGGCAAGGCTCAGGAAGCTTGTTCTTCTCTTTCGGTAGAGGACAGTCTGAGCCAACTGATGTGCTAGTTACTCAGACTTCTGTGCCGCAGTAGGCTGGTAATTTAGAGAAGTTGTGTTTCTTTTGTCATAAGCCTGGTCATATAGTGGCTGATTGTGAAGCTTTAAAGCGAAAGCAGCAAGCATCGCCTTTAAGGGGGCTCAAAGATGTTGGGCTCATTAAGACTGTGTCACTGGTAGGTCAACCTAATGTTTCAGGTGAGCCTGATGCATGTTTTAAGCAGTTCATCTCTAAAGGTTATGCTTTCCTCACAAAAACATCGTCCAGGAGTGTTGGTAGCTAAGGCACTGACTCGAACGCAGTCTCCTAAGCAGACCCACACTGCACGTGATTCATTGTTTTATGTCCCAGCTGATAGGTTGTCCCCTGCTGTTGACTCAGTGGTTTGCTCGTTCCAGAAGCCCAACACCAGGCTACCCCCATCCCTGGAAAAGTGTACTGTAGCGAGGAAGAATGTTGGGGATTGTAGGAAACACAAATGTCGTGTTAACAAGGATGAGTTATTGCCCAGGTGGGTTTCACAGATATTGGCATATGTATTGTCCGATATGCACCGATATGAAAACTTTATATTTAAAAACTATGATGCAGAAAAACATGCTTGGGGTAATTTAAAATTGGTGTAATGATATCGTTTGTCCACCAGAGTGTTCCTGTGTCTCTGACTTCCGGCCGGCACGATCTGCTCTGTGCAGCTTGTTGCGGCTCCTGTCAAAAATAGACCAGGCAGCCAGAACTTGAAACAGCTGTGCCCGGCTTGACTCCACAGTGAGCCGGAGCTGATTGCGGCCGCCTGTGATTTGTACCACACTATCTGCTACTAGCAGATGGAGAGTGATGGCAGGTTAACAAGGGGGATGCTTTTTGGTAATTTTGCTAACAAGGGGGACGGCATCCCCCCCTCAAATCGCCTACTGAGCAAGAGGGTCAAAGTTCAAGCGCATCATGACAAAGTAGCATGTCCCCTTTTTAATGCAATACTGCAGGCATGAGTATGTACTTTATAAGGGCAGCTACAGTACATACTAAAAGTAAAACATAATTTGGAATGCACCCTGTGTCTGACTGAGTCTCTCTATGGTGCAGAAACATTTAAATATGGTGTCACTGAGTCTCTCTGTGGTCCTGAGGCCTTCAAACCCAGCCTTACAGTCTCCCTCCATGGTTCTGAAACATCCTCTCTTTCTTTCTCCGCCAGGCTGAGACATTAAAACATAGTGGTTCTGTCTGTCATCTTCCACTTTCTCCGTCTCTGTCCTTGGTGCTGGAACACTGAACCCCTGCCTCTCTCTCTCTGCATAGTGCATTTCAAACCATGAGACAGCATGCTGTTTAATTAAAGTAGGGACACAAGCATGATCTTCTTCACGACACCTCGGCTTGTTTAAGGTTTGATGTTTTGACAGCCGCCACTCAAGTCTCACATAACACAGCAGACACAAAAAACACCACACTATCAGACCTTAAAGGGATAGTTCGGGTTTTTTGATATGAATCTGTATGGCATCCCCGTCAGCAGTGTCGTGCATCAACACTGACTTACCTCCGACAGTGTCCTGTGCGCCGAGTTCTTGCCCGGCTTTGGTGCTGATGAAAGTAGTCCGGCAAGTTGTCTGGGGTCATGAAAATAAAGCCTTTTTTCTTCTCAAAACAAATGTGTTCAAAAGAGTGATTAATTTGCATCATGAAACCGTTGTCCACGAAAAAGTCAGACCTCATAATCGCTTGGTGCTATTTTCTCTGCATTCGTATCACTGCGCTGCTGCTGATGTCAGCCTGTTTCACTGTGTTTACTGCTCAGAAAGTTAACAACATGTCTGACTAAGACACCGACGATCATGAAGACCTTAGCACAGAGCCAAGGGGGTATCTTTATGAACCCGAATACACTGATGCCGAAATTCGCCAGATGGAGTTAGAACGGGCAGAGAGAGAGACAGGACGGACAGAGAAGTGGTACAGGTTGAAGCTAGAGCCACAGCTGGAGCCGTGAGAGACCGGTTGACAGACAGGTGGTGCACTTGTTTTCAGTGTCAAATAATGCCCACAGGGGTGGAGTGCTACTGCTGCCATGAATGGGATCTCATCATGCCACAGCTTATAAACTTATCGCTAGCTAGCTCTCACGTTAGCTCTCTCGCGTCGCTGTGGTCGTTGGTCCAAGCACGTAAAACACTGCCAAACAACTGAAAAAAGTGTTGGATTCGTGCGCGGCTGTCAGCTGGCGGCAGCACGCAGTGATACGAATCCAGAGAAAATAGCACCAAGTGATTATGAGGTCTGATTTTTTCATGGACAACGGTCTTGTGATGCAAATTAATCACTCTTTTGAACACATTTGTTTTGAGAAAAAAAAGGCTTTATTTTCGTGACCCCAGACAACTTGCCGGACTACTTTTGTCAGCACCAAAGCCGGGCAAGAACTCGGCGCACAGGACACTGTCGGAGGTAAGTCAGTGTTGATGCACTACACTGCTGACGGGGATGCCATACAGATCCATATCAAAAAACCCGAACTATCCCTTTAACAATAAAGGTGAATGCAATAAATTAACTTAATGACATGACAGGGTGGGAAAAATGCATTCAGATATACATTTGTCATGGCATGGCCATTTTTGACCTGTCCCCCATTTGCAGTTTTGTAAAAAGTCATCTTAAATAATACTTGAGTAAAAGTAACAGTAACAGTAACAGTGTCAAAATATTAATTTGGTAAAAGTGAAAGTCACCCACAGAAACAGTACTTGAGTAAAAGTCATACATTTAAATACGTTTATTATCAGTGTTTTTTTTTAATGTAATTGTTTATAAAAACAAATACATTTTAAATGCATTCCTACACTCTGATGTAGCATGCAACCTGCAAAGTAGTGGCTAGTAACAAAAGTTCATATTTGATTCCAAAATAGTGGAGTGGAAGTGAAGCAGAAAACTAAAATACATAAGTACAAATCACTCAAAATTGTACTTAAGTACAATATAAATGAAGTTCAAGTAACTGTACTAACACTATCAGTCAAAGGTTTGGACACACCTTCTCATTTAATGTTTTTTCTTTATTTTCATGACTATTTACATTGTAGATTCCCACTGAAGGCATCAAAACTATGAATGAACACAGATGGAATTATGTAGTAAACAAAAATGTGTGAAATGACTCTAAATATGTTTCATATTTTAGATTCCTCAAAGTAGCCACCCTTTGCTTTGTTGACAGCGCTGCAAACCCTCGGCCTTCTCTCAATGAGCTTCATGATGTAGTCACCTGAAATGGTTTTCACTTCACAGGTGTGCCTTGTCAGGGTTCATTTGTGGAATTTCTTGCCTTCTTAATGGGGTTGGGACCATCAGTTGTGTTGTGCAGAAGTCAGGTTGGTGCACAGCTGACAGCCCTATTTGACAACTGTTAGAATTCATATTATGGCAAGAATCAATCAGCTAAGTAAAGAGAAACGACAGTCCATCATTACTTTAAGAACTGAAGGTCAGTCAGTCCGTAAAATTGCAAAAACTTTGAATGTGTCCCCAAGTGCAGTCGCAAAAACCATCAAGCGCTACAATGAAACTGGCTCATATGAGGACCGCCCCAGGAAAGGAAGACCAAGAGTCACCTCTGCACACAGAGTTCTCGTACCAGACACATCTCTACATCAACTGTTCAGAGGAGACTGTGTGAATCAGGAGTTTACGGTCAAATAGCTGCTAAAAAAAGCAACAAGCAGAAGAGATTTGTTTGGGCCAAGAAACACAGGGAATGGACATTAGACCAGTGGAAATCTGTGCTTTGGTCTGATGAGTCCAAATTTGAGATCTTTGATTCCACCTGCCGTGTCTTTGTGTGACTCAGAAAAGGTGAACGGATGGTCTCTACATGTATGGTTCCCACCGTGAAGCATGGAGGAGGAGGTGTGATGGTGGGGGGCTGCTTTGCTGGTGACACTGTTGGGGATTTATTCAAAATTGAAGGCACACTGAACCAGCATGGCTACCACAGCAACCTGCAGCGACATGCCATCCCACCCGGTTTGCGTTTAGCTGGACCATCATTTATTCTTCAACAGGACAATGACCCCAAACACACCTCCAGGCTGTGTAAGGGCTATTTGACCAAGAATGAGAGTGATGGACTGCTGCGCCAGATGACCTGGCCTCCACAGTCACCTGACCTAGACCCAATCGAGATGGTTTGGGATGAGATGGACTGCAGAGTGAAGGCACAAGGGCAAACAAGTGCTCAGCATCTCTGGGAACTCCTTCAAGACTGTTGGATAATCATTTCAGGTGACTACCTCATGAAGCTCATCGAGAGAATGCCAAGAGTGTGCAAAGCAGTAATCAAAGCAGAGGGTGGCTATTTTGAAGAAGCTAAAATATAATAATAATGATACATTTTATTTATACAGCGCTTTTACAGCTCTCAAAGACGCTTTACATAAAACCAAATACAGAGGAAAAATACATAAGTGCTCAGTGCAAAGAGGAAGAAAGAAAAATAAATGAAAAGTACATAGAAGGACAAACAAACAATGTGCAAAAAACTGTGTGTTTGTGATTACGAAAACTGATGAGGGGCACAGAGAAAGACAGCTATTGTTGCAGATTAAAAGCAGATTTAAAAAGGTGGGTCTTGAGTAATGATTTGAAGGTGGATGGGTTAGAACAGTCACGGATGTGTTTGGGGAGGGCGTTCCAGAGGGAGGGGGCGGCTATGGAGAAGGCTCTGTCACCCCAGGTGCAGTGCTTGGTCCTAAGCGGGTGTGAGAGGAGGTTTGCATCGGATGATTGGAGGTTGCGGGAGGGAGTGTGGTGGTGGAGCAAGTCTGTGAGGTAGGAAGGGGCCTGGTTATGGAGGGCTTTTTGGGTGAGGAGGAGGAGCTTGAAGTTGATTCGATGTGGGACAGGGAGCCAGTACAAGTTTTACAGAACAGGGGTGATGTGTTCGTGGGAGCGGGTGTGGGTGAGGAGGCGGGCAGCCGAGTTTTGAATGTACTGAAGTTTGTTGAGAAACTTGGATGATGAGCCATAGAGGATGCTATTGCAGTAGTCGAGTCGTGAGGTGATGAATGCATGGATGTGAGTTTTGGCGGCAGAGAAGGAGAGTAATGGACGAAGGCGAGCAATGTTCTTGAGGTGAAAGAAAGCAGTTTGGGTGAGGCGGCTGATGTGATGTTCAAATGAGAGGTTATTATCGAAGATGATACCAAGGTTACAGATGAACGGGGAGGGTGACAGGGTGGTGTTATCAATGCTAAGGGAGAAGTTCTGGGTCGATGTGGCGAGGGATTTTGGGCCGATGAGTATGATTTCAGATTTGTCACAGTTCAGTTGAAGGAAGTTAGTTTGCAGCCATGATTTTAGTTCTGTCAGACAGTTGGTGAGGGTGGAGTGGGTGACAGGGGTGATGGATTTTGTAGAAATGTAGATTTGAATGTCGTCAGCGTAGCAGTGGAAACGGAGACCATGACGGCGGATGATGGAACCAATGGGGAGTAGGTAGAGGATGAAGAGAAGAGGACCAAGCACCGAGCCCTGGGGGACGCCTTGAGGGAGGGGGACAGTGGAGGAGGTGCATTTGTTGATGTGGATGAACTGATGTCTGTCGGTGAGGTATGATTTAAGCCAGGAAAGAGCAGAGCCAGTGATGTTGAGTGATGTTTGTAGGCGGGACAGGAGAATGGAGTGGTTGATGGTGTCGAAGGCTGCAGTGAGGTCAAGGAGGATCAGTATGTTGAGGTGCTCAGAGTCTGCAGAGAGGAGGAGATCATTTTTAATTTTTAAGAGAGCGGTTTCGGTGCTGTGTTGTGGGCGGAATCCAGATTGTAATGGTTCATACAGTTCATGTAGGCCGGGTTTTTTGAGGATGGGGGTGACAGCAACCAGTTTCAGGGTTTGGGGAACATAGCCAGAGGTGAGGGAGGAGTTGATGATGGTAACAATGAGTGGGGAGATTGCTGGGAGACAGAGTTTGTTAGTGATAGTGATGATGGGGAGGAGTTCCAGGGGGGAGACGAGAGTGAACTGTGAAAGGGGTGGAGAGGTCGGGGCAGCAGGAGGTTGAGAGTCAGAGGTGGCTAAAGTCTTGGGGTTGTTGGAGCCAGAATGGATGAGCTGTGAGTAGTAGGTGGACCGGGCAGAATTGAGGGCATTTTTGTAGTCTGAAAGGTGGTCTGTGTAGGCATGGAGATGAACTGTGAGAGTGGTTTTCTTGTATTGTCGCTCAAGCTGACGTTTACGGGTTTTCATTTGACGGAGTTCGGGAGTGTACCAGGGAGCTGTGTGAGTGAATGCGACAGTTTTCGTTTTTAGGGGAGCCAGTTTATCAAGACAGATGGACAATGTGTTGTTGTAGTATGAGACCAGGTAAGAGGGGCATATAGTTGGAGGGGGGGTGGATGCGGACAGAGTATTGGCCAGCAAGTCAGAGAAAGCTGAGGGGTTGATGGACTTGATGTTACGGAAGGTTATGTTGCGTTTGAGCTTTGGGGGAGGGACGGGGGCGATAAAGTCCATGGGGATGGCCAGATGGTCCGAGATGTGGAGGTTGAGACTGGAGAGTTGGTGGAGAGTGAGACTGGCTGAGCAGACTAGGTCCAGAATGTGGCCATGACAGTGGGTGGGGAAGTTGACGTGCTGGGTGAAGTGAAGGCAGTGAAGCAGTTCCAGGAGGTATATTGCACTTTTGCAGTTTGGGTCATCAATGTGGATGATGAAGTCGCCAAGCAGGAGAATTGAGGGGGATGTGGCGGATAGCTGGGTGAGGAAGACGGCGAGGTCAGAAAGGAAGGAGTGGTTTGGTTTGGGAAGAAGGTAGATGATGGTGGTGACCAGGGAAGTGGGACCAGGCAGTTTGAGGACAACATGTTCGAAGGACTGAGCAGGAAGGATGGAGATTGTGGAGATTTTTAAGCTTTTCCTGAAAATGGCAGCAACTCCCCCCTGATGGGCGGGGTTTGTCGATGTAGGTGTAGCCAGTGGGTGTGGTTTGGTTCAGGGAGAAGTAGTCCAGAGGTCTGTGCCAGGTTTCAGTGAGGCAGAGAAAGTCCAGTTTATTGTCAGTTGTCGAGTTCATGTAGGCTGGCACTTTTGTTAGTTAGTGAGCGGGTGTTGAATAGGGCAAGTTTCAGGTGTTTAGGGGTTGGAGTAGAGTGGGGAGTGGCAGGAGTGCAGAAAATGGGGCACAGGTTTTTGATATCTACAGTCTTGGATGTACAGCGTGGGCTAGGTGGTCTGTGTGATGTGATGGACTGTATGGGGAAAGTCTCAGGTGGGAGGGTTAATGATTGATTGGGTCGGACGGGGGCGCTGGTGAGCGGAGGTGTGCTCTGTGCTGCTGTTTGCACGGGGTGAAGAAGAGTGGCTGCGGAGGGGGTGTGTGGTGTAAATAGTCAGTCATGTGGAGCAGAATGTACAGTGTGCTGAATATTGGCTGCAAGCATGCGACTTCCAGTGGTGGTTGGGTGAATGCCATCGGACATGAAGAAAGAGGGGCGGTTCCAAAAAAGATTAAAATTGTCCACGGAGTTAAAACCCAGGGGCCAGTTGTTCACAGGTAATCTGATCAGATTTTGGTAATCAGATTGGACCAAATCTTGAAAATGGGTTGTTCAAAAGGGAAAGAAGGATTCTGAAATCAGATTAGATCACGGAATCCAATCCTAGTTTTAAAAAACAGGATTATCTTGATCCCAACAGGAGGTAGGATTTCAAGGTGGATTTCAGGAAGAAAATCTAGTAGAACTTTAAAATTGGTCAAATAATACATTTTTATCATTTAGTGTATATACTTTTACTTATATTTTGCACTTTATCACTGTAACGGTTAAACAAGTAAAGTAGATAAAGTAGACATAGGCTACCAATTAAGCCTTCAGGGTATAGTAAAGTGAAAATAAAATAAAAATGAAATTGATGATCTTGTCCCCATGAAACAATCCCCCCAAACAGATTTTAATAACAAACAAAAATAATATATTACATTTTTCTGTCATTCAACACTGTATATTAATTTCAAAGAAACAATCATCAGAGATGAACCTGTCAAAAATAATTTCTAACAATTGCATCCCTTACTACACGTCCAGTCAGTCCCTCATTCTGACAGAACGCCAGAGGTTGGTCTGGTTCTTCAACAGGCTCAGGTGCATCATAAACATCACCACAGAGAGGGACATTGCGCCTGGTAGCGATGTTGTGCAGGACAATACACGCAAGTATTATGTTGCATGCTCCCTGTGGCTCCACTCGCAAGTAGTTAAGGCATGCAAAGCGTCTCTTCAGAACTCAATTTAAATGCTCAACTGCACATCTTGTTTTGCAATGAGCAGTGTTGAAAGCGTGCCTGTGCAGGTGTGGTTGCTGCAAGAAAAGGAGTCATCAGCCAGGAGTGGATAGGCACTGTCTACTAATATTATGCCATCCGATCGGTTGGTTTAGAGCACTGGTAATCCGGATTTGGTAATCTTGAAAACTGTGTATCCGGATCAGGGTGATCCAATCCAATGTTGCTTTGAAAAAACGGCATAAAAGTAAGATGGATTACCTGATCCTGAATAGCAAAAAATGGGATTTCCAAATCCGGATAATTTTGATCCAGATTAAATGCTTTGAACAACTGGCCCCAGAGCGCCTCAGGCAGGTTTGAGCCAAGTGTTCAACAGGAGCAGCCTGGAGAAACGCACTTTTGGTCAGTTCGGTGGCACCCCGAGCCAGGTCGTTGGTCCCTACATGCACCACTATGCGAGTTATGGAAGAGGGGAGTGACTGCAGCAGCCCAGGGAGTTTTTCCAAGATTACCGGGACTGTGGCTCCGGGGAAACAGCAGGTGGTGGCGTTGAAAAAACGGATATCCCTTGTGATGGAGTCCCCAATAATTAGGGTGGTTGGTGAGAAAAGTGGGCGAGGTTGAGGTGGCGGACCAGGGTCCGGGCCGCGTGCTGACCGCAGGAACGGTGATTGGGGCCGGGGCTGGCCGGACAGGTGTTGCGGTGGATAGGCTGTTTCGGCCCCAGGAGGATGGGAGTCCTTCAGCGGCCTGGGATGGTGGATGCCTCCAGAGCATAGGAGAATGGCTGCCTTAAGGAACTTGCTGCGTGAGGCAGAGGTAGTTGTCCGGGAAAACAGCCGGCGATCCGGGCCCGAAGCAAAGTGGCTCCGGGCAGCGGCGAGCAATGGCGGGGAGGAGGGCTCCACACCATCCCTGGGCGCCAGGCCGCCAGGGCGGCGAGCTGCAGGGACTGCCACGATGATCCCAGACACAGGGCAGCCCGAGCGGGAAGAGGATGTACCAGAAGCCGCAGAGGCACCCGGATCGCGGGGGCATCGGAGCTGGAAGCCGCGGGGTTTCATCAGCTGCCCCAGACGCGGTCGCAGGCGGGGAGGGGCCAGCGGCCTCGCCAGGTGTGGAGGTACCAGAGCCAGGAGCTGCACGATCACCAGCGACCGTGTGCAGAGAGCTGGCGGCGGGGCCTCCAGGCACAGAGCGAAGAACTGGGTTGTCGGCCAGGGCCTCGAAGCGGTTGGAAAGGCTCAGGCGAGGAAGAGAGGCAGTCGCATCCTGGACTCTCTTTTTGTCACGGATAACAACTTCAGTCCAGGATGACTGGAGGCTGGGTGTTGAGGAGGCGAAAGGCCGTGGGCAGGTGGACGATGTCCAGACAGGAGGTCAGCAGGGCCTGTTTATTCTGCAGCTCCTGGGAAAGTCGATGGATGTCTTCTTTGAGGTCAGTGATCTGTTTGTTTGCCTTCGTGAGAGAGGTGTTTTCGCAGGCCATGGTTGTTGTGAGTGTGGGCTCCAGCTAACAGCAAACAGCTAACAGCTCTCTGCTACACCGGCGTTTTACCAAAGATACCAAAATGATCAAATATCAAATAGTAAGATGAGCTCGGATGAAGTTATCCAACTGTTGACAGTATTCTGCAAGAGTGGAGTCTGGTTTTTTAGAAATACTCATCTGTGGAAAGCACTCTCTGGACAATTACCTTTACATACACACTTTTGTTGTTGTTAAGTCATTTAAGCCATAAATCTCTGTGGTGCTCATACTCCTGCTCGCAGCGTCACCTCTGAGAGGTTTGCTTACATGTTTTGAGTTATTTGACACTTTTCTGTTTACTACATGATTCCATATGTGTTCATTCATAGTTTTGATGCCTTCAGTGAAGATCTACATTGTAAATAGTCATAAAAATAAAGAGAAACCATTAAAGGTCCCATAATATACTGTTTTTTATCAATTTCACACAGCTGTCAGAGGTCCAACAACACTGTATTTGAAATGTATTGCCCCAAACCCATCCGTGGTCCTGAATTTCAGCTGTCCAAAAGTCGCTCAAGTGAGCTCTACTGCGAGCAGGCGGTTTCTGTGCCTGCACCTTTAAATGCTAATGAGCTTCGTCTGTCAACGCCTGCCTTGCCTGCTACACGCCCCTCTCAGGGAGAGGATGCCGCTTACGAAAGCGGTAGCATACGCTAATGTTTATGGTGGATGTATTGCTATGGCTCGCCAAGATGCTGTCGTTCAACCATACCAGTTTGACCCAGACTCTGACCCAGAAGGAGAGGCTCCTGAAGAAGTACAGACTCTGTGGCTGCAGCGGGATGTTTCAGAATGGTTAGTGTGTCTGAATAATGTTAGTTTGTTCGTATGTGTTGTTACACTTACTACCATGTAGCATAGCTAGCTCCTGCTAATGGTAAAGGTAACTTATAGTTCTTCATATTATATCGAATTGTTGCAAAGCAGCATAAACAGGTCTTCAAATTTGAGGCACTGTGCAGTCCTCCATGATCTGCAGTTCTCTGTCACAAACTAGAGTCTCCCAGTCGGGGGACTTTGAGAGGGGAGACCTGCAACAGGTAACATCTAAAACCAGCTACGAAAGCTGTGTTTGTCTCCAACACAGTCTCCAAACTCTTGGACACTGTTCGCATCGTCTCTGTCTCCAGTCTGCACTTTTCTAGACTTTTTACTGTGACAACCAATCTCCATTGTAATATTGTTAACATTAAACTCACCTCAAATGCCATTGCATAGCGGACCGAAGCAGAGCTAACTAGTTAGCCAATTTCAAGCTGTATTCACCATACTCGTAGGCAACTGCAAATACTATCAAAACATGGCAATGCTTACCTGTGGCTCTGCTGCAGTTGCTGGGTCCCGTATGATTGGGACTGATCCTTTTATGAGGGTCAGTGTCGAGGCAAAGCCAGCTTTGTACTGACCCTCGTTACTGAAGCAGTCCGATGTAAAGTGGTTAGCACACACATACAAGCTAACGCAAACCGCAGCCGGCACTTTGTTGTTAAAAATGAAACGCAACCACTGTCTCTTCTGTTGTTCTGTAGCTGGGAGCTTACCACTGGACACACTGAACTTCACCTCAGGGATGAAAGCCCCCTTCTCGGATATCTCCTATCACCACGCAGAGGAGGCTGGCCTATGAGCATCTCTACTTTCGTTACATAACGAAAAAGAGCTGAATCTGAACAGCCTGTAGGAGCGCCGTTTTACCAGTGGTTGGGCTGCAGAGACCATGCAGGAATCATTTGCTTTCCTCATTCTTGGAGTTGGCAGGCTCAGGGAGGACCAGCTTATAGAGACCAGAGAAAACCTGTTTTTCATAATATGGGAACTTTAAATGAGAAGGTATGTCCAAACTTTAGACTGGTAGCGTAGTTACATACCATCACTGCCCATGTGTGATTGCTGTCTGTTATTCAATGTTGCTGTCAGTTGTAAAACCCCACCTTATTGTATCATGGTTGTTGTTGTCCCCATTTGTTAACATGTTACCATGTAGAGAAACTTGGTAAAAAGTTATAGTATGATTTTAACGTGCCTTCTTAAATTCTGTCATATCAATTCAAAGCTCATGTGCTAGCATTGTAAACACCAACACATCCCTAGTAATCAGAGCTCCCAGTCTGGACTAGTAGATGCACTGTTAACTGAGCTAACTAGTTATGGTAGCTACAGTTAGCAGCAGTAGTTAGTGACTATTCTGGATATGCAGCTTTTTTATCTATTTGATAGGACACCAGTTCTTACACATTACACCTTTAATTGTTCTTGCATGTGGATAAAATGGGGATGACGACTGCATTCATAGTGCATGATTTCTTTGCATACAGCCGCTCTGGATGTGGTTTCATCACACTGTCTTCTGTTATTGTGTGGTCAGTTACACCTGGAGGGAACAGTTCTCCAAATAGCAGCGTGATGCACCCCTGACCCTGCTCTTCCTCTTTATGTTGCCCAGCGGATAATGCACTTGACGATTAAACAATCAAGCAATATTTGCACAAATGTATATAATATCTATAATGCTGCAGAACAGCTGGAGGGATCAAAGAATAAAGAGTTTTAATGGAAATAAAAATGAACCAGTATGTTGCCTATTGACAAAGTTGGTGTTGAGTGAATAGCTAATGAAGCTGTTCACTACTTGAGTGCAGTAGGCATGACTACAGAGGGCAAGTAGAGGTGAGTAGAGAGGTCATGGCCAGATGGCTGATGGCAGATTTCCATTTGGTCAATAATACTGGGATTCAGTCACGATACATTCTGAAAAGAAATACAAAAAGTAATCTAGAAAAAATCTACACAAATGAATAAATGACACTCAACACATTATTGATGAATGTAATGAACGGTGTTTTATAGGAAAGAACTGACCAACATTTACAGTTATACACAGATCTCTTTTTTTGCAAGTAACTCCCAATTTCCACTGGGCCTGTCACAGCAGCGTCACAACCTCGATACCGTTGCTTGTGTCATGATCCTATCATGGCAGCCTCGCCCTCTTCCTGGTGTTTGTGTGGTTTCCCCTGTCTGTATTGCTCCCCCTGTCTGTTCTGTGTGTGTGTGTATGTGGGCATGGTCTCTCTCCAACAGGCAGCAGACAGGTGAATCTATTTGGCAATTAACCACCTATATAGCCTCTGGATTCCCTCCTGCTTGCTGCCAGATTGTTGCTTCAGTATATGTGGTTGTTATCCTCCTGGCTTTCCTCTAGAATTTTGAATCTGTGCTTCAGTACTAGCTTATGTGGCTAATACCCGTGTTTTTGCACTCACCCCAGATTGCTGTGCTTGCCTAGCAGTCTGTGTTTGCTTCTCCACCGCTTGCTCTCCAGTGTTTCCTCATCGAGTGAAAACGCTTGAGTCAACGGACTTCACCACGCCGTGCTGCCACACCGCCATTGTTCCGCGGCTGACGTCACACCACGCCACCATCACCCTCGTTTTCACCGGTGATAACACAAGCCACGAAGGGACCCCGGGACTTCACATCACCCCTCCTCAACTTCAATTACTCGCCACATTTGAACATTAAAGACTTGTTTTTTCACTGTTACCTGTGGTCCAGAGTCATGCTTTTGGGTTCAGATCTTGTACAATTCACAACAGATTGAGCTGATCACAACTGTCCTACACAATGCTAGTGTTTCCACAGCATCTTTCAGCAGCCTCCCAATAGCACCTCTCTGCTCTTTTCCCCAGACAATATGCTCTGAAACTAATTTTGACAGAGGCAGACTGCAGCCGTGTCAATCTACACAGAGCAGATTGAGCCAGACAGGAAATCAGACAGCTATGACCATTACGTATTCAGTCAAAATAAAACACTGTGCGCAGTAACCGACTCAACCACAACAGAGGCAACGACTGAGAAAGTCATCAATATCAGGCATGCAGGGTGCTCCACTTCTCAAATGCCCCCAGTGGGATATGAAGTTGCATCTAGGGCGGCACAAAACAGTGGTGCACACGCCAGGTAACAGAGATGTTACGTTATTGCGTTAATACGTTATTATGTTGTATGATGACACACAACTGTACACTAAATCACCATCACCACTATCCACTCTCACCACCTGTCTGGAGGAGATAAAGGCGTGGATGAAGCACAACTTCCTGCAGTTAAACAGCTCCAAAACAGAAGTCATACTTGTTGGCACCCCTCACTAGATCCAGTCATCCTCTATAACCAGCATAACGTTTTCCGGGCAGGTCATTCCCCTCACCACATCCGTCACTAACCTTGGTTTCATAGTTGACCCTCACCTCACTTTTGAGGCTCACATCAAACGCCTCTGCAAAAACTCCTTCCATCATCTCAGAAATATTGCCAAACTCCGACCCTCACTCTCCTTTCCTGATGCCGAGAAACTCATCCACGCCTTTGTCTCCTCCAGGCTAGATTACTGCAATGCACTACTCATTGGAACCCCTAGCAAGAGCATCCAAAGGCTCCAGTATAGTGCAGAACAGTGCTGCGAGGATCCTGATGAGAATGCTCAAGTATGAACACATCACACCCATCCTCCATTCACTTCATTGGCTTCCCATCTCCATCAGGATTGACTATAAGGTCTCCCTCCTCACTCCCCAGTGCGTCCATGGCAACGCCCCCTCCTATCTTAAAGAAAGTTGCTAACCCCACAAACCTCATCTCGATCCCTCTGCTCCACCAACTCTCACCGTCTCCACCCCCCCAGAACTAAGTTCCGCACCTTAGGGCACCGGGCATTCTGTTCTGCCGCCCCTCGTCTGTGGAACAGCCTCCCTGACTACCTGAGGGCACCACAGACTGTTGAATGTTTTAAAAAAGGACTTAAAACTTTCCTTTTTAGCAGATCCTATGACCTCTAAGTTGCTTTTGACTTTTAGGTGTTTTTGCTATTTTTTTCTCTTTTGCTGTTGCTTTTCCTGTAGCACTTGAGATTTGTTTAATTGTAAAGTGTATTACAAATTAAATGTATTATTATTATTATTATTATTATTATTATGTGTCTAGTAGATTTAAGGTGTAAGTCTTAAGTCTTGGCGTTAAGGTTCTCAGTCACATTACAAGTGAAGAACACCACATTCTTACAACAACATAACAGATGAAAGCCACAAACTGATGACAGAGCTAAATAGACACTGTTAAAAGTAGGCTACCAAATCTTGGATGCAAAGAAGAGTTACCTTTTAAAGCTATTTGCCATTAGCTTATGCAATACCTGGCTCAGAACATTAGCAAAGCTGCAACCAGTTTTTTAACTTTCCATTCTTTGTTCCCTATCACATACTGTGCAAACATAGTTCATTTCCAAACCTGATATTCTTCTATATCATTCTCTGTGTTGAGCTGCGATGCCAAATGTGGGGGTGAAAATCTGTTGTCAACTTTGGAGAGACAATTACATGAGCAATTCCTGAGGGACACACCAAAATTAGTGCTGTCACTTTAAAGTTTCGGTTAGATATGAAGTCTTTTGAAGTCAAAAGGCTAAAGGAAAAATAAGGTTACAAGTCCTTGGTGTCACTGGTGGTAATCAGGGCCGTATGCAGGATCTTAGAAATACCGAGGTCCAAAAATTAAATTGCTTTGTAGTAGAGGGTTCTAGAAATTTGGGCCTTAAATTATGAAAATCGTGAAAACTAATTGAGATAAATATATTTCATACATTTATAGCATATTTTTAAGGACAGAATTTCTAGGCAAAGCCACGGGCCGGAGGGGCTCTGGTTTGGGAGCCGCTGGATCTCATCTCTGCTTTTTGCAGATGATGTGGTCCTGTTGGCTCCTTCGAGTCAGGACCTCCAGCATGTCCGGGGCCGTTTGCAGCCGAGTGTGAAGCGGCTGGGATGAGAATCAGCACCTCCAAGTTCGAGGCCATGGTTCTCGTCCGGAAAAAGGTGGCCTGCTCCCTCCGGGTTGGGGGAGAGCTCCTGCCTCAAGTGGAGGAGTTTAAGTATCTTGGGGTCTTGTTCACGAGTGAGGGAAGGATGGAGCGTGAGATTGACAGGCGGATCGATGCAGCGGCCGCAGTAGTGCGTCGTTGTATTGAAATGACCAAAAGAATAAGATCCCAGATACAAGCAGCCGAAATGAGTTTCCTCCGCAGGGTGGCAGGGCGCTCCCTTAGGAATAGGGTGAGGAGCTCGGTCACCCGGGAGGAGCTCGGAGTAGAGCCGCTGCTCCTCCACATCGAGAGAGGGAAGTCTGGGTGTCCCTGCTCAGGCAGCTGCCCCCACAACCCAGCCCCGGATAATGCGGAAGAAGATGGATGGATGGATGGACATTATAGCATATTACAATACAGCCTATTATGCCTAAAGACAACCTACACAGGTTATTATATTCAACTCATTTATAGAAAAGCAAAGTAGTCTATATACGCAAGACTGAACCATATAGTCTTATATATGTTGCTATGGCGCCGTACTAGGTGGCAGCCTGTTGCAGCAGCTCCCGTGGGCTTCCAAGTTTTTTTTGTATTTCTGTTTTGATTTTCGATGTGATTTTTGGTAATTCTTCTTAAGAGACAGTGAGAAGATGGACACTTCCTTTTTTTAAAACTATTTTGTCTTTTTGAACAAGACGGACGAGCTTGTGGCACTTTTATGTTTATTATGCTAACCCTAGCAACGGAGGGACAGGAGCGCATCATTGAGCGCATTGTTTACACACGCGACCAGCTGATTGCGCTGTGTAAACCTGCACTGCTGTGTGAACCTGCACTGCTACCCGGAGCCAGACCTGAGGTCCTGAAGGAGCTGCGGAGGAGACGCCGTGGCTGCAGAGCCGGAGTGAAGAGGAGGGGGAAGAAGAGGAGACACAGACCGGCTGTACCGGCGATCGTCATGGGAAACGTGAGGTCTCTGGGGAACAAGACTGACGAGCTCGCCGCGCTGATAAAGGCTCAGAGGGAATATCGTGAGTGCAGTATATTGTGTTTCACGGAGACATGGCTTCACTCAAACATCCTGGACCACAGCGTGGCGATTCCCGGCTTCAGCACTGTTCGGGCGGACAGGGATGTGATAAGCAGCGGAAAGAAGAAAGGAGGAGGGATTGTACTGTATGTGAGTGAGAGGTGGTGTAATCCCGGACATGTTCACGTGAAGGAACGTCTCTGTACCCCGGACATTGAACTGTTGACTGTGGGGATGAGGCCTTATTATTTGCCCCGGGAATTCACGTACGCCGTCATTATCGGTGTGTACGTTCCTCCTTCAGCTGATGCAGCGCTGGCCTGTGACGTCATCCACTCCGCTGTTGCCCAGATACAGACGCTGCATCCTAACGCATTTATTGTCATCACTGGGGATTTTAATCACATCTCACTGGACAAAACCCTCCCAACATTTCACCAGTATGTTGACTGCCCCACCAGAGACTGTAACACACTGGATCTGTTGTATGCAAATGCTAAGGATGCATACAGTCCCACAGCCCTCCCCCCTCTTGGGAGATCTGACCACAACCTGGTTCTGCTGACCCCTAAGTATGTCCCTCTTGTTCAGCGGCAGCCTGTCCACACTAGGAGCGTGAGGAGGTGGACTCAGGAGGCTGCTGATGCACTACAGGACTGCTTTGAGTCGACAGACTGGGATGCACTCGTTGAGCCACATGGGGAGGATCTCGACAGCATGACCGACTGCATCACAGAATACATCAGGTTCTGTGAACACACCACCATGCCAACACGGACTGTACACTGCTTCCCTAATAATAAGCCGTGGATCACCAATGACCTGAAGGTCCTTCTTAACAAGAAGAAGAGGGCGTTCAGGTCTGGAGACAGGGAAGAACTGAGGAAAGTGCAGCATGAACTCAGGGATATGCTGAGGACCTGTAAAGACGCCTACAGGAGGAAGCTGGAGGCCAAACTTCAGCAGAACAATGTGAGGGATGTGTGGACTGGTATGAAGCAGATCACTGGGTGTAAGGTGAGCGGCAGACAGTCATCGGGCAGCCTGGAGAGGGCAAACGAGCTGAACAGATTCTTCAATAGGTTCAGCTCACAGCCTTCTGTCGTCTCCCTGACACCTCCAGACCCCCACACACCCTCACTGCCCCGAATGCTTCCTCCCCTCCCCCCTCACTTCCCTGCTGTGAGCTCTCCTGTGCAACACCTCTCCTCCTCCTCCTCCACCTCTTCCTCCTCCACCTCCTCCTCCTCTACCTCCTCCTCCTCCACCTTCACCTCCTCCTCCACCTCCACGTCCTCCACTGAAGACACCAGCAGCCTCCCCCGCATGACTGTGACTGCAGGCCAGGTTAGGAGACAGCTGGAGAGACTCCACCAGCAGAAGGCTGCAGGCCCTGACGGTATCAGCCCCAGGATCCTGAAGACATGTGCCAGCCAGCTGTCTCCTGTCCTACAACACCTCTACAACCTGAGCCTTGGACAGGAGAGAATACCGGTGCTTTGGAAGACATCCTGCCTGGTTCCTGTTCCAAAGAAGTCGACACCATCAGACCTCAATGACTATCGACCAGTGGCCCTCACATCTTACGTCATGAAGGTGCTGGAGAGACTGGTTTTGGCCAACCTGAGGCCGCAGGTGAGAGCCCTGCTAGACCCTCTGCAATTTGCTTACCAGCCCCACTTGGGAGTTGATGACGCTGTCATCTACCTGCTGCAACGAGCCCATTCGCACCTGGATGGTGGAGGAGGCACTGTGAGAATCACATTCTTTGATTTCTCTAGTGCTTTTAACACCATTCAGCCACTGCTACTGGGGGAGAAGCTGAGGGTGATGGGTGTAGACGACACGATGATCTCCTGGATTACTGACTACCTGACAGGCAGGCCACAGTTTGTCCGTATGGGCAGTGTTCTGTCTGATGCGGTGGTTAGTGATACAGGAGCTCCACAGGGAACTGTACTGTCTCCTTTCCTGTTCACCTTATACACCACTGACTTTCAGTACAACACCGGGTCGTGTCACCTGCAGAAGTTCTCTGACGACTCGGCTGTTGTTGGGTGTATAAGTGAGGGACAGGAGGAGGAGTACAGGGCACTGGTAGACAACTTTGTGGAGTGGACTGGACAGAATCACCTGCGGCTGAACATCAGCAAGACCAGAGAGATGGTGATAGATTTCAGGAAGAAGAGGAAGACGACTTTCCAACCTCTGTGCATTCTGGGAAGGGATGTGGAGGCGGTGGAGGATTATAAGTACCTTGGTGTTACCATCAACCATAGACTGGACTGGAGATCTAACACTGAAGCTGTGTACAAGAAGGGGATGAGCAGACTTTACTTCCTGAGGAAGCTGAGATCCTTCAATGTGTGCAGCAAGATGTTGGAGATCTTTTATCAGTCTGTGGTGGCCAGTGTACTTTTCTTTGCTGTGGTTTGTTGGGGAAGCAGCATTGGAGCCAGTGACACTAACAGACTCAACAAACTGATCAGGAGGGCTGGCTCTGTGATTGGCTGCAAACAGGACACTCTGGAGGCTGTGGTGGAGAGGAGGACACTGAAAAAACTGTTATCCATCATGGATAATCCTCTCCACCCTCTCCAACTCACACTGGTCAGACAGCGGAGCACCTTCTCCGGAAGGCTGCTTCAGCTTCGCTGTCGTAGCAACAGATACAGGAAATCTTTCCTGCCACAAGCCACCACTTTATACAATAACTCTCTCACCTCTGCCTGATAGAGAACTCTGGTCTCTCTACTGTTTTGTTGTATATATTATTATTGTTTATTGTTTATAGCACACTGTGCACTGTATATATACACTATGTATATATTGGATTCTATTTATGTTATGTACGAAGTGTTTTATTTGTGGACCCACAACTGCTGTAACAAAATAATTTCCCAGTCTGGGATCATTAAAGTATTTCTATCTATCTATCTATCTATCTATCTATCTATCTATCTATCTATCTATCTATCTATCTATCTATCTATAGTGGTGAAATATAAAGGCCATCATAATAATTTTGCCAACAATGAACCATGGATTTGACACATTTTGTTTGACTTAAACAAACACAAAATTATAATTGTGGCTATATTATTTAGTCTACTTGATAGTAATATATAAGTGACCAGCACAGGGACACTATGGACAATTACGCCTCACTCTGCCAGTGGGTAGGCTACCTCGTAACATACATCCATTTCTATTTTCATAGTTTATCAGTCTATGGTTGGGAGGGATGACTTACAAATACTCTGGTGTCTCTATCCGTATTGAAAACATCACTGGTATTGATCTGTTATCTTTTTTCTCTTTCGTTCTTGCCTTTAGCTAGGTTCAGTTGATAGAAGTGACAGAGTAACAGTTTGTTTCACTGAGTGCAGCATTTAATTCAGAGGCCACTGAAATGATTCTGTGTGTATGTAGGCTAATAAATCACCGTTATTCCAGTACCGCTGGTCAGATGATAAAATCGGTTATTTTAGCGTGGTACAATATTATTGCGTTGTTCAAGCAGAGTTATGTTTAGGTAATTATTGGACTGCTTTTATGATGTGTACTTAGAAAAAAAATACCAAGGTCCAGACCTTGGTGACCTCAATGCTGGGTACAGCCATGGTGGTAATGCTGTGTTGCCATTTTTTTAATTTGTCAACTCTTAAGCCACTAGATTTGTGACTCAACGTTGACGTTTAACGTTGAGTGCTAACTACAATCAAAGCTCAGCACATCATAATGTTTTGTCTTGAAAATGTATTGAATTTTGAATTAAAGATGTTGCCCAGGCTGTGGCAGTCAAAGTTTGCACAAGCATTCCACACAACTCCTCTATGCTCTGATGCTCTCAGCAGCTAGCAGAGCTAACTCGTAGCATCAGTATGCAGTAGTTACAGGTTGCTTTCAAGAAAAATAATCTCTCTGTAAATTACACAGATTTGAGGCAGAGCAACCAGAGAAATCATAGGGAAATCCAGAAAACATTTTCTCCATAACATATGATCTGTTTCACCAAAATCATTAATAGTTGGTGCTGTGTGTGATGCACTGTGATCATACCCTCTCACTGAAATTACTTTGCCAAGAGACAAACAATAGCTGAGACAGACACCATTCACTGTATTATTAGTCACTGTAATATTAAAATGATTTTGACAGAGTTATTTTAACATGGAAAAATTACAGTGTTGGTTTAAAGGAGCCCAACACTTCTAAAAGGGGAAATGCACATTTTTTCAAATGTATATATGTTACGTTATATATGTTAGTGTGTTTACAGGTGGTTAGAACAGACTTTTAGATTTTTTTGCAAATCTATTAAAAGGGAAAAACTGAAATATGACACTGACATCAGCACTCAGATTATTTGATATGACTTGACATTTAGCTCAGGTAACTCCCATTTCTCTTGATCATCTTTGAGATGCTTCTCCACATTGATTGGAGTCCACCGGTAGTAAATTCAATTGATTGGATTGAAGAGTACAGTGGCCTCCATAATTCTTAACTGGAAGAAGAGAGAACCAGGACTCTTCCTAGAGCTGGCTGCCTGGCTAGAGTGAGCAATCAGGGGAGAAGTGCCTTGGTAAGAGAGGTCACCAAGAACCCAATGGTCACTCTGAGCTCCAGAGATGCTGTGTGGAGATGGGAGAATCTTCCAAAAGGACAACCATCACTGCAAATGTCCACCGATCTGGGCTTTATGCTGGAGTGGCCAAACAGAAGCCTCTCCTTAGTAAAAGTTTGCAAACAAACACCTCAAGGACACGTCAAGGACTGTGAGAAGCACATTTCTCTGGGCTGATGAACCAAGACTGAACCATTTGGCCTCAATTCTAAGCATCATGTCTGGAGGAAGCCAGGCACCACTCATTGCCTGCCTAATACATCCCAACAGTGCATGGTGATGGCACAGCATCCTGCTTTGGCAGTGTTTCTCAGCGGCAGGGACTAGGCAACAAATCATTGTTGAGGGAAAGCTGAACGGAGTAAGGTACAGAGAATCTTGAATGCAAACCTGGTTCAGAGCACTGAGGATCTTAAACTGGCCTGAAGGTTGACTTTCCAACAGGACAATGACCCTTAGAACACAGCCAAGACAAAGCAGGAGAAGTTCTGTGAATGCCCTTGATTGGCCCAGCCAGAGCCCTGACTTGAACCCAATCAAACATCTCTGGAGAGACCTGAAAATTGCTGTCTGCAGACGGTCCTCATCCAATCTGACAGAGCTGGAGAGGCTCTGCAGAGAGGAATGGCAGAAAATCCCCTAATCCAGGTGTGCAAAGCTTGTTGCATCATACCCAAGAAGACACAATGCTGTAATCGCTGCCAAAAGTGATCCAAATAAGTATTGAGTAAAGGGTCTGAATACCTATGTATATGTAAATCTATGTAATATTTCAGTTTAACCTTTCTAATAAATTAAAAAAAAAATAATAAAAATAATGAGGTGAAAAAATAATTAAATGGTTTAAGAATTAGGCTGCAATAAAAGTCAAGGGGTAGAATCATTTTTGCACTGTTTATGACTGTATAAAATCATATAAAGCCTTTAGAGTTACTGTTGTAGTGGCACAATGCTAAATCAGTGGACTCATGAGACTCCTGTTGATTTTATTGTATTTAAACACAGACCACAGAAAACTATTGAAGAGGAAGATAGGATGGTTTATTTAATTAAAATAGACATTGATCGTTTCACATGCATGATACATGATTAGGTGTATGCTGACCATGGATTCTCTCTCTTTACCTTGTTGGTAAAGAACATGCGTCTACCCAAGGCATGTATGTGCGCAATTGGGTATACATATCACTGCACACGTGCTTGTGTGTTGTGTGTCTGCCTCCGTGTGCTCTGACAGCCACTATTGCGGCCTGTGTTCTGTATTCAAAACACATGCACAAACCACAGATCTTTCCTGCCCTGAGGTGCTGCTAGTCCAACACAAGTTTTTTTTTTCCTTCCCTGTTCTATCCTTATTTTTCCTTTCAATTTGTTTGTGTTGGTGAAATCAGACACAAAAGAATAAATCAGTGTTTTTTGCTCTCCCTCTTGGCTAGTGTTTCAAACATCAGCACTGCCCACGCTGGTTTGTGCATTATGTGAGCAGCTTGGGACAAAATGCACATATTCATACATTTAAAAACATTTTGAGACAGTAATAATTTTACACTCACTATATAAATCTCATAATCACACATACATCATATATCACAGATTCACTGCATACATCTCATATATCACACACCATTTTGATTTAATTGCAGTCTGATTATGTTCTGCTGCTCTTATTCGGAACACCCTTATAATGCGGTGATTCATTCATACCTATTCATTACATTCTTCTTTTCTTTGCTGTATCCTATTATTATTGACCCTGTGACTTAGTTTCCCATGAGAATCATTAAAAATTCATCTCATCCACACACACAATCACACACAGACACACTAAAGCACAGGCAGTAGCACCAGTGCTGTTACTAACAGCTGCTGAGCAACTGTACTGACATAGTTTGGGGCGGAAATTCCTCGCTCAACAGAAGCAGATGGTGAAATTTAACTATTAGTATTCAGGACGCCTTGTTGTGGACCAACATGCTGACCAAGGGCACAACAAATTTCTGCTGGGTATAGAAGTGGGAGAGGTTATTTGGGGCAAAAGATAGAGAGATAAAGGTACAAATCTGTGTACATGAAAAGAATACAACAGGCTTTTCCAAACACTCGTGCTGGCTCGGCTTGACTCACTTTGACTTGGCACGTCAGCGGGGGTTTGCATTTCCATGACAACAGGGCTACCCACTTGAAGGCGTGTCTGCAACTACTGACGTGCTTGTCTTGAATAGTGGAGCGTCTATAAACACTCTTTATCCCTGCTGTATCATTGAAGAATATCATTTCATTTGGATTCATTTCCCATAAATCTTTCAAAATGAATCACCCTTTATTATACTATGTCATTAAATATTTTATTATGAAGCAGCAAAATCAGGAAATTTGGAGTTTTCACTAGCAGTAACTTAATGACCCCTGAAACAGCTGAAAGGAAACAAGACGAAACAATAAAATACAGCATATTTCTTAAACTGGAGAGAAGCTAAAGAGATTCAGTAAGAAGATACAAAAGTACTGAAAGCTGAACACACAGAGTCCTTCTCTCCTGCACAAACATGAGTTGAGTCTTGCAACACAGAGAGGAGCAGAAGGTGGGTCGTCAGGGGTTAGCCGCAGTTGCTAGCTGTCACCGCAGACTGCTTGGAGGTGGGGCCAGCATGCTTTGACCAGACCACTTTGCAGGTGTTTGGTTAAAGGCCCAGTGTGTAGGATTTAGAAGCCTTTTGTCTTCTAGGTTCTTCTTCTACAGAGTCCGCTATGTTGCATTACCTTGTTTCTACAGTAGCCCAGAATGGAAAAAACAAACGCTGACCCTAAAGAGGGCTTTTGCTTTCATGCATTTTTTTTCTCAAATATATTTATCGAGTTTCTTTTTTTCAAAACACGACAATAACAATAACAACAAGCTCAACAAAATATAGGCCTACGTAATCAGAGTGTATCGTGTCATGGAGAGGAAATAAATCTCGCTCGAAAAAAAAAAATACAGCGCGTAGGTGCCCTTTAGCTAAAATAAAGCCAAAGTCAGTCAAATGTAATGCTTGCAAGTGTTGAAGCCACTGTGGAATTAGACAGGGTTCATAGACAAAGCTCCACCAAATATTTTTTCCATATCTTGCAAAACATCCATCCAATATGCTTGAATTTTAGGACAGGACCAAACACGGTGAGTACAGGTCCACACAAGATTTTAAATTGCAACAGTCTCACACAGATATTTTCTTCTTGTTTGATTCCATATCACATCCCACTTGTCAATAAGTGGGATGTGACTCATCAATACTAACCAAGCTCATTTTGCCATGTCTGAGCAAAATCTTGTATATTTAACAGATCAGTCCTGCTTAAAACTTAAAACTAAAATCGAGTTATAGCGTTTTTTGTAGGACCTAGGAAAAGTAACTACTCTGTTGCTGAGTTTTGAATAGAGATGCTCCGATCCAGTTTTTTCCGATCCAATCCCGATACCGATACCTGGACTGAGCGTATCGGCCGATACCCGATACCGATCCGATACCGTTGTTAAATTAATAATAAACTGTATACCTTCCACCATGTGAAAGGGACTAAAGGCACCAGACTTTCCTAACTAAGACAAAATAATCAAACAGTTACCAAACATTGTAAACATTTGTAACATTAATAATAATAATAATAATAATAATAATAATAATAATAATAATACATTTAATTTATATAGCGCCTGTCAGGGTACCCAAGGACACACGTAACAAAGTGGAACAAACAAATCAAAGAATGAATGGAGCGCCTGTCAGTCAGCACAGAGGGAACACTAGCCCCGAAGTCAGTAGCACTGTCTGTAAACAAACTAGCGTCTGGAGGCTCCGTGCACACAGCGGGGGCGACCATCCAGCATCGCTGCGAGCCGGGGAGACCGCAGCAGCAGAGGAGGAGACAAAGCAGCCCGGCGGTGAATAACCCTGAGGTTGTGGTGGAGGGAGGACCAACGGAGCAACGATGGACAGCCCACAGAGTATTGAGTACGTCGGTTTGAAAGTTAGCGTTGCTAGGCTAACAGCTGACCGGTGAGGCTAATAACTGATGGCGGGGCTACTAGCTAATCAGTGAGAAATGTGACGTGAGTACATGTAACGTCCTGCAAACAAGAATACAAAATAAAACATAGCAGCTGAACCTGAGAATAAACTAATAAAGAGTTGGTCAAACAACAACTTGCGCTCTTCCAGCATGCGACACACTGACGCCGACGAATGACGTAGGATGTGCTGCGACGGCAAAAAAACCCAAAAAACTGGATCAGCCGGTGGATCTGTTTCATTTTACCGATCCCAGATCCAGCCGTTTTGTCAATATCGGAGCCGATATCCGATCTTAATATCGGATCGGTGCATCCCTAGTTTTGAAAGTTTGAAAGTTTTCATATGTGAAGATTGTATTCTACCTGGAGCTGTGCAAAAGACAATAGGGAGGCACCCTCAAATAAATCCCACATTTTCTTAATCCCATGGGCCGTCCAAATGCTGTATCCACTGTCCGTCATACTTGGTAGGAAACCAAGGTTATCTTGAATTGGGATCAGTAACAAGGTTAAATTTGTCCTCCACACGCCTTAAGAGTATTGCAAATGATAAGATTATTGTTATAAAGACCTCTAGCTGATTTTAAATTCTTACAGAATCAAAGGCCCAATGTTTGTGACTTTTCAAGGTTCAACCTAACAGAATTAGGATCCTCTTTCACCCATTCTGATATGAATCTCAGTTGAGATGCTAGCTGATACCATCTGATATTGGGGACATCTAAACCTCCTTCCAAGCTAGAAAGCTGCAACTTTAAAATTTTTAATCTGGACATTCTTTTGTTCCAAATAAAACCACTTAACCAGCCATTAAATGTTTTTTTTTTTTTACCTTGCTTGATATAAGTACATGGATCATCTGTAAGGGATACAGTAATCTTGGCAGGATGTTCATCTTAATGAGAGAGACTATATTGAGCAATAACAGGGTGACAGGGGAAGTGGAACCCACTGATGTAGGTCCTTCTTTATAGAATCTAACAGAGGGTTGAAGGTGGCCTTTAACATCTGATGAAACACAGGAGTAATTCTAATACCCACATATCCAAAACCTGACATGGACCATGAATGGAAATTAAGGTAGAGAATCAGTTTCATCTCTAAGGGTTCCCAGTGGCATAGCTAGGGGTGTAGAGAAGTTTCGTTTTCTTTTCCGCTTTTCCATGCGGGTCGCGGGATGTTGCCGCTTTTTTATCCCCCTGAGGGGTTGCGGGGGCCAAATCGAGATTTACTACTCGATGGGCGTAGGCCAGGGTATACCCTGAATGAGTCGCCAGCTCATTGCAGGACCCTTACAACATGTAGCTCAGTCCCACCCCAGGGGAGCCGGGGATTCAAACCAGTGACCTTCTGATCACCAGTCTAGAGGCTCTACCCACTGAGCTACAGCCGCCGCTCATTTTATAAACAGAAAAATATCCAAACAGATTAAAGATGTCTACAAGACATAGGACCAGGCACGTGCACACATAAGGCCCAAGGGGTACTTGAGCCCCTGCCCTTTTTGCCTCGTATTAAAAAGTGCCCTTTTTGTGTGTGTTTTTTTTTAAAACGCCACGGTTATCTACCGTACGCATTTCGTACGCAATATGGTGTCGGGTGTGTGTGTGTGTGTGTGTGTGTGTGTGTGTGTGTGTGTGTGTTGAGTCTAAAGCCGCTTCTCTGTCCGCTGCGGCTCCGCTCTGTCTCTCTCTACAAACGGTCGCTACTTTCAAATTAAAAGCCCCCGCTAAGAACCCAGTTCTAAAGTCCAATGGGATGCAATGTAAAGCTCTTATTTTGAAGACAGAGAGAGAAAGAAGCCGCTGCCTCATCAGAACTCCACCACGCACATAGATGAGACATGACAGTTGAGCGACTTGAACCTTTGTGAGTTATAAATCCATTAACATAACTTCCTTTTAGGGGCTAACAAGTCGCCTTCCACTTATTCAACGTGTTTAAATATGAGTTAAATTTCAGAGGAGCGCCCATTTGTGCGTGTTAAGTAACTGATTGTTAACCAGAATTAAGAATAATATGACAGCTGTCTGTGTCGGCTGTTTATCTGCCACAAATCTTAAACTTCTTTCAGATATTGAGTTTAATGTGATTTTGCTGTTATAAACATTGTTGTTCCTACTAACAGTCACAGTCATTTCTTGGTTTTGTCACATTTTTAGATGTGTAGCATGTATTTCTAGTTTGCATTTGCCCTCCAATAAATAGCCTAATAATAAACCAGTGCTGCATTGAACTGCAGCTGAATTGCATGTCTTCCAAACCTCAGTATTATGATGATGTGAATAAACTCATGTTGACGATAATTTGTTGACACAAATGAAATGGCAGTTGCATATCACCCACAGCTACACAGGATACACAGCTAAGTAGTTAGCTTTCCATAAGTACTTTGTTTATTCATTTTACATTAATCAATCTACATATTGTGTTATTAAGGCCTGAAAATTTTTTGGCGCACGCTATGCGCGCACATGCTGCCCTTTGCTGACTTTGAGCCCCTGCCCCTCTATAATCATGTGCACGTCCCTGTATAGAATGGTGGTCACAGGCTCAGACACCTACTTCAACACATCATCAGCATAAAAGGGAGATCTTCTGATATACTTCGCCCACAGTTATACCACTAATTGCTGGGTCCTGTCTGATGGCCTTGGCCTGAGGCTCCACTGCAAGAGCAAAAACAGCTGGGCTGAGGGAGCAGTGGAAAATAGAAAACTTTCTGATATGTGACCATTTGTGATAACTGATGCAAAGGAGATTTATTATATACAAGTTTGACCCACTTGATAATAATTTTCCCCAAATAAAACTAATGCAGAACACAAAACAGATACAGCCATTCAACATGTTCGGAGGCCTTCTTTGCATCTAATGAGATGACCATACTGTCAATGTCTTGTGTTTAACAGTGATAAATACTATTCAAGAGCCTTCTAATATTGTGATTACAATTCCTGTCCTTGATGATTGAGGGCAGAACTTTCTCCAATCGTGCACTAATTTTTTATTTTAGATAATAGTTTAACATCCTGATTTAGAAGAGCAATAGGTTTATATCCCGACGGTCTTCAGGACATTTACCTTTTTTAGGGACTAAGGTAATATCAGCCTCCCTTAAAGAACGGAGAAGGCTTCCAAATATAAAAGAGTATTCTAGCATCTCCGGGAAAGTGTCGACTAGTAAGTCATCAAACTCCATGAAATGCACAAGTCAGGCCATCAGGCTCTGGTATTTTTCCTGACTGTAGGCTTGTAAGCCACTAGAGTACTTCCTTCCTGGAGCATTTAACTCACGTCTCTGAGCATTAGCGATAGTAGGTAGGTCACGAACCCCCCGAAAAGATTCCATCTTTCCATCTCCATCTTTCCATCCATCTTTCCATCTCCAAGGGACAAATCTCCAAGGGACTGATCTGTTTAATAAAACCAAATATAAAAGTGTTAGTAATATTTTTGTTGTCAAAATGATATAAACCGTTCACATAGAAAATTTAAAGGTATCACCAGGGGATCTGTCTTGACTATAGTTAAAGAAGCATTTCAACGGTGGAAACATTAATCTTTATTGAAAGAGGGTCATATTTGTAGTCAAAATGTAACATAATTTTCGAATTTTGTGCGTATTTGACCGAGAAAAGGCAGAAAGTGACTTTAGGGTGCATTTGTATGAAAGACAACATCTCCCACAATGCACAACAATGTGTAGCTCTGCCAGCCACTCCCACTTATCCGGCACACCACACACATCTCCGTCCGCTGTAGATGTTTCGTCGCGAAGAAACTGGCATCTCTGGAATTCACTGCAGCAGACAGAGTCCAGTTCGGTGTCCATAGGCGCACAGCGAGAGCACCGGCACCGCCAGTCCGGGCTCCTCGTCCGGGACTGGCAGGTCTTCTGCCTCGGCTGCAGCAGCCGAGGCAGAAGACCTGCAGAAGACCTGCAGAGCTGCTCTTCACTGTATTGTGGCTCGTACAGGTAGCTGCGAACATCTGACTCGAGCATCACACTCTCGAAATCACTCTCTTCGATAACTGAATGATCCTCTTGAATACCTTCCGCCATTGTCAAACCTGGCTACACAGCGTCTGTTCGCTCAGCGGCCAACAAAGATGGCGGCTATGTATTTTCGTTTCTGCAAGTGAAGTCCCGCCCATTGGTCTGTGATAGGTCTGTAGTGTGAGTGGGTCCCACCTCTAGCCCCCACCCTTGGAAAAATGAGCGAAGCGTTTGTAGTCTTACCCCTTCGACACAGATATAGGACTTCCTGCTTTCAATGACGTAAAATGACGATTTTTACATCATTGTATAGGAAGTCCAACACTGAAATCCGTATTTCTCCGTCTCAGGCCAAACTGAGGGAATGATGCACGACCATTCAAAAACATGACTGTTTTCCTGAAGATAAAAGGCTTAATGCAAATCGTTGAAGTTTCCCTTTAAGTGAGATAAATACCTAGTTACGCTTATCGCATTGTCATAACCATGACCTAATTTGGTTATTAGGTCCTGGTTAAAGCTATCTATCTATCTATCTATCTATCTATCTATCTATCTATCTATCTATCTACACTATATTGCCAAAAGTATTCGCTCACCTGCCTTGACTTGCATATGAATTTAAGTGACATGCCTTTCTTAATCTAGAGAATAGAAAAGAATAGAATTAATTTATTGATTCCAGACTGGGAAATTATTTTGCCACAGCAGCAGTGGGTCCGCAAAAAACACTCTGTACATAACATAAATAGAAGGCAAGATATACATAGTGTATATATACAGTGCAAAATATACTATAAACAATAAACAATAATAATATATACAACCAAAAAGTAGAGTGATCAGAGTTCTCTGTCAGGCAGAGGTGAGAGAGTTGTTGTATAAAGTGATGGCTTGTGGCAGGAAAGATTTCCTGTATCTGTTGCTACGAAAGCGAAGCTGAAGCAGCCTTCCGGAGAAGGTGCTCCGCTGTCTGACCAGTGTGAGTTGGAGAGGGTGGAGAGGATTATCCATGATGGATAACAGTTTTTTCAGTGTCCTCCTCTCCACCACAGCCTCCAGAGTGTCCTGTTTGCAGCCAATCACAGAGCCAGCCCTCCTGATCAGTTTGTTGAGTCTGTTGGTGTCGCTGGCTCCGATGCTGCTTCCCCAACAAACCACAGCAAAGAAAAGTACACTGGCCACCACAGACTGATAAAAGATCTCCAACATCTCGCTGCACACGTTGAAGGATCTCAGCTTCCTCAGGAAGTAAAGTCTGCTCATCCCCTTCTTGTAAACAGCTTCAGTGTTAGATCTCCAGTCCAGTCTGTGGTTGATGGTAACACCAAGGTACTTATAATCCTCCACCGCCTCCACATCCCTTCCCAGAATGCGCAGTGGTTGGAAAGCCGTCTTCCTTTTCTTCCTGAAATCTATCACCATCTCTCTGGTCTTGCTGATGTTCAGCCGCAGGTGATTCTGTCCAGTCCACTCCACAAAGTTGTCTACCAGTGCCCTGTACTCCTCCTCCTGTCCCTCACTTATACACCCAACAACAGCCGAGTCGTCAGAAAACTTCTGCAGGTGACACGACCCGGTGTTGTACTGAAAGTCAGTGGTGTATAAGGTGAACAGGAAAGGAGACAGTACAGTCCCCTGTGGAGCTCCTGTATCACTGACCACAGCATCAGACAGAACACTGCCCATACGGACAAACTGTGGCCTGCAAATCAAATCAACTTTATAGCACCTTTCATACATGTAAAAATGCAGCCCAAAGTGCTTTACATTAAAAGAAAAGAAAATGAAACAAACCCCCTTAACATCCCCACTCCCTCATTCATGTAACACACACACACCCTTGAGCACACAGCATACTACACCGATACGTGCACCCCACCCCCCCACCCCTCCACAAGATAAAATGGAGTATGGCTGAGCACTGATAGACCAAGTGAGGAAACACATCCTATGGGAGCCATCCCCACGAGAGCCGTCCAAGCCCACGACTACAAGGGACGCCCCCACAGAGACCACCTCGACCCAGACAGATAGGGGCCCATACACGGCCATAAAGTCCTGGGGCAGGACAACCAACTATCGAGGCCTGGACAACCCCCAGGACGGCACCCCCGCAGGCAGGCCAGACAGAGCTCCCGGAGTGGAGGGCCCCCATGAGGAGAACACTGGAGCTGGAAACTAAGAAACAATAAATGAAATAAGTAGTAAAAGAAATTAAAAACCTCCTAAAACAACATAAATGAATGTTAATAAAAATTACTAAGAGCAAAACAACTTTTAAGCACTAAACCCGTAAGCAGCATTACAAATAAATAAATAAATAAGTAAATGAATAATAAAACCTATTAAAGAAAATTAAAGGACAAAGAAAAATGACAGGACAGCAGAAATGAGTAATAATAAATGAGTAAAAGGGGACTCAGTTAAAAGCTAAATTAAAAAAGGTGAGTCTTGAGCCTGCGTTTAAAAGCATCAACAGACTCAGTGGCCCTGAGGCCCTCCGGCAGGCGGTTCCACAGGCGAGGGCCGTAATGATAAAATGAGGCTTCGCCAAAGGTTTTGGTTCTAACATTGGGAACAGATAAAAGACCAGTACCGGAGGACCTCAAGGTCCGCGAAGGCTGATACATTAAAAGCAGGTCAGACAGATAGGAAGGCCCAAGGCCGTCAAGACACTTAAAAACTAATAAAAGAACCTTAAAATTCGATCCTGAAGTGCACAGGGAGCCAATGCAGTGATTCTAAAACTGGTGTAATGTGAGCCCGCCTTCTGGTCTTCGTCAGCACACGTGCAGCTGAATTCTGGAGCAGTTGAAGCTACAAAATGCTCTTTTTTGGGAGACCAGAGAGCAGGGCATTACAGTAATCTAACCGGCTAGAGATAAAAGCATGCATTAGCACCTCTGTACTGGCCTGAGAGAGAAACGGGCGAACTCTGGCTATGTTCTTAAGATGGTAAAAACCAATCTTTGTAGTATTTCTGATGTGTGGAATAAAATCAAGCTCAGAGACGAAAAGAACGCCCAGGTTTTTTACGCACTGTGAATGTTTAAAAGCATTTAGTTTTGGTAAAAGCTTCTCTCTCTTGCCTTCAGGATTAATAATTAAAACCTCTGTTTTGTCCTGGTTGAGCTGTAAGAAGCTCTCTGCCATCGATGACTTTATATCTAAAATACAGTTTAAAAGGAATCAATAGGCCCCGTGTCATCAGGAGACACGGCGATGTAAAGCTGTGTATCATCAGCATAGCTATGGAAATTGATGCCGTGCCTCCTGATGATGTCCCCAAGGGGAAGCATATATAAGTTAAAAAGTATTGGACCTGAAATTGATCCTTGGGGCACCCCATACTTAAGTTTGTGCGTTCCTGAGGAATATGTATCCATACTTACAAGAAAGTGATGATCTGTGAGGTAGAAATAAAACCAGTTAAGAACAGTGCCTGAGAGGCCCACCAGGTGTCTGAGTCTATTTAACAAGATGTGGTGATCTACTGTATCAAAAGCAGTGCTTAGATCCAGTAGCACCAGGACTGACAGTTTCTGAGAGTCCATGTTACACCTGAGATCATTAACAATCTTCACGAGGTCTGTCTCGGTGCTGTGGTTCATCCTAAAACCAGACTGACACTGTTCTAAAATATTGTTGCTGTTTAAAAAATCATTTAATTGGATATAAACCAGCTTTTCCAAAACTTAACTTAAAAAGGGTAAGTTGGATACAGGTCAGTAGTAGAAAATATCAGGATCCAAATTGCTCTTTTTCAGAAGGGGCTTCACCACTGCCGTTTTAAAGGCAGTAGGGAAGACACCCGTCTGGAGAAAGCAATTCACAAGATTTAAAAGTTCAAACTCAAAGAACACATAAAATTGTTTTAAAAGCGATGTGGGAATCGGGTCTTAAAGGCAGGTTGTTGGGTTAACTCGGGAGAAAACTCTACCGAGTGTTTCTGCATCAACCAGGACAAAATGCAAAATCCATTGTCTCCTCAGATAAAAGCGATGGTTCAGGTCTGTTAAAAGCAACATTGTTTTGTTCTAAGAGAGTGGATCTGATGCCATCAATTCTACCTCTGAAGTGGTCTGCAAAATCCTCACATAGATCGTTTGTTGGAACTATGGAGGACTTCTTCAAATCAGTATTAATTAAACGAGCGATTGTGGAGAAGAGGAATTTATGGTCATTCCTTTTTATCTGAGATGAGTTGTGAAAAATGGGAAGTTCTTGCCTGTTTTACTGCTTTATTGTAGGTTTTGAGTTTGTCCCGGAATATGTCATAATGAACTGTTAACTTTGTCTGCCTCCATTTTCTCTCTGCACTCCTGCAATTTCTTTTCAGTTGTTTTATTTCAGTCTTTATCCAAGGTGGTGTAGGTTTGATTGATACTGTTTTTGTGGAAAGTGGAGCCATTGAATCTAGGGCTGACCTGAGTTTACTGTTAAAATTATCAACAATAAAATCGCAGGGTGCAGGTAAAATGTCAGCAGTGCTATTGTGTAAGATTTCATTAAAATTTGCAGTCACTTCAGGAGTAAGGTAGTGCTTCCTCACTGTTCTCACTGGGGCCTCCTGTTGGATAAAACTGGGGATATTAAAAAGCACACAATAATGGTCAGACACAGCCACGTCGACAACAGAGGAAACACCAGTGGACAGGCCATATGTTATGACCAGGTCCAGGGTGTGTCCTCTGTTGTGAGTGGGCTGTGTGATGTGCTGCTCAAAATCCAGGTAGTTTAAAAGATTTAAAAATTCAGTCACAGTGGGATCTGAATTATCATCTATGTGTACGTTAAAATCACCAGCTATTAAAACCCTATTGTAAGTTGAGTGTAAAATCGATAAAAGTTTGGAAAACTCACTGATAAAACAGGGATGGTGCTTGGGTGGTCTATAAATAGTCATACATAAAATCGGAGGACTGCTAAAAACAAAGGCATGGTGCTCAAATGATGCATAGTCGTTAAAAGAAATGTCCTTTGTTATTATAGAGTTCGAGATGATTGTTGCAGTCCCACCACCTCTCATACCACTCCTGTTAGAAAATAAAAAACTAAAGTTTGGTGGGGAAGCCTCAGTGAGAACAGCTGGTGCATCAGTGCTGAGCCATGTTTCAGTTAAAAATAAACAGTCAAGTTTGTTCTCTAAAATTAGGTCATTGATGATAAAAGACTTGTTCGACAGGGAGGGAACGTTAAAAAGTGTCATGTGGAGGGCTGCATGTGGGCTGGTTGACTGTGTTATCTTGTTGATGTTGACATGTTTCAGGTTATGACGGGAAGAGCAGGGAAGTGTGATGGGATGGTGGATGTGTAGTGGTCTGTTGTTTGTGATGACTGGGATGTGTGCAGGGTGTGAAGTGGAGATGGAGATGGAGGTGGAGATGGAGGTGGACTTGTGGCGTAAATCTGTGGGACAGGGGAGATGTGTGGTAATGTGGGAGGCTAGTGCAGTGAGACCTTTGATGTTGAGGTGGAAGTTGTCCAGCCAGAACAGATCAGTCCTTTTCCAGAATGTATCAAAGTTTTTAACGAAACCAAACCCACATGCAGAGCAAAAGTCCAATAACCACTGATTGATAGTGAATAATCTGCTAAAAAAACTCGGAGCCACGTCTGGGGGATGGAATCAATCCGGAAAATATACAGGTCCTCCCCAGGCTTTCTATGAGGTAGGCAAGCTGTTCATATTCCGTGCGGAGCTTTGTTGATTGTCTGCACCTGAGATTGTTCATGCCTGGAGGATCGTGTGGGCAGACGGTTGACGGTCGGCAATAGCAGGGATGTGTTTGTGTAAATCCAGGATTTTTGCAGCAGGAAAGGAATAGTAATGCCATAAGTAATGCCATCTGCTCCAGCTGCTCGCGATGCTAGCAGCCAAAGCAGCCACGTCTCCGGCTGCTAGCGATGCTCCGGCTGCTAGTGATGCTCCGGTTGCCCTCCTACAGAGGAGGGCATTCCCAGCTGGGTGTTCTGCTTTCCCGTGGTGAAACGGGCAGCCGAACGTTCAGCACCAGCGCCGGGTGGAGATGTGACAGTACCAGAAGAGCCCCCTCTCCCAGAAAGGCTCACAAGCAGCAATGGGAGTCGAGATGGTCTCCGAAGCAGCCGCCGCCGGAGTAGCCCGAGAAACAGTGACTGGAGCCCCCGCCGTGTCCACCGGGGCAGGAGCCAAGGCCAGAGGTGGAGAGGGCGGCACACCAGCCGAGAGCTCGGTGCTCAGAGGGCATGCATCAGCCAGGGCCATGGGGACATCATCGGGGTGAATGGTGACGTTGGATGGCAACACGGGGAAGCGATTCGATAGGTTGAGAGGTGGAGGAGAGACGGTCCGGGATATTCGCCTCCTATCTCGACACACCACCTCCGACCAAAGAGTCCGTGAGCTGGGAGTGGAGGTGGAGGATGGCCCGAGCGGGATGAAGATGGGACCCACAGGATTGTGTCTGTTGCTGCTGCTGGTGAGTTCAGGATGCTTATTATTTGCGACTGTGTGGCCGCCGTGTCCATGAATTCGGTAAGGAGACGGTCTTTTTGTTGAGCTCATCAGCAAGTTGCTTGATCTTCTCCCAGAGTTTTGACATGTCTTTCTGGGTCTTATGACAGCTCTCGCAGGGCATAGCAGTGTTAGCGATGCTACAGCTAGCACTAGCATGCAGCATGTTAGCTGGAGGGCACCATTTTGCTGACATCTTTAGCAAAGCACACGTTCAAACCCCGCTCTGCAAGCACAAATAAACCGGGCGCGAAACTTACTTTCAGCGAGGACCTTGGCGTCAGATCTGCGCATTCTTTCTCCAAACCTTGTGTGTACGGCGCCGCTCCTCTCCCTCTCTCGCTCACCGACAACTAGAGCTTGTCTGGTATAATCCAAGTCTCAACAACAACAACAACAACAACAACAACAACAACAACTAGTCATCCATCCATATCTGGTCTCAACCAGACATGGTCAGGTAGTCAGTAATCCAGGAGATCATTGAGTCGTTTACACCCATCACCTGCAGCTTCTCCCCCCGTAGCAGTGGCTGAATCGTGTTAAAAGCACTGGAGAAATCAAAGAATGTGATTCTCACAGTACCTCCTCCACCGTCCAGGTGCGAATGGGCTCGTTGCAGCAGGTAGATGACAGCATCATCAACTCCCAAGTGGGGCTGGTAAGCAAATTGCAGAGGGTCTAGCAGGGCTTTCACCTGCGGCCTCAGGTGGGCCAAGACCAGTCTCTCCAGCACCTTCATCACATAATATGTGAGGGCCACTGGTCGGTAGTCATTGAGGCCTGATGGTGTCGACTTCTTTGGCACAGGAACCAGGCAGAACGTCTTCCAAAGCACTGGTATTCTCTCCTGACCCAGGCTCAGGTTGTACAGGTGTTGTAGGACAGGAGACAGCTGGCTGGCACATGTCTTCAGGATCCTGGGGCTGATACCGTCAGGGCCTGCAGCCTTCTGCTGGTGGAGTCTGTCCAGCTGTCTCCTAACCTGGCCTGTAGTCACAGTCATGCAGGGGAGGGTGCTAGTGTCTACAGTGAAGGAGGAGGAGGAGGAGGAGAAGTGCTGCACAGGAGAGCTCACAGCAGGGGAGTGAGGGGGGAGGGGAGGAAGCATATGGGGCAGTGAGGGTGTGTGGGGGTCTGGAGGTGTCGGGGAGACGACAGAAGGCTGTGAACTGAACCTATTGAAGAAAGTGTTCAGCTCGTTTGCCCTCTCCAGGCTGCCTGATGACTGTCTGCTTCATTCCAGTCGACATATCCTTCACATTTTTCTGCTGGAGTTTGGCCTCCAGCCTCCTCCTGTAAGTGTCTTTACAGGCCCTCAGTATATCCCTGAGTTCATGCTGCACTCTCCTCAGTTCTTCCCTGTCTCCAGACCTGAACCTCCTCTTCTTATTGTTAAGAAGGGCTTTCAGGTCATTGGTGATCCAAGACTTATTGTTAGGGAAGCAGCATACAGTCCAGGTTGGCATGGTGGTGGTGTTCAAAGAACCTGATATATTTTGTGATGCAGTCAGTCATGCTGTCGAGATCCTCTCCATGTGGCTCAACGAGTGCATCCCAGTCTGTCGACTCACAGCAGTCCTGTAGTGCGTCAGCAGCCTCCAGAGTCCACCTCCTCACACTCCTAGTGTGGACAGGCTGCCGCTGAACAGGAAGGACATACTTAGGGGTTAGCAGAACCAGGTTATGGTTATATTATAGTCTCTGGTGGGGCAGTCAACATACAGGTGAAATGTTGGGAGGGTCTCCTAATGTCTATCAATTCAAACTCAAATTTGAGTTGTTGTTAAGGCAGAGTAGGCTATAATGAGACCCCTGATATAAGCTTAGGATGTTTCTGACAATAGGGGGGGGTCATTGGTAGATTGACAAGAGTCATACTATTGCAATAACATTACAGAAAAGAGTTGTATCTTAAGTGAAAATATTTAATATATATTGGGTGTTTACGGAGCTCCTGTATAACTGACCGCCTCCTTAGCCAGCATCATGTAACCCCCCGGTTAGGGGAATCGCCAGAATCGACAGGATTCATTCCTCTGGGATAATAAACACCACACATCTCTACCAGATCTAAATGGAATTCAGTCTGGACCAAAGAAGTGGACTTCAAGAATACTCCTGTGGTGCTGGTATCTGTTGTGGGGGTTGCTTGATTGAATTATGGTCCCGTTTTTAGTTCCCAGTTGCTATGGGCTAATCTAATGCTAACGATTAGCTATTTTTCTGCTTGATTCCTCTGACTGGTTTCTTCTGCATAGCAATGAGGGCTGGGGGCTCATTGGAATCGTGGGATTTAGAGTCATTGCAGGGCAGAAAGCACCCTGTATGATTTTACCATTTTTCTGTTTGGACTTTGTTGTAAGGACACCTATGCTTTAACAAGAACAAAGAACCACGATGACAATGAGAAAACATTGTGAAGGCCGTTGTATCCGTCAACCTAACAGCAGCCACTCCCAGCAGGCATTGGCTGGGACATCAGCTACGCTATCATCTTATCTCATCTTAACAGACAGATCTGGCAGCAGAGCGGCTGGGAGAAAGAGGGGGCAGCAGTTTCCCAGCTGACTGGGACAAACTCTACCCCCCTCTGAGTGGGACATGGTAGATCCAGCCTCACAGTGAGACATCAGACCCAACACAGTTAGACAAGGCCCCACAGGCAGTGGCAAGGGGCTACAGACTCTCTATGCAGTCACAGAGTAATTAATTGTGAGTGATTCATTTGAGGCCCACAACAGAGAGCTGGTGAGACCTTTTTAAAAGAGCTGAGGGGGTGGGGAGGGATTTTTCTACTTCATCACGTGGGAACACATATAGGCACAGGAAATATTACAGTAGATGAATCAGCACACACACGCCCGCGCACACACGCACACACACACCATAGCATTATGTTTTATAAAAAAATACATTTGTCTTTCACCAAACCAAAGTGTATATGAAGGACAATTTAATTGTGTATAATGTGAATTTGCTAGATTTATTTATCTGCATTATCTGTGTCTGTAAAGGAGGACTGGCTGACTTCGGCTATCCTGAAAAACTGTTGCTGGTGCAGGGAAACTAACACACCATAGATGATTATTATATTATTATAATCAAAAGTTCAGGATTTCAGATTCTGTTCAATTATTTTATTGAAGATTGAGTATGATTTGTAAACGGTTCATTAGGTGTGGTTTCCTATAAAGGAAATGAACAGAAATAATTAGTAACAAGCTCAGGCTGGTGACTGCAAAGGAAATTCATAATGGTAACTTATAATTTGATTTATCCAAAGTGCTCTTTAGCACCACCAAAGTGCATCAAGTGACAGTCAACCATAATTATCATTAAATAGAGCACCAAGATCCACAACCCAACCGCAGCTCCCATAATGTGCACAAACCTAAAGAAGACATCATATCAACGAACACCATGTCATGACATTACTTACTTGAGCATGTATGCACACCATACTGAGGGACAAAAGACTGGTTGTATGGCAGAAGAACAGCTATATAGGGGGATAACAGGTGGCTTGATTAGGTGCACTCCCCTGAAATGTACATGTATTTCTATGGAGGAGTTTGATTATCTTTTGAACAATGTCACTCATTCAGCCATCTGACAACAAAAACAAGATAATAACTAATGTATTTGCAAAACAGCTAGAAAATTCTACTTGATTAATAATTGGAGTTATTGTTATTGATTAAGGGTGTCTTTTAAGAAACATTAAAATGGTAAGCAAAGTGGCATCTTACAAAACATCAAGCACTACAACTTGGTGCAGTACATTAAAAGTACAACAACAGAGGCTGTTGCATTTGAAGCAGGATCTGGTCCAGGTAATAGCTCCTTTCAGTGATCACATTACAGGAGCATGTACTAACCAGAAGTCATTCCTCACTTATTTTTTTTTTTAAACGCCAGAACTGCTTGAACTGAATTGCCCCCCAGGGACTAATAAAGTTGTCTGAACTGAACTGAACTGAACTGACTATGTGACTGATAAGGCTACGCAAGATATATCTCACCCAAAAGATAAAGTTAACATTTCTATGTAGTACAGTAGGTGAATAGTACAAAGAACAGTCTGTTCTCCAGGATATACACAACAAAGCATATGAGAGCATCCAAGTTAACAGTTTGTATTAACACTTAATAGCTGGTTTGATTCAGATGAGAAATCACAGAGGTATTTGACTATGATGACATTATTACATGTCTAATGTCACAACTTTTCAGTCTCTACAAAGGTAAAGGTACTTAAACTTAAGAGTCCTGAAACAAAGTGTTTAACAAATTATACATTTTACCCAGTGACTGTGCTTAATAGAAGATTATGGAAAGGCAATTCCTCAGGACAAAGACATGTTAATGCTAAAATACATAACCACCGCATCAGATTTTCTTTGACTGAGAGCCAAAGTGGTGCTAAAGGAACAATCAGGACCCTGTATTTCTAAATCATCTCACAGGATTATATTGATCAGATTGAACTGAACCTTCATCTGATCCAAAAATTGGGTATTTCAAAGCAGAGACGTACTTTCTTAAAAAAAAAATGTGAATAAAACAAATTTACCTGCAGGTTTTAGTGTATTATCTTGCTGTCAGGGTCTGGTTTGCCATTTATGGTTTGTGTTCTGTGGCTGTCCTTATTACAGTAGCATTGCTCAGTGGGGACTGTGGGCGTGAGTGCATTCCGGATGCTGACAGTAAGAGGGGATGAGTTGTGACCACCCTGATCAACTCCTCCCTCACTTTAGGCTTTATTCCAGCTCCTTTCAATAAAACTACAGTTAGGCCACTACTAAAGAAACCCACCCTAGACTCAGCTGACATCCGAAACTACAGACCTTTATCTCTTCTTTCATCCCTCTCTAAAACCCTGGAATGTGCCACCTATAACTCAGTCAGGCTTCAGGACTGCTCACTCCACTGACCTTCCTCACTGTGACTGAATCCCTCCATGCCGCCAGAGCCTCGTCCCGCTCATCCGTCCTTATTCTCTTAGACCTATCTTCTGCATTTGACACAGTCAACCACCAAATCCTCTTCTCCACTCTGGCTGAACTTGCCATTGCTTTCTCTGCTCTAACCTGGTTACATTATACCTGACAAATTGCACCTTTCAAGTCATGGCTTCTTGTCCAAGCCCTGCTTTCCGGAAACTGGTAGTCCTCAAGGCTCAGTACTAGGACCACTTCTGTTTTCACTATACACTAGATCACTAGGCTCTGCATTCACATCACATGGATTGTCTTACAACGGTTTCTCTCTTTTCCCCCATCCTCTGACACCCATGTTGCAACGCGCATCTCAAAATGTCTGGCAGACATCTCCGCTTGGACAACTGTGCACCACCTCAAGCTCAACCTTCATAAAACTGAACTCCTCTGCATCCCGGGAAAAGTCACTGTTGAGGATGTCACAGTATCGCCTTCATCAACCGCAAGGAACCTGGGCATAATCCTCGATGACGGAGTCGGACTATCCTGCACCCCCGACATCAGCGCTGTGGCCTGATCCTGCACATTTTTGCTTTTTACAACATCCACAGGATCATGTCTCTCCTCACAAACCACACAACTTAACTCCTGTTCCAAGCACTGGTCATGTCCCGTCTGGACTACTGCAACTTGCTCTTGGCTGGACTTCCAGCCTCTGCAACTAAACCGTGTGTCCAGAACGCTGCAGCTGGGCTTTTTTTTTTCAATCTACCCAAATTCTTCCATATGACCCCCCTCTTCCGTGACCTCAACTGGCTTCCTGTTGCAGCCCGCATTCAACTCAAGACGATGGTTCTGGCCTTCAAGGCCATCACCAGAACTGCACCCATCCACCTCCAAACACTGGTCAGACCAGACCCCCTAGCGCAAGCACTACGCTTCACTACATCAGCTGGCTGGCTGGTACTGCTACCACTGAGAGCAAACAAAGGTTGCTTAGCGAAGTCACAACATTTCTCTGTCCTGGTGCCTCAGTGGTGGAACTAACTCATGACCAATGTCAGGACAGCAGGGTCTGTGAAAGACTCAAGACTAACTTGTTCAGACTTCACCTCTACCCTGCATGGCATGACTTCCTCCTACCCAAAAAAACAAAAAACAAAAAAACATATATGTTCTTGAATGTTACCCTGAGCACTTGATTCGTAGCATTTATGTATCTAAGGTATCCTTGATAAATAGCAGCTACTATGCTCAGATGAAGGCTTGAAAATGTTTCCGTTTTTTTCTTTCATACTTTATCGACGGTGATATGTTGTGGTTTCTTTCCTGTGACAAATGTACTTAATGTAAGTCACTTTGGACAAAAGCTTCTGCTAAATGCCCTAAATGTAAATGCAAATGTAAATTAGACGAGGTCATCTGTACGATATTGTAACTAACCCACAGTATTGTGGTTCATCACGGCCCAGGACTGGAAGGCTCTACAGTGAGTGATTTAAACCACCCAGAACATCACTGGTACCATCTACAGAGCATCTTGACATCCATGAAGTGAGATGTCTGCACAGGGCCCAAAGGATACCAAAAGACAACACCCACCCAGCCACAGTCCGTTCACCCGGCTGCCATCTGACAAAAGATACAGCTTCTGTACTTCCAGACTACAGAGCAGCTTCACACTAAAAACGAATGTGTTGGAAATAACACAATTTTTGTTGGTTTTTAACACATCTCCATGTCCAGAGAGGGACAACTCAACTTTTGTTAATTTTAACACATTCACTTTGTTAGTTATATTAACACAGTAAATGTGTAGGTTTTATTAACAAATGTTTGTGTTACTTAATCCAAATCAACACATATTTGTGTATATTGGCAACACGTGTGTGCATGCTATATAAAAAAACATCATTGAAATTTACTTGGCATTTAATTCAATTCTTTCAATTCATTACATTTACATTTTACATTTACTTTCAATTCATTACATTTACATTTAATTCAATTCTTTCAATTCATTACATTTACATTTTACATTTACATATTACTTTCAATTCATTACATTTACATTTAATTCAATTCTTTCAATTCATTACATTTACTACTGCCATTTAAACAAGTCATAACATTTAGGAAATAAGTCTGTATCTTGTCAGTACGTGAAATTCAGAATCTCTGAGTTGATATACATCAAGTGGCAAAGCATCAGTTGCATCTTTCAGATTATGCACTTGAAATTCATTTGTCTCTTCAATCACATAAGTGTGAAGGTGGTCGTCAAAATACTTAACAATGAGAACTCTCAACAAAACGAACACTTCGTCACGGTCAGAAAAGGGAACAATATACACTGCCTGTCCAAAGATATGTTCGTTGTCCAAATCACATTTTAAGGGAACCACACAACCAGGTCTGTAGCAATGACCAAGTACAGACACACAACTGGCCACACTTATCATACTCAAAATGTTTAAATCATGTCCGCAGGCTGCCATTTTTTCAATCAACAAATCATACTTTACCAAACTACCAACAGCAACTTGTAAATTATTTGTTACAGTGACAGGTCTTTTAAGTGGGTCACCAAACTTTCATGTGTACATGCATGAGACTTGATGTTTATAAGCCAGTGTTTTGGAAATATTTACAAAGTTGCAAACAATGTGAGCATGCCTTTTTAAAGGGCCATGCTTGCCCTCGAAACACATGCACCACAGTCTTACCAGAGGACCGAATTGGATTGTCAATCGCCAATAATGTGTCATGAAGTGGTGTTTTGGGATAAGTTTTCTTTCTGGATAAAGAGTTTTAAATAAATTATGATGATCAATGATGAGCTGCTTTAAATAAAGGGCCATTCCTGTGGTTGTTACCGGGGCAAAAACAATGTCACATATATTTCTTAACAGAAGGAACAATTGCCAATGTTGACTTTCTTCGCTCACAAACTCTCCAATAAAAAAAGGTAAAAAAAGAAGCAAACACCACATTTGACTGGCTGTTTGTTTTACAGGGTTTTCTCCTGTTCTCAAGTTAAGTATGATGCTAGGTTTGCTCTTACCATTGTTGTAACCATAATCAAAGCTTGTAATCTTATCATTTAATTGCTCCAATGTGAAGAGCTTTTCCACATATATGAAATGATGCAACATTAACTTAATTTCAAGTGGAGGGACACCTTCTAAGATGTCATGCATCACATCAACGCAAACATTTTCTGTGATGTGGAAATATTTAAGAGAATTAAGGCATGAATCTCCCTTAACACCAGTGGCAGAAGGATTTTCTTGAGCGACATGCAGCTGGTAATTTTCTTTGTTACGCAACTCAGTTTTATCATCATCAAACTCTTTTTGGGCCATCTCTTTATCAACCATGCAAAAATGACAAAATTTGTTCGCAGAAAAGCTTTCAACAAAACCCCCAAGTGAATGACAGCCAAGATTGTCAGCCGTGAAAACACATATTGTGCCAAAGAGAGTAGTCTCCTGGCCTCCAATGTTGACCTGAATGCCTCTGGTTTCTAGTTATTTCAAATCATCTAGTAATGGTGCAAATATTTTTTCAAATCCATATGTTTCTTTATCAATTGAATTGAACAGAAGGCAGAGGTGAATGTTGGCAAGAGCAGAGTTAAATTCAGCAGGCAAGTTTCTAATACAAAAATAAACAGCCCCCATCCTGTGTATTTTTGTTTTCGACCCTAATGGGTTTGTTGTTTCTAAATCATCGAAATATAATTGAATTTGTAAGGCACTAGGATGTTTCTTGTACAGTTCATGTCTTTTGAAATGTAATCCATCAGAATATACATACATTTTACCATCATGACTATCAAAAGTCTGCCTGTAAAGTGCTTGCATATGTTCATTCCTGAAAAGAAACTTGACTGTTTCGGAAATTGGGATGTACTGACAAGTGTCAGCAGCAAATGCTTGTGATGACATGCCATGCTTTCTGCCTGTATGCCCTCTATAACCTAAGAATATTTCTGTAGGTTTAATTAATGATAGCTTCTCTGAAAAATGTTTGCACATTTTGTGCGTAGTGTCCACATCCTCAAACATCTTTCGTGCTTCTTCAAAATTTTGTAGTAAGTTTGGACAGCTTCATCATTTTGTGGCACTGCAAACTTGTGGAGCACAGACGCAGTCTTTTCTTGTAAACAATCCAATGTTTTCTCAAGTAACTCTTTTGTGCATGTTATACTTTTCTGAACATCAGTAAGAGTTGTATTTGATGCAGAATACATTTTAGCAACAAAACCTGCTGCACAGTTCTTAAGGTCTTGGAGATCAGAATTCACAGTTGTGTTAACATCAGTAGTACTGTCAAAACTGCAGTCCATATCAGTCTCTGAAGCACCTGAGGGGGTTGGGATTGATGAAGTCTGAGAGCTGGTAATATTTTCTGCCTCCGTTTCAAAAGGAACAACATTAGCATGGGAATGATCTCTTTTCAGATGTTTTGCATACGAATTTACACTGTGGTAAGTTCTTTGGCATTGGTCTTGACTGCACACTAAAGTGAAGTCCTGCCCATCGGAGAGTGCATGGACATGTCTGAGATGATAAATAAGCCTACGTGCATCTCGAGATATTTGTCCTTTCCACATCGGGCAGATGAACATGGTCACTTAACTTAGAGGACCTGGAGCTTTGCAGCAAGCTCCACAATTTTGGATCTCTTCCCACCAGAGATCTGCAGGCCATAGATGTGCTCGATGAACCCGAAGACTGAGGTCAGTTGAATGGGATAGGCAAGGTTGCAGACCCAATATAATTTGAACAGTTTGTCCAGACTGCAGGTGAGGCCCTCTTCCTGGAGCGGAATGACTACGTTGTCATTAGCAGCCACAATGACATATTGTGCTGATGTTGTGCTGGGATGTCCACGGCTCAACAGACGAGGTTGCATCACTGGAGCAGGGTCAGTGGTTTGTAGGAGGTCGTGGAAGCTTGTTCCTGGCTAAAACACAGTGTATGCAACGAATTTTATTATGTATACATCATGCACATAGATGATCTAGGTTATGAATGAAGTTATGAATAATTTACATATGAACTTGTTTTATATTCCAGCCACAAATTAAGATAATCTTACTTGTTTAATGTCCAACATGTAGGACAGAGCTGATTTGATGCTGCATTTTGTCCATCCCTTAGATCTTCCTGACACAGTAGGGGGCAGATAATGTGTGAGCATCTTCAGTGCTCTATAGCACTTTGATTCTGTAGAAATAGAAAAAACATACAGAGTATCAGCACTATCCATCCATCCTAAGTAGCAAAAATGTGGATACATTCACAAATAGAACTGAAGTAATTACATTTAACTTAAGGATTACAAGTTAAACAATTTTTTTCTTTTATCCCTTTCACCAATTGCGTGTATCGCTAGTTTTTTTTTTTTTTTTTTTTTTTAAAATACACCGTACACATTAGTTGTCACATCCTGTCAAATTTATTTTTAAGTGTTTCCTGTTCTGTTAGTTTTACTCCGTTTTCCCTCTTTTGTTATTTCCTGATGTGTTTCACCTGTGTCTGGTTTTTGTATATATGTAGCTAAATTAAGATCATAAGTTCATTCGAAAAGACATTTGAAAACTTAAGTTCAAGTTTTGATATTGAAATCTGAAAAACAAAAATGTTTTAAATATGATTTATCTTCATCCAAATCTTTTTATTTTTTACAGTTTTTTGGAATTTCAGACTTCTGACCCTGATGCTGGGGGCGTGGTAGGAGGAGAGACACGTGACTCAGGAAATCAACTAAGGAGGGAAAACATAAATAAACCAAACATTACCAGCACTCTCAGCTTCTGGTGGTTCGTCTTTTCCTTCAAGAGCAGCCAGCTTCAACAACTTTGGCACCATGGTTGCGTCCCATTTGCGTAGAAAGATGTCCATCTTGTTTGGAAACATCTTCTCGAAATCTCTGTCAATCTGTTAAGTTTTACCAACAGGACAACACAAGGGTGATTAGATAAATGTACACATCAGTTAGGGTATATGAAAATCCATTCGAGGGTAGGGTGGTGATTTAATTTACTGACTTACCAGATATGGCATATCAACGAAACAAGGGTAGTTCTCAACAATCTCTGCCAGAGTAGTTGATTGATTCGATATCCAATATCTTCGGTGGGAGTAGGTTTTGTCCATACCCATCTTGATCGATGAAAGGTTCTCAGGACTAGGCTTCATCCTCTTGATCACAGTTATCCATTCTTGGACAGACTCATCACTTTCAACTTCTTCAAGTCTAAGAGTGACTTCAGATGGGCCACCCCTTCTGCAATAACGGCGCTGGTCATCCCTTAGTTTTCGGCGGATATTCCTCAGCTTATCTTCCAGAAAGCCAGTGTGGCTTGTTGGATCATAGAAGTGTTCCTTTACAACACAGAATACAAGTACAACACAAATAAAACAGTTATCTTATGAGCTACTATCAACAGGGTTCATACACATTTTTTAAGGTCAAATTCAAGCTGTTATCAAGCACTTTTATGGGTCATTTTCAAGACTTTCCAGCACCTTATTGCTGGGGTAAAATACATAGATACACACACACACACACACACACACACACACACACACACACATATACACACAAATATATACACATATATACACACACGTGATTTTTTTTCTTCACTTTTTATCACAATTATGTACATTGCATTATGCTGTAAACATCTAAAATTATGTTTCATAATAGCAAAAACTTTAGAAATTAATTATCCAGTCTGATCCCAATTTTGTGAAAGACAGAGTTATAATGTCAAGCACTTTCAAGCACTTACATATCCTTCATTTTCATCCTCCATCTTGATGTTGAGTGATGGGAAAAGTGTCACAATGGTTCTGGCGAGGAGTTTTTTGTCTGCACTAACTGGATAACTGAGGAAAAACATAATGAACAAGAAAAAGGACACATTAACATTGTGCATATTTACATTAGCCCCCTGTAGTCCAAAATAAGTGACAAATGTCTACTTACAATCCCTTCTTTTCCACAAGGAAACTGACAGCAGTTGTTACCAGTGCTCTTCTCCATTTTTCTGTAAGGGTCCCATTCTCCTCGTAGAATGCAAAAATCCTGGGATCTTTTTGTTGAAGGTGACCCTTCACACTCTCAGGATCAAGATCACTGGCTGCGGTTGAAATCTGAAGGAACATTCCATATACACAGTATTTTATTTTAACTAGTATACTGCTGTAGAGATATTACCACTTAATCTAAGCACTGGGATAATAATGCTACACATAAAAAGGCACACAAATATTCTGTTTAGTGAGCTTGTAAGAGCTGCTTGCCAAATCTTATGTTAGTCTGAGAAACATTTCCAGATATTTGTCAGGAGCAAAAACCTTTCTTAAATTAACAGACACTGATCAAACATACCTGTTGTACTTCCATTTCCTGTGTGGTAACAGCAGCGGCACTGACATCACAGACATCTGACTGAATGGACTTGAATAGAATTTGGTATTTATCCATGTTTTCAACATTACAGTTCATATCAATGTCAATGTATTCCTTAAAATCTGAGCAGAACTTCATAATTCTGGTCATTTCTGCTTTGCACGACAGTGCAGATGTACATGCCTCGGTAATGTCCTTGACATTACCAAGAGTGTAACTCTTTTTGAAAGCTTCTTTGCCATCCAGGAGGACTGTTGTGAGGGACCTGGGAGCAGCCATTCTCCTGCGTGTGTATAAACAAAAATGCACAGTGACAAAACAAAATTAACACAAATTCACACTAAAAGGTGACAACAGAAGGACTTAATATAAAATAAAAATGTAATCATAGCCTAATAGCAATCATAATACACAGTTTCTGCAGGTTTGAACAAGCTAGATTTCACAAATCCCAAAACTGTGAGTGTAATGTCTCCTATTAAAAATTGGACCTGTGTAAAGGATCTGTACATGACAGTACAGAGACAAAATGGCTGCCGTTCGCGCCGCGACAGAGCAAAGGCCAAAAAGCAAAGTCACCGCTGTTATCTTAGAGCGGCCTAATGTATTAGATAACAGTTACCAGAGCCGAGTAGCGCCATTATCTCGCACCGGGAGGGAAAATGGCTACCGTTCGCGCCGCGATAGAGCAAAGGCCAAAAAGCAAAGTCACCGCTGTTAGCTTAGAGTGCGGCCTAATGTTTTATATAGCAGAACGGGGTAGCGCCGTTAGCTCGCACCGGGAGACAAATGGCTACCGTTCGCGCCGCGACAGAGCAAAGGCCAAAAAGCAAAGTCACCGCTGTTAGCTTAGAGCGCGGCCTAATGTAGTTACCAGTTACCAGAGCCGAGTAGCGCCGTTATCTCGCACTGGGAGGGAAAATGGCTACCATTCGCGCCGCGACAGAACAAAGGCCAAGGTTTGCGCAGTTAGCATCTCGCTCGGCCTAATGGTTTAGCTATTAGCTCAGTGTTCTTATATAGAAACAGATCGACTACAAACAACCAACCTTCCTAGACAGACATTTTCTATAGACCTATGGACCCCTATAGCTTTGCCGCTAACAGCTAACGGACCTCCGTTAGCAATTAGCATGGCTACTCGGAGCTCAGCTAACAGCGCCACTACTCAGTAATCCACAGCCAAGTACCTCCGGATTAATATTGCTTAAACAGACCGACCATAAATAATTACATTTATTTTTCTGAGTAATTGTGATCATGAGAGAGATGGTAATACCTAGCTTCAATAAAATCCACTTTTATTAACAATTTCAGTATGCTAGTGCCCGATATGACACGTACTTACCTACATGAGGTCAAAGGGTATCGAGCAGCAGCGCCGGGCCGGACCAATGGTTTATATCAAGGCCAAAAAAAGATGCACACACAACTGTCCAATCAGAGTCCTCATGTGTGCCTGTCATCTGTATCCGAGGTGATTTGTCAAATGAGATGGCTGATATCTGTGCACTGTGCACCTGACACAGACACATATCCACCTGTTTCCTCAGAAGACTCTGGGGGCTGCCATGACAGATAACTACTTCCGCCCGCGGTTCTCTGTTTCCGGTTGCCTTGCAACTGCATGACTGACCACTGCTGCCAAGCTAGCCCTAAACAACTAGCGTTATGTCATAAAGGCTGAATTGTTTTTAAAATCAGCTCAGGTACAACATGTGTCGTTGTTGTTTGCCACAGCAATTCATGAAAATTGAAGTTTTTTTCAGAAACGTCTCGTGTCCTGCACCCCACACGTCATGCTGAGGAAGGAGGAACGGAGGCTAGCGTGGCTCGCAGCTTTCAGACTGATATAAATATTTGTGTTTATTAATATATTCCACAGAAGAGCTGCTGCATGACTGCATGACTTCTCTAACCCGACAATGTCCGAGCAGCCGCCTGTCTCCACGACTCCTCTTTCCTTCAGCATCATCCAGCTGTATGTTTAACGTTAGCTTGATTGGCGCTGTGGCTGGGCGCTAACGTTACTGCTGCCTTCAGAAATATAAACTTGCTGTGTTTTTTAAACAGTACTTTCCCGATTGTGTTACTGTGCAGGTAGTTGTATGCTTCTGTGCTTTTGTAACTACGTAATTCTCCGCCGTCAACACCTTTAGAAAATATAAGATAGTTAACGATCGATGTAACGTTAGCTAATGTTGGGCTAATGCTTCATGTCATCTGCCCACTCCGTGAGAACTCAGTGAGAATTGACGGTAAGGCACTGTGAGAACTGTCCTCACGACTTATTAAGACATCCGTACTGTGTATCCACCTCCGATTTTTATCAATTCTGCCGCTTTCTTTGTGTTAAAAGCCAGTTTTTAGAGTGAGCGTGACAGCTACGTTAGCGTAAACACAGAGGTCAGCCAGCTCAACCAGAAGAGCATAACCGACTACCGCTATGAACCATGGGTAAACACACGAAGTCAGGAATAAGGTGGATATGCCCTGTTGGCACAGTCGACTCCAGAAGATCATACCTTGCTGCAATTCATGATTTATATATTTTTTTTATGAATGTATTAGAATATAATACATTAAAACAAATTAATGTTAATTAGAACACTAAATTATTAATATCAATTGATTAATATTAAATAAATAATAAATAAATAAAATAAAATATAATGCTTCATAGACTGATATATGCGAATTTATGCCCGTTTCAATGAGGTGGAGCGGCAGGGTCGGGTGGAGAAGTTTATTTGTGCTGTGAAACAATCATTAAATATCGAGAAAATGAAGGAGAGCGTCACCGTCACACACACACACACACACACACAGACAGGTCGCAGGAGCTGCAGCTGCTCCACTCCTCGTATCAGCTGTTTAGTTATGATAACTTATTGAGCTTAACATTTTTTAACAGTGTGAGGTTACAAGTACAATTTTTTTTGTCAATATGATCATAACTGGATTGCTTTTATTTCAGAGGACAAATTAGTGGAGACAAAGACAAAAGAGGGTGAGACACGGATAAACAGCAGAAACACAAAGTCTATTGAAATGTAAATAGAAGCCTACAAAACATTTTTTTAAATAAAAATAAATGTATTCTCTCAAGTCCTGACTATCAGTCCCTCTATCTAAAAACTACAGAATGTAAGACAACATAGCAATATTTCTATTTCCTGGATTCCCCCTCCCCCTCATTTCTCAAACCAACACTCTTGTGAGGTAGGACAGGCATCCCAGCTGATTGGCCGATGCTCATGACACAATTTTGTGTAGAATGTCTGTGTAACTTTCCCCTCAGGAAAATCCTTTGATTTAACACAACATTTGTTGAAATCATCATTGCACAAGAAATGTGTTAATTTCCAACACATTCGTTTTATGGGTGTTCATTCCACAGACTATGAGACTCCTCAACTTAGCATCAACACTCCAGTGCAAAAAAAAATAATAATAATTAGCAGGACACAAGGACTTTCAACATTATTTGTTATCATTTGTTTTAAACACTTAATAAGTTTACCTTTTAACTTGTAGTCACATAAATAAAAATGTTTTTATGTATGCAAAAGCATGATAACCAAGAACCAACACTGTAGCCTGCTGTAACTCAGCCCCCAAACTAGTACACATCTGAAGGGACTGTGCTGGCTGGCACATTATCCCACTAGGTAGCTCGCTAGGTGATTGATGTTAGTTTCAGTGAAGCAAATTCATGGGTTGAAACACTGTTAGGAGGTTGTTTCTTGTTTCCAGAGTCAATGTATGAGTAAGTCCAATCAAATCCCTCTTCAAGTTGAACCACACCAGTACATACACCCAGAAAGGCAGCTAGCTTGCTAACTTGGTAGCTGCTTAACACAGCAGTAAAAGGGTAAGCTTGTGTTAGTGAACAAAATTCAATCCAGTATGTGAGATATTTTAGTTTGGACCAAAATAAAGACTGAAATAAACTGAACTCAGATAGGATCTGACATGGCTCCTAAATAAACACAAGAGGAAGAATTAAAATCCATGTAAAAGCTTGACATTAGTCTGTCCCACAGCTTCGTATCTGCTTGGGTGTAGACGCTTTTCTGCTTGCTATTGCTTCTGCTTGCCACTGCATGAAAAGTGGGATTTTCGTCAGTATGCGGCACTGTAAATTGTCGTGGAATTTCAGGTTTGCGACAATTCACGGCAATTTGCAGGCAACACTGAAAACTGACGTAAATTGTCGGAAACTGACGTGGGCCTTGCTTGGCAGTTGTCCCCCCATGACCCCCTCCCCCTAATTCTAGGGGAGGCTTTAACATGTAAATGAAAATGCTGTGAGCTATAGAAATGCAAATCAGGGTAGCAGGGGGAGTTTTACCCCAGGTGACCTTTTCCTAAAAGGTATTAACTTCATTTTAAGAAAATCTCTGGTATAAATAGATGAGGCCCAGTATAGTCTAATTAAAGACTCTTAAATTTTAGCTTGAATTGATTTATTTAATTAAAATATGCTAGACTAATTACTGTGTATGTCATTAGCAATGGCCAATGTTATGTAAAAAGATTATTTATTCTTTTTTTCTCTCTCCTGAGACCAAGTTAAAGATAAAACGCCAGTTGTTAAGAAGTTAAAATTTGCATGACATATTTTGAGATAAATAAGATACTGAAATGTATAAATAATTTCTGTTTAAAATGTGTGACATTTAAATCTAATTTCATGGGTTCTGAATGTTTAAAAGAAGTTAAATTAATTCTTATTACATGTGAGAGTTCATGACCTGTAAGAGTTTTTACACTTCCGGGTTGACCGGAGGGTCAGTGAGGAGGGAGAAGGAGCAGAGATTTAATGGCGTCGAGCAGCTAACAGTGGACTGTGTGTGTCCGTCAGTCTCGTGTCTTATCACTAAGGGACTGTGAGCTGTTGTCGGACGCTGTGCTGTGAGTGTGTGAGCTGGACTCTCCATCGCAGTCGAAGTATTTGTGTTTTATTGGACACGAGGCAAGTTCGGCTACGCTAGCTAGCCGGAGCTAAGCTAGGCTAGCAGGAGCTAGGCTAACGGCCCAGCCACTATCGAGAGGAGGCCTGCGCTGACGGGAGGAGCTTTGCCGGGTCGCCGTGGAGAGTTACGCCAAAGAAGGTCGTTTCACTGCCGCAGAGGGACACGGAGGTTTATCGCTGCGAGCATTTTGTTCTCACAGACTAACCTCGCATCACAACGAGGCCGTGACCTCCTATTAGCTCGGAGCTATGTCTGCAAGTCCAGATTTACATGATGCTGATAATGACGCCATCGTGTGTAAGTAACGTTTACCGTTTTCTCCTTCCTTGTTTAATTTTACTGTGACTTAAGTTGTCTTTATTCATACCACTCTCATTTAATTGTTTTCCAGCTGCCTGTAAGATAGTACGCAGGAGCTTCAGGTACAAACAACCAGATCTTCCATCGCAGGCTGAAGCTGAAGAGTTCAGCTCGGAGTCAATCGAGAAGAAAGAGGGTAAGACTTGTTAGATTAGATCCGTTTTTGGTCAATGTGACTATTATCCGGGTGCATTAATAGATGTGTTGTGTCCATACGCAGTGCATCGCGCAGTACTAATTGACTTTATTGATTGTTTTTACAGCTGCTGGAAGCAAGACAGAGTACTCGCTGAGGATGAGGTGGACCTTTTGGAAGTGCGCCGCCATGGACCTGATGTCTAAGGGAGGAAGACGGCGGGTGTCTGGATGGAGCCGGTGTTATGCCGAGAAGTGCCTGCATGCCCGGATCTGCATGCCGCTCGCAGCCTGTGGGGGATGCAGTATTCGGCAGAACTGGTTTTGAAGTTGCCAAGATATGCATCCCTGGCTGCTTAAGACAGATACACTGCTACATGTATGGAGTCCATTTTCATATAAATAAACAGTTATGAGGTTACAGAAATTGTAATTAAGAGTGTTTGTATTTGCCGTTTCTGTGCGTACTTTGCAACTGAATCCTGGCGGCGCCACTGTTTATACATATGAACATGGACTCCATACATGTAGCAGTGTATCTGTCTTAAGCAGCCAGGGATGCATATCTTGGCTACTTCAAAACCAGTTCTGCCGAATGCTGCATCCCCCACAGGCTGCGAGCGGCATGCAGATCCGGGCATGCAGGCACTTCTCGGCATAACACCGGGAGCTCACCGAGTTCTGTGCCGTGCTACAGTCGATGCTATGACTGCAAACTATGCTTTGTACATAGTTGTGGTGTGTTTGTGTTAATAAAGCTCTTTCTTTGAATAAACAGTACCTTCCTGGCATTTTCCTTTCCTCAATAAATTAATTCATGTCTTTGATGATATCATAAATAAATAAATAAATATATATATATATACAATAAATATATATATATATTTATATATACATATATATATATATATATATATACATATATATATATATACATACATATATATATATATATATACATATATATATATATATATATATATATATATACATACATACATACATACATACATACATACATACATATATATATATATATATATATATATATATATATATATATAGGGGTGGGGTTTACATTTATAATGACCCAGGGTGACCAATAGTGACAGATCTGCCAACCAATCACGAGTGATTTTGCTTGTTTAAAAGTAGTGGTTTCATCCAATACTGAGTGAGGAAATTCAAGCCAGGCCACACATTCTCTGGCCAGGCGTGGTTTCGCTGCGATTCATATGCAAATTAGAGCCGTTCGCACCTCCGGGAGCTCCACATACGTCATGGTTCGTTTCCGACAATTTGTGGCACAGTGAACGCGGCGTTTGCAGGCTGTAAATTGTCGTTAACTGCCGAAAATTAAGGAGATTTTCGGGCGTTTACGGGGACGAAAATCCCCAAAAAATCACTTCTCATGCAGTGTGCCTTTTTCTCACTGTGATTCTTTTTCTTCACTGAGAGATTACAGGCAGCGACTCCCCGGATGTTTAGAAACCGCTGGCACTATAATTAATTGGAACTAAAGTAGGCTGTTGCCTCATTTCAACATTTCTTCCGAACTCTTCAGTACTTTCTGAATGAGGCCTACAAAGTAGCACAAGCCTATTAGCAGCTAAAGCTAACTAACATTAAAATTCCTCCCTTCACCATGTTGACTTTCAGAAGATCAGAAAATTATTGACCTGGAAACCAAGATCCACCAAATAGCAGTAAATGTAGAAGTGAATAGACTATGTGGGAACGAAACTACTCTCCAATGGAATCAAAACAGCAGACGAGAGCCTTCTCACACAGTTAATTGTTGGGGCTAATTATTCAGATTCAGAATACTTAAACAATTTCCCCCGGGGATTAATAATAATAAAGTATTCTGAATCTGAATAATTAGCCCCAACAATGACTCGACGAAACAGGAGTACTGTGGACTGGATAATAAACCCAGGAATATTCTTCCTTACTGGAACACTCTTAGCGCAAAGCCTAAGGATAAATCGTGTCCCTCGGATATGGGAGAGCAAATAACCGGCAGAGCCCAGCGCCCTGAGATTTCTGATGCAACTGGTTTGGCCAGCACTGTCCTCTGAAAAGAGTGCCTCCTCAATCCCCGTACCAAGGAGGAAACAGCCGTGGACGGAAGCGAAAACAAAATGTAAGAGCACACCTACCGAAATAACAAAAATACATCTGAAGAACAGATTTGCTCCACTTTATCAAGACCTCGCAAGCTCTCCGTCAACGAACAAGGAAAGATATGAGACCGAATCCAAAAGTAACAGGCCACAGAGAGAGCTTATGAGCTAATGGGCCTCAAACATTGACGTGATGTTGCTGTGATGGAGGTAAACAGCTTTTGCAGCAAGAAGAATACCAAAGTACTAGTAGTAGTATATTGTTAGTTTTACCAACAATATGGTCTCTGACATCTCAGAAAAAATTCTGGACATCCAACAGCGAAATCTCTAATTTTACACACAGAAGCTTGTGATGTTGTGAATCAACAATCTGAGGTATTGAAACAAGACTTTATTGATCTGTTGAGCAAAGTCAGATCTCTCGATGCTGTGGTGTTTGTCAGTGGCCCTCCACCGACTGTCCGATGAGGTGATGAGAGATTCAGCAGGTTGTTGATGTTGAACAGATGGCCCAAATCTACATGTGCTGCTCAATCAATGAACTTTATTGACAATTGTAACATTTTTTTAGGAACGCAGACACCTCTTCAAGGCAGGTGGATTTTGCCTTAACAAGTCAGGAGCAAGGTTGTTAACCTCCAATATATTTTACCACACATCAGTGTCTCCTTCCAAGGACAACAGGTGAGACAATCCAAACATACTGATAAGACAGCCCTAAGAAGGAGAACTACTACTGCCTGAGATAAGCTTCGAACAGACAAGACAGCTGTGCCAGAAGGAGGAGTCTTCAACACTGCCATTCTCGCCCCCCAAAGAGGAGTGCCCCCAGTCTCAACAAGAGGGAACTTCCACTATCCACCAACCCCAACTCTCTGCCCTCTCCAGTCAGCCTATCCCCCTAGTCTCCCCACCTGGATTTCTCGGACGAGATGAAAAAGCTTGTCAATGTTGGACTAATCTCCAAATCCCATAGTCTCTCCCCTAAATCTGTCTCACTGCTAGGGATGTACATTGATAAGGATTTAGCGATTCCGATGCTTTATCGATTTCTGTTTATCGATCCGTTTTTTAATCGTTTCTCTTATCGATTCCCAAATAGGCTGAAAAACAAGTAGTAAACTAGAACTGCAACCAGTTATGAACGGGGGCCAAGCCCCCCCACGCGACTCTGACCCCGCGCACCGCAGAGCTCATGGAAGTTGGCCCCAAAAGATGACGGGTTTGGGGTGAGGACACAGGCCAATATCTGAGCCGTGGTATTTGCTGTAATGGGAAGTGCACCAGAAGTGCAAAAGGCTGAATGTGTGCCGATTTGGATTTGTTTTACTAAATCACGGCCACATTGACCAGTCATGACCACCTTCAAGATATGGCCTCAGGATTGGCCCTACATCATACGGGCAAATTTCGTAAAAATCAGTGTAGCCATTCAAGAGATATAATCTTCCCACATTTTTGGGCGCCCTAGAGGCCAAAATTTGCCAAATTCGGCTCATCCCTTCCCAGTGTCATGTCAACCAAGGATCTCAAATTTGGTGTTGATAGCATTTAGTTTGACCAAGCTATCAAACAGTTTACATTTTGATAGCTAGCTGCAGAAATTTGTTCATTAATAATCTGCGCATTTTTTGACTGAGCAAAATTCTATTGATAACTTTAGATATGGTCCAGCTGAAGAGTGTACGTGCTAAGGTTCACGCAGATCGGACAAAATCTCACGGAGGAGTTTGAAAAAGTAAGTTTTGTGTGGTGATTTAGCGAACGAAATGTGCAGCAGAAGTGGGCGTGTCCTATGTCAGAAAACCCAGCTCTATTCAGGGAACATATGGATATAAGGTTTGCGAATGTGTTATTTAAAATGTGGAAGTCACAGGCAAAAACGCGATTGCATCCATTATAGCACCACCTAGTGGAGTACATGTGCAATTTTTGCTATGGAAGAACTGTGTCCTATTCTTTATGTACCATATACATTTCAAAGCTCTCAGCATAATAGTTTGGCTGAAATTAATGTTTGTTGTTTATCATGTAATAAGCCATACCCACATTGACCAGTCATGACCACCTTCAAGATATGGTTTCAGGATTGGCCCTACATCATACCGACCAAATTTCGTAAAAATCGGTGTAGCCTGTCAAGAGATGTAAACTTCCCACATTTTTAGCTAAGGGTTAGGGTCGCCAAATTCGGCTCATCCCTTCCCAGTCTCATGGCAACCAAGGATCTCAAATTTGGTGTTAATAGCATTTAGTTTGACCAAGATATCAAACAGTTTACATTTTTATAGCTAGCTACAGAAATTTGTTTGTTAATAATTTGCACATTTTTTGACCGAGCAAAATTCTTTTGATAACTTCAGATCAGGTCCAGCTGAAGAGTGTACGTGCCAAGTTTCACGCAGATCGGACAAAATCCCAAGGAGGAGTTCGAAAAAGTAAGTTTTCCCGTTTTTTTTTGCGCTGTAGCGAAAAAACTTTCTAGGTGCAAGTGGGCATGGCCAATTGCAAAGTGATTCAGCTCCATTCAGGGAATCTGGGGATACAAGGTTTTTGAATGTGCGACATACGGTGTGGGAGTTATAGGCAAAAACGTGTTGGCCTGGGTTATAGCGCCCCCTGCAGGCGCATATATGTAGTTTTCTGTGTCTGAGATATTCGCAGGAGTCTGGACCAACCCTCCAAATTGCACCGCCCTCCCTTGCACGGTTTAGCCTGCAGCACCACTTTTAGCCGGAGAAAAATAAAAATAAGAATCTTTACAATTACAATAGGGTTCCTAGCACCGCTGGTCCTAGGAAACGTTCCCTCGGCCCCTCGGGCTTGGCCCCCTAATGAGTACAGAAAAGAATACAACCTGGTTTATAAATATATATCTTAATTATTCACTGCTGAGAATAAACAATACTCAAACGAGTCCTCAATAAACAAATAAACAATACTCAAATGAGTAAAATGAGTCCACAAGTCAAGTGGCTATTGGCTAAGGATAATCCCATAGAGGAACAAGAGGAACAACAAACAAGGAACAGGCAGGGCTTAAATTAACCTTAATTGTAATCATTATCACACGACTTTAGCCAGTTGTTTAATTTTACCTGCTCTGCTAGTGCTAGCACTGGTGCTGCTAAGTGCGTCAAACACATGGCATTGCTCGAGTATAATGCTGTGTTGTGTGGCCAAATGCTTGTGTGTGAGATGTGATCGCAAATTTGCGAGTAGGGTACGTTTGTTTACAGTGGCGGCGCAGGCCGGGAAGAATCGATAGCGGAATCGTAAAGGGTTTTTGTTAGTGATTCCAAAGAATCATTTGACTCAGAACCGGTTCCCAAACGAAACCGGTTAACGATGCGCATCCCTACTCACCGCCCAGCCCCCATCCTACCGCCATGCTTGAAACAAACATAACTGAAATGTCATCACGCCCCTCCACCTCCTCCAAATCATCCTCCTGAAAAGGGCAGAACACATCTTGTCCATGTAGACAATACAACTAACTCTAACTGAGATGGGCCGGGTCCAGGCTATGAAGTTGATATCACTACTGTTTTCCCCCCAGAAAAGCTGGGGCTCCTTGGAGTTCAGGTAGCTTCCTTAATTCCTGTGCTTACAGGTCACAGAAAAATGGTGAATTTGCTGAGAAACAGGAAATGCCTAACTAAATCTATTAAATCTAGCTCCCATTCCTCGTCAGCCATAAACTGGCACAAAAAAATGCCCTATTGGTTTTGCCTCTCCAAATTTAGCTCTATTAAACATCATGTTTCTGGCAGGAACATTTGATGATTTTATCATCAAACACAATCTTAATTTTATGTTTCTGACTGAAACTTGGTTAGACCAGGATAACAGTTTAGACCAGGATAACAGTTTCCCAGGTGTCCCCCCGTCAATCTAAACCCGCGGATGGTTTATAATCATATGGATGGTGTTAGCGTTTTTCAGAAGGTCTTTTTGGACCTGCCATCTTCGGACTTTACACTTCGTAACTCCATATTTCTTGGCTGCCCGCCTCTGCTGCACTGACCACCATTATCTTAAAATTAGCATTAAAATTAGCCTCAGATGTCTGTTAACTTGCCCCACTTTTGATCCATTTTGCTCCGTACAATCACTGCGTCTCTCCAGTTTTTGTCTCCTGTCACTTCTTCTCCGCTGTAATTGACAGATAACCCCAGCCACAGTGTCAGTGACATCTCTACAATAAGCTGGTGCCCTCTGCCTTTGCAGTCGTGTAGCGACCCCAGACAACTATCAGCATGTGTCAACGGTTAGACCCTGGTTAAAAGACGACTCCATTTTTTCACATTATTTTCATCGAAAAAAACCTCGTCCCATATTCGGGTCAATACGGTAATTGAAAAAGCTGTTTTTCAATAGCTGGACAATTACTTAATAATAAATGACTGTTTTGATTTTTTCCAATCAGGATTTTAACCACAGCACAGCACTGGGACGCTCTCATCAAGGTCCTCAATTACATTAATTTTAACACAGACAGTGAAAAAATTTCATGGTCAACTATAATACACTACTACCCAGAGGAAAATTTTACTGCTCAAAGCTTGCTCCTTTATGGCTCACGGAGCTGTAAAGGAGCTCAATGAGAGTTCTCATTTCAGTCTCGTTGTAGTCTTTTTTGGTCTCAAACATTTCTCGCTTGTTTCTCCTAAAATGCCTTAGGAGCAATAGGTGAGACTTGACAGCTAGCAACAGGAGCTTTACTTGAGACATGACAGAGCTTTATTTGAGCCCTCCTTTGGAGACAAAAATGAGCAATACTGCAGCCATAATTTTACAGCTCAAAGCTTGCTCCTTTCCAGCACTGGGGAGACAAAACTGAGATTTCTCGTTTGTTTCTCCTAAAATGCCTTAGGAGCAACAGGTGAGACTTGAGAGCTAGCAACAGGAGCTTTATTTGAGCCCTCCTTTGAAAACAAAAATGAGCAATACTGGAGCTATTCTGGAGCATATATATCAACACTTTTAAAAAAGGCTTTTATTAAAATCACTATCTTTAGTATACAACACAGCAGCACTTTATAAAGCAGTTTGAACAGAATCATGATAACATTTAACATTTCTGATAATAGTGATCGCTTCAGAAAAAAATGCAGATTGCCTTAACCAACCTGCAACAACTGACTATTTCAGCTGGTAATGTAAAGACAGTTTATTATTGTGTCTCTTCTCAGTGAAACTTCTTAAAGAAGTGTCTAACAGTGTTCCTCACAGCTGCACAACAATGCAGAGCATTTCATTACTTTAGTCTTTTAGCAGTATTTGTGTATGAGGACTTTTTTGACCATGGTCACCTCAGCAAATGCCTTCTCAACCAATGTCCATCCATCCCATGTGCCATAGTGCATGATGTACCTGCAAGAATGACAGAAAGCCCAGATAACAAATAAATTCCCTTAACATACCATAATAGCAAACTATCAAATATAAACTTATTACTGCATTGTTATGGGGAGAACAGTCCCTGTCAACTCTTTGCATTGCACTTATTTAACCTTCATGTGGTATTTTATACGGTTTATATTCATACATATTTTAAGGTACGTTGTTTTCTTTTTATGTAAGTGTGTTGGATTCAGAAATGAATAACAAAATAACATTTCTTTATGTCATTTTCAAATTTTGGACTCATTACTGAATATGAAAAGAATGAATGAAACACAGATTGATAGAAGCATGGCAGATCTGCCACCTGCTGACCCAGATCTGAATAATTGTATGTATGGGGGAATAATTAATGATACAGCATTTTAAAACAAAACACGATAAAGTCCTGTGGGGTGAATACACACATGAAAAATAAACACGTAACAACAAAATAAGCAATGTACTTACTTAGACCCAGATTAGGCCCAGATATGTCTGTTGGACCTGTAATACCAGCCAAGTTGTCATCATATTATTTTGAATTTCTGTTTTTGTGTTCCACAATTAAAATAGCTTGTTTGTTGTCCACATTAGTTGAATTTGTGTTTGTATTGAGTAGAGGTACATGTTGCTCAGGTAAATTACATGAGGAAAGAAGTATGTGGTGACGAGATGATGAAATCTATGAAAGTTGGGCCTAAATATCTATGTTTTTAAACCCACCCAACCTGAATCTCTCCACAGTGTTAAGCTAGAAAGCTAGCTGCTGATGGCTCTAAGTCAGAGCGCTGGTGGCCAAGATAGGTCAAACGACTACAACCCTGTTGCTAGACAGGAATTATCATTCAAAAGTTAGAGGAGCGTAATTTTCTAAACCACAAAATGAAACACAAGGAAAAGAGAAGTTAACACTGAAAGCACTACCCACCCACCACCACCCCAAAACAGTCAAACTAGGGAAAACTCTGGTTTTAAAAATTAAATACTGTGCATTACCATTTAAGTCATCCTTGTGTGAGCCAGGGTCTGGCTGCTATCATCTTCAGTGAGTAGCGCAGTCTTTTGGTCATCTATTTTTAAAATGTTCCTGCTGAACATTTCTTTCTGTGAAATACATTAAAGCACAAAACTTTTTTTTTTTTAAATGTGGCCCTTAGTAAACTTCAACTTTACATTATATTTATTAAATTATTGCAGCAAATCCTACATTAGAGAGAGCTACGATCACCAAAGATCAATAATATGATGTTCTTTGCATCAACAATAGTCACAGCTTTCTGTTCATACCCAGTTTATGCAACGCACAAACTGTTTAAGGCACACAGTATGCAAAGATAATCAAATGCCTCATTTAAGGAATGTGAAAAGCAGATTATTTAGCAGCGCAGCACATCTGTTGAATAATAAAAAAAAAAAAAAAACAATAACGTGGCCGGTGGTGATCTGCTGTACAGCTCCTTGGCCTACACATTAAAAATGAATAAAATAAACAACTGAAACAGTCGCCATATTACATGATTTACATTTTACATCTCAAACAGTACTGCTCGAGGCTCAACAGTTGACATGGCTAACAGACTCAGCGAGCTAGCGCCGTTTCACTCAAAGAAAGAAAACACAGAAATAATAAACAATAAAACGGTGACGCAGTGATAGTGAAAAAAAAACGTGACAGGACAACTCAAATTACATAACATGAACTTAAACTTATATAAAGGCAGTGTCAGTGATTAATATCTGATTAAATCACGGAGCTGTTACAGTACCAATGCTGCCGTCGTCAATGGCAACAGAGAGAAATTGATGATGTTGCGGTAATTAATTACAACAAATAAAAGGAGCCTTGCATGGATAAACACAAATAATATTAACTTGTTTCACAAGAAAATAATGAGAATGGAAAACAACAAAATACCTTGCTTGCAAAATCAAATAAATACTGAAGCAATATAAAAATAAATTTTGACGAACTTGATTAATCTATAACAACCCTGTTACAGCTGCATGCAAAATATGATTTCTACCCCAAATTGCATGCATTTAACATACAGTGGGCATATCTGCAAAGGGGAGACCTGCGGGTATCCATAGCATCTATTTTCATACAGTTACACCGAGGGACTCCTTTGAAAATGGCCATGTCAGTTTTTCCCCACAGCAAAATGTAACCTAATTTTAGAGCATTATTTTACCCCCTGGCCCATACCCTAGGATGGCCTGCTTGGTACCAATGTTACCTTAGGTCGCGTAGTTTAAAATAAGACCAGAGTTTTAACTACAGCTTCAAACTGCGTCAGCTGTAGGCAGAGTTAGCTGGTGTCCTCTGCTCATTTTAAGAGGCTAATTTGTAGCTATAACATTATCTTTAAAACTGAGCCCTCCACACACCGTCTCACCTAATCTATGTTACATATTTCGGCTGAGGTCGCTGAATTATCAGCGGGTTTAATTCCCCCCTATAACCGGACTACTATAGTTAATGCTGCTAATGCTAACAAGTTCATAGTCATAAGGTGGTTTGATGCTAATGTTAGCTAACACGCTAACGTTACAATATGCAGACACATTTTGCCAAGGGAATCAGAACCAACATAAACACTTGCCTTCTAAATGTTCAATTCACTCAAATTACATTAATAATGTAGCTTACCTTCTTTTTCCAGGTCCACATGTGTTTTGTTTTCGCTCCCAGCTGTCTTTCCGCACAGCGAGTCTTCAAAATCAACCCACCAATCACGATGCAAAGTGTGCGATGGACAAAGCTGCTGTCCAATGAGATAGTGCGCACATCATTCAGGGTTCACAGGTCATATCTTTTTGCACCGTGTTTGTTGTGATGAGCAACTATATATACATAGAGGCATAGGCCCTCATTTATCAAACGAACGTACGGCAGAAAACCGTGCGTACGACCATTTCCACGCAAGCTTCGGCATTTATCAATTTGGAAGTGAGCGGAAGCTACGATCAGATCTCACGTCAGGTCTGAGCTCGTGTACGCAAATCTGAGTCTGTCGATTTGCAGTGCAGCACAGCAAAATCTGGAGTCTGAAAATAATTATTAAACAAACTTCAGCTGTCATTAAGCATAAGCAGTCACATATTTTGAACAGATCAAAACGCATTCTTAAAACGAATAAAACAAAAATACAAAAATTTTAATAAAAAAATAAAGCCCACGTTTTTACTGATACCACTTTTTTGTAAAATAAAATATGATAACATGACAACTAATTAACGGAATACCTAATAACCCCGCTGGCAAACCTGCTACAGAGCAGGAACTCATATTCAATAGTGCGCACACACGCACACGGGTCACAGTGGAGCTGCTTCAGGTTGCTGAAGGGCAGGTGGCTCCGTCTCAGACCAGCAGGGGGAACTCTGCTGTATACCCCAGAGAAAGTGTGCCATATTACTTTGGCCTGTTTAGTTTTGCACAACATTGCATTAGTGAATGGAGCCTTTGATGTGCTGGCGCTGCCGGGATGCCGATCTCGGAAAAGTTTATCTTCTTGCCAGTGCCTCTTCTCTCAATGTTTGACCTCAGTGGGCGAGGCGTCCGAACCAGGAATATTTAAGGGCGTAACATGTTAATGACGCTCGAATTCAGCTGCCGCATTTATCAAGACCCGATCATTCGTAAGCTGGAATTGGTCAGATACGAATGTTTCATAAATCACACGTGTGTCCTGTCGTAAGACCAATTCTGCGCTCAGATCTGCACCCATTTTCACGCAAGATTGATAAATGAGGGCCATAGTGTTTACAGCTGCTAATGTATGTAAGGCTGTTACTGTGATGATACAAGACAGTTAAATATTTAATCTGTGTCTATAATAACCACATCCTGACATGTAAATGTGACATCTGTCTACCATACTGTCAATTTGGTTAACTTTAAATATGTACTGACTGTATAATAGATAGATAGATAGATACTTTATTCAACCCCTCAGGGAAATTCTATCTCTATCTATCTATCTATGATTCAGAATCAGAAATACTTCACTGATCCCCGACAGCAAATTGCTTGCGTTACAGCTGCTCCCATTCCATGTCAAGAATATGCAGAAAAAAATAAAAAAATAAATAAAATAAGAATAATAATAATAATAATAACAATAATAATAATAATATTACATATAATTAAAATTAAAATAATAATGTACACTATATATATGGTGTAGGGCTGTAACGATACACCAAACTCACGATTCGGTTTGTATCACGATTTTTGACCCACAGTTCGATATAAACCTCAATATTTTTTTGTGTAATTAAACATTTTATTTATGTAACATTTCAGTAAGTTCTGTATATGATACTCATCTGATAGTATCAGAGGCGAAGTATTGGGAAACTGAACCAGTGTGAATGGAGCCGGCTGTGCATATGGAGGGGCGTGTCTATCGGATGGTCTGTTAACTGCACAGATCCCTCACTCAACTTAATAAAGAGAAATGTCCCACAAAGCAACGTTACAGAACCAAACTAAGGAACGTAGTAACTGTAACTGTCTTTGGCAACGAGGAAAAACATACAACAGCTGCCTGAAAAACAGCGTCTGTCACTGGCAAAAAACTTTAACTTACCGGGTGTTTGTGATGAAAATAAATCTCCGCGACGGTCAGCCCTCCTGACCGAGACTTCAGTGAACTTTCCCCCGGAAAACAGCCTCTGTCCTCACAAGTGACAGAGTCAGACAGCGTCCTGTTCGCTGATGGCGATTATGTAATTATGTACTTTAGAGCGAAAAACGTAACTTCAGTGGGTCAGGATCTCAATCACGACACATTAAAACAGCATCCACATGATTATAACTTATCCGTGGGTTTAGATAACAGGGTTACACCTTGAAAACATACACGTGTCTTCATCATGATGTGTACCATCACGTCTCTTTAGGAGCCGCAGCGCCAGCTTTCTATTTCTACACAGCGGTTCGTCTTTACTCCTGGGGTGCTTTGCTCAGTGTAAACGAACAACGGTGGAGAATTGGCGAACCACCGCTGTGGTGTTAATGTGGTGTTACTTATAGCTCATAGGGCTGGATCTGGACTGGAAGTTGTGTCGCGATTTCGGTTATGATACGTATGTCATTACAGCCCTAATATGGTGCATATTTATAAAAGTAGCCTACTGCAACTTTAGTTTCTTTTTTTTGCCATGAAATGTTATTTTATGCAATACAATATTTTATAATGTTCTGTCATAGCTAACATGCTTACAGTGACAGCTGTCATTATACAAGTTGTATGGCCATGTGCATGTAATCTTGGGCTCATGACCCGTCGTGGTGTAAACTTCTATTAACTTAATTTACATGGATAGAAAAGAATTTGATGAGCCATACCTTCCGTCAAACATTTAAACTCCAAAACTGTTGTGCTTTCTGTAAGTTCAGCCTTTTGTCACATTATGACTATTTTAGAGTATATCTCTTCACTGCTAAAAGAAAAGAAAGCAGGCTCACTGCCAGTTGCAGTTTCTTATCTTGATTTGCAGACTTAATTAATTCTTTGTCTCCATGATTGTTATTATTAGTACTTAGATTATCAAAAATCACTGTATTTATAAAAACGACGTTGGTGCTTTTTATGCCCACAGACGTCACATTTACATGTCAGGATCTGGTTATCATACACAGATTAAATATTTAACTGTCATGTATCATCACAGTAACAGCGTTACATACATTGGCAGCTGTAAACACTAAAAAAAACCTTATAAATATCCATCCTGTAGTTTCGTGCCAACCTGTACACTGAACATATAAGGAGTAGATAACGTTTAGAATCATCAGAGAAAGTTACAGACGTTGTTTTTGGTTCCTATCTCTTTCCTGAATATATTAGTATGTGTGTGAATGTGTAAATGAGAGACACTAACTTATAGCACTTTGTAGAAGGTGGTTTTATAAAGTTCACACCATTGACTTGTCATAGTTCACGGGGCTGAGCTGCCGCCTCCAATATGGCGGTGACGTCGACATATTGCAGCAGCCGGCCAACCCGCTCAATGAGGCGTCTATGTATATATGTCTATGGTGATGAGTGTCAGAAACGAAAGTAAAAGTGGTCAGAAGATGAAAATACACAAGGGTTTTATTTTGATATCATACTGCGTTAAGATCGTATATTTATTGTGCTCCAGCGACCAATAGTTTGATTTGACAGTATAAAATAGACCTAATACATGACATTTAAAGGGTTTGCTTTGTGGTCTATGAAACAAAGTTGCAATGATACAAAATAGGCTATTGCAGACCTGAATAATGCACCCATAGAGTGGGGATCCACTGGTATGCATGTTAGGAAAATGGCTAACATTTTAAGTCTGGATGAGACTTCAGTGAGCTCTTTATTTGCTGTGAGGTCGACCTGAGATACATGAATTGAGAGTAGATTGATTTCATAAAGGGACCTCTCTGATGTCTCTGCCTGAGATCAAACAGAGACACAAGAGTTGAGACATTCTGAAACTTTATTGAGAGCTTGATGAGATCTCCTTTGAAACTTACAGGGAGAGCAAGTTGAGATTTTGTACACCTGATTGATCAACCTGAGATACATGAATTTAGGAGACTGGGATGAGAGTAGGTTGATTTCATAAAGAGACCTCTCTGATGTCTCTGCCTGAGATCAAACAGAGACACAAGAGTTGAGACATTCTGAAACTTCATTGAGAGCTTGATGAGATCTCCTTTGAAATTTACACTGAGCCCAAGGAAAGATTTTGTGCACCTGTTTCTCAGGAGAAACAATTGAGAAACAGGAGAAATCAGCCATAGCCTCACTTTGGTCTCACATAGATCTCATATTTGTCTAGGAGAAATGAATGAGACACTACTGAGATCTCTTTTCCAACTTTTGTTTCCTCTGGGTAGGCCAACTGGAAAACTAGGTGGGACTCTCTGGTACAGCACTACATTGGTTTAAATCCTATCTAAATGATAGAGACTACTTTGTTTCTATTGGTAATTACACATTTCAGCAGATGAAAATGACAAGCAGAGTACCCCAGGGCTCCATTCTGGGGCCTCTACTATTCAACATTTACATGCTTCCTCTAGCTCAGATGGTTGTGCAGATGACACACACATTTATATAACCATATCACCAGGGGACTAACAAAATCAATGTTGGGATGTGTCAGAGTTTTCTTCAGTTAAACAAAGATAAGACTGAAATAATTGTTTGTGGAGCCAAGGAAGAACGACTAACAGTCTCTGCTCAGCTTCAATCTGTAATGTTGAAAACTACAAACCAAGCCAGAAACCTTGGTGTAATCATGGACTCAGACCTGAATTTCAGCAGCCACACTAAGACAATTACAAAGTCAGCTTACTATGAATTTAAGAATATATCCAGGATAAAAGGACTTGGCAGGATCGGGAAAAACTCGTCCATGCACGTATCTTCAGCAGACTCGGCTACTGTAATGGTTTCTTTACAGGACTCTCTAAAAAGTCCATCAGACAGTTGCAGCTGATTCAGAATGCTGCTGCTTGAGTCCTAACAAGAACCAAAAAAGTAGATCACATCACTCCAGTTCTTATGTCTTCACACTGGCTTGTCAATCAAATAATATATTTCAAAATCCTGCTGTGGGTTTATAAAGCATTGAATGGCTTCGGGCCAAAATACATTTCTGATCTGTTGCCATGTTATGAACCATCCAGACCTCTGAGATCGTCACATTCAGGTCTGCTTTCAGTCCCTAGAGTCAGAACTAAACATTGAGAAGCAGTGTTCGGTTATTATGCACCACATATCTGGAACAAACTCCCACAAAACTGCAGGTCTGCTCCACCTCTCACCTCTTTTAAATCAAGGCTGAAGACCTTTCTGTTTCCACTGCTTTTCACTGAAGAATGTTTAAGGCTTTCAGCTACACTGTGACTTTTATTCTCTAGTCTTGTCTCTTTTAACCCTTAATATTTTAGCCTACTTCCCTATTTCTCAATGTTTTTTTTTTTAATGTTTTGTTCTTGACGTCTTCTTACTTGTTTTTAAATGTATTTTAAATACAATCATTAATTTATTTCAATGTTATTTGTATGCCCGGTAAAGCCCTTTGAGTTGCCTCGTGTCTGAATTGTGCTGTACAAATAAACTTGCCTTGCCTTGTCCCTGGTCTGCCACACAAACACAGCACAGTTACACTTTGCGCACTCTTTGCAAACAATTTAAGACTCACAACTTGTTCAGTCTGAGCTCACATCAAAATTATTTAAATCATCGCTAACTGCACTCATAAAATACCAGTGTAGGGTCCTAAATCCTAAGAAACCCACAGCAAAGCTTTCACACATGTCAACTGTTGTTAAATGGGATGGTCTAGCCTTCGTAGCATTTCCTGGTTGCATCACCAGATGTTCCCGCCCTTACCCTTATGCCACGATTTCTGCTGCCCCGGCCCGCAAAAGTGATCATCTACGCCACGTGATGTCGCCTTTTTCTTTCTTTCTTTTTTTCTTTCTTTCTTTCTTTCTTTCTCCTTTTTCGGCCGCGAAGGACAATAGCGGTACATCCTCCAAAAAGAGGGAAAAGAAGGCCACATTTGTGGGGTGCATTTGGAGGAGCCTTCGAATTGGGACAGCCTTCGCGCGGCGTTGTGACGTAATTTAATTTATGGATGCAGACCCTGAAACTGGGAGTGTCTCTCTCTCTCTCTGTCTCTCTCTCTCTCTCTCTGGTGGCCATGTTTGCTATAGAAGAAGGATTTAACCTCAGTTAAACCAAGTTGGGAGTGAACAAACAGAGTCCAAGAGAAATTGGAATTAATAATGTAGACTCTAATGTGTTTACTCAGCTCAGATGATGGCTTCAATAAAATATGAAGAGTACAGTGTCTCATCAGGGTATATCTGTCTTGTGAGAGACATACAATTAATCTTTCCTCTCCTTTGCAGCCAAATACATTAAAGGCAGGATATGGCAGCTCTCCTGTCACCTCAGACCAAACACAAGAAGGAAGCTGAGGTCACACCATCTTCTATCATTTCTATTTGGGAAAGATTTCACCTTTAGATGGCATGAAAAACAAAAGGACACACCAGATGGATTCGACTTTGGTGGCAAATGAATGATGAAAGTTAAATTAGATCTCTTATTGTTAGAAACATGATACAGGAGAGGACCTAAGCTGAAGTTCTGGCTCCTTTTTATTCTCTACTGTACCAATGGCAGCAGAGCTCTCAGAACCTGGTGGCCCTACAGTACAAATGTCAAAATTAGGAGAAAAAAAGGAACATGTGAGTCATATATAAGTATATGTTATACAAGCTCTAACAATACATGTTGTATAACATATGTAAATAAACTATGTGAACAATATGCTCCTTCATAAAATGTCAATGAACAGGAAATTGCACTTTATTTAAGGAATATCAAGGTAAATGATAATGTGGAGGCCAGAACCACAATGGCTGAGAGAGAGAAAATGAAATAGAGTTACATAGTACAGTGCCTTTCCTATGACTGCACTCTTCAGGACAGAGGCTTCTGGGGATCTTTCAGAATCTGGCCTTCAGTTAACCATTCTGTGTGGGTCCCATCCATTAGCAGCTGGTTCATTTGTGCTGCTAGACATTCATGGAGCCAGTGAGTTTCTTCAGCCAGTAGGTATGGATCATGTCAGGGCCGGGTGCTATCTAGCTCATCATACTTGACACTTTTTCGGATACTGGATCTTGTTAAAGGAGGTTGCCGTGGTCGACTCTTAGTTTGTTAGTCGTTGGTTCCGCAGTTATTTGTGATGCCTCCCTTTCTCATATGTTTTTCCAGCCTGGGTGGGTCTGTTCTCATGTTTTAACCCTGCTACTGGGAGCACACTATAGATAGTTAATAGGATAACATCCTGTTTATTTTCCTAGTGTATCTCTTCAGGTCGGAAGTCAAGGCTGAAAGTCATTGTTTGGCATTCTCAAGTGAATCAGGTATAGACATATTATTGTTCTTCTTAGGTAGCCCTTTCTTTGACACACCTTTCTGCAGTTCTGATAACTGGCTAAACTATCTCTGTCTTGCCTTGATTTTTACCTCTAGCCTCCTTCGCCATTGAGGATCCTGTTTCTTGTAGCTACTGTTCATTTTGTAGCCAAGCATGTCAAGGATGTTAACTGATAACTGTTGCCTTGGTGTATATCAGCCTGTTGGTTTCGGTGATGGATTCAGTGTTTACGGTATTTAGTGCTGTGTTCACATCCTCGTGCCGACTTTCAGAGGACACTTTATCACTTGGCTGTGGTAGTTGGCACAGGAGTCACATGGATCATTCCATGAGGGTGCTGTGTAACCTTAATTGCGATTTTAGTAAACCATCGAAAAAAAAAAAAAAGAACAAAAAGCACATTTAAGTTTACACAGCAAATTAAAACAAGAGATATATGCACCTGGCCTGTCAATATGCATTCTTTTATGGCATGTCAAGATAGCTTCTCTAGCTGTATTCGTACTTTTTAAACAGAAAACACATGTTTTAAACTGTGATATTTATTTGTTTGGTGATTGAAAAAGACAAACAGCATAGTCTACAGCAAGTGAAGATGGTGTGTTTTCTTAAAAGAACGTTCATCTCCTTTGCAATCTGCCATCAGCTAGTGTGATTCTTTTGGTTTTTAAAATTAGACCACAGCGTAAAGACAACTTCTCATTTCAACTTCATGAATCAACATCACAGTGCTGTGTCGCTCTTGGCCAGTTAGGAAACTCGAATAAGAAACAATGAAATCTGGCTAATTTTCTCGCTGACACTCGCTAGCCCCCAATGTCTATTCTATTTCTTACCTTTTTAATTATATTGTTTATTTTTTTGCTATTGTTATTGTTTTTTGTAATATTCTGTCCTTTAAGTGCTGTGGAAAACACATTTCCCCGTTTGTGGGACAATAAGCGAATACTGATTCTGATGCACAGAGGACAGGGGTAACTCCATCGTAATATATATTCTGCAAAGAAGCAAAGATGTAAGGGAGTGCACCAGTATCCTAATATATATGACATGTTAATAAAATAATGATAACATTTGAAATAGATTTTTTTCAGCAATAGCGCAATATTACATTATCAAGCTTATATTTAGATTAGTATACAATTGTTCTAATATCTTACAAACTTTCATTCTGTGACCTCATTTATGTTTTGAAATACCTAAAAAATGAAAACTGAAATGCCACCATAAGTTACTAGAATTATTTTAGTACCTACAAAGATCTTCAATACTGCTAATACTAATGAGAAATCACATTGGTCTGTCACTCTCAAATGTCCCTATGTACTGTTTCTAAGTATGAAAATACATCGCCATCTTTGCTCAGACTCTTATAGGGTGGTGGGAGGTTTTGTTTTTTTCTCTGTTGAAATCACACTACTTGAGTTTAAAAATGTTTTTCTGTTAGTATGTGTCCATGTCTGTTACTAATAAGTGTACCCTAACTCCCTAACCAGTGCATTATCAACACCTACATGTGTCACTGCACTGTGAGTAATGGACTTTACTGAGCAACTAAAGAGTAGAGACTTCAGCTTTAAGCTTTGTTTGTTGTGTAACAGAGTTAAAAATGCACTTTATGAATTCTGATTTCCAATCTGTATTTGTCAATTTTATTTATCATTTAATGCTTGTTGAGTATGTGTGAATTTTATCGTAATGAGTTAATTTCATTTACTGTTATTTTTGATACCGTTTTCCTGCAGAAGTCACTTCGCCATGCGTCACCTTTTCTGTACCTCCTAAGCTTCCGTAACTCTGACTGACCCTTACATTGCCGCCTTGCATTGTTGAGAGTAAGTCGTGTGGAAAATGCTGCTGCGCTATCTTATTGTTTTCTTCAGAAATTGAATAATTAACATCGTAACGTTAATGCAAAATGGTTACCGCTAACACTGCTACGTTATCCAGCTTCTGTGTGCTGTTTTGACCATTAACGTTTTGTAGATGTTTTCGTCTAACTTTCTTGGCGCCGTTGTAACGCAGCAGACCACTCCGTGTCTAGTAAATGAACTACCGTTTCGGACAACGTAGCATCCATAAATGTAAACCCTGGTATTTTGTCTGTTTAGCAACAGAGGTGCAGAGAAGGAACAAAAGGCAATTAATGTGTATTACTGTCTTCTGCAGGTATGTGCTCTTCCTCGTTTCATGTGTTAAGTTTCGTTTTCTCTGTACAGCCGCTCTCATCCACGCACTGTTCCAAATTGCCAACAGAGGTCGCTGTCCTCCCTTTTTATACGTGTTGTCATGGTTTTGAGGAGATATGTCATATAAGATGAAGTGTTTTCCGGCCAATTTAAATAGCTCTTGGCCAGTAATGTGTATGTTAAGCAGAATACATACTGTAATATTAAAATAATGTGTTTATATGTATTTTGAGGCCGGACATTGCCGCCTTGCATTGTTGAGGGAACAGAGGTGCAGAGAAGGAACAAAAGGCAATTAATGTGTATTACTGTCTTCTGCAGATAATAAATATGGGAAAACAAGTCCTTGGTTGATCTTCTTTTACCCTATCCACACCTGTTACAGTTGCAAGCACAAACTTGTTCACATCTCAGATTGTTAACGTATTGGGGAAACTGCAGTCAGCTACTTTCCCATACAGTATGTGGTAGAAGTTAAAGAAGTGTTGTATCAACGTGGGCAGACAGCTTTCCAATAAGCAGCCAACCCTGAAATGTTGCCAAGTGATCCCTGAGAAACTGAGGGGGAAGAAGAAGAAGAGAAGATGGATAAAGAAGAGGAGGGGGGCGGAGTCCACTTTGATGGTGACCAATTTTTACTTTTTATTTTTCATGCATCCACCTCCTCTCTTTCAAGTTTTCCTAGGTTGTCAATTTTTCTCACCCCCTTTCTGTCACCGTCTGTGGGCGCCTCACCCCCCTCCTCTTCCTCCTCCTGCCCAGACTCCTTCGATCTGTGTAGCCCCTGCAGGAAATGGAGAATTTGTTAAAAAGGTGGCAGTAGATCAGTCTTGGAAAAAGAATGGGAACACAGTGGGGTCAGATGGTAGAGCCTCACAGTTAAGAGACAATGGATGACTGGATAGTTACATGGCACATTAGCCACCCCAACATTCCCTTTTAGCAGTCTTTTTCTTTGACAACAATACTTAATATTACGTTTAAATGACCATGTAGTCCCCTCTCTGTTATTTAGTCTGATATTGACTTCTTCTGTTTCTCATACTTCTCATTCTCTGTGGGTCTTTATTGGGGTAGGAAACAGATGTTTGTTGGAATATAATAAAAGTTCCAATGAAACGACTAGTGGAGTATTATTTACTTTTGTAGCCCTGGCTAAAATACATTTAGACAACTGGAGATAAATAATTAATGTAGACACATCAGCCTGTATACAGTCTTGAAAAATAGTTTAAAATGTTTAAATATGGTTAAAACATTGAAATAAATAAACTTTAAAAATGCAACTTGAAAGGTTTAAAAATATAGAAATATAAGAATCTTAATCATTATTGATCATTAGTCAAAGTTTGTAGTTCATGCTAAGTAGCGGTAATAGTTTGCTTGATATGCACCTGAGTCAGTGAGCCTGCACGTGTATCAAGCATTCAAGCAGTCTAACAAGTTTACAACCTAATATGTCAATCTTGTGTTTTCTTTATTTTAATTGGAATGTCGAAAACAAACAGCTAACCCAATTCTATTCTCAGGTAGAGGGGCGGGGCTTAGCCATAGCTGCTTGGTCTGGGGTTTTGGAGAGAGACAGAAGCTGATTATCTGTGCAGAGTGAACAGGAAAATAAAGAGAGCCATCTATAACTCCAGGGATTTACAACCAGTTATCCTAAGGGTTTTGATGTTTATGATCTACAAGAGGTAAAGAGGTGAGTGTTTGTATGATTTTATATATACTGTGACTACATGTTGTAGTGTATAAACGATGTGTGTTGCTAATCGCGATTAGCCGTTAGCCTAGCATAAGTGGTAATTGCTTTGCTTTGAAATTGTTAGCTTTTCATTTAAGAAATGGTTAAAACAAGCTACTGTTAAATCGCCAAGAATTAGCATATGGACTTGTTGCTTAGCTGATTCATGTGATTCAAGTCACGGACAGTTGGGACTGTGCCAGGACCGGGAAAGCTCCTCTGGACCACAGTGGAGAACAGTTTCCCTCCTGCTGGTGTGCACTGCTGTCTTCTTCTTGCACGTGCGTATTTATTTTCTTGTATTTTCTCGTATAAACAATTGAACCGCTCACTACAGATTTAGGCCGCCAAGCTCACAAGCATCAATTCAGGCCTGCAATGAGTGTTTTATTTCATTCTGGTTTAAATTGCAAGTTAAGATTGTGTATGAGCGAGTGTGGGCCCACAAATAGTAAATGGTTACATATTGAAGATGGCATGCACTTTTATTAAAGCCTAAGAGGAGGTAAAAGTTATTAATGACTTAAAGACAGGACAGAACAACACAGAACCCATGAAGACAAAGGCCAGTTTGGCAATGGCGATTTCAGTACTGAGGTTGTTTTCTTTCTGGGTTTGGCTACTGGCACTCTATACATCATTTAATGTCCCATAATACAATGCTTATGTGCCTTAAAAATGTATAAGACTACAGAGGTTGTCGGGGTTTAAACACCAACATAGCGAACACAGAGACTCATCTACTCACTAGTCTGTCTTTACAGGCCAACTTTAGGAAGACCCTTAATGGTGGTGATGTTTAACATTAGCTTTTATTTCTAGAGTATCATCAAAAACTTGTGTTTGCCACAGAGATTATTTTTGGCAACATTCCAAAATCGACTCTCAGCCTTTTGAGCTATTTTGAGGCAGAAGAAAAGGATCACCAATTTCATCACTAGTTTTCTGTAATAGCCATGGAACCATTGGCAATAGCGATTAGATCAGTCCCTCCATCCATGGTATTAAAGCATGGTTGAACAAGAGCATAGTAAAGCTACAGGATGTATATGAGGATTACAATCTAATGACATTCAGTGAGTTAAAGGCAAAGTTTGATGTACCCCAGAAACACTTATCTACAGTTTAGAAGCTTTATTCTGGCACACTTAAAGAATTCAGTGCAACAACCTCCATTCTCCATCTTAGAAACACATGTTTAAAAAAAATGTTTTGTCAAAAGACTGTTCTTCCAGTTTTATAGCATGTTGGCTGGACACCATAAGGATAACTCCTTAAATACTTATATAACTTAACATCTAGTGAGGCTCTTGAGAATCTGACTTATATTGTTAGAAAGAGGGCTTCTAAATTTTATAACATTTGGAAGTTGTTTATGGAACTGTTAAAGAATGGTAATATTAAAGAGGCTGTTATGCAGGGTTTGGTAGAGTGAGGACCCAAATGCGGACACTGAAGCTGGAAATAGTTTCGGGAGTGATTTATGGATTTCACAATGGTTCAGATAGTGAGGGAGTTGATCGCTCCAGAAAGGGTCCCCGTCTTGTAGCGTGGAGGTGCAGGTGCGACAGCTCACAGTGGCGCCGCTCGTAGCGTGGTGCGTCGAGATGCCGGAGGGCACGGAGTGAGTCAGCTGGCTGCAGAGGTGCGGAGGACTGGATGGCTGGAGCAGGAAACACAGGAATCCAGCGGGCTGGTGATCACTAGAGAGAGCACGAGAGTAATTACTGCCATTTGTTCAAGATGTTCAGAGTGTTGGATGTTAATGTATAAAGTTTAAAAATAAAAAAAAAAAAATTTTCTCAAGCGAAACAGGGTGAAGCTAACTTTCCAGGTTTGCCTACAAAAATACATCATCCCTTTACAACAGTATACAGACATTGGTTCTGGGACCAAAGTTTATCTTCCAAACATAATTACATTTTTATTCTGAAAACACAACAGAGACATTCATGCAAGTGGTATGTTCCCAAAGTGCTTTTCAAATCAAAGGTAAACTCCACATATTTTACACAAAGCGTGTCTCTAGGTCTTGTGGAGTATTTCTGCATAGGTATAAAAACTTCAGTGTCTCCAGAAGGAGTTGTGCGAAGTCTGATAAATGTCCCCAAGTGATATCACTTAAGTCATTTGAGTCTGCATCAACTGTGGCTGAAGATTACAGGTTTGAAAGTAAAAAAAACCAAAAAAACATTAATTAAAAAAAAATATTAATCAGCCCTCTGATTCTCCAACCGAAGAGAGAAATCTAATCAGCTTCATCAAAACAATAACACCACAGAACAAAATATTAAAACAGTTAAACTCAAAAGACTAGCACCAATGTAAAGCATAGAATAAGTAGTACTAACATGTGAGACTAGTCTTTAAACACACATACATGTGGTTGTAGCACATTGTAGTTTGATGCATTAAGGTGAGTCGCTCTATTTAATGACTGACTAACTAGTGATTGGATGTGTAAATCTTCTTAAAGGTTACATCTTACCTGTTTAGTCCATGCCCTTTAACTACCCCAGCAGTTAATCATAGTTACATACATCCAGGGGCGCCGCCAGGGATTTTGGGCCCCATGAAAAAAAATCTAGTTGGGCCCTTGTATAGGTTGCCCATGTCTCAAAGGGCCCCCTGTCAGTGCCGGGCCCTTGGAATCGTCCTAACCTTTCCCCCCCTGGCGGCGCCCCTGCATACATCAGCACCATTACACAGATTTCCAATAATGACACTGGCTGTAATTACATTAGAAGTCGTAGCAATTCAGAAACTTCAGTAGCAAAGAAATGTAATACAATTCCAACAATTCATAGAAGAAAGACATACAGAGGGACAAAGTAAATTATGACATCACGTAGTCCAAACATAAAAATGTCTTTTCAAAAAGAGTTTTTACCAATATGTGAAAATAGTTGTCGTAAACACGCACCAATGCTTAGGATTTGTGTCTGTCACTGTGTGTTATATCAATACAACTGATGCCATCACTGAGAGGTAGCAACATTGTGGTAAACCATTGGGGTTTGATGTGTTTGATTTTTGATGAAAAATGGAATTCTCAAAAAGAGAAATGCTTCTGACATTCTGATAATATCTGAAAGGATTTTGGTTTCGTTGTGGCATGTCAGAATGGAAAGTAGATGTGTTGGAGCCTTTCAAATTTTGCCCACAACATTCATTTAGCTGCACTGTGCCAGCCACCTTGCTGTGCATGTTTGAAATGCCGACAGTACGGTATCATCTTTTATGTTCACAAAAAAGGAGACATCTCTTTTTTGCCCTTGCAATTCCATAGTTTCCTTTTTCCCTCTCAGCTCCTGCCTTGTGTTCACCCTGTTCAAGTCACTGAATGAACACAGTTCTTTCAGACCATTGTCATTATTTAAAAAAGAAAATTTAAAATTCAGGATGTTAAAGTTCTAACCACTAAGTTACTCCCCTAAGTTTTAAAGCAAAGCAGCTGAAGCAAAGATCCATTACAAAAGGCAGTGTAGTCATAGTCAGGTTTCAGTGGCATGGAAGAGGCAGGTTCAAAGGTCTGACAGCAACCAAGGTCCTAGATGATGATACAAGGATATGACAGAGGGTCCCTAGACTATATGGAACTCCATGTCCACTGGACACACACTCTAAAGATATTTCAGTGGCTTTGTAAACATTACTACTATAAAGTCTCTGAATATTGCTGAAAAGATTGTTTGAATTGGAGCAACCACAATAAAACCCAAAAAATCCGACAGTGAATATTGTCTTAAAATGACATGTATTCTTTATATAATAATAATAATAATAATAATAATAATAATAATAATAATAATAATAATAATAATAGAGTGCATCACAGTTTGTTGCATATGGGGCTGCATAGCCGCAGACCAGTCAGGGTGTCCATGCTGACCCCTGTCCACCACCGAAAGCGCTAACAATGGGCACGTGAGCATCAGAACTGGACCACAGCGCAATGGGAGAAGGTTGTCTTATGAATCACATTTTCTTTTACACCACGTGGATGGCTGGGTGCATGTGTGTCACTTACCTAAGGAACACATGGCAGCAGGATGCACTGTGAGAAGAAGGCAAGCCGGTGGAAGCAGAGTGATGCTTTGGGCAATGTTCTACTGGGAAACCTTGGGTCCTGCCATCCATGTGGATGATACTTTGACACGTACCACCTACCTATGCACTGTTGCAAACCATGTACAGCCTTTCATGAAAGTGGTTTTCCAAGATGGCAGTGGCCTCTTTCAGCAGGATAATGCACTGTGCCACAAAGCAAACATGGTTTAGGCACAAGAACGAGTTTGAAGTGTTGACTCGACCTCTAAATTCTCCAGATCTCAGGATTTGTACATGGGTGGTCAATCAGCGAATGCTGACAGGGGTTAGGCAGAGGAGACAAAGATAAAAAGGCTGGAGTCAAAAACCAAGAAAACACTCTAACACTGGAAACAAGACTGGAATGCTTAGTACAGAGACAAAAGATGAACCGGCAAAGGACAGGGGAAACACAGGGACTATATATACACTAGTGGCCAACCAGTCAGAAACTAAGAGCCAAATCTTTTGCTGTGTTACTGCAAAGAGCCGTATCATACACACGGCACACATGAGCATCCCCCCATCCCTTCCTCTCATTCTCACTCACTCTCTCTCTCTCTCTCTCACACACACACACACACACATACACACCTCTGCTCAGCCAGATTTACTGTAAATGCCACACACCAACATGATAATGATAGAAATGGACTCCTACAGTACTAAGACCATAGGCCAGTCATTTTGAACAATGAACATTGTGTGCACTGTCTCAAACATAAAAACTCTCAGTTCAACCAAGTCCACAAACAAAAATATAACAATTCACAACAGCGTTTTTCTCTTACTATGCATGTTGCTTAGTGGGACTTCTGGCATTCCTCTTCAAATCTGGCTTGTATTCCGTTGTTGCCACTTGAAGCAGGTTTCAGTTGGTACTCCTCACAAATATTGATCATCTCCAACTCAGCCCAGCCTCATCTGTGATAAGCGGGGCTTTCAAACAGTCCGTCTCCGCATTAAACGGGTAAACGAGGAACTTAATCTGTGGCCTGTTCAGTTGTAGATCACAGAACCGGGTCACAAAGCTTTCATGCAGGTTTTCACCCAGTGTTGCATATTTGTCTGTTTGCTTATTCAGGGTGGCGCTGGTGACTTGCCCACTGGCTTTTAGCAAAGTGGGAAAATGTGCTAAATCTCCCTTTTGAATATGAGTCTTGAACAGCTTCAGTTTCTTGACAAATGCAAACACACTTTGCAGCAAGTCAGGCAGCATTTTTAACTTACCCTTCACGGTCAGGTTCAGTCTGTCCAAGTGACACAGCATGTTGACCAAAAAGGCCAGATCCATAATCCACTTGGGGTCCGAGAGCTCAGGATAGTCGTTGTCCTTCTCTTCCATGAACAGTTCCAAGGCATCCAAAAGCTCAAAGAAATGAGAAAGTACCTTGCCTTTTGACAGCCACCTCACAGTGCAGTGCAGCGGCAGGTCACCCGGAAGCCCTTGGTCCAACTCAGCGATGAGATTCTTGAATTGCCTGTGATTAAGCGCATGCGTGCAGATGTAGTTGACGATTTCCATCACAGGCACGTCAAACACACATTTGTGTGAGATGAAAATATTGAACTCAAGTGAACATGCATACACATACACATTAAAAAAAAAACACAAACACAAAATTCGATATGAACGTAAGAGCCGCATGAAACCAGGCAAAGAGCCGCATGTGGCTCGGGAGCTGCAGGTTGGCCAGGCCTACACTAGAGGGAACAGGTCATAGGGAAGAGGTGAATGAAATCAGGGCGGGGAAAGATCACAGTAGGAGAAGGGATCTGAAACGAGAGGAAAATAAAACAGACAGTGGAAAACAAACTTTAACACAGATTGAGACATGACAGCCACAGATAAATACAGTTTCTACTGAATTGACTTACGATTTAAATTGGCTATTTGATATATTCAATATTTTTAAGTGTAAACATCTTTCACCAACAAAAGTTTGTTCATGTTAGTTTAAACTTTCCATGTAATTGATTGAAAACAAATGATAGTATGATTTCTAAAATCACCTTTTCTAGCTACTAGTTTAAAATAAACTTACAGGAGAATAGAGAAGCATAACTGCCACAAGAAGGAGACAAATGTCCCATACACAAGTCAGAACCGGTTATAATAGGCACAATGGCAATTGTTGCACATGGGAACAGGTGCCAGTTTTCCTCTGATGTGGGGATTTCTGTAAATGAGCTCAAAAAATCTTCCACAACTGGAAAATCAGGGCTAAAACCCTGTAGTGCACCCAAGGTACAATGGCTTGCGTTAAGCATAGCTGCTGAGACAAAACACACCAGTGCAGTGGCTTAATTCTGTCTTTCGTGCTGAACTGGATGACGGCTGTCACTGCATGAAAAGTGGGATTTTCATCAGTATGCGGCACTGTAGATTGATGTGGGATTTCAGGTTTGCGACTGCACGCGGCAATTTGCAGGCAACACCGAAAACTGCCGTGAATTGTCGGAAATTGGCATGGGCCTTGCTTGGCAGTTGTTCCCCCATGACCCCCCTCCCCCTGATTCTAGGGGAGGCTTTAACATGTAAATGAAAATGCTGTGAGCTATACAAATGCAAATCAGGGTAGCAGGGGGAGTTTTACCCCAGGTGACATTTTTCTAAAAGGTGTTAACTTCATTTTAAGAAAATCTCTGGTATAAATAGATGAGGCTCAGTAAAGCCTAGTTATAGACCCTTCAATTTTAGCTTGAATTGATTTATTTAATGAAAGTATGCTGGATTAATTACTGTGTATGTCATTAGCAATGGCCAATGTTATGTAAAAAAGATTATTTATTCTTTTTTTTTCTCTCACTCTCCTGGGAACAAGATAAGACGCCAGTTGTGAAGAAGTTAAAATTTGCATGAAATATTTTGAGATAACTAAGGTATTAAAATGTGTAAGTATTTCTATAATTTCATGGGTTCTGAATGTTTAAAAGAAGTTGAAAAGTAGCTAAGAGTTCATGACCTTTAAGAGTTTTTACACTTCCGGGTTGACCGGAGCGTGCGGAGCGTGAGTGACGAGGAAGAAGGAGCAGAGAGTTAATGGCGTCGAGCAGCTAACAGTGGGCTGTGTGTTCGTCAGTGTCGTGTTTTATCACTAACAGACTGTGAACTGTTGTCGGACGACGTGCTGTGAGTGTGTGAGCTGGACTCTCCATCACAGTCGAAGTGTTTGTGTTTTATTGGACATGAAGCAAGTTCGGCTAAGCTAGCTAGCTGGAGCTAGGCTAGCGGCCCGGCCATTGTTGAGAGGAGGCCTACGCTGACGGGAGGAGCTTTGCGGGTCGCCACGGAGAGTGACGCCAAAGAAGGGCGCTTCGCTGCCGCAGAGGGACACGGAGGTTTATCGCTGCGAGCATTTGTTTTCACAGACTAACCTCGCCTCATAACGAGACCCAGAGGTGGGGGACTCGAGTCACATGACTTGACTCGAGTCGGACTCGAGTCGCAAATTTGAGGACTTGAGACTTACTTGTCTAACACTGATGAAAGACTCGACTTGACTTTGACTTGGCATTCATAACTTGAGACTTGACTTAGACTTGACACAGATGACTCGAAAGTCTTGGCTTTTCGGTTGTTGTTTTTTTTTTTTCACGCATATTGAGACGTTAGTTTGCCCTCTGCAACTGTGTGATGCGTGTGTGAAAGCTTGTCAGTTGGCGGGCGTGCCAGAGTGGCAGACAGGATCAGAGGAGCAGCAGCATGGAGGGAGCTCCGAAAATCGTTAAGTTTGGATTTAAAGATTATGTCACAGAAGAAAAGAGGAGAACAGCTGTATGCAGAGTATGCAGCTCTAAAATATGTGACACTACAACGACCACGTCCAATTTCATACGTCACTTAAGGACCCACAAAGAGAGGTAGGTGACTGTGTGTCTTTCGCTAACTTTAGATAACGCTATGACGTTTTAGATGCTATTTAACTATGTTAGGCCTCAAAGTGATTGTGCATTGTGAGAACACAAAACGTTAATGTAAACGGGGAGTGGGGGCTTAATGTGGGCACGTTAGCTACGCTCTGTTAGCTAACGTTTCTAACGTTACGTTAGCTAACCGAGCTTAGCTGTGTGCTCATGGCTAAACGCAGAGTTTTTCATGACTATCTAAAGGAAAGCCTGGGTGACTTTGGCCACAGTCTTGGTTAAAGCATGTGTGTGTGTTTCAGATATAGCGTCTTCGGTGCGCTCAAAGCAATTATTTTCAATATTGGCAAGCATTTTGCACGCTCACAACCCAACATGACACCGTGTTTTTGCGTGCACGTCCGCAACGGACCTGCTTCTCCCTCCGGTGTTGTGTCTGTGTCTCTTCTACTGTTTCTCACGGAGCTCTGCCCCGTTTGAAAGGAGAAGGGCCGTAAGTGTGAAGACGTCTCCTCCAAGATGTAGAATGTGTTTTATAAAAGAGAAACACTCATTTCAGGACAGAACAAACGTCCTGTAATTTTCAGTCTCCTTTTATAGAGGGGGAACAATACTTGAGAGTAATATTCTCAGCTGTCAGGATGTGCAGTATGGTGCACTTCCAGGGTTGATATTAATCTAATCTTATTCTTGTACTCATTGGTTTAAAAAAATAAATCTAAAATTGATAAAACTAAGCAATTGCATCATAATATTGACTAACCACCCTCTTCTGTTTACTGTGTCTACAGATATGAAGAATACATTCATTCAAAAGGGACGTCTGATCCCAGCCAGCCTTCCATCTTCCAATACATCAAATCAACAAAAGTGATGTTATATGACTGCAACCACCCCCAGCAGAAAGCCATTACACATTCCATCCTGTCAGACCTCATTATAAATTGCAACATGCCACTGTCTATCATTGAAAATCAAAGCTTTCATAACTTTTTGTCAGTAGTGGACAACAAGTACTCTCCAGTGAGTCGCAGAACAATTACTTCAAAGCTTCAAAATGTGGTGGCAGAAAGGCAAACAAAGCTAAAAAGTGAACTCGCAGGGGCAGATCATGTGTCAGTGACAGTAGACATATGGTCAGATCGCAGGATGAGAGGCTTTCTTGGAGTCACAGCACACTGGGTCAATATGGAAGACGACTATCTTCAGTTGAAGTCCCAGTTGCTTGCGTGTAACCGCTTTAAGGGTTCCCACACAGGGGAAAGGATTTGTGAAGAGTTTGAGCAAATATGTGAAGAGTACCAGATCAAGAAAAAGATTGACCACATCATCTGTGACAATGCTGCAAACATGAAAAAAGCATTCACTACATGCTTTCCAGGGCAGGGAGAAGAAGATGATGACCTTGATGATCCTGACATTTGGGATGACCTGACAGTGGAAGAGCAAGAGAGGGTTGAAAACTCCTTGAGCGCCAAAACCCAGACAAGACTTCAATGTTTTGCTCATACTCTTCAGTTGGTTGTAGGAGATGGCCTAAAAGAGACTAAGTTAGTCAGTGCAGCTCTCTCCAAAGCTTCCAGGTTGAGCTCCTTGCTCCACACAAGCACCACTTTCAAGGAGAAATTTGAGGAGGAGTTTGGCCAACGTGGAATCCCTGCCTCTGTCATTACACGCTGGAATTCCACTCTGAGACAACTGAAGTCAGTGCTCAACTGTGACCACCTCAAACTGTGTAAAATTCTTGAAGATGGGGGACACAAAGAGACAATATTCACAACTAGAGAGTGGAATCAGATTAAAGAACTTGTGGATGTCCTTGAACCTTTTGGAGAAGCAACAGAGCTTACACAAGGAGAAAAAACTGTGACCATAAGTGCTGTGGTACCCTGTGTCCTTTCTCTTAATCACCATCTGGAAAATCTTAAAGAGAGAGTTCGCTACTTGGGTGGCTTGGTCCGTAGCTTGCAAGGATCACTCAAAAGACGATTCAGAGGAATCTTTGTAAATGTGAGGATGGAAGATGACCAGAGTGATGGAGGAACCTTGCCGTTCTCTGACCCTCTATACCTTAAAGCTGCTGTGCTGGATCCTTCCTTTGGCAGTATGTGGTTGACCCACGATGTTCTGGCCCCTAAAAACGAGAAGGAGGCTGTGTTCGCGATGATAAAAGGTATGGAATGTTTTTAGTGGTAATGTAAGTTAATGTCAGACTGTAGAAGTAATAGGCTATAAAAGACATTTTCAATATGTTCATATAGATTGTCATGACATGGCAGTTTGTAATGACCCAGTTCGATATTGAATACTGTATTCCAACAGTTTAACACATGAATGCACTTTCTGATTACCATTTTTTCTTTGTTTATCAGATTTGATTCTCCAAGAGGCATGCAAGTTCCCCCAAACCGCTGATGAGGATCGAATCACAATGGCAGAGCCACAGAGTCAGTCTGGGCTGTTCTCAGCATACCGCAAAAAACAGAGAACTGATTCAAGATCAAATCCCCATCTTCAGCTGACTAACTATTTGGACATTTGTGATGGACAGAGCTGCCTTCAGTTTTGGGCCTTGAACCGGCGCACCCTCCCCTCTTTGTTCAAGGTGGCAGTAAGAGCTATGGCAGTCCCTGCATCAAGTGCACCTGTTGAACGTGTGTTCAGCCATGGCGGGGTTATAATGCGACCCCATCGCTCACAATTAAGTGACCAAGTACTGTCATATTTAATTTTTTGCAAATGCAATGCATTGTAAGTTGCCTGTTTCTAGGCAGCAGGATTGCTAGCAGTATTTTTTCTCCATGATTGTTAAAGACAATCTAATTTAAGCAGTCTTGTCCATATAGATGTATAAAGTGTTTGGCGTTACAGAAAAGTTGAAGAGATATTTCCATAGAGATTCAAAGAGTGAGCACTTGTGAAAAATCCTGTTGTTCACATGCCATGTGTGGCAAATTATCTTCTACAGCTTGTGTAGAGTGACTCTGTGTCCACCCGAGCCTTTATTTTGTTAATAGGTTGCAGATTCTAGTCACTCTTTCCACTAAGTGACAGTATTGCAGAAAAGTCAGTGTTTAAAATAAGATGAATAATATTTTTTTTTCAAAGTAAGCTATGTTTGAGGGATGCCTTTTAGTGACATACAAAAACCATTATACTTGAAAAGTCTGACTACATTTTTCAGGGATTGATGTGAGTTATGTTTACACTTTAGGTTATATATTTTTTATTCAACTTTTTTACTTCATGCACTATTAAGTTGCATTTAGCTTTGATGCAATACTTTTTTTGCACAAAAACAGTTAAGTAGAAAAATAACAGGTGTAGTGGAGTCAATGTTTGATGTTGAAAATAAAATTCAACCTTTTCATGACCACAAAGTCTATTTACTGATTTAAATTAAGAAACTTGTCGATCAGAATTTTGTGTGATGTAACTTCTTGTGACTTGCTTGACCTTAGCCATGACTCGACTTGACTTGCTTGAGTAATAGCAATGACTTGACTTGACTTGCTTTATTTTCATCACAGTTAACTTGGGACTTGCTTGAGACTTGAAGGTTAAGACTTGAGACTTGCTTATGACTTGCATGTATGTGACTTACTCCCACCTCTGACGAGACCGTGACCTCCTATTAGCTCGGAGATGTCTGCAAGTCCAGATTTACATGATGCCGATAATGATGCCATCGTCTGTGAGTAATTGTTACTGTTTTCTCCCTCGTTTAATTTTACTGTGACTTACGTTTCTTTATTCATACCACTCTCTTTTAATTGTTTTTCAGCTGCCTGTAAGACAGTACGAGACAGTACACAGGACAACAAACAACCAGATCTTGCATCGCAGGCTGAAGCTGTGAGGAGTTCAGCTCGGAGTCGACCGAGAACAAAGAGGGTTTTGATTTGTTAGATTAGATCCGTTTTTGGTCAATGTGACTATTATTCGGGTGCATTAATAGATGTGTTGTGTCCATACGCAGTGCATCGCGCAGTACTGATTGTCTTTATTGATTGTTTTTACAGCTGCAGGAAGCGAGACAGAGTGCTAGCTGAGGATGAGGTGGACCTTTGGAAGTGCGCCACCATGGACCTGATGTCTGAGGAGGAAGACGGCACAAGATGGCGAGGTCTCTGAATGGATTGTGCGACCTCCGTCCCTTCGCAGCCGGGAGCTCACCGAGCTCTGTGCCACGCTGCAGTCACATGAGAGGTGATTCCTAAATACAGGGCAGCGCACCACAGACGTCTGCAAAAACCGACACTTCGCGGTGCTGTAGGATTTTGGGCTTCTCGTTTGTTGTGTGGGCAGATTATGCTTTGTACATGCTGTGTGTTTGTGCTAATAAAGCTCTTTCTTTAAATAAACAACACCTTCCTGGCAAATGTTCCTTTTCTCAATAAATTCATATATATATATATATATATATACACATCCATCCATTGTCAACCGCTTATCCAAAATCGGGTCGCGGGTGCAGCAGCTTCAGTAGCGAGCCCCAGACTTCCCTTTCCCCGGCCACATCGGCTAACTCTAACTGGGGAATCCCCAGGCGCTCCCAGGCAAGAGAAGAGATATAGTCCCTCCACCTGGTCCTGGGTCTACCCCGAGGTCTCCTCCCTGTTGGACGTGCCAGGAACACCTCCCTAGGAAGGCGCCCTGGTGGCATCCTCACAAGATGCCCGAACCACCTCAACTGGCTCCTTTCCACGCAAAGGAGCAGCCGCTCTACTCCGAGTCCCTCCCGAATGGCTGAGCTTCTTACCCTATCTCTGAGGGAGAACCAAGCCACCCTGTGAAGAAAACCCATTTCGGCCGCTTGTACCTGCGATCTCATTCTTTCGGTCATGACCCATCATTCATGACCATAGCTGCGGGTAGGGACGAAGATTGAGAGCTTTGCCTTCTGGCTCAGCTCCCTTTTCGTCACAACCGTGCAGTGAAGCGCATGCAACACCGCACCCGCTGTGCCGACTCTCCAGCCAAACTCAGGGCCCATCATCCCCTCACCCATGAACAAAACCCTGATGTACTTGACCTCCTTCACTTGGGGCAAGGACACATTCCCCACCTGGAGTAAGCAATCCACCAGTTTCCTACTGAGAACCATGGCCTCAGATTTAGAGGTGCTGATCCTCATCCCTGCCGCTTCACACTCAGCTGCGAACTGATCCAGTGACTGTTGTAGATCTACAGCCGATGATGCCATCAAGACCACATCATCTGCAAAAAGCAGTGATGAGATCTTAAGGTCACCGAACTGTAACCCCTCCATACCACGACTGCGCCTCGAAATCCTAGAGTAGACTTTCCCTCAACACCCAGAGCCTTCAGCATTTCTAGTGGTATCTCATCGATCCCTGGGGCTTTGCCACTGTGGTGTTGTTTGACTACCACAGTGACTTGAGGGAAATCGGCGATGATACCCCATCGTCCTCCAGCTCTGTCTCCATTACAGAGGGTGGCTGAGTGGGATTCAGGAGGTCACCAAAGTACTCTTTCCACCGCCCTATAACCTCCTCAGTCGAAGTCAACAAGGTCCCATCCTTGCTGTACACAGTTTGGATGGTTCCCCGTTTCCCCCTCCTGAGGTGGCGGACAGTTTTCCAAAAGTGCTTTGGCGCCGCCCAAAAGTCCTTCTCCATGGCCTCGCCGAACTCCTCCCACACCCGCTGCTTTGCCTCTGCCACAGCTGTGGCTGCTGCCCTTCGGGCCCGTCTGTACCCCAAAACTGCCTCAAGAGTTCCCTGAAGGACTCCTTCTTCAGTCAGACGGCTTCCCTGACCACCGGTGTCCACCACGATGTCCGAGGGTTGCCGCCCCTTGAGGCACCTAAGACCCTATGGCCACAGGACGCAGCTGCAGCTTCAACAATGGAAGCTTTGAACATCGTCCATTCAGGTTCGATATCCCCAGCCTCCACAGGGATGCTAGAGAAGCTCCTTCGGAGATGGGAGTTGAAGGTTTCTCGGACAGGGGCCTCCCCCAGACGTTCCCAGCTTACCCGCACAACTCGTTTGGGCTTACCAGGTCTGTCCAGGAATTTCCCCTGCCACCAGACCCAACTCACCACCAGGTGGTGATCAGTTGACAGCTCTGCCCCTCTCTTCACCAGAGTGTCCAAAACACACGGTCGAAGATCAGATGATACGATCACAAAATCGATCATTGACCTTCGACCTAGGGTGCTCTGGTACCACGTACACTTATGAGCATCCTTGTGTTCGAACATAGTGTTCATTATAGACAGACCGTGACTAGCACAGAAGTCTAATAATAGAACACCGCTCGGGTTCAGATCGGGGAGGCCGTTCCTCCCAATCACTCCAGGTATCTCTGTCGTTGCCATCGTGCGCGTTGAAGTCCCCCAGTAAGACCAAGGAGTCCCCCCACTGGGATATATATATATATATATATATATATATATATATATATATATATATATATATATATATATATATCAATCTATATATATATACATATAAAAGAAACAGCATTAACACTGCAATTTTGAGGATTTGAGGTAATCAGCATAAAACAAACAAAATACTTTCCCTCACTGTATGTCACACTGATGGTAAACCTCAGTTAGCGTATGAACTTCAAACACTTATCTCTGTTTCCTGGACATCTGTTCTAGTTACAGGTCACTTCAGACAATCTAGACAACTCTTTAGGCAAACTAGATAACAGTAGTGGCTCTTTCTGCACAAAGAAAATAAAAACAGAAACACAAATAAATGCATCTTCCCAGCAACATAACTCATAGTCACATTACAGGATATTCTTTGGTTCACAGAAAACAAACTGTAAATAACTCATGAACAAAATACATTGTTAAGTAAACATCCTTGCACGAGCTTAAAATACATTTTGTGAATAGACTTAAACTCACTCCCACTCCAGTGTGCAGCTCGCGCGGCCCGTCACACACCTTGACCGCAATGCGCTCTATCTCCTCTCTAAATTCATCAAACACATAAGAATGGGAACAGTTCATGCAAACAGTCATGTAAACAACATACAGTGATGACATTATTCATAAATGTACTTAATTGCCACTCACGCTCACAGCGTGTCGGGGTTCTCGCACACCTTACTCGTGTTATCAATCTACAGGAATCGGCAAAAATACATAAACACTCTTTATGAACCTTAGTCGGTTAGCTTAATCATCATCTCATTTACTGGTAACGTTACTCGCAGCCATTCTTGTGCTTTATCGATGTTAATAGGGATATTTATCACACACAACATCAAAATACACACCTCAGTAGTCTGTCTCTCAGTCCCGCTACTGCTACTTCCGTGTCGCTAACACTGCCCGGGAACTCCATGACCTCCCATGATCCCCCGTGATCTCACGCAACCCACTGCTGCACAGCTCTTAAAGTGACAGTGTCACTTAAACAAAAAGAAACTGCTGAAACAGTAATAATCACATACAAAATAATAAAACACTGTCTTAACACTCTGAAAGCAGTCTTGGTCTCTTGTTCACCTGGCTACATACAGACAGACAACACTGACACAACAATTATTGAAAAAAAAACATTATGCATATGGAAGGTGAGCCTATATGATGCCGAGAAGGCCATGCTTTTCTTGTGTTTTAGACTTGAAAAAAGTTTACAAATACATTGCATTTTATTGTCATATTATCCATATGCAAAATAATGAAAAGCTTATAATAATATCTCGTGGCCCAGAGTGCGCTATTGCTTTTAAAAAATGGTTACAAACCATTTGCATTAACATGTTCATAAAACATTCATAATCTTGATGAGTTCCCTGAGATCTCTGCTATTTCGAAGCAGCTGTAACAGTTAAAATTATGAAATGTATATGTACAGCTGTAAAAATCTGAGCTACTAACAGGCAGAGTGCTACAAAATTGTGATTGGAACTAAGATGCATTGGTTTTTTTTTTGGTTTTTTTTACAATTATTATAACATGGCTACCCAACAGAACTTTTTGACACTGTGTATTCTTAGCCCATACGTTAGGTGATGTTAGTCACAACGTATGGGCTAACCCTGCTATGGAGCAGGGCAAGCAAGCTCTCGGCTAAAGTCAGGGATAGCCCACTTTGGAATGTGCCAGTTTGGACACTTTTTTAGCCTGGGGATAACAGCTCCCTTAGCCTGGGGCTAAGCACAGTGTGAAAAACACTATTCACATTGCTTGATTTGAGCTGCCTGTTTTATTATACACATTATGACACACAGACCTGTGTGCAACAGGACCTTACCAGACTAAATTAGACAGAAAAGAATTTAGACCGAAGACCATGTTTGTATGGCTGGAGATTATTTATTAAACAGTGCTGAAACCCTGGTCTGGACAGAGTTTCTTTCTTGTTCTCTGTTTCTTAGAATACCTGTGTGCATGTGGAATAGGACTCAGTTCTCCATGCCTAGGAACCCAGAAGACTGACTGTTCCTCACTCTGTCTTTTCATTGGAAAAGACAGAGTGAGGAACAGGAACCAGTCTGTCTACCAACCTGAGTCAACCAATGTCAGTCAGTCAGTCGTCAGCATGAAAGTGCAAGGTCTCAAAAGAAACTGTATAACATCCAACATGTAAGTCCCACGTACCTTTCTGCTTTTGCCATTGTGAAAAAATGCCTGTAGAGTTATAGACATTCTTCTTAGAAAAAAAAACAATATCCAGATGCTCTGACATCTGAACTGCTTAACACGATTCTGTATTAATATAAAAAGTTGAAATGAACACCTGTGAAAAAATAATATATGAGATTCTCACCTAACTGAGTCAGCATGGAAAACTGATAGGATACCAAAATGAGCTATTTCGCTAAAGCTATTTCAATATTAGTGCTCTCTGTGGATGTCTCCCTCTCCCCTTGCCTGCCTCATACTGTTACCATACAAACACATTAACACTCTCTACAGAGTTTGTTTCTAAGTGCGATTTCCCTTTGTGTCAGGAGCTACATGATAGTCTGTGGGACACTGAGACAGGAGCAGTGGGCAGAGAGAAAAACAAATGACATGATTATCTTTCACAACATTCAGAATTTAGATATATGCTGTAGTATGTACATTGGTAAAACCTTAATGTCCAACTACAATATACAATTCTATCACAACATCATTGGCAAGAATTTTGAGGGACCAATAGGGGATTTTTTTTGCCAGCAAAAAAGTTGGAGGCTTTGGATGCAGGAAAAATGGAGAGAAATTTACCATTGTTCATTTGTAGATACAGCCAACATTATATAATATATCATACTGTACCTAAATCTTGTTATTTTCTCACTCCATACAGTATGGGAAGCTTGGCATGCAGTTAATGAAAGACTGATCAAAGAGCTCACCCATTGGCCATCACTCACTTGCCTTTCATCTACATGTTTATCAAACTGAGAGTCTAAAAGACAGCACATCCATTAAAAGGCTCAACCAGTCGGTGACACGAAGGTCCTATTATTTCTTCCCACAGTCCATTTGAGAGGACTGATGAACGACAACAGATGAGATGAGGAGAAAGGAGGAGGCTGCTGCTATTCAGAGTCTACCTTCATTGGTTTTGATGTGATATGAAGTCATCTAATTTACAGCTACCTCAGCCTGTGCCTGTGCAGCTGAACCACTCAGAGCAAAAGAAAAGTGGAGATCTGAAAAGTCCTTTAATAAAGTCATGAGAAAGTCTCCAGCTACCAAATTAGATCTGTAAGGTTGGATGGTGATAGAGAGGAGGAGGGAGAGAGAGAGAGAGAGAGAGAGAGAGAGAGAGAGAGAGAGTGAGTGTGTGTGTTTGGGCTCTGCAGAGTTGATCAGGAGACAAATTCTTAATGCTAGCCAGCAATTACGAATCATTACAGCTGATGCGGACAATTCCTCATTTTCTGCCCTTAGTCTAATAGTTTAATTGGCAGTTAGAGGACGACCGCACAGCACAAACAGCAAACCACAACACAGGCAGAATCAGAGCAGGGGAGTGAGTTGATCTGATCTGATTTTAGGGTCCAGTAAATGAATGTCAAGCATCATTTCTGTCAAAAAATCAGATACATCATCAGATATACATATATTTTTTAACTATTTCAGTAGGTATTAATGATTTTGATTTCTTACTCTTTGATTTGAGCAAACTCTAAGTAGCTGTAAATTAAGCCAGTTACTTCACTTTTCACAGTTAAGATAGCTTTATACATATTGTGAATAGTATTGGCCATTTGTTTTGAGTGTTTCTGATCATTGAGGTAATCACCTCAGTGTCTTAGACAACCATTAGCCTTATTAGCTAGTCACCATGCATAGCTACTGTTATCTATCTTATAGACTGGCTAACCTCACAAGTGAGGTGTATATCTAAACTGAAAAAAAGGCTTAAAAACAGTGACACTTACTTACACTAAACTGGTGGCGTAAGTAACGTTACTTTAGAGATGAAACAGAAGTATACAGATATGCAATTTAAAAAACAAATAAAAAACAAAATATATGTTTATATGTATATATTAGGGCTGTCAAACGATCAATTTTTGAAATCGCGATTAATCGTATTTTGTCCATAATTAACTCGCGATTAATCGCAAATTAATCGCAATTTTTTTGGCACATTTTTTTCTGTTCTAAATGTATCTTAATGTATTTTTTTTCATGTTCTTAATACTTTTAACAACATAAGAAAAGTCAGATATGCTTGCATTATGAAAATGTTTATTCAACACTTCAAATCATGCAGGAAAATAAATCCAGGGTTGTCTGCTTTTGGCGAGGGGGGGCGACGGGCTCTCTGCATCTGCCGTCTGTTTGGCTTGCAAGTGGTGTCCACTGAGATTGCACGCTTTTCTTCTTCACCTTTTTCACGCAGTGTGCTGCTTTCTGTCAGTCAGTATCACACTGATGATTGCCATGGCTCCGGTGCAGCAAAACAATAAAAAGTACAACTTGAAATTCAAACTTTCTGTCGTGATATATTCAGGGGAAAACTTGGGAGAAGCAGCCGCTAGACGTTTCTCTGTTGACCCCAAGAGAGTGAGAGAAACGGAGCTTCAGCGTCTGTCCGAGGAGGACAGCAGCAGGGACAGGCTGCCTGCTGGAGGGAGGAAGAAGGCTACCGAGGAGCCTGAGATAAACATGCGGGGATGAGTTATCAGCAAACGGGCACGCCACGAGAGAGTGTCCCGCAAAATGATCAGGGCGATGGAGAAACAAATGTACACCACCGTGAGTGACAGCAGAGATGAGGAGTTTGCAGCGAGTGCTGCCAACCCTGCTTCTTCTTCTTCTGATTCCCTTTCTTATTCTTCTGCCACTCTCTGTATCAAGACTACGGGTGCCGCCGACGGCCGTAAATCATACAATGCGCGTTTTTTTTTTTATACTGAGCATTAATCGTGCGTTAAAAAAATATATATTATATATATATATATATATACATATATATATATATATATATATATATACATACATATATATATATATATATATATATATATATATATATATATATATACATATATATATATATATACATATATATATATATATATATATATATATATATTAGGGCCGCAACGATACATGTATCAAACTGAAATGGCGACACTCAGATCCATGGACCTGTCTCGCGGTGTGAGAAGGCAGAATCGCAACACAACTTCCAGTCCAGATCCAGCCCTATGAGCTATAAGTACTATAAGTGGTTCACCAATTCTCCGCCATTGTTCGTTCACACAGAGCGAAGCACCGCTGGAGTAAAGACGAACCGCTGTGTAATTCACACAGAAAGCCAGCACTGCGGCTCCTAAAGAGACGTGGCGGTACACGTCATGATGATGACGTGTGTGTGTTTTCAAGGGGTTTCCCCGGTGTCCTCCTGTCAATCTAAACTCGACGGAGGCTGTCTTCCGAGGTAAAGTTCACTGAAGTCTCGGTCGGGAGGACTGACCTATATATATATACCTATGTATATATATATATATATATATATATATATATATATATATCTATATATATATATATATACATACATATATATATATATATATATGTATGTATGTATGTATGTATGTATGTGTATATATATATACCTATATATATATATATATACATATATAAGGGATAATGCCCGACGAGGTGTCCATAATCAGGAGTTAATAATAATTCATTTAATTTATGCAACGCTTTTCAAAGACCCAAAGTGGCTCACAAAGATACACAGCAAACAAAGATAATACACAGATAGCAAACAAAGATGACAAAAGATAACAAAAGACAGAGCACGACAGGGAAACAAAAGCAATGGTGGGGCGTGGAGTAGATAATGCTGGTACAGAGAAACAGACAGGGACATGTACAACAATAGACAAGAGGCGGGGGGCTGGATTGAAGAGCCGTGGGGGGCTGATGAATGAAGAGATTGGAAGGAGAGTGTAGAGGGGCAGGTCAGGGAGAGAGGGCAGGAATGAATGTAGTTATGGGTAGGGGAGATCGTAGGCTTGTGAGAAGAGGTAGGTTTTTAGGCGGGATTTAAATGTGGTAAGTGAGGGAGAGTCACGGATGGGTTGGGGGAGAGAGTTCCAAAGTCGGGGTGCAGTTCTGGAGAAGGCTCTGTGTCCAAAGGTTTTGAGTTTGGATGGTAGTATAGACAGAGTGAGAGAGAAGGAGGATCGGAGGGCTCGGGAGGGGCGGTGGGGGATAAGGAGGTCAGACAGGTAGGGTGGGGCCAGGTGGTGGAGAGCTTTGAAAGTCACGAGGAGTATTTAGAAGTCAATGCGTTGTTTGATAGGGAGCCAGTGGAGGGTGTAGAGAACGGGGGTGATGTGTTCACGGGACCGGGTGTGAGTGAGGAGGCGAGCAGCAGAGTTTTGGACCGTTTGAAGTCTATGCAGGGAATGAGAGGTGATGCCAGTGAGGAGGGAGTTGCAGTAGTCAAGACGTGAGGAGATGAAGGCGTGGATGAGGGATTCAGCAGCAGGGGGGGAGAAGCAGTGTCTGATTTGGGCAATTCGGCGGAGGTGGAAGTAGGAGGTCTTGACAGTGGAGCGGACATGGGGATCAAAGGAGAGGGTGGGGTCCAGGATAACGCCGAGGTTGCGTGCCAGGGGGAGGGAGAGATGATCGAGCTGTCGATGGTGAGTGAGATGGGTCCAGTTTTGTTCAGAGAGGATTTGATGCCAAAGAGGAGGAGCTCTGTTTTGTCACTGTTGAGTTTGAGGAAGTTCTGGGACAGCCATGATTTTATTGCAGAGATGCAGGGTTTCGATGTGGTTGAATGGAGGATTTTGGGTGGGTTTGGTGCGAATGTAAATCTGGGTGTCGTCAGCATAGCAGTGGAAGTCAAAGTTGAGTTTGTGGATGATGTCCAAGGGGGAACAGGTAGCAGATGAAGAGAAGGGGGCCGAGGACTGAGCCCTGAGGGACCCCCTGCGTAACAGGAGAGAGGGTGGATGTGTGGCCAGAGAGGGAGACGAATTGTTGCCTGTCAGTGAGGTAGGAGGTGAGCCAGTCGAGAGCAGTGCCCTCAACACCCTGCTGGCGCAGCCTTTTAAGGAGGATGGAATGATTGACAGTATCAAAGGCTGCGCTGAGGTCTAATAGTAGCAGGATGTTGAGGGCACCGGAGTCTGCAGAGGTGAGGAGGTCATTGACGACTTTAACAAGGGCAGTTTCTGTGCTGTGAAGTGGGCGGAAACCAGATTGGAGGGGTTCGTAGAGGTTGTTTGACTGGAGGTGGGTGTGAAGTTGGGCGGCAACAATGTGTTCCAGAGTTTTGGAGAGGAACGGCGGGTTGGAGATGGGACGGTAGTTGGAGAGGTTGGCGGGATCAAGGGTGGGCTTTTTGAGGATGGGGGTGATGGAGGCAAGTTTGTAGATAGAGGGAACAAGACCCAGGGATAGAGACTGGTTGAAGAGGGTGGTGAGGTGGGGGGTGAGGACGGGGAGGCAGGTCTTGGTTAGAGCCATTGGGAGGGGGTCAAGAGAGCAGGTGGTTGTTTTGGACGCAGTGATGATGTCCAAAATGTGGGAGGAGTCAATGGGGGAGAAGGCAGTGAGAAAGGGGGGGGCGGGTGGTCTGGGAGGGGGAAGGGGACTGGGATGGTGGTGGTGGTGGTGGTGGAGGAGTTGCCAACAGCGTCAGTCAGGGAGCTGTTGATTTGGGCGATTTTATTGTTAAAGGCAAGGAGGAAAGAGTTGCAGAGGTCGGGTGAGGAGGGTGGGTTGATGTCTGGCGGCTGGAGCAGTTTGTTGATGGTGGAGAACAGGATGCGGGAGTTCCGGTTGGTACTATTGATGAGGGTGGAGAAGTGGGCGGATTTAGCAGCTTGGAGAGCGTCGCGGTAGGAGGAGATGTGGTGTTTGTAGGCTTCAGCGTGAACAGTGAGGTGGGTTCGTTTGTGAAGTCGTTCGAGTTGGCGGCCGGTCTGTTTCATGGTGCGGAGTTCGGGGGTGTACCAGGGGGCAGAGTTGGTGAATGAGACAGAGGACGTCAAGTGAGTCAGAAAGGATGGAGTTGAGGATGATGGCATCGTCGTCAGGGGAAGAGGGGGTAGAGTCGAGGGGGAAGGCAGAGGATATGAGTTGGGAGAGGGAGAGTGGGTTGACTGATTTGATGTTGCGGTAGGAGATGGAGCGCTTTTTGGGATTATGGGGGGAGGGTAGAGGGGTGGAGAAGATGATGCATAGATGATCAGAGAGGGGGAAGGGGAGAGGATGTGGGTTAGAGACGGGTAGGGAGGCGGAGCAGACGATGTCGAGGATATGGCCTTTGGTATGGGTGGGGAAGTCAATATGTTGGGTGAGGTGGAAACAGTCGAGAAGGGAGAGGAAGTCAGATGTCAGTGGGGTGTTCGGCTGATCAATGTGGATGTTGAAGTCACCGGTAAGTAGGAGGCGGGAAGAGAGGGAGGACGCAATGGTGAGGAGTTCAGACAGTTCAGAGAGAAAAGATGGGTGTGGCTTTGGGGGACGGTAGATTAGAACAGCAGTGATAGAGTTGGGGAGGGAGAAGGCAAGGTGGTCGAAGGATGAGATAGATGGGAGGTTGAGATTCAGTTCAGTGATGGTCAGGGATTGTTTATGCTTTTCCTCGGCCGGAAAGGCGGGGTTTGGCAATGTAGCTGTAGTTGGAAGGAGTGGCTTGGTTGAGAGCATAGTAGTCCAGGGGCTGTTGCCAGGTTTCACAGAGGAGGAGTATTTGTTGGAGAGGGAGACAGTTCAGTAGTGCAAGGGAGATGGATGGAGAAGCAGGGGAGGGGGAACGGAGGTTGTTAAGGGTGGCAGTACGGCAAGTGGGAGTGACGGGGGGGCGAGAATTAGTCCAGAGAGAGGGGATAGATGAGCCATGGGGGAGGTGTTGGTTGCGGGGGGGACCAGAACCTCGGTGGATGAAGCGGCGATGACGAAGGATCCCAGCTTTGCCAGCAGCAGTGGCAGCAGCAGCAGGGATGCGATGGTTGTTGTTGAGGCGGTGGAGGTCAGCGGCAGTGTAGGTGAGAGGGTGAGGAGTTGGTGGAGTAGAGGAGAGGGTCGAGAGAGTCTGAAGTAGCAGAAGTGAAGATCCAAGGTGGAGATGAGTCAATACAGATGGAAGGAGGCTAGGTAGGATGTTGGCAGCGGCTAGCAGCTGGATAGCTAGAAGCTGGTAGGCAGTGAGTTGTGTGGGTGCACCAGTGTACCAGGGGTTGAAGTGGGTGGAGTGGGTGATGTTGGTTGCCCCGGACCGTGCCCGCGCGGCAGGCAGGGCCCACATTGCCATGTCAGCAGTCAACCTGGTCTAAGGCAGGCGAGCTGGCAGGGAATGGGGATTCTCCCCAGGTACGCCGGCTGGATAGTGAGACAGCTGGGCTGATGTTATTAGTGAGGCACTCAGCTAGGCTACCGCTGACGAGCAGGAAGGGAGTAAGGGCTCCCCCCCCCGAACGCCGGCTAGATAGCGAGACAGCTAGGCTAATGTTTTTAGCAGGGCACTCAGCTAGGCTGCATTTGACAAACTGGCAGGGAGTGTGGCTAATGTTGTTAGCAGCACACGTAGCGGGTTGGTCACGGGTTGGCACAGTCACCACCACAAACACACAAACTTACTCACCCAGGTCCAGATCAAGCGACCCACACACTCATAGACACAGGTATATCCAGTGGAGGTAAAACAGGTAATCCAGTGGTGGAGGAGGTTTTGCCAGCTGACAGTTAGCTAGCTGGCTAACACAGCTGATAGTCCGGGAGTGTAGGAACGGATGAGGGAAGCGAACAGAAACCAGGTCCAGAGCGAGCGAGCCACACACTCTGAGACACAGGTAGATCCAGTGGAGGAGAAACAGATAAGTCCAGTGGTGGTGGAGGTTTAGCCGGCTGACAGCTAGCTAGCTGGCTAACACAGCTGATAGTCCGGGAGTGAGGGAAGCGAGCGGAACTGCGAGGAAACGTGATGAGTACAGAAGTGCGGACAGGTAGACAGCTAAACTAACACAGAGACGAGGGGATAAAACAAAACAAAAAAAAAGAGACAGGCACGAAAACATTGGACGGAGACAGGGACAGAAGCGGCAGTCAACAACCCTAACCCTAAGAACCATCCGACACGCAGCGGAGGACGGTTGCCTCTGCGAAGTCCGTTAACTCCTGATTATGAACACCTCGAAGGGCATTATCCCACTTATACCATGGTCACTTGCCAAAAAAAAGAAATTCAGACCATTCATTTATATTTTCATGGCTTTTCACAAGCCATAACTACGTTTCCCTGGTAACGCCTGAGGGTTTGACTAATACCTGGAACAATCATTACTCTCACGTAAGATTCTTATACAACAGAGACGTTGTTCACTCCTCCAGCAAATAGGACGGACCATACATACATTGTTATACACAATGTTTCTGTTTTTGTAGAATATAGCTGTTCTGTAATGTCTGGCTCCGCAGATACTGAGAACTGGTTACAGTTGAGCCATGATATTTACTACCCATGACTGTCCTGTCATATTCCATCAATGTTATAAATGTTACAAATCATCATATCACATGCCATGCCGTAGCTTAAAATTTCGGCAGCTAAACCACAAATCTGGCCATGCAGGGCTGACATGTTTCCATTGTGCTTGGAAGTGTAGTGTTGTTGAGGAGGGAAAGGTCAGCATCAATCTGTTGCCTCTTCAGTCGCTGCTTTATCTGGGACTCTCTTCCCAGGCCACAGCCGGATGATCGATGCCTTCAGGCTGGTCCAGGAAAGGCTTTATACTGTGTGTGTGTCTGCCAGCACAGGTTATTAGTGGGGTTAAACAATATATGAGGCTGATTTTGACCTTCATTTTGTCTCATCTCTGATTGAATAGATGTGATGCAGTTTGATTGATCACATAAATCATGATCATGACTACAATAAATTGTAAATTTGTGGAATTGATCTTGACTGCACTAGCTCTCATTGGAAGCTCTTAACATAAACTGATTCCAGTGCCACCTCGTGATGATTGTGTTGGCATTTCTTAAATGACTGGTTTCAAATCTTTACGTTTCAGCTAGTAGTATTCCCTTATGTAGGGGAAGTTGTGTCTCATGATTACTGAGGTAAATGCATTGATAGGCTATCTCTTGATACATTTCAATTGCCACAAAACAATTTGACAACTTGGATTTCTTTATACTATTCTCTAAACCAAACATGTTAAAAAGAATGATGTATAACTCATAGATTCTACTTGAGTCATATTTCATTGTTCCATTTTAGCTGCAGCCAACCAAGTTTGAGCATAAAATTACACTAAAGTTGGACTAACGAACAATCATTAAAGCAACACATGGTATCATCGAGCCACCCTATAAATCAAGCACTTTGATTTAAATGCACAATATGTACAGAGCAAGTCATTTGCTGTGTTAAGGTGGCCAGCTCTGAAGGAGAGAGTCAGGTGCAGAGCCAACACAAGTAACACTAGAATTCCCTTCACTGGTGGTGATCATGTTATGGTTGAGTAGATGAGGGTGAACTGGAAACGTCCCAGGAATAATGCCCAGCGAGCCTGGCAGGAATTCAGCCGTTTGGCCAAGCGGAGATAGATGAGGTTGCGGTGGTCTGTCCAGACTAGGAAAGGAAATGCAACTCCTTCCAACCAATGTCTGCATTCCTGGAGAGCGAGGACGACAGCCAGCAATTCTTGGTTCCCGACGTCATAATTCCTCTCGGCGGAGGAGAGATGATGAGAGAAGAAGGCGCAGGGGTGAAGCCTCAGTTGACGATTGCTGGGACAGCACTGCTCCAACAGTGTCCAAGGCATCGACCTCCACTACGTATTGAAATACGGGTCTGGATGCGCATAACCGGGGCTGTGGAGCACAGCTCCTTGAAACGAACGAACGCCACCCCAGCGCGGAGAAGAGGGAGGCTTGGTGAAGGGGAAGAAACGCGGAGTGGTGCACTCCTTTCTTGACTTGGCGCAGACGCTCTGCTTGGGAGAGATGCATACGGCCAAGCTACATAGGCTCCTCAGAAGACCCTGGGGGATGCATAGCAGCTGGGTAGGATGGGACAAATGACGGTGGTATGGGTTGAGAAACAGCAGGAGGAGATCTAAGGGCCTTCTCTCTATGCCTGCTTAAGAGAGAGGTCAAAAATCTTAAGTAATTCAGCAGAAAAGAAAATAAATGAGTAAAAGGGGACTGTGATCTTGAGGCAGCTACTGCCCACCGGGACACCCTACTCCCCAGTAAACTAAAGCAAAAGCGATCCTTGCTTTGTCAGTGGCATAAGTGCTGGGCTGCTGATCAAACACAAGGGAGCACTGATGTAACAATTGTCCACACTGACCTAACTCACCATATCTAGTGGGTGTGAATGGTTGTCGAGGGGGGGACATCCATTGGAGTAGGTAGTGGAGCAGCATGTGGTGGAGGAGGACTAAGTCTGGAGGCGGCAGGGGAAAGTTGAGTGCACACCTGGTCCAAACGATTTCCGAGGTTCGTGACACTGGCGGTTAGACCGCGAAGAGCCTCCATTACCTCGCAGAGGGTCTGTTCATGGTTGCCGAGCATGAACCCCCTGGGTGAGATGATGTTTCGTAGATGTTTGGTCCCTGCTGGGTCCATCTTTGGCCAGATTATTCTGTTATGGATTTTTTGTGAACCCAAATGCAGAGACCGGAGACAGAGCTTGTGAGTTGAAAAGGTTTATCTCTTGGTGCAGAGGTGGTTAGAAGGCGCAAAGTCCAGATCAGTAGAAACTTGCAGGCAGGACAGGGGTCGGCCAGACAGGCAGGCAGGCAGGCAGGCAGGCAGGTCTCCCGGAGCCGACGAGAAGGAGTGCAGGAAGGTTGGCAGGAAACAGAGCAGAGCAGCACCGAGGTTTTCTGCAGAGTGAGCCAAACAGGACGAGCATTAGCAAAAAGGCAAAAACACAGGACGTGGAATCGTAGAACTAATGTGATCACCATTGGTTGCGGAATAATCTGGCCCCGGAGTTGTGGAGAAACCGGGGCAATATAGTCGTCAGGTGATGAGTAGATGATGAGCAGGTGCGCCACTCCACTGCTGCGGCCATGCCCAGAGCCACATACACACAAACACACGGGAAAAGAGCAGGCGAGGAAGTAAAAAAAGGGAGGAAAAAGGCTGCAATTCAACAGCCCCCTGTAATCCAGAAAGAGTGTCCTAATATTCCAAGGAAAAAGATGGAGAAAGAGATTTAATGACTTAAAGTGTTCACTAGCAATGGGTTCATTGTTCTTTACTTGTTCTGTTGTTTATTAGTGATGTGTATGTGTGTGTACATAAGGAGCTCCACAGAGCTGGTGAATCCCCTGTGACTACAGGATCCTGGGTGATTGACGATTAAAGCAGCCTGTGCTGTAGTGTAGAGGGGCGTCTGATCCCAGAACAATATGGGCCAGACCTCAGATAAAGCTGCTTGTTGACTTTACGAGGCTGTCTGCCTTTAATTACACCTCCCCACCCACCTGCTATAATTTCCGATGGCAGCAGAAGACATAAAGCTATTGTTCTTACTGCTCGCTGTCGAGGAGACTGCTTATACTTAATGTAAAATATGGCAGGGTTTATGACGAGGAGCAGCCTGTGTACATGTCCTGTGTAGTTGCTGTAACTCTTACATATTGTTCCACTACATCTTGAAAATGCACTGACTGAGATCACAATTACCTAAAGCCACAAAATCAATACAAAGGAAAGACTTCTTTTTTATGCACTAAAACTTTTATAACATTTTAAATTTACTAGAGGAGGAGAATTACAGAGCAAGAACAGGAGTAAAATGAGGCCATCCATTAAAGAGAGAAATACGCAGGTACAATTCATTACACATGGATTCAGGCGTAGACATCTCTCGGTATTGAAACAAAAAGGAGAAATAAGAAATATGATAAAATATGATAAAAAATGCATCAAACAGAGGCTGTTTCTGACAGTAACAGTTCCATTCTATCCAGTACTTTTCATTCAGAGGGTGCTAGTCATCTTTTCCAGTGTAGATAATCTGTGAAAACATCAGGTGTTAGTCTAATGCCACCATTTGGATATACAAATATCAGGCTTTCCACAAGCAAAATCTCCAAAAAACAAAGAGACTAACAAATCACCAATAATCATTCCCCACACCTGCACAATCTAATATTGTCATATTGGTGTTGCTCCTACAACATCATAATAATGCTGCTAGGGCTATCATTGCAACTGACCAATCATGTGTCTATAATGTCATAGCTTTGCAACTACAAAGATATGCAAATGGGAGAAGTTCCCTTCAAGTCAAATCAAGTCAAATGTATTATCCCACGAGGGAAATTAAGTTGCAGCCAGGTATTAAGAAACACATAACCAACAACACAACACACAAGATAATAAATAGCAATGGAGACAGCATTCGACACAGATAGACAAGGACGAGTACATTAAATAAAATACAGTGCAGGATCACTACATGGAAAGGCCAAGATAATCAGTAGTTCAAAAGTCCAGTGTGCTAAAGAAGCAGAAAGTGCAATAGTGACGTTATTTAGAACAAATCATTCACCTCAATGAAGGCATCAAAACTATGAATGAACACATATGGAATTATGTAGTAAACAAAAACGTGTGAAATAACTCAAAACATGTTTTATATTTTAGATTCTTCAAAATAGCCACCCTCTGCTTTGATTACTGCTTTGCACACTCTTGGCATTCTCTCGATGAGCTTCATGAGGTACTTACCTGAAATTGTTTTCCAACAGTCTTGAAGGAGTTCCCAGAGATGCTGAGCACTTGTTGGCCCTTTTGCCTTCACTCTGCGCTCCATCTCATCCCAAACCATCTCGATTGGGTTTAGGTCAGGTGACTGTGGAGGCCAGGTCATCTAGCGCAGCACTCCATCATTCTCCTTCTTGGTCAAATAGCCCTTACACAGCCTGGAGGTGTGTTTGGGGTATTGTCCTGTTGATAAATGATGGTCCAACTAAACGCAAACCGCATGGGATGGCATGTCGCTGCAGGATGCTGTGGTAGCCATGCTGGTTCAGTGTGCCTTCAGTTTTGAATAAATCCCCAACAGTGTCACCAGCAAAGCAGCCCCCCACCATCACACCCAGTGGCGTGCACAGACTTTTTAAAGGGAAGGGGCAAAAAGAAAAAAAAGGGCACATACAGCGCGTTCTTGCCAATGAAGAGGGCACTTAAGCATGCGTTTTTGCCTCCCAAGAGGGCAGTTTGTCATGTTTTAACCAGCCAAGGGGGCAGTTTAGTGTGTTTGTTCCATCCAAGAGGGCAGTTTAGTGTGTTTTGCCAACCAAGAGGGCACTTTAGTGTGTGTTTTGGCTCCCAAGAGGCCAGTTTATCATTTTTTTACCAGCCAAGGGAGCAGTTTAGTGTGTTTTGCCAACAAAGAGGGCAATTTAGCGCTCATTTTGGCTCCCAAGAGAGCACTTTAGTGCACGTATTTTAACAATTGGGCCACGAGGGGGAGCGACTGCAATTTCTGAGGCTGGTGACTCAGATGAACTTACCCTCAGCAGCAGAGGTGACTTTTGGTCTTCCTTTCCTGGGGCGGTCCTCATGTGAGCCAGTTTCATTGTAGCGCTTGATGGTTTTTGCGACTACACTTGGGGACACATTCAAAGTTTTTGCAATTTTATGGACTGACTGACCTTCAGTTCTTAAAGTAATGATGGACTGTCGTTTCTCTTTACTTAGCTGATTGATTCTTGCCATAATATGAATTCTAAAAGTTGTCAAACAGGGTTGTCAGCTGTGCACCAACCTGACTTCTGCACAACACAACTGATGGTCCCAACCCCATTAAGAAGGCAAGAAATTCCACAAATGAACCCTGACAAGGCACACCTGTGAAGTGAAAACCATTTCAGGTGACTACATCATGAAGCTCATTGAGAGAAGGCATGTAAAAAGTCATGAAAATAAAGAAAAAACATTAAATGAGAAGGTGTGTCCAAACTTTTCACTGGTAGTGTACATCAATAATGTTGGTCTATTTTAATCAAAGCATACACTTTTTAACTTAACCAAGTACTTTTGTTTTAACTATGACAGAACAATTAAAACAAAACTGGAAATAATAATAAGTGAAGTGTGAAAATAATGAGTCAACAATATAACAATATGTCCCAAATGTGACAAAAACTCCAGTCTGGGTCGGAGTCCAAGTTTGGCTTGTCATCATTTTCGCTCACTTCCTGTCTGTTTTGCAGTTAGCAGTCCCCTCCCTCATCTGTACGTCACCACACGGACGCTGCTCTCTCCATATTCATGAGCAGACAGGACCTCCTTTCTATGGAATCATCAACTTTAATTATGATCCTCTAGGATGCAAATGATGTTTATAAACCTTTATAATGACTTCATAAAAGCATTTATACTTATAAAGCATTTCACACGTTAACAGTGAAACAAGTTTGAACACATTGTGATGATAACCCTGTATACACTGATCAGCCACAATATTAAAAGCACTGACAGGTGAAGTGAATGAAATGCATCCTCTTGTGACAATGCAATATAACAACCAACTGTCAGTGCCCTGGTGGTGGACTCCACAGGACACCTCCAGAGGTCCATGCCTTGGTGGGTTGGAGCCATCTTTGCGGCTTGAGGGAGACTCAAGCCGGTGGCTTTAATGTTGTGGCTGATCAGTTTTAATTGCCTTTTATAAATGCTACACTGAGATGGCCAACATGGTAAACATTACAAGAGGTAAACATAAAGGTTGCAGGACTATTTGAGAGAAGCTCTACTGCAAGCACAGTAGATAAACTAGAATAGAACTTATTGTGCCGCTGACATCAATGTTGTGTAAGAGGCACCTGCCTAATTCATCATTTATGTTTTTCACTTCTTTAAATTGTAATTATTACATCCAATGAAGTCACACTTGCTTTTGTTATGAGTCATTTTTGACTTTCAACAAATATTCAGAAATCCCCTGCAGCTGTAGCTCCAAAAATATTGACTATTAATAATCTCTCTCTGCTATACCGAGTCAGAGCAGCTGTAAACTGTTACTTGCTTACAAGAACAATAATTACCGCATATACCACCTAGACCTGCTCAAAATGCATGCTCCTGTGGCTATGATTACAGTTGGCTGGACTGTATAATTTGGGTGTCCTTGAAGATTTTTAACTCCCAGCAGACAGTCTTGAATAGTGGGGCACCATCATAAAAGGACCCATTTCCACACCTTCTCCCTGACATAAATCTGCACCGCTGTAAATGCCGTCTGAACAAAGTTATACCACACGATAAAGAACAAAAAGGGGTCATGTCCAAAAGGAATAATATACCAACACATTCTTACTGCTTTTTTTAATTTCATCTATCAAAGTGAAATAGCTGCCATATTCTAATAGTGTAGAAAAGGTGAAGATATGGGCAGATGAAGAAGATTTGCAGCAGCAGTGACTGGGTGGTTACGAACGATTATTATTGTCAAGAGGTGCTGGTGACTGTACGTTTTTATCCTCTCACTGAACGCAGTTTATTCAAGCCCTGTTATTTTAGTGTCCTCTTAAGACTGCCTTGACAGATGTGCTTTAAGTAGGGTTAGGTTTCACACACTATTCTTCTGTGTATTGAGTAACAGACAATTGTTATGCAAAAAAAAGTAATTTAAAGTGGCTAAGAATGTAATAAGAAATAATCTTACTGTCAGGGCTGACAGGGTTCTTAATGATTATCAATGTATCAACAATTGGTGAAAGCTCATCTGTGGCTCATAATTCTGGAGAGCAAAAATTTGTGACCTAATGTATTGGAACGCCCTGAGTCAAACCAAAACCTGATTAACTGATGACCCTGTCTTGTAAATTATAATGTGTATATACGTATATATGACATCGATACCAATTAGCAGTATTGTATTTTGGCTAGCTCGTCAATGAAGGAAATGAATTATCCCTGAAATGGTCCTGTTTGAACCTAATGACTTCCACAAAGTTTCATGAAAATATGGCCAAATTCATTATCCTGCAGACAAATGAGCGGCACCGAACATATAATCCCCTTGGTGGAGGTAACAAACACAATCTGTGTGATGACTAACGTTTGCCAAAAACAAGGTCCAAAATTTAGGAAGAGTAGATTTTATATTTGACATTATAAACTTTAGCCTACCAGTCCAAGAGAGTAGAGAGCTCATCTACTTTACCAGATCACAGTCTCGGTGGATGGACCTGCAGTCATCAGTGTAAAGGATGAAGAGCAGAGGTGAGAGGACACAGCCCTGAGGGAGCCTGTAAAGGTGACCAAGACGTCAGAGAAGGTGTTACTGACCAGCGCCCTCTGTGATCTGTTTGTTAGGAAGTCTGTAATCCACAGGATCAGCTGGTGGAGAGTTTATCTGCAATGTTGTGTGGCTGTAAGGTGTTGAATGCAGAAGAGAAGTCTGCAAACAGTAGTCTGGCTGTGGTGTTAGGCTGTTCCAGGTGTTTGTGTACCATGTCCATGATAAGTGTTTTTGCATCATCGACCCCTCTGCCTGCACAATATGCGAACTGGAGGGGGTCCATTAGTGGGTCAGTTAGCGTGATGATGTGACTTTTTATGACTCTCTCCGTAGCCTTCATCACAAGAGAGGTGAGAGCTGCCAGCCTGAGGTCATTCAATGCTTTGACTGAGCTCTTCACGGGGATGGGGACCACTGTGGAGTGCCTCCATAGCTAGGGAACTGTACCGCTGTCCATGCATCGCTGAAACAGGCCCCTCAGCTGCTCTGCACAGCACTGCAGGAACACAGCCACTGATGTTGTCTGGGCCAGGTGCTGTGTCTTCCTTGGTCCTCCTCTCACCACCTCCTCCCTGTTGAAGGAGAGTTCAGCTGCTGTAGGCTTAAGGGAAGAGATGATTGCTTCTAGCTGGGTGGTGTTGTCCGTCTTAAATCTTGAAAAAGAGTTGAGGTCGTTGAGGAGGGAGGCAGGGTTGCTGCCAGCCACTTGGATTGTCCTGTGGATGGAAGGAGCAGTGTTCACAGGGGCCATGTTCTTGAGCCCCTGCCAAGCTGAGCAGAGGCTCACTGAAATTTTCCTCCACCTTGTTCTTATACCTCAACTTAGCATTTTTTATGATGCTTTACCTCTTTCTTTACTTTTTTCAGATTCGGTGCCAGTGAAGAAAACTCTTTTCTTTTTATTGAGAACTATTTTGAGTTCTTTTGTTATCGAGGGTTTATTGCTTGGGAAAATTGTTATCCACACAAAAGGAAATATATGAAGTGAACTTTCTCACTGATGTTGCTAGAGGGGGCAAGAAGGTTATCCCAGTCTGTGGATTGGAGGCATCCCTGCAGAGTTGCAATGTTGTCGTTGGTCCACTGCTTGATGTGTTTGGTCACCTTCTCTGTCCTCTTAATGACCGGGGTGTAGGTTGGTCCCAGCAGGAAGGTGTTGTGGTCAGCCATAACATTTATCCAGAGTCATCCCCAAGCGGGAGGTGCAGGTCACATATTGGTGAAATCCTTTCAGTGACTTGTCAACTGAGCAGTGGTTAAAGACTCGCAGGATGAATTTGGGAGAGTCAGGGAATGTGAGTTCCAGTTTATTTATCTATTTTGAGAATAATAGGATGTCAGTGACAGGAAGTTGTGTCATGTGAGCAGTTATTAGAAAGTAAATGAGCATGGCTCAGAGCGCTGTTGTTTTTATTGAACTATAGTCAATCCAGCGACATCTACATACATCTTGTGCTATTGGTAGCATCTTGGGTATGTATTGATTTGTTTTATCCTTATCTACAACCGCAGGTCATTATTTTGGAAATATTTTATGTTCTCTGAAGGTTGATGTTAGAAATCCACTTCACATGGTGAATGAACAGATAATTAATTACATGTTAAAATACCACACAACATATTAGATTTGGAGTTAAAATATACAGTAAATTCATAAAACATGTAATAGTAAAAAGCAAGGTGATTTGATTATTGAGCTGGAATATTTACACTGTGTATTTGTACATGTTGAATACAAGCATAGTGCTGATTGTGCCTTTTTGTATGTTTTAGTTTAATGGTTTTCTGCAACGTCATTAAACCTGTTGACAAGAGGACAACTGTCTTCAGAGTTGTGATGTTAAAAAGGCATTTATCTCTCTGTCAAGTTATAGACAGAACATATACAGAGGACAACACAATAACATGAAAAAAAAAAATTAAAACCATTAATGATTAATCAATTAGATTATTTCCATGGCTGGCAATTGATAAATTGATTAAAATATACACACACAAACATATGTGGCATGACATATACCTCCCTACTTGCCCTCACGCTCACACTCACATCCAGCTGATAAGAAGGATGACCTGCAATCAACAATCTTGGTCCTCATCCAGGCCACAAGCACTATTGCTTCAGCCTCACACACACACACACACACACACACACACACACACACACACACACACACACACACACACATACATGTGCAAGCACATGCCCAGACACACACATGCACACACATTCGCTCACATACATACACACAGACAGGCACACACAGTGCAGCCTATGGCCTTTTAATCCTGCCGAAACAATCAGAGCATCACCATGTGCTTCAGGGCTGACATTGATTCATTGACATATTCCCATTCAGGGGATCTATCTAGGCTGGGCTTGAAGAACGATCCAGGTGATATTGGCCTGCTGGCTGCAGCCCAGGGCAAGGTAAATATCAGTGAACAGTAGCGTTATACACCAAATGGAGATAGGCCAGATAAACAAGTAGGAGAATGGTTTAAAACCCCTCTAGTGTCACGGACACATTAACTTTCCTGTCTGGCTGACATGCATTGAATGTTCAGGGCATCAGCAGGTCCTCTAAGGGTTTACACAGTTTGAGATTACCTAGCTTTAAGGATTATATTTGTGATTTATATATGTGATTTATATTGGTTATAACACCCAATTAATAGGATTGTTGTAAAGATAAAACTCTAGATTTCAGTCCAACAGGCCAAGTAACATGACCAATCAGACACTTAGATGGGACCTTGTGTTATAGTGAAGAAATTAAATTGAGGTCCGCTTACTCGCTGAAAATTAGAAACAGAAAACAACATCTTTCTGTTGACACCAGACCAAAACTTCTCTCAGCATCCACAGGGAAAAGATCAAAGGTCATTAACCAGCAGTAAGTGGAAAACCAAAAGAAGATTAAATTAATTAAAGCCAAACACCATCTTCGAACAGAGACAGAGTTTATCATCCCACCAAAACTGCCACCTGTTATCTTGTGGCCAAAGATCTATACTTAGGTCCCGTGATGACAAACTCCATTCACTGAGGAAGACTTCATCCTGTGGTCTTGTCTTCCAGAAAGACAAAAAAAAAAATCAGGCTTTGCCGTAATGTTAAAATGTGTCCATTTTGAAGTGGCCAGGTCAGAGCTTGGTCTCTTACAGTCTATGTAATCGGTGATTTGAACCTATGTGCTCCAAGCTGAGCCTCCACTATGTGGGTAACGTGTGTGTGAAGTGGTTTAGTATCAGCAAGTTGCCACAGCCACAGAAAAGCATGTGGTTCGGGGTAGTTAAGTTACTTTTTGCAGCCATATAAACTCAGGTTGCAGCATAATATTTACTCTAAGCCCTTTTATAATGTCTGCTGTCATAGAAGAGAAATAAAAAGTTCCTGTTCATACAATGTTACCATGGTTTCTTGCTGCATTCCTCATAGCAGAGTTGGTCCCCACTATGAAAAACATGTCACCAGCTACTGTAAATGCTATTCTAATGTACTCTATAAAACACCTTGAACCAAAGGTCTCCCAGAGCCGCAGATCTGTAGACAACATACTGTGTATGTAACCATGTATGTATGTATTACGCAGATCTGAGAGCTGATCACTAAATGCTTTGTTATGTTCACTGAATTTATGCCTGCAAAAGGTCAAAGCTGCACTTAATCTTGATTGGAGCAATGAATCTATTACAGAACATTTGGAGCATGCAGAGAGTACGCTCACAACATGACAACCTAAGATCTGATACATATTTTATCCCTCAAGTGTTTAAACCAAGTTGGGCCAATGATTGTGTTTGTAATCCTGAAATATCAGCAGTAAGTCTGTAGCTCCCTTATGCAGGCTGAAATAGTTTTAACATGGAAGGTTACCTATCAACAGCAAAGAATAAGCCTTTTGCAGAAGCGTTAATGTTTACTAAATGCCTCATTTCACTCAACTTTAGATAAGGCTAGATTACCCACTTGGCATCTGCCCGGGACCCCCAGAATACAGTGGATGTGGAAGTGATATGACAACCAACACAGAACTATCTTTCATTTTCTGTAACACACACTGACTTTCTCTCTGTCTTGCTATCCTTTGTTTTGTCAGGATCGGAAATAAGGTAACGTTCTCTCTCTCTCTCTCTCACACACACACACACACACACACACACACACACACACACACACACACACACACACACACACACACACACACACAGGAGCAACAGTTCCTCTTTAGTCTAATAGAGATAGTTGGCGTAAACGAGCTGCCATTGGGGCCAGTATAATTAGGTGTCTCGTTCAATCGGAGGAAAATGGCAGGACAACGGTCATCACAGGAAGCTGTATTATCCTGACTGGACTGTCTAATTAAACCATGTCCAGCTTTCTGGATACTGCTGAGCCTTTATCCTCAAAACAGAAAAATGAACTTCGCTCAGCTGTCTGGACAGTGAAACAAATCTTTTGGACTCTCATCAATTGAGCCACAGCACAGCCAAAGCTTTAATACATGTCAATCAGAGCAATGTGGTCTGAATTCATTAGCTATTCTCTCTCTCTCTCTCTCTCTCTCTATATATATATATATATATATATATATATATATATATATACACACACATGGATATGTAGGGATTTAAAGAGTCCAAAGTTATCGATACTATACAGAATAGAGCTATAAGATATTTTTTAGGTGTCCATAAATTTGCGCCAATTCCAGCAATAGAAGGAGATATGGGCTGGATTCCAGGATGTGTACAACGAAAATGTGAAATGGTTCGACTGTGGAATCAACTAAACAAAATGGCAGAGGATAGAATAAATAAAAAAGTATTTATATGGAGTAAATTACATAGTTCCCCCTGGTCAAAAGAAATTTACTCTATTTTTGAGGAGGTGGATATGGTGTATATTTACAGGAATAACTTGTGCTGTAAACTTAACCTCATTAAAAATAAGCTTCTATTGAAATTTGAAGAGAAATGGTTTGAAAATGTCCTATTAAAACCAAAATTAAGGACAGATTAAATCTAATTTTGGACCTGAACTATATGTTACATCACGTTTACAGAGAAGTCAAAGATCTTTAGTTGCACAGTTGAGATCTGGTATTCTTCCTCTGGCCATTGAGGTTGGTCGATTTAAAAATATTCCCGAGGAGAATAGAATATGTGAAATGTGTGAGCTAGATGAAGTAGAGAGTGAGTCTCATTTCCTCTTATACTGTACAAAGTATGACGATTTGAGAGAGGTATTATTTCATGAAATCTACGGACAAAACCCTGAAATATTTTGGTGCTCTGACGAGCAGAAGCTGGAGTGGTTGTTTAATTTTAATGTGTTTAAAACTGCTAGCTTTATTTCTCAAGCCTGAAAACGAAGACAGGTACATTTCTTTAATTAAGTTTTGATGTGCTGATGTTATTGTGCTGATTCAGTTGTGCTCTGGATCTGGTTTGGTTCTTTCTTTCTTTTTTTTTTGGTGTCCCATAAGCCCATGCGGGCTGGGCATACATGTATGCATGACACAATAATAAAAGTAATTCATTCATTCATATATACATATACATATATATATATATATATATATATATATATATATATATATAATACATATATATATAAATACACACATAACAAGTACGACTCGAAATTCAAACTTTCTGTCGTGATATATTCAGAGGAAAACTCGGGAGAAGTAGCTGCTAGACGTTTCTCTGTCGACCCCAAGAGAGTGAGAGAAACTGAGCTTCAGAGTCTGTCCGAGGAGGACAGCAGCAGGGCCAGGCTGCCTGCTGGAGGGAGGAAGAAGGCTAGCGAGGAGCCTGAGATAAACATGTAGGGATGAGTTATCAGCAAACGGGCACGCCACGAGAGAGTGTCCCGCAAAATGATCAGGGCGATGGCGAAACAAATGTCCGCCACCGTGAGTGACAGCAGAGATGAGTAGTTTGCAGCTGCTTTTCAGTCTGCCGTGTTTTTAACGAACCGCCAACCCTGCTTCTTCTTCTTCTGATTCCCTTTCTTATTCTTCTGCCACCCTCTGTATCAAGACTACAGGACGGCCGTAAATCATACAATGCGCGTTTTTTAAAATTATTTATTTTTTTTATACTGAGCGTTAATCGCGCGTTAAAAAAATTAACGGCGTTAAGAGGACGTTGCGTTAACGCGTTACTAGCGCGTTAACCTTGAAAGCCTTAATATATATATACTGTATATATATATATACATACACATATATATACACAGCAGTTTTCCCGTATTGTTAAAACGTAGGTCTAAAAAACTCTGATCACACTGGTAAACATGGCAGAGCTGATCAAATATGGAGCATGATCTAGTTACCAGCTGACTGTTTTTACCGTTTCCTGTTCCCTACCAGTAGGCTACGTTACCCAACAGCAGGAGTGTTTATTGGTCCTTTGCGTTGCAGTGCATTCTTGGTTGTTGTATCTTGTCTACCTTTTTTTGAAGAAGGTTTACACAGCACTTTTTCTCCGTTTTCTCTTGTCACATAGCACCAATTTAAAAAATAGTTGCATCTTTCGACTGCATAGACAGCCCAATTTTATGCAAGGCCCACCTTTACAGCGGTATTAACCTCTCTTAGCCCATTGGCCCATTTAAAGCAGGTCAGTACCACACATGAGGATATAGATGTTTACGCTTATGTGCATATAAGCATGTTATACCTTGTTAGATAGGTTAGATTCTCCACTGTTGAGCCACATACTGAATTTTAGGGCCACAATGACCACCAAATTATAATTCATGCAGATTTACTAGCATAGTAAACTGAACAGACAGGGAAAAAATGGCGCCTCCCTCTGTTTGAAGCGGTCATAAGGTCCGAATACGTATCGAAGATTTTCATAAAATGAATCCAAGTTGTGAATATTGTCCTGTGAAGTCTGTTGCGCTATGTCTGAAAAACTTTGTCTGAAAAACAAAAACAAATCTGGGGTTTGTTATGTATCGTGCGCAGCCATGTCAATCATTCACGCTTGTAAGCCAATCATTTTACCTTTCCAATGATGGTATGCATGAAAAGAAAGGTTGCATTTGAACCAAGCTCTTTTAGCAAACTATTTCACTGCGTCACTGTACGCCACCCCTCCTGTTATGCAGCTGAACGCGCAGCACAACAATTCCCAAGAGAAATCTATAAGAATCTATAAGGATCTAATATATATAATATTATATATATATTATATTATTATTTTATATATATATATATATATATATATATATATATAATATATATATATATATATATATGAGAAACAGGCCTGTCATTTTATAGCAGATATTTCGACACAGTAGGCAAAGCTCAGGTGTTACTAACAACATTAACAAGTGCTTGATTCAAGTGTCCCAGTAAGCCACTGTGACAGTAAACCAGCATGCACAATAAGACCCTGAGGCAGCTAGATGCAATTCAGACTTCATTCATTTTAATGTTTACATCTGTGCTTTTCCTACTGTCACATGTCAAAATGTAACATTAATATTTTTTTTACTGAGAGTCAACATAGGTCAATTTGTGGGATGTGTATGTTTTCTTACTATATAATCAAGCAAATGATTATATAGGGGAGTATGTGTTAATGGATATGCAGTGTGTATGTGTATATGGAATATGTGTAGATCTGTCTCTCTTTCTACGCGCACGCACACACGCACACACACACACACATACTCATAGCGCTCTTTTTATATATAGTGTTTTTCAGCAGAGGGTATTGCTATTATGTTCCTTTGTGTATATGTGTATGTACCTTTGGCCTTGTGTAATAAATAAATAAATAATCCTAATAGCTACTGATGATTCGCATTTCAGCAGATCCATCTCCATGACAACTGAGTAAATTCCATCAGTTGATGAAGACTGTGTGACATGGTTAAGGCCTAAGTTGAGATTGCTTTGTCAAACTGCTATTTCCAAGGTTAAGAATGAACTTGTTTTTTTGCTTTTGGCGATTATTGCAGTTAATTTTGCACTGTTACAGATGATACACTTTGTGATGCTCTGAGAGCAGAATTAAGGTTTTAGGAGTTGTTGGATCTCTAGCATTGCGTCACTGGTTTCGCTCCAATCTGTCATACTTGCCTTAGGGTAGAAGTTCCTTTATTGTGGTTAATTGCAATGCTAGCCCAATCATCACTGTTTTACTATGCTTTCTGGTCTAAATGTGATGGCAAACGCAAGAGAGAAAACTCAGGGAGAAGAGGAAAATGTGTTGTTGTAATGGAAGCTTTTGATGGCTGCCAACTCTGAGCCGTTTTTACAAGGCTATCAGGGTGAAATGTGAGCAAATGTGAACTTGTGCTACTTGTTTGTGGCTGCTGAATAATTTAAAAGCAATTGTACTGGAAGACATATTGGTTCATATGTCATATAAGGGTTTACGGTTTGGGCTGACACTCTTACTGAACCCCTTAGGCCAATTTCAAGTCTCTTCCTCTGCTGGATGGATAAAAAAGCGAACAAAATGTTGCTATTTATGTTACTGTGATCTATGTGATGCATACAACAGCAAAATGTATGTGGTAAATTTAACATTCCCCAGCAGGTTCAGTTATCTAGCATTACATAAAAGGTGCATTTTAAAAAGGACTAGAATATGAAGACACACAAAGCTTACAGTCACAGAATCAGCAAGGGATGGGGACTGTTTTCAACCTTGGACTCACAGATCTGGCTCTCCCTTGCATTTCAGCATGCCCGTGCATATTGCTTGTGTCCAAATGATGCTTTATGCCCCCCCCCCCAACCTGGCTGTGTTGAATGAGTACTAAGATCTAAAAATAAATAAATAAAAAAGATGTAGATTCTACCCTTGCCTCTGTATCCTTTACATTGGGAAGATAGAAATTGGGGATAGACCTCATCAGCATACGACGGGTGATCTATGTGGATACTTTCATGAATTATTGAGGTCAAAGCTGCATTTAGTCCAGATTTTATGGAACATTTGACAGTCTTATTGACTAAAGGAGGAGAGATGTAAGCATATGGATTATATATAAATGCTAGATGCTGCAGACTCCTGTGTGGATATGCTCGCTGGTAGAAACCTCTTCACTAATGACACAATCGTGAACAAGTTAGCAACTGGTACCTTGTGATTTGCTGGTATTTAACTATTTTAATGCCAGGACTAACCTCCCCACATGCAAGCTAAGATTCCCTTGACAATATTTTGCAGGGTCACCATCGCTGCAGGCTTGGTTAAACACCTCCCAAAAAGATTGTGATTGGTTGAAAGACATGCAAGCAAGCCAGAGCCTGTATTTCCCTTTACCAAAATGAGAATAAGTGTAGCCAGACTGGGATGTTAGTGAACAAATATCGTTGACTGAAACCTGTAAAATACATTCATATGGTAGGATTTTACTCTAATTGTGTCTGAATTGTTTGATGTGGAATATGGTGTTCCTCAAGGAAGCATTTTCATACCTATTATTTTCTTTATATATACTTCCCCTAATTAACATAATTTTTCATCACAATATCAAATACCACTGTTATGCTGATGATACACAACTTTAAAGATCTGTTTTGCCTGACAACCGCAGTTCTCTGCATGCTGTTTTTACCTTAACATTAATAGCAGGATGACTATAGACTATAGATGAATAGAGAACAGAATCCCTACTTGTAGGACTAGACGCTAAAAGACAGAGACTTGTGATAACATTGCTGTTTGTTTAAACCTGTTATTGCTAAAAAATGTAGTTGTGTATTCTTTTGATACTGCCTGTTTAGCACTTTGGTGAAAGAGGCATTTAAATTAGACAAACAACTATATATGTAAATATATATAAAATTCCCTCCTGTAAAAGTAGGTTTTCCGGACTGATTTAAACAAAGCTGCTGACTTTGCAAATGTGTGTTTTTCACATAGGGAGTGTAACAAATTACATAGTTTTCCTGTCAGTGATCAATGTGCTGTAAAGAAAGGAGCAGGATGTGAGAGGACAGAATGCTTTTTGCTTGAGGTATTATAAAGCCATGTGGTGTGGATACAGAAATGTAGATAAGATTACATTTACTGCCTCTCTGTTTTGTACTTGAGTAACATTTTAGAGGAGGGGAGAGAACACTTGATCTGATTCATACGCTGAAGTCTAAAATTCTTCAGGGACTTAGCAACTCTCAATCTCACAAGGAGAATTTCCACTACAGGAGTTTCACAGCTAAGACGCTCTAATGGAAACCAAGTTTCTTTTGTAATGAGTCAGGCTGAGGGAACTTTTAAGGGAGTATTGCTTGAGCAACATTGATCATTGCTTGATCAACACAGGCCTGCTGCCAGACTCATAGAGTGCAGGTAATTCTATGATGTAGGTAGGAACGAAGCGGGAGCTTAATAATAGAAGATTTGCCTATGTTGGTCAGCAGAACAGAGAGTTATGTGTTGTCTGAAAAACTGGAAATTGATATGACACTTATGGATTAGCCCAAAGGCAGCGTGTGAATCCACCACCCTAGGCTCAGCACCTGAATGGGGGAATCAGATGACAACAGGTGAGAAAAACAAAATACAACTAATCACAAAAACACAAGAAATCAAGGACACTTAATATACTAAATCTCTAGTAATTTAGACAATAATCAAATAGAATTAACAAGATTTACATCAAATGAAATTCACCTGCAACCTGCAAACACCAAAATAATCATAAAGCCAACAAATCAAAATTACAGGTTGCAGTGAAACCAATTGTTACAAAAGAAAAGAAAATACCATAAAGAGCAACTGATCACAAAGAAAATGAAATAAACTTTCCCACTGTTCTCTCTCTCTCACACACACACACCCACACATACACACACTAAGATGTGACAGGTTTGACAGAACACAATTCAATATGGCGTTGCCGAGCAACAATTCGGCCACAGCAACGCTAAAACAAGACCTGGTGTAGGGTTAGGGTTAGGGTTATCCCGCTGAGTCCGAAATTCCATATTAACATGCTATTGTGTATGCCAAAACAGTATGTGAGATTTTTTAGCATGTCCAAAACCTTAGTATGAACCCAATAGTACGTGAAGTACACACTATTTCTGGTAAATATTACAGTATGCAAGCACTTGACACTACGCCGGCATAAATATCCCACAATGCAATGCAGCGGTGACGACGACAACAACACAACAGACAATGGCGGACAGCGACCAATGCAGCTCTGGTGTAACGTCTAACGTTATAACGCTTCAATTTAAGTTTCTAATGGTAGCTGTTTAACGTTAGCTCCTTAGCTAGCTAACTCAGTTAACATTACAACCACAACAGTGCGTCATCATGAGAACTTTAGTAAAAGCCAAATAAAACATGTTTTACAAGAGTATTATTGCAGATTGCCGGTAGAGGTGAGGTTGACACGGGTTACCACGGTTACACGTCTCCAATCCAACCGGAAGTGCTTCACTTCCGCGCTAGACACTGCATCTGAAAAGATGCATACTACTGTTATTCACTCAAAAGTATGTTGAACGATAGTACACATATTGAGTATGTAGTGTATAGTATGGAATTTCGGACGCAACTCTGGACAGGCAGTGTTAGAGCACCGCAACTGCGGGTGCAAATATAAGTCTGTGTCAACACAGCGTGAAGCCAAGCAGTAAGTCAAAGCAATAACATTAGCTACGAGGCAAAGTTGCTAGCAGTGAGCAGCAAACAACGCAGCTGTTAGCAGTTAGCTGCAGAGCAGCAAGCAGTGAGGCAAAGCAGCGAAGCTGCGAGGCAAAGCAGTGAAGCAAAGCAGCGAAGCAAAGCAGCAGTGATTTCCTGCAGACAGGTTAGCGGTTGCTATGCCGCTACACAGGTGTCTTTACCCTACAATAAAAGAACAGATATTAGCAACTTACGAGTGGCTGAAGGAGGAAGCAACACCCAAGCGAGCCGCTGAAATAAAATAACCAGAATGAAACAACTGGATAGACAGCGTGAGACCAGACTGTAGTGGCCGCCGCCAGCCTACCTGCCACCAAGCGACGGCGGAAGTGAAGGGCGCCAGGAAGTGACGTGACCCCGGCTCCGTCAGGCAAGAGGACAACCAGGTGCCTTCTGCCTCCCCTTATAAGGTGCTCCCCCACAGCAATTGGCTGGGAAGAGCCACACAGCTGAAACCCATCAAACACTACTTCATACTGCTAAACTAGCATGTTTAACTGAAAGCTGAAAATTCTTCAGCTGGTCAATTTGGAAAGAAACTCACCATCAATACTTATGCAAAATTAATTGAATAGTTACCTTTCTGTCAAGTAACCTTTGTCAGTCATCTCATATAACAAATAACAAACCTGCATCTATAAAAAACATTACCTGGGAATACAGTGGGGCAAGAAAAATAACAGGATCTGGGTGAATCCTCCATAACATACAGTGTCCAATAAAAAATGTAACCTGGTTACTAAAATCAATAATGCCAAAACTACCCCTTGAGGCATGTGCACATTCAGCAGCATTCTGTGTAGTTTCTGTAAACTGTGGTCAGCTTCATACAAGGCAATACACATTAGAAGAAAACACTAGCCACCAGTCAATGTGTCAGGTTTGACTGGTTATCTGGTGTTGGGTCTTAGGCTGGGGGTTGAAGACTTCCCTTCAGGTCTTAGAATAATCTTTAATGCGTCTGGTATGGTATTCTTAGATTATTGCATTAATGTTCATAGGAAGAACCCAAACCTCTGGTCTTTTTTACATTTACATTTAGGGAATTTAGCGGACACTTTTGTCCAAAATGACTTACAATAAGTACATTTGTCACAAGAGAGAAACCAAGACATGTCACCATGGATAGAGCAAAACGACATATTCTTTCAGATTCTTTAAGTGCATAAGTGCTATGATTGAAGTGCTAACAATACGAACATACAAGTGCATATATACATATAATATATATATATATATATATTTTTGTTTTTTATTTTTTTTTTTGGGGGGGGGGGTTCTTTCATTCACATGGGATCATTTTCTTCCACCGCCTCTCTGGATTTAGTCACTTGGTCCTATTCTCAGATTTCAGCTCTGCCTCTGATTTATTAGCGACTGACCTCGTCTGGCACTGTAGCTGGGATCTGCCGCCTCCAAAAGTCTGCTTAACTCATTAAAAAAATACTGAATGTATAATTAATGCACAATTATGCAAATGTTATTACATTTTCATATCCTTTTCTGAGTAGAATTAAATACATCATATTGAAACCTAAATTATTTACAAGGCTGGAGATGTAGTTTCACAGGCAGAGAGTGAGAGCCTGGAAGAAAAGAGATGCATAAAGTGAGAAGGGGAAGAGGCAATAGAGAGAGAAGGAGGGGGGGGGGGTACTTCAGCTCATGGTGACCCTTGGCAGATTTAAATCTCACCTAAAATTGTTTCAGGCCAGCTTGAAAATCAATCTGGTTTAGCGTGGAATTACCAGCGATCAGAACCTTTGGCAAGTCTGTAGAGAAATTCAGACATGAATAATTGTAATGAGAATTCAGTGAATATCCCAAATGTATGGAAAATTTAATTTCACACAAAATGTGAATGTGTGGCTCGGCCCATGTTGTTAATTTCACAATTGTTCGCACTGATTGGGTCATGATGGTCTGTGTTAGGCCATTTCCATCTACTTAGTACTAGTCTCTCAAAGCCCAACTCAGCTGTCAATCACACTGATCATATTATGGTGTTGTACTGGGGGAGTAATCTTATCTTTTCTCCCAACTTTTGAGAAGAAGTATAATCATGTCATGTCAGTCCACTAGAGGAAATCTTGGCAATTCACTTGCTAAAATCTCTTTCAACTTGTAAATGTAATGTTAAAATAAATACAGTGCAACATCAGTTCAGCAGAGCTTTTCTGCCAACTCTAACTGTATAATAATGTTAATTTCTTTGACATGTCTGTGACTGAATTCATCCAGCCATACTTGATGATGCAGTTCAGCTGTCAGATATTTCATTAATGAGTGTTTTGGCCTTTTGGACACTACTGTTCATCACATTGTAATATAAGCTATAATGTAAAAGGCATTGATAGCAGAAGATGTTTGTTTTGTTCAGTTTTGGGGAAAGTAAACTCTTTACACTTTGGCCCCACTGTTTTAATCATCAGACCCTTCTGTGTCCTTCATTTAGCAGCAGACGTTTTCTGCAGGCAGATTAAACAGCTCTTGTTGGACATGTTGTCTTTAAAGCCAATGAATGCAATGTGTCTTCTCCCGAAGCCCCTCCGGCCCTGGAAGTATCTACCACCGATCACCATGACAACTATGCTGCCAGAGGGTGTAGCATGATCCACCAGATCCAATTATGAATATGGGATAGGATTAGATTTGAATAGATGTGATTGCATTAAGGATAGATTAGGTTTATTGTGTTATTAGCTTTAGAAGGGCAGGGCAACTGAGCTCCCGACAACTGGTGGGGCAGTACTGTGCTAGCTCATCAGATCTATTGAAGCAGAGAAAAGGAGTCAGATTGCTTTAAAAAAAACTTCAATTGCTAATCTGTATATGTCATTTATATGTACATGTGTATAAATACAAATTCTATTCATATGTAAATCATTTGCAACAGCTCCAGCATCACCTTAACCATACCTGATCCATAACTGGGGTAAAAAAAAATTTCTAAACGATGCTTTAGTTTCTATTAGTTGAAAAACTGTAACAGTGGACCTTTTGCTGGTTTGTTCTTGCTGAATCTCTGTGGTATTATACACCAATTTGGTGCCCTAGGCAAGATTTTAGCTGGTGCCTCCTTGCATGGCAGTCAATTTCAATTTCAATTTTCATACACTCACACAGAAACTGCATGTATATATTCAAAATTGTATTTCTTTTAAGTCAAAAATATCACATCAAATAAAAGCTAAAGAAAGAAACAAGTGATACATTAAAAATACAATATAAATAAGGCATTGCACAAACAGTGGGCAGCAAGGGTTAGGTGAGGAGATGCCGAAAGCGGTGCGAGAGAAGACTGAAGAGGGGCAAGAGAGCCGATGTCCATACTAGGCTAAGAGCTAACGCTAGCTGGCCGGCTCTCCTCTCCATCCTGCTCTCCAACGTTTGCTCCCTTGAAAATAAACTGGACTACAATAGACTCCAACGGACCACTCAACGGGACACCAAGGACTGCTGTGTATGTGTTTTTACCAAAACATGGCTCAATGACCGAGACCCGGACGCGGCCACTCAGCTAGACGGACTAGCCTTGCATCGAGCTGACAGAGACCCAACACTGTGCGGCAAAACCTGAGGTGGAGGACTGTGTGTTTACGTCAACACAGACTGGTGCAATAACTCTGTCCTAGTCTCAAAGTCCTGTTCATCACTGGTGGAATACACGGTTGTGAGATGTAGACCCTTTTATTTACAGAGAGAGCTCTCCTCCCTGCACATTGTAGCTGTTTACATTCCTCCCAGTGTTAATGCTAAGGAAGCTCTAGCCGCACTGTACAGGGCCATCAGTGATCTTGAAAACAAACACCCAGAAGGACTTATTATTGTCGCCGGAGATTTCAACCATGCAAATGCAAAGCTGTGCTACCTAAATTCCATCGACATGTGGATTTTGCAACGATTTTGCGAACATGCTGGACCTTGTTAACACCACCATACCCGGTGCATACCGGGCCGAGCCCCGCCCCCACCTTGGATACTCAGACCACATCTCCCTTAAGCTGATCCCAACATACAGACTGCTTGTCAGACGCTCCAGACCAGCTAACAAACAGATGAAGACCTGGCCGGAAGGAGCCATCTCTGCCCTTCAGGACCGTTTTGAGTGCACTGACTGGCAAATGTTTAGAGAGGGAGCAACCGCCAATGGCTCCTCTGACCTGGAGGTGTACACAGCATCAGTTACTGGCTCCATCAACAAGTGCATTGATGTCACTGTCATCAAGACCATCACCACACACTCAAACCAGAAGCCATGGATGACTGCAGAGGTATGTGCACTGCTGAGAGCCAGAGACATGGCCTTCAGAGCAGGAGATAAGGAGGCTCTGAGCACAGCAAGGGCAACACTGGCCCGGGCTATCAGGGATGCTAAACGAGCACATGCCCAGAAAATCCACAGTCACTTCAGAGACCGCAGAGACACACTGCAGCTGTGGCAGGGCATCCAAGCCATCACCAACTACGGGACAACAACACCGGCCTGTGACAGCGATGCCTCCCTGCCCAATGCGCTGAATGTGTTCTACGCCCTGTGTGAAGCAGAAAACGATGTGTGCTACGTCTGACCAAGGCTGAGGTGAGAAAGACTCTGCAAAGAGCTTAACATAAATCAAACAGTAAGTTACTGTTTGATTTATGTTAAGTTAGCCTCAATTTTTTTACACGTTATATTGAGTTACTGTCAGTAACTCAATATAACATGTAATAAAATTGTAGTAAAAACGTAGGTATATGCAATATACAACAATACGCAGTGCAAAATCGAAATAAAATAAGTACAACCTAAATGAGTAATGAGGAGCGATTGGGTAAAGTGGTAACAGTGTTTAAAGTAATGAAAATTCTAGCATCATAAATTAATTAAGGTACAGTACAACTAAATGAAGTGATAAAGTGAATTGGTTAAAAACTGATAAAGTGACATAGTTCAGGGCACAATGTCTCCACTGTCCCACTAGCGACCAGAGGTAGATGAATTATAGAGTCTGATGGCCACAGGAAGAAAAGACTTTCTCAAGCGTTCTGTATTACACCGTGGGGGAATGAGTCTGTTGCTGAAGGTGCTTCTGCCTGCGGTTAGCACCTGGTGGAGAGGGTGACTGTTGTTGTCCAGGATCCTGTGCAGTTTACACAGCATCCTCCTCTCAGACACCTCCACCAAGGAGACCAGCTGGACCCCCAGGACGCAGCCAGCCTTCCTGATGATCCTGCCGATTTTGTTGGTGTCTGCTGCCCTCAGCCTGCTGCCCCAGCACACAACAGCAAAGAAGATAGTACTAGCTACCACGGACTGGTAGAACATCTGCAGCATGATGTTACATACATTGAATGACCGGAGCCTCCTCAGGAAGCTGAGCTTACTGGGCCTGAACACATCCCTCTGCAACTGGATCCTGGACTTTCTGACAGGGGGACCTCAGACAGTCCGGATCGGAAATAACACCTCAACACCACCACACCGAGCACAGGGGCACCTCAAGGCTGTGTGCTCAGTCCAATGCTGTTCACCCTCCTGACCCACAACTGCACAGCACTACACGACTCGAACCACATCATCAAGTTCACCGACGATACAACCGTGGTGGGTCAGTCATCATACAGAGAGGAGGTGGAACAACTGATAACCTGGTACAAAGTCAACAACCTATCCCTGATGTTACGGACCCTTGGGCCTCTCATCCGTGTTCTCATCCATGTTCTTCTGTAATATGTTTGTCTATGTTCTCGCGTCTTGTAGGCCCAGTCCCGTGTGTTCCTGAATGGGGATGTGCCAGCATGCTGGGCGTCTCCCAGCCGAGGACATAAAAGGGGCCTGGCCTTTGAGAAGAGCATCGGAAAGTTTGCTTTGCCTTTTGTTCTGTTTGATGTGGAGATTGTTTTGAAATCGATATGTTTGTTTGACCGAATTAAAACTATAGACGCGAATCTGATGCAAAGTCTCTCCTGCTGTTTCTTTGTTACCTGAGCCTTCGACACTGAATATAGACAAAACCAAAGCGATGGTTATTGACTTCCGGAGAGCACAGAGGGACATCCACTGCTCCTCAGTGGAGATCGTGAAGAACACAAAATTCCTCAGTGTGTGTGGAAAGGAGTTATTTGGTGTAGTCTATTACTTTCTTGCACTTTAACACAAAGTAATTTTCACATCTTAACATGATATAGCACTGCATGAAAAGTGGGATTTTCGTCAGTATGCGGCACTGTAGATTGTCGTGGAAGTTCAGGTTTACGACTACAAACGGCAATTTGCAGGCAACAACGAAAACTGCCGTGAATTGTCGTAAATTGACGTGGGCCTTGCTTGGCAGTTGTCCCCCCATGACCCCCCCCCCCCCCCCCCCCCGATTCTAGGGGAGGCTTTAACGTGCAAATGAAAATGCTGTGAGCTATACAAATGCAAATCAGGGTAGCAGGGGGAGTTTTACCTCAGGTGACATTTTTCTAAAAGGTATTAACTTCATTTTAAGAAAATCTCTGGTATAAATAGATCAGGCCCAGTATAGCCTAATTATAGACTCTTAAGTTTTAGCTTGAATTGATTTATCTGGTGAAAGTATGCTAGATTAATTATTGCGTATGTCATTAGCAATGGCTTATGTTGTGTAAAAAAGATACACAAAATTATTTATTTTATTTTTTCTCTCCTGGGACCAAGTTAAAGACAAAACACCAGTTGTTAAGAAGTTAAAATTTGCATGAAATAAGCTAAGCTAGCTAACAGGAGCTAGGCTAGCGGCACGGCCATTGTCGAGAGGAGGCCTGCGCTGATAGGAGGAGCTTTGCCGGGTCGCCACGGCGAGTGTCGCTGACCGAGGGCGCTTCGCTGCCGCAGAGGGACACGGAGGTTTATTGCTGCCAGCATTTTGTTCTCACAGACTAACCTCGCCTCATAACGAGGCCGTGACCTCCTATTAACTCGGAGCTATGTCTGCAAGTCCAGATTTACATGATGCCGATAATGACGCCATCGTGTGTAAGTAACACTGTTTTTTCTAAGTACTGTTTTCTCCTTCCTTGTTTATTTTTACTCTGACTTACGTCTTTTTTATTCATACCGCTCTCATTTAATTGTTTTCAGCTGTCTGTAAGACATTACGAGATAGTACGCAGGAGCTTCAGGAACAAACAACCAGATCTTCCATCGCAGGCTGAAGCTGTGAAGAGTTCAGCTCGGAGTCGATCGAGAACAAAGAGGGTAAGACTTGTTAGATTAGATCCGTTTTTGGTCAATGTGACTATTATTCGGGTGCATTAATAGATGTGTTGTGTCCATACGCAGTGCATCGCGCAGTACTGATTGTCTTTATTGATTGTTTTCACAGCTGCTGGAAGCGAGACAGAGTGCTAGCTGAGGATGAGGTGGACCTTTGGAAGTGCACCACGCCGCCACCAGAGACCTGATGTCTGAGGAGGAAGACGGCGGGGTGTCTGGATGGAGCCAGGAGCTCCTGAATTCTGAAGTACAGGGCAACGCACCACAGACATCCGCAAAACGGACCGAATTAGGACAAAATGCCGCCAGTTACCTCCAGCTCCGAGGCAGCAAACAGACACTTCATGGTGCTGCAAGATTTTTTGGCTTATCGTGAGCTTCCCATTGTTATGTGGGCAGATTACGCTTTGTACATGCCGTGTGTTTGCGTTTGAGCTAATAATTGAAGCTTATATGGCGAAGTTTCAGGAGCGGGACCACACCTCAACAGTGCCAACTTCCGATATTCCTATAAATAACCACCTGACCCTCACCGGATCAGGAAGTTGCCATCGCCGCAGTTTGCCGACTCCTTCGCCTCCGAGAGCCAAAGCTCCGCCATTGTTCCGCCAACACCGGCCGAACAACAGATGGGGAATCAAAAAAGACTGGTGGCAGCTCTGCGATATTGGGAAATGGAGTCTCTTTAGAGCTGGGTGACTGTTAGGGGTGTGCATTGTTCCCTTGTAAGTAAATACTTTTTCAATATGGAACGATTCGATACGATTCCAATTTGGTAAAATTGTATTCTATCCTTTTTTGGCACCATACACTTCAAACCTTTACAATCCTTTGTTTAATGTAGACATTCATTTTCTATTATAAATTAGAACTTGCCAATTCATAAAAGTGGCATTGCTTCTCTTCAGATAGATATTTAATAACCAGGGAACCCCTTTTATTTTTCTTGCTATTATCTTTATCTTAATCCGGTTATACCTACACCTGTTGTCTCATCCTGGATCTCTAAACTGGATGTACCTGACTGTCTGTATCCCCTGCCTCCTAGTAAGAATCAGTGTATAATCACACCTATAATTAACAATCAGACAAATGTTTAGTACTGATAACGAACTAAAAAGTTGGATTAACTTGATTAACTTCAGGGTATAATTGGCTGTTTTTGACAACTTTTGATTTACCTTTATATTTCATTTTAAAAACTGTTTACCTTGCCTTGTTTGGTGTCATTTTGTCAGCACCTCACATGTGTGATTTTACAGTCATTTTGATATACTGCATTAACACATTGGACCTAAAATCACACAAAAAACATAAAATCAGAGGAGGAAAAAGTTTGTTTTTTTACTGTTAAAACCACAAACAAACCATGTTATATTATATTATAATATATATACATTATTTTTATAATTTAGAATGAAAGTATAACTTGTTTGCTAAATTTTTGCTTTTTTAGTTTTTGAAATGTGCAAAGTTATATGTAACTATTTACATTTACATTCAGGCAATGCCTCAGGCTCAGGTCTCCCTCAGCTCCTCCTAGCTCAAAGAGGAGCTGCACTGCCTGCTCCACATTCAGTTGTCGAAAAAAACAAGAAAATTACTACACTACACACTCCAAACACACTAAAATGTCACAAATCTCTCAACTCTCAAAACATGGTATCACTAACGCTAACGCTGTCTCTCTTTTGCCACTTTCCCTCCCACAATTTTCTGCTCTTCCTCAGCAACCAAATGCTGTAAGTTGCCATATAATTTTGTGATTGGTTGATGTAGTGCATTTTTCCACCAATAGGAAAGGTAGCCATGTTCTTTTGCTTGCAAGCCCTTTCTACTTGTGAGCATTTTCCCTAGAATAGCCTGTTTTTACAGTTTCTTCCTGCACCAAAAAGACGACAATATTCAGGAAAAAAGTATGTTTATTATCATAAGCCTGGTTTTACTTGACCTATCAACACAATTTTAAAAAATAGTATCTAGTTTAAAATCCGCACTTTCAACAAAAGTTGAAACGGAGACTCAGGGAGGCTGCGTGCCTCTGCTATGTCATCTTAAAGGAGAACTTCGGTCGATTTCAACATGCAGCTTTATCGCAGCTTTATTTATTCACGTTGAGTCATACACGCTACAGTGCTGTGTTGTAAGGTGTCTGCTGATGTTGCATAACTTTTGAGGTGAGATTTGGAGCATGTTAAGATGCTTAAACACAGTGTAAAGTCCTGACCCCATGCCGTTAGCTGTCAATGCTAACTCTCCGTTCAAGGAGCCCTGTAAGGGTTGGACCAAAAGTGTTTGCGTCTTCAGTACTGGCAAGTCAAGGGTAGCTTGAGCGATAAAGCTGCATGTTGAAATTGACCGAAGTTCTCCTTTGAATCGGTCATGTGATGTGGACCATCAGAGAGTTAACAGTGTGTACAGTGCAGCAACTGACAGTAAACAGTCAGTGTGTTTACATGCACCGCTTAGTCGGATTACAGCCATAGTTCGACTATGCTACTCAATCAGACAACTGCAAATGTCCGAGTATACATGCCAGTGAGAAAATCGCATTATTGGCTGAAGCATGTCATACCCCGGTATGATTGGTGGCGCTGTACCCATTTCAACTAGTGGTAATAGAGCCACCTCCGGCTGACCTTTTTCCGTCACCAGCAACAACAAACTCTGCCCCGGCGTTCGAGAAAGATGACGTACGAAGAGCAAAATGAAGCTCCATCTTTGTACATTTCGCATATGGTGTACATGATAATTACACAAACTAAATGCACAGTAGCAGTCTTGCTTGCGGTGACGCCGCAGAAGCAGAAGCAATGAACTGGCAATGGATAGAAGACCAGAATAGATACACTGTTGAATTGATTCGCTAACGTTGATTCGCTAACGTTTATGGCGCTGTATTGGCGACAGGCAGCAGTAGTGGTGTGTGTGTGTGTGTGCTCCCTGCTTTTGTCCTTAAAAACATTTTACTGTCACTATCAACCACCTTACCGACCCGTGTGTGTATGGTAGGAAGCAACAACTATGCCTCGCTCTCTTGTGGCATACTTTCTGGTCTTTTTGACACTTTCTGGCCCTTTTTGGGCAGACTCTGTGAGTACCGTGCGCGTCTGCAGTATGGTCGGGAATTCCTCCTCCTCCTGTGGGACTCCAGTGTGGGCTCCATGGAACCTACTGCAGCCTTCCCAGCGGATATTCTCCGGACAGGGACCTCCATGGAGAATCGGTGCTGGGGGCACAAGCAGCCGGGTACGAGGAAGTGGGGGAGACGCAGTGGTGTACGCCAGAGGCTGAAGCGGCAGGGCCACCGTTGGATGCCGCTTCCCACTGTCATGTTGGGAAATGTCCAGTCACTCCGCAGCAAATTTGACGAGCTTCAAGCTAATGTCACGCATCTGGTGGAGTATAAAAGCGCTGGTGTCCTTGCACTGACTGAGACATGGCTGAAGGACCATGATCTGCAGTCTAACTTAGAGATCGAGGGCTTTGGAGATTCGTCTTGACAGGGTCTCCCTAGTGACAGGCAAATCACTTGGTGGAGGCTTATGTCTTTATGTGAATAAAAAGTGGTGTAACACAATCATTATCAGAGAAACATTGTGTACTCCTGACATTGAACTCTTGTCTGTGTCTCTGCGCCCCTTTTATCTGCTGAGGGAATTTCCACAGCTTTTCATTACACTTGTTTACATCTATCCCAAGGCTAATGTGGACCTAGCTACTCAGGCTATGGTGAGAACTGTGCAGCAGCTGCAGAGAATCTCCCCTGACGCCCCGGACTTTGTTATGGGGGATTTTAACCAGTGCAGACCCGGGAAGTCCCTCTGTAACTTTTATCAATATGTGAAGTGTTCCACTCGACTTACAAAGCATCGGAATCTGTGTTATGGAACGGTGAAAGATGCTTATAAATCCCTGTGCAGAGCACCTCTTGGCTCGTCGGACCACAATGTTGTTTATTTGGTTCCGTCCTACAGACCTGTCCTGAGGAAACACAAGCCGAAGCGACGGCTAGTTCCGGTTTGGTCGGAGGAGTCTGTCCACCGCCTTCAAGACTGCTTCAGCTGCACCGACTGGGACATGTTCAAAAGTGCATGCACTGGCCTGGATGAACTCACAGACAATGTCTCTTCTTATGTGACATTCTGTGAAGAATCAATCATTCCAAGAAAATCCATTACCATATTTCCAAATAATAAACCCTGTATCTCCAAATCGGTCAGGAACTCGATTAACATGCGCAACATTAGTTTTAATAATGGTGATATGGTTCAATACCACATATTTAAGAAACAAGTGAAGACAGAATTGAAAATAGCCAGGGTGAATTATAAGGAGAAGGTGGAGAACATGATCAGGTCCAATAACTCTCGGCCGGCTTGGGAGGGGGTTAGGTCCATGATGGGGATGCCGACCAAAAAGACTCAAATTGCTTTTAATTCCTTGTCTGATTATGAACTGTCTGAAGACCTTAGCCATTTTTTTAATCGTTTTAATACCCATGATTTTATGGAGGAGCTCTCTGGTTATGAAAAAAATGTGCACATCGACAGTGGAACTGTTTTGAATCTTTTTCGTAAAACCAAAGAGAGGAAAAGTCCTGGCCCTGATGGCATAGGAGGTCGCATTTTGAAAAATTGAGCCCTACAGCTGGCAGACATTTTTTGTTTTTTTTTAATATGTCTCTCCAGACTCACAGGGTCCCTCAGCTTTGAAAAAAACTGTCATTGTTCCTGTCCCCAAAAACAAGGCTGCTCAGTCACTGAACGACTTCAGGCCTATTGCCCTGACCTCACTAGCAGTGAAGTAATTTGGGGGGGGGGGGGGACTGCAACAGGAACTCTCTTAAACATGATCTTAAAGCACCTTGAGGGAAAGAAAACATTTGTTAAATTACTTTTTATTGACTTCTCATCGGCTTTTAACTGTATTCAACCCCATATTTTAGCTGAGAAATTACATTGTTTTTATGGCATTGACTCTGGCTTCATAGGATGGTAGATGGACTTTTTAACTGAAAGGTCTCAGTGGGTAAGGGTCAACAGGGTTTTTTCTGATGTCCTCTTCTCCTCTACCGGCTGTCCTCAGGGCTGTGTTCTTTCACCCCTTTTATTTATTTTATACACCAATGACTGTCGCAGCCAGTATCCACAGCGTCATATTTTAAAGTTTGCTGACGACTCAGTCATGCTGTCTCTTCTCAGCAGTGATGACCCTGATCACGGGCCAGTGGTCAGGGACTTCACTAATTGGTGTGAGTCCTCCTTTTTTAAGTATAAATGTCTCAAAGACGAAGGAAATGTCCATCGATTTTAGAAAAAACAGTACGGTTACCACACCCGCAGTGATCTTTGGGGAAAAGGTGGAGGTTGTGAGCCAGTACAAATATTTGGGAACCATACTTGATGATAGGCTGACCTTTGAAGCCCATGTTGACACACTCTGTGAGAAGGCTCATCAGCGGATGTACTTTTATCGAAAGCTCCGTGGTTTTAATGTGGATACTACTTTTATGAGAATGTTTTATGCTTGTTTTATCAAGTTTTTATTAACCTTTAACTTCATCTGTTGGGTTGGTCTTTTAACATGTAAAAACAAGAATAACATTTTGGGAATTGTCAGGGTGTGCAGAAAAATTGCGGACACAGCCCTAAATGACCTCTCCGAACTGCACAAAGAGAGGTCAGTGACCAAAGCCAGACTGATCCTGGCATACCCAGATCACCCCTTGCACAGAGAGTTCAGGTTGCTTCCTTCCAGATGCAGATACGTGCTTCCGAGATGTAACACCAATAGATAGAGAGATTCATTTGTCCCTGCAGTGATCAGGCTTTTACATGACATATGTTGAATGTTTTTCTCTTTTGGATGTGGTTGTTGTATGTTTGCTACTTGCTGTGAAACAAATTGCCCCTAGGGGATAATAAAGACTCTTGAACCTTGAACCTTGAATGGAGGGCAAAGGGGAGGTGAGATGAAGAGATAGACGTTGAAAAACGGGAGACAGGTAAAGGGAAGCACAAGGGAAATAAGTGGAGGCACAGCCGTGGCAGTGACAGCAAATGGAGTTTTTGGAAATTGCTTGGCCGAATTTGTCATCAGAACTGAATGAAAATATCTCACAATCCATCTAGCATTCTGATTAAAGTGTCTCAATTATGCAGAATGGCTCTACCAAGAGCTACTTAAAGTAATGAAAGAAATCCTGCATAAAGTGTAAATGCAGGGGCTGAACATGCAAACAGAGAGGATTTAGATTAAGTGTCTCAACAACACAAAATGAACCAAAAGGTTGGATTTGGGGTTTGGACTAAAACATATTCTGAAAATTGTGGCCATGTGTAACTGAAAGTCATAGCAGGTGTAACTGTTAAAAGCCATACAAGTAGCTTGGCTCACATGATGACAATGTCAGTCAGCCCAGCCCACTGTGATCTAAACAGAAATATCAACTCATTCACTGAATGTACACAATTTCATTCAGTGAATGAAATTGATGACGGCGCAGTCTATGATGGCGGCGTGCAAGGACGCAGCGGCTCTTAGCTCTCTCTTTCAGTGTATAGTTTTTGTAATGGCATGGATGTTTTGTGTGTACGAGTCTGTTTGAGTGAGATAAAACACACCTACACCCCAGCTATTAGAGCCCAACCGATTTATCGGCGGGCCGATATTATCGTCTGATATTAGGCATTTTCCAAACTATCGGTATCGGCATTTATAATGGCCGATAAATGAATATTTGAAAAATAAAAAAAAAAACGAACAAAACACCCTCCAACCATGTTATGAATGTTGGCATCCACCAGAGGGCAGTCTACAACAGGTCGAGTCTATGCCACCTGACTGACGTATAGGAAGGCCAGCCAGTCTGAGATTTCTTCTTGTACGGTCACGCGTCACGGGTCACCGTGCATGCACAAACGCGCTAGTTACTGCAAAACACAAACGAGCCAAGTGACCTGGTTAGCGGCTTCAACTGATATCAACAAAAGAAGGGATATAAAAAAAATGTGCATTTGTCAAACTACCATCGGTATTCCAAAGAAGGGGAATGTTGAGAAGCAGTTTTGAACTGTTACGTACGACACTGACTCTCCGCTGATTAGCTGTTAGCCTCACCGATCAGCTGTTAGCCTAGCAGCGCTAACTTTCAAACCAGCGTACTCAATACTCTGTAGGCTGTCCATCATTGCTCTGCTGGTCCTCCCTCCACCACAACTTTGGGGTTATTCACCACCTGGCTCCTTTGTCACTCTCCTCTGCTGCTGTGGTCTCCCCCGGCTCGCGGTGATGTTGGATGGTCGCTGCTCCGCCATTTCTGGACAGTGCTATTCCCTACGTGCAGACTGACAGGCGAAACATTTATTCTTTGTTTTGTTTGTTTCACTTTGTTAAGTGCTAAGATGATAAAAGAGGCCTTCATTGAGGCAGCTGACTCCTTGTTTCGGGAAACCGGAAATATTATCATCAATCAAAGTTCTTCCGCTATCAAGAAGTACAGTTACACAGCGCTTTGAAGTAATGGGCAAGGATTTGACACAGCAGCTTCGGAGAGACACTGCAGACTGCAAGTGTATCTCACTGCAGTTAGACGAGTCTACAGACACCAGTGATACTGTTCAGCTGTGTGTTTTTATTTGGATGGTGTTTACAGATATGACTGCAAAAGAGGAGCTATTAACATTACTGCTCATGAAAGAACGCACGCAGGGAGAGGACATTTTTCAATTTTTATGTACAATACCAAGCGTTACATTACTCTCTTATTATCAGTTATGCATTGTGTTATATAAAGTATATATGTATGTATAAATAAATAGATGTTTAGGTTTTTTTCATTTAGGTAGATCATTTTGACCTCGTTATTTTAAAAGTAGTTGGCAAGCTAAAAAACATGTGGGCACCCCTTTTTTACAACGCCCCTGTTGCCACAAACACTATGATATATTTTGATGTGCCTCTGTTCTGTTGTGACAATAAAACAAACAAGTTCATTTTTAAACTGCATTATCATATTATTTCAGCAAGGACTCATAAATAACTACAAATAACTAATGTTAAGGAAATCTGCTTATGTTTTGATACGCGCTTCTGGATTGATTTTTTTTAATATATATATACGTATATCGGCCAATATATCAGAATATCTGATTTTTAAAATCACCAAATATTTATATCGGTATCTTCCTTAAAAATCCTTTATCGGTCGGGCTCTACCAGCTATGCTGAGGAAGGTGGGATTCTGGTGTCGTGTTGACATTACGTCGGATTACCAGTGGCTTCACAACATCCCGCTGGACATAGCAAGGCCGCCGAGCACACCCTGGATTGTTGTCGGGCCGGAAATACGCCGAAGGCAGCGCAGACAGCGGAGGCAGAAGCGGGGCTGCAGGGGCGGCCTACTAGCATGGCTAAGGAAACAGCCCTACAAATCCCCACTGCCAAGCATCTTCCTCACAAATGCATCCAGCGTCCACAAAGCTGACGAACTGGAGTTGCTGATGGCAAACAACCGTAACATCCGTGACTACAGTGTGATGATCATCACGGAAACGTGGCTACACCCGCTCATCCCGGACTCTGCCATTCAGCTAACCGGCCGCTCCATGCACCGCTTCGACAGGAATAAAAGCTCCGATAAGAGCAGAGGAGGGGGGCTCTGTATTCAGGCTCTTATGGACTGGTGTACAAGCAGTTGGGTCATACACACACACACTGCTCCCCTGATCTGGAAGTATTGACTGTACAGTGTAGACCCTTTAACATGCCCAGAGAGCTCACAACAGTGATCATAGCTGCTGTGTACATCCCACCAGATGCTAATGTTAGCATAGCGGTCTCTCAGCTGTACGCCACTATAAACAACAAATGCAGGCCCATCCAGAGGGAGCTTTCATTGTTGCTGGGGACTTCAACCAAGCTGGCCTTAAGACTGTGCTCCCTAACTTTGTACAGTGTGTACAGTGCTCCACCAGAGGGGAGAACACATCAGACCCAGCTTCAAGAGTGCTTTGAGCGAAATTTTAAAAAAGTTTTATGAAAAGCTTTATAGCTCGGAAATAGGTCCAAATACATCTGAAATGAATAATTTTCTGGACAAAATCCAAATTCCCCAGATATCAGAAGTAATTAAGGAAGAACTAGAAAAAGATATAACAATAATGGAACTATCTATGGCCATTGACAGTATCAAAGGAGGGAAAACCCCTGGGCCAGATGGAATACCCATTGAGGTTTATAAAATGTTCAAGCATAGACTGATGCCTGCATTACTGGAAATGTTTAAGGAATCCTTTCACAACGGAATCCTTCCAACATCTTTAAGGGGAGCACTAATCACTTTATTACCAAAACCGGGCAAACCGAATAACAAATGTGAAAACTTTAGGCCAATCAGCCTTTTAAATGTGGATTTAAAAATTTTGAGTAAAATAATAGCCAGGAGACTGAAGAAATTTATTCCGAATATTATTGACAAAGACCAAAATGGCTTTGTACAAGGGAGGCAAGGCTTCCATAATGTTAGGAGAATTCTAAATATATTATTTGAGGAGAGGGGAGCAGCAGATACAGCATTACTGTCATTGGACGCTGAAAAAGCCTTTGACAGAGTAGAATGGCTTTATTTATTTAAAATCCTCAGTCGTTTTGGCTTTGGAGAAAACTTCAATAAATGGATAAAACTACTATATACAGAACCATATGCGGAAATCATGACTAACCGTAATACATCTAAAACCATTAGGATACAAAGAGGATGTAGACAAGGAGATCCCCTATCCCCTCTCCTTTTCATTATGGCTATAGAACCATTGGCAATAGCAGTAAGAACACACCAAAATATGACAGGCATATCAATTGGACAACAGGAACATCGTCTGGCTCTATTTGCAGATGACGTAATCATATTCCTTAAAGAGACGGAAAAATCCATCCCTGAACTATTAGAACTCCTTAATGTATTTGGAAAAATCTCAGGATATAAATTAAACAAATCAAAATCATCAATAATGTTCTTAAATCAGTTAGAAAATAATAGTCCTCCTAAAGCAGCCACTCAATTTAAAATTGTGGATTGCTTTACATATCTAGGCATTCAAATTGTCCCACAACTTAAATATATTGTAGCCAGTAATTATGAACCATTACTACAAGAAATCTCAAAATTACTGGAAAGGTGGACATCCATACCCATGTCACTAATAGGAAAAATTAACGTCCTCAAAATGAATATAATGCCCAAATTGTTGTATTTGTTTCAAAACCTTCCACTTCATCCTCCAAGTAACCTGTTCACTCAGCTTAAAAGACTATTCGTTAGATTCTTGTGGAATAATAGACGTCCCCGGACACGACTATCACTACTTTACTTACCTTATGATAGAGGGGGACTCAAATGTCCCTGTCCTCTCTGGTACTATTGGGCGGCTCAATTAAGAACAATGTTGTTTTACTTCACAGAAAGAGATGTTCCTCTTTGGAAAGGAATGGAAGAACCACAGCTAAATCTGCCCCTCCCAGTCTACCTGTACTCGGCAAGCATTAAAATCCTCAAAAAGAACACAAAAAAACCTATTTTGAAAAATATGATTGTAGTGCGGCATCAAGCTAAAAAATATCTGAAAGAAACACCCCCCCTCTCTATCTTCAGCCCAATATGGGGTAATTACTCCTTCCCTCCAGGTAAAACAGACGGGGGGTTTAAATCTTGGGCTACTAAAGGACTGGGAAAAATAGGAGACCTTTACAACTCACAAAATGTGCTGATGTCATTTGAAGAAATAGTAGATACATTTAATATACCCCGTAATCATTTTTTTAAATACCTGCAATTGAGAAACTTCATTAGAACACACCAAAATCAAACATTATGCATCCCTGAAAGGTCTACAGTAGAAAAATTAATGAATATGGATTGCTCAAGCAGGGGTTTAATATCCAAAATTTATAAATGTCTAGTAGATGGAAGTACAGAAACATCAGCAGGACGGCTGGGGGCATGGAGAGAAGACCTACAGGAGGACATCCCAATAGAAAAGTGGGGAGAGGCATGCTCTCAAGCACAATCAAGAACTATTAACACTCGCCTAAAAGTACTACAATACAACTGGTTGATGCGTACATATATCACTCCAGAAAAACTTCACAAATATAACAGTGCTATACCTGATATTTGTGTTAAATGTGAGGAGGAAAAAGGTACATTTTTCCACTGTATCTGGCAATGTACAAAAATACAAAAATTCTGGCAAGAAATAAAACAATGCATTCAAAATATTTTGCAGATTCAAATACCCCTAGTCCCACGTTTGTTTATATTTGGTCTATATCCAGATAATTTGAAGTTAAAAAAACATCAACGAATATTTGTAGACTTCAGTGTACTAATTGCAAAGAGAGTGATAGCCCTCTCATGGAAAAACACCAGTAGTCCAAGTGTAAAGAGGTGGCTGTCTGAACTGTCTTCAACTCTCCCTTTAGAGAAAATTACATATACAATGAAACACCAACAACATGATTTCCACCAGATCTGGGACCCCTTTATTTGCTATGTATCGACGACAGATTTGTCTCATTTGATGGAAGAACCTGGGGACATGTAAACAGTAGCTCTCTGCAGTAGTTAATATTACAGAAATGTGTTTGTTGTAAAATTATTTACTTTTTCTTATGAACTCACTAACCTGATTCCCAACCAAGAATTTGAAAACCTGTAAGGGCCGGGGTGGGGGGTTGACATGTTCGTTCAAAACATGTAATTGTATTTCTGTATTTCTTTGTTGTATTATGAAAACAATAAAAAAGAATGTTGGCAAAAAAAGAGTGCTTTGAGCACACTGAGTGGAGTATGTTTGAACATCCAGAACTACAGGAGTACACAGAGACTGTCTGTTCTACATAAAGACCTGCACTGATAGTGTTATGGATGACAAGCACATTCGGATCTATCCCAATCAGAAACCCTGGACGACCTCGGAGGTCCGGACACTCCTGAGAACCCGGAAGTCAGCCTTCAAGTCAGGTAACAGGGAGCAGTACAGCGTGGCGAGGGCAGAACTGCGGAGACGCATCAAAGCTGCTAAGGTGGCTCATAAAAGGAAAGTGAACGACCATCTTGCCAACAACAACCCGCGGCTGGTGTGGCTGGGGCTACAGAGCCTCACTAACTACAAAGGCTCCACACTCGTCACTACCGCCTCTGACGCCTCGCTGGCAGAGGAATTAAATAATTTCTTTTCCCGCTTTGAGGCAAAGTCTCCACACACAGCAGCATGGCCACCACAGACCTCCAGTCACAGCACACTCACACTACAGGAACACCAAGTGAGGCAGGTGCTGAAGACTGTGAACACCAGGAAAGCCGCCAGACAGGATGGAGTACTCGGAAAAGTACTTTGTGCCTGTGCCGACCAGCTAGTGGGAGTCCTGACCAGGTTGTTCGTCCTCTCACTGTCCCAGGCTATCATCCCTCCATGCCTTAAGTCAGCTACCCTCATCCCTGTCCCAAAGACTCCTGCCCTGAAGTGTCTCAATGACTACAGACCTATTGCCTTAACATCTGTAGTCATGAAATGCTTTGAGAGGCTCATCCTGAACCACATCAAGACCTGTCTCCCCTCAAACCTGGACCCACATCAGTTTACCTACAGAGCAAACAGATAGACGGAGAACACCATGGTCATCGGCCTCATCAGTGGAGGGGATTAGACTGCGTACAGGGATGAGGTCAACAAGCTGGCAGGATGGTGTTCTGAACACAACCTACTGCTCAATACCAGCAAAACAAAGGAGATGGTTATAGACTTCAGGGAACACAAGGGAGAACCAGCCCCACTGAACATCAACGGGGACTGTGTTCAGCAGGTGTCCTCCTTTCTAATTCCTGGGGACACATATAACTGATGACATCTCCTGGACTGCAAACACATCCATGGTGGTAAAAAAGGCCTGACAGCAACTGAACTTTCTAAGGATACTTAGAAGGAACCATCTGGAGAAGAATCTGTCAATGGCCTGCAGAGGGTCATTAAAACCACGCAACACATCACAGGCAGCCCCCTACTCTCGCAAGAAGACATCGCCAGCAAGCGGTGTCTTAGGAGAGCGAGGGCAATCACTGCTGACCCCTCACACCCAGGACAGCACCTGTTCAACCTCACGCCCTCTGGCAGGAGGTACAGATGCCTCAAAAGCAGGACTAACAGACTCAAAAATAGCTTCTTTCCCTGGGCCATCAGGACCCTGAACTCATAAAGAGTATGCTTGAGTGTAAATGATGTATATATTGTATATTCCCTTTAATCCTTCTATTTTTTTATGCTATTTTTATTTATTCCTGTTTTGATATTTAATACTGCGCTGACCAGAGAAGCACTGCAATTTCATTGTATACTTGATGTGCATGACAATGAAATTTTCTATTCTATTCTATTCTATTCTATTCTATTCATGGCAATCCATTGATTAATTGCCAGACATTCATGTTCCCAGATGATGAATCCTATGCACTCGGTGATCAGCTGACTTTTTCTTCCAGCTAGGGATGTAAAGGTGGAGGTTACCATGGTTTTAATTACCATGGTAACCGCTGCGGCCGATAACCAAGGTGTGGAAAACTTGCAAGATACTTCCTAAGTCTCCTTACGCAGGCGCAGCGCCCAACGTGCGCTTGATATGTAGTGAAGAAGACATGGCAGAGGGAGGACGTGATAGTAGCGGCCCTGAAGGCATTTATCCTCCTTCAAAGGGAACCAAATCTGAAGTCTGGGCGTATTCTGGTGATTATAAGAATGCCCAGGGACAGCTGGTCGAGGATGGCAGCCTTATCTGTAGGAGCTGTGAGGAGAGAGTTGTTGCGAGCGGCGGCAACACATCCAATTTACGCGACCATCACCCTCAACTGTTCAGCTAATGCAAGGTAAGCTAACATTAAGCTCAGGTGCATGATGTATGTGTATGTCGAGTTTTGTCTGTCTAATTTGCTGTTGTCACTAATGCAAACTGACCAGATAGTGGTATAACTGAACGAAGTTGATCCGTGATTTGGCATGTTATCTGAACCGCTTATTAATTGAAGATTTCACTTTTTGAAGACGACCTAATAATTCCCCAAATATTGATGCAGAGCTGCAGTGAGGAGGATCTGAGACAAACACGTACTGGGTGGACTGAGTTAGTGAACGCAAACTGACTGAGATGACTGACTTTCATCTCAGCTCCGTTCACCTGAGCAGCAGCTACCTGTGGCTCAGCAGACATTTAACCAATCAGACTGACCGAGTCCACTGACAACAGACGAGCAGGCAGACAGAGAGACAGACAGCCAATATATATAAGTAATATCAGAAATATATAACACTTGTGGATTATTTGTAGAATAGACTATATATAAAGAATAATATAAAATGGTGAATATAACAAGTGTCTAAATAGAGGTAAAAGCCAAAATAGAGTATTCATAATTCGTTTAACAATAATCCTTTTTGTTTTGATCTAAAAAATTATCCAACCTGTTTCTCACAAAAGTGATATGATCTAAATTGTGAGTTTTGTGATCTGTTGGTTGCACCCTTAGTATTAAATAACAATGACAGTAATAGTTAATAATGACATGTTCTTTTCATTTTCAGGATCTGCTGGCCAACTGAGTCCTGCTGCCATCTCATTCTACCTCTGTAACGCAGACATTAAAGGACACGTTTCAGAAACAGGCTGCACCATCACAAAAAGTCATTGACCTATCTTGCACAGTTTTGATACATTCTTTTATACTTGTTTAATGTTGATTTTGCAGTGTTTTGTTAAGGTTTTGGATTTGGACTGTTTTAATATATAATAAATCTATTGAAATAGAAATCTTGGTGAAATTATTTCAGTTTATCAGTGTCTTTCAACATTTTGAGGACATTTTAAAAATACCGCGGTATGCCAATAACCATTATAATTTTGGTCACTATTACCACGGTGTGAAATATTCATACTATTACATCCCTAGTTATAAACTTAAGAGAATTGAGATTAGGGTCTTGTTAGTATTAAAAACTGCAAACTGTTGTCCAAAACAGCAGATATGCAGGCCTTCTATTTTGGCGGATGCACAACGCAGCTGTCAAGTCATGCACCGAAACAATAATTGTCTAATAAAAAAACCCTCTGTGTTGACGCTGGCAGAAAAAAAAAAAAGAAAGACAAATACAAGATCTTCTTCTAATCCTTGGATTGGGAAGACTTTGTGTTGTTGTGTTTATAACGTATACCTATAACTGTCACGCTTGATTATCTAATTATCACAGGAACTCCTCGGTCTTGCTACTCCAGCTGTCCAGCAGTGCTGGTGGGGATTGCCAGACCACGAATGGCGGAGCAAAACCAGACCCGAGCAGGAACGGTGCGAACATGCATCCAATGGAATCGAGGAGTCAGGATGATCTTTAATGAACATCATATTCCGGTTGGCTTTAAACGTACCAACACACTAGGGCAGAAACTTGTCCATCCTAAGGACAAAACACCTAGGCATAAGCAGAGTAGGGATGCACCGATCCGTTATTAAGATCGGATATCGGCTCCGATATTGACAAAACGGCTGGATCGGGGATCGGTAAAATGAAACAGATCAACCAGCCGATCCAATTTTTTTTTTTGCCGTCGCAGCACATCCTACGTCATTCGTCAGCGTCAGTGTGTCGCATGCTGGAAGAGCGCAAGTTGTTGTTTGACCAACTCTTTATTAGTTTATTCTCAGGTTCAGCTGCTATGTTTTATTTTGTATTCCTGTTTGCAGGACGTTACACGTACTCACGTCACATTTCTCACTGATTAGCTAGTAGCCCAGCCATCAGTTGTTAGCCTCACCGGTCAGCTGTTAGCCTAGCAACGCTAACTTTCAAACCGACGTACTCAATACTCTGTGGGCTGTCCATCGTTGCTCCGTTGGTCCTCCCTCCACCACAACCTCAGGGTTATTCACCACCGGGCTGCTTTGTCTCCTCCTCTGCTGCTGCGGTCTCCCCGGCTCGCAGCGATGCTGGATGGTCGCCCCCGCTGTGTGCACGGAGCCTCCAGACGCTAGTTTGTTTACAGACGGTGCTACTGACTTTGGTGCTAGTGTTCCCTCCGTGCTGACTGACAGGCGCTCCATTCATTCTTTGATTTGTTTGTTCCACTTTGTTACGTGTGTCCTTGGGTACCCTGACAGGCGCTATATAAATTAAATGTATTATTATTATTATTATTATTATTATTATTATTATTATTATTAATGTTACACATGTTTACAACGTTGGTAACTGTTTGATTATTTTGTCTTAGTTAGGAAAGTCTGGTGCCTTTAGTCCCTTTCACATGGTGGAAGGTATACAGTTCATTATTAATTCAACAATGGTATCGGATCGGTATCGGGTATCGGCCGATACGCTCAGTCCAGGTATCGGTATCGGATTGGATCGGAAAAAACTGGATCGGTGCATCTCTAAAGCAGAGTAATGTATTTGATGCTGTTCAATGCAGCCAGGACTGCACACATTTTTACATTTGGGAGACAAAACAGCCTCTCCATAAATGAATGGCACAACACAGGAGGGTCAACTGCTTAGGTCAAGACTTTGATGTCCACTAACATCTGAATGAAAAAAATCTTTCCTTTAAGGACAACAATGTAAACATCTTGGCCAGATGGTTCGAAAGAGGAGTAAAGGAATCCATCTATGTCAAACTGGAATGAACAGAGCCCTATTCACACGGGACTAGTATTACCTGGGGACTTCTAATAATTTGTAATAATTGCGGAGGTCATCTAAAAATTCGATCGCAAATTACCTACCATATTTCGCCAAACACAGAGGTCATATGATAATATTCATCCTGTGTGAATTGGCATCTCTGTGATTTGGGGTCGTTTTTTGTATTTTTTAAGGGTTTTTGTGTTTTCCGCGCTTTTTTTCGGCCTTTTCCCCGGTTGAGAATTAAAGAGGCGGCGTTGGCAATTATAAATGAAAGTTTTGACAGCATTTTGATTGCAAATTCAGGAGGCTCATCTCACTCTCAAATCCATCACGAGCGAAATCTCGAAAGATGATGGATGGATTACATGCATGGCAGCATGCGGTAAGGAACATTTTTCTATCTTTCAACAGGCTCACCAGTTATTATTATATTAAAAATATCCATATCTAACCGTGCTGTTTCAACAAGGGCTCCGGTGCAATCGATCCGGGGGATAATGTCAGTAAATTCAAGTTAAAACACAGACTTCGCTTATCCCATGCGAATACGCCGCACGAAACACAGACGTGGTGGGGTAATTTCTAAATCACATTAGGTCCCAAGGTAATACTACTTGCGTGCGAATAGGGCTTAAGACGTTACATATCACCCACCTACAATGCTGTACTGAGTTTTCTCCCCAGACAGCTTAACAACCATTCTCACCTCGGCTAAGCTAGCCCACATAAAGGCCGATTTTCAACCAACGTGGCCCCAAGGAATCAGAAACTCAGAGCTCAAACGTGTCCTTAACGACTCTGTAAGGACACTACCACACAGGGTTTAAAAGCCTGCTAACTCATCTCCACAGTTAGAACTGAAGAAGACTCTTGGATCAGAGGTGAAACGTCTTCAAGAAACTGAAACAATTCCAATTGCCGATGATGCAGCACCTAGGTTTACCATGACCTGGATGACTGAAAACCTTCATGAACAATATGATTGGTCAACTTCTCAAATCGGCAAAACAGCGCACCTTCATAACTGAAAGTATGACTCCACCTTTTCCTGCTGAGTAAAAGCCAATATTGTTGAAAACAGGGCATTTGTGAGAAAGTGAAAATGTTTTTACTAATGAAAATAAATCTTGAACTACAGTGAGCCTATGACCTCCAGTTCAGCGTTTTTTCTTTCAGCTGTCAAAGTCAAATTGACAGAATAATTACAAACTTTAACAAACCATTTTAGAACTTGTTCTTAACCACTGCATTTGCAGAAGCTCATCTTAGTGATTCCTCCAATTGAATTAATCACATTCACATGACATCACAACCACTTAGGGTCTTACTACACAATTACTATACAGGTTTTCTATAAACTGCTCAATGTACAAGTTGTAAAGTCAGAGTTAGAATAGTGTGTAACTAAGCATGCCTGTGAAGACGGACTAGTGAGTAGATGAGTCTCTGTGTTCGCTGTGAGGACGTTTAATGTCCCGACAACCTCTGTAGTCTCATTTAGACACTTGTTAGCAACTGCTGTTTTTAAGACACGTAAGCGTTTTATAGTACAATTGTGGGTAATTTAGTGATGGATTTTATGTTGTTAAACAAAATTTGTAGATGTCTTAAGCCTGTAGTAACCTAAGACTTTATTTCAGGCATTTAATTGAACACCAATTAAAAAAACTCAAAGGCTTTGAGACGATGACAAATACACAGTCAAGAGACTGCAGTGAAGATGAAAAGACTTTGGAGGAGACAAGGGGAGGGAGGGGTCCAGGTCAAAGGAAGAAAGAAACAGTAAATAATGCAGTCATCAGCAGCAGCCAACAGTGTGAATCCGACAGCCTCACCTGCTCCTTGTTTACCTGGATCTACAGTGAGCATGAATATCTGTCTGCCACTTTTTTCAGTGGTTACCAGCTGTGGATTACCGGCTGTCTGACCACAAATCCTAACAACAACATATCTATCCGCTGATGCTTCTGTGACTGCCTGCTCCACTTGTGTACTGAAACTCCACCTTTCACCTCACAGCCTTACATCGCCCATGATAGAGCTGGCAGACACCCATTAAAACAGAGGTGGCTGTAATAGTCTAATGTCCGCATGAGCACACACACACACACACACACCTACACACACACACATGCAACCATTTACGGGCCCCAGTGAACCACTAAATGACTCTGATGGATAGATGTGGGAGAGCTGCCTCATTTTCTCTCCTGGACCATAAAGGGCTGCTCGGCCATTTTCAGCAGCCCACTGGTCAAACAGCCATCTATCTCACCTTCACACAGCCATAAATCTGACTGCTTCTTTAGCTGGCACTCCCTTACTCTCTCTGCTGCCCTGCCTGTCTCCCACTCATTGTCTCTCTGTCTCTTTATCTTGTTCTGGTTGTCCTCAACAGTATACAGTAAATAAAGTGTCCTTATATAATTTGTCCACTTATGTCAGTGTTTTACAGCAACATTATGTAACTATTTCACCATAAAGTAACAGCTACAAATTCATTTTGATGGTAAAGTGACTTGTAATAGTGCCAATAGTGTCTGTCTCAGCTACTATGTCCACTTGTCCCTTGTTTGTGCACTGAGTAACTTCAGTGAGGGTAGTATCAGTAGTTGGTGAAACTGGATCATATTTTGTGGAGAAAATGTTTTCTAGTTTTACTTCTGAGGTCCTTCGGCCTTCTATGTGCTTCTGGATAAGCAGGACATTGCTTCTGGTGTAACAATGAAGTAAAAGGATCATAGACCTGTGTGATGATCTGACTTGTGTCAGGTACAAATAAAATCACAAACAGAAGTGACACTATTTCTAATAGATTGTCAGTGTCATTTCTTGCCAGATTCACTGAGGACTGGCGGAGAAAATATAATGGATGCCAAAGCAACTGCTATGGTGTGCACTGTCAGAACAGTGGCACCAAAAGGAAGTGGCCCCACCATTGTGGGGTCAAAGTCAACCTAAAGGAAGCAAGTCTGTTAAGGGGTCTGTTGTTGTGTTGCTGTGTTAAGGTGCTTTTTCAAAGGTAAAGTTAACACAGGAAAGAAACGTGGCAGGTTGAGTTAAACCACATGTTCCCCAATTCCTAATTTTTAATGCACACTTGGGTTCAGGACAAGAAAAAGGGCGGCCAAAAAGCTTTCACCTGATGCCTGTGACCGTCCCTGTCACCTGACTCTTGGTTGCAGGTTGCAGCAGTCCATCAACAGTCTCCTTAATGTCTCCCAACATCTCAGGTACACTCACTTTCAGTTGTATGTTTGTTTCCAACCTATCTGATCACCTGACTGTTTTCTGCCTGGTCACATTTTGTTGAGAGAACTGGTGTCCAAAGCTATGAAAGACCCTAGCTGTAATTCACATTTTCTTTTGCTGATATACATGAAATTTACAGCTAAATAGTTTTTGTAGCCCTTTTTGTGACACAGAAACTACTGTAAATAATATGAATGTGAATCATATGATTAATAACTTTATTTACATTTATACGGCTTCTCAATATCCCTTTCAAAACATGTCCCAGTGCTTTACAAAAAAAGACAAAGAACCAAAGAAAATAAGATCCAAAATATAAGACGAGATAAAGCAATGTAATTATTTCACCAAATACCAAATGTTTTACTTTAAACTTAAATCAAAATGTTATTTTACACTTTTAGGATGTTCCTTATATTCTTTGAATAATATATATTGAAACTTAACACCAGAGGTTTCATTTGACCCACGCACTGTATATACTGAAGCACACAGCCAGCAGTAAAATAAGCCGTATAGAGCATTTCCTGGACTGGGAGGGAGTGGAGGAAATGGCCAATCAGATTTATGGGCATCCAGGGCATATGGCTGAATGGATGCAGCACTTTATGGTGTGAGGAGGAATACAAAGATGGAATCCTTTCAGACAACCAATGGTTTTCTCTGCAATGCCTTTATTGCCCACATATGTCACACACTGTTTACATATAAGGTGGAAACTGCTACAGTACAAGCCAAAAGTGAAAGCAGGAAAACTGTTTCCATGCCTTGTCTGTGTGTAAGAATAAACCAGGCTTCCCTTATATTGAAATAGGGTCATGATGGAAATTATACATTAAGTCAACATAGTCAGTTGATTTACTGCTATAGACTATTAATTTGCATTTACTTTTAGGGCACTTTTGTCCAAAGCAACTTACAATAAGTACATTTGTTACAGGAAAGAAACAACATATCACCATTGATTAAGTAAAAATAAAAGGAGTAGAAATAATTTTCAAGCTCTCATCGGAGCATAGTAGCTGCTATTTATCAAGGATACCTGAAGTACATAAGTGCTATGATTTGAGTGGTAAGGGTAAGAACATACAAGTACATATACACTTTTTTTGTTTTTTGGGGGGTGGGAGAGTTATGCAAGGTCGAGGTGAAGTCTGAACAAGTGAGTCTTGAGTCTTTTGCGGAAGATGCAGAGTGACTCTGCTGCCCTGACATTGGTCGGGATTTCATTCCACCACTGAGGCGCCAGAACAGAGAAGAGTTGTGACTTCGCTGAGCGACCTTTGTTTGCTTTCAGCGATGGCGGTACCAGCTGGCCAGCTGATGTGACCGTGTAAGGTGTAGGGCCGAGGAAAGTGGTGGAATTCAAGGAGAGAGAGAAAGTGACAAAGTGGCTGTCGGACACAGTAAGCAGGGTAACAGAGAGTGCTGAGGTACTACAAGACCATGGTGGGTGGGTGGAGGGGGGGAGTGTGTGAGGTCAAATGTGGAGAAAAAGTCAATGAATTTAGATGAGCACAGCTTCTCTGGGTGGACATTGAAGATAGATCACCACTATGTTGAGCTTGAAAGGAAGGGTGACAGTGACAGTGTGGAATTCAAGCGCAGATCTGGGTAGGTGATCCAGGGGAAGGACATGGTAGGACCTCATGGGTGTGATGAGGAGTCCTCCTCTGCATCCTTTTGGTCTTGGAGAATGTGAGAATTGAACAGTTGAGCGGGCAGTTGGAGTGCAGTGTTTTCTGGGGTGATCCAGGTCTCCATAAGGGCCGAGAAGTGGAGAGTCTGCACGAGGCATATTCATCTATAAAAGTGATTTACTGATTTAGTTACACATTGTTAAAGGAAATGTCTGTACTTTCAATCCAGGAAGTTGATTATTGGCTGTAAAACAAAAAGTCGTATTTACTTAACATTATATCTGCGGCCAGTCAAGAGTGACAGACTGTTACAGTAGACTGTATTTAAAAGTAACACAAACACCTTTAACTAGGAAACCCTATGAAGTTTGAAATATCACAATAAAATAGCTAAACATTATGGCTAATGTGATAATTCAAAACTTTCTCACTCCCAATTACTGAAATAAGCCAGTGGCCTTACTCTTAAAATTCTGATGCTTTTCCTGCCCCTCTAGTGTCAATTTTGCACTGCCCTCTGCAGTCAAGGTAACAACAATAATACATATGCAACATCTGGTTAGACTTTCAAAATAAAGCTTGCAGACAAACAGTGCACATTATGACTTTTGGACTGGTATTGACTTAAACTGTTGTGATTTGCTTAGCTTTATGCACAAAAAAACGACTGGATAAGGTAGGTAAAACACAATACTTTATGGCAAAAAAAAAAAAAAAGTTAGGTCTCGTAACTTAAGTAATGGAAGACAGCGGCGCCCTGTCCGGCTGTAGCTACACTGGCTCATGATAGTTTAGAATATTTAAATCAAAATCTGCCACCTAGGATGTCAAAAAGCAGAAAAAATCACAACAAATGAATATATGATCACCATCTCTTGCTGGAATTATGATCATCCAGTGACTTCGGCTTCATAGACACGACTACTCGGGAGTGTTTACATAGCCTCAGAGTGCTACGCCGACAAGGACCAGTTGCTATGGATGCTCCTAGCATCACAAGCCGACAGAGGAGCAAGCAGAGGTGGTGTGACTGAAGGTGGAAGCACGGCTGTCGGGGAGGACAAATAGCTAAGCTAAAAGCTAACCCATATAAAACGCCACCATCTATCTTCCTCTCAAATGTTTGTTCACTGGAGAACAAAGTAGATGATCTGCGGCTGGAATTAAGTTTGTCTCAAGCCATTGCTCACTGGACATTGAGCTTTTGAATGTAAACTGCAGACCATTCTAGTGGGCTGTATGTAAATATTTTCCTCTTATTTGTTCTAGTTTATCTATTTTTCTAATACTTGAAATATTTTTTTATAAAATGTGTTTTGTTTTTCTATCAAAATATTCTTGTGTGAAATGTTTAATCTTATAATAAGCCTTTATTACAGTAGTGTAAAATTGTGTGGAAAATGTTTGCACTAAAAGCTGTTTTGCACGGAAATTCATTTTAGCCTGCTTTGTTTTTTAATGTTTATTTGTAAGTGTTAAGGTCACGGTGTTGCATTAATAACAAGTCATGGTAGCTTTACACACATACAAACAGTTTGTTCAAAGGGTAAATTCAAAATAGTGATGTCACTGTCAAAGCATAGTGATATGGCGCAACCTTGTGGAATATTTACAATGAATCCAGATCAGACTTTAAAATCTAATCCACACATGTCAAATGAGGTTATAATCAATATTATTTTGTTCCAAATCTCACCCCATCATACCTCCCAGTGATTATTTCCAAGATAAAATGAGTTACCACCAGGCTGGCTTCTTAAAACTTAATAAACATAAAAATCAGTCAAATGAGCCAGTTTTTGAACGGCTCTTTTAAAGAACGGCTCACCAAGATCCGGCTCCCCTCAAAGAGCCATAAATCCCATCTCTACTTCCCGCCTATCAGTGAGTTGCAGTCTACTCACACTGAGGGCTTTTTCATTGTCGCCAGGGATTTCAACCAGGCCAACATAAAGTCAGTTCTCCCACATTTCCACCAGCATGTGTGGATTGTGGTTTTGCATGTGGAGGTTATTTCAAGTTTCTCCCTCTTGATCTTTTTTGGCTGGTTTTCCACTAGTGCTGGTTTTGGCCAGAGTCATTATCACTACTGGCAGTATGAGGCGATTCCTTAACCCTACAGAAGTTGCACAGGTTGTCCAACTCCTCCAGGATGACACATCCACACGTGCCGTAACAAGGAGATTTTATGTGTCTCCCAGTGCAATCTCCACTGGTGTGAATGTCTCTGCCCAAACAATCAGAAACAGACTTCGTGGCCTGAGGTAGCGACGTACTGTAGTGGGCCCTGTGCTCACCGCCCAGCACCGTGGAGCTCGATTGGCATTTGCTAGAGAACACCAGAATTGGCAAGTTCGCCACTGGTACCCTGTACTTTTCACAGATGAGAGCAGGTTCACTCTGAGCACCTGTGATGGACGTGACAGAGTCTGGAGAAGACAAGGAGAACGCTATGCTGCCTGCAACATCGTTCAGCATGACAGGTTTGGTGGTGGGTCAGTGATAGTCTGGGGAGGCATATCCATGGAGGGACGCACAGACCTCTACTGGTTAGAAAATAGCAGTCTGACTGCCATTAGGTATCGGGATGAAATCCTTGAACCCATTGTCAGACCCTACGCTGGTGCAGTAGGTCCTGGGTTCCTCCTGATGCACAACAATGCCCGGCCTCATGTGGCAAGAGTATGCACGCAGTACCTTGAGGATGAAGGCATTGATACAATTGAATGGCCCTCACGATCACCTGACTTAAACCCGATAGAACACCTCTGGGACATTATGTTTCGGTCCATCAGGCACCGCCAAGTTGCTCCTCAGACTTTACAGGAGCTCAGGGATGCCCTTACACAGATCTGGGAGGACATCCCACAAGACACCATCCGTCGTCTCATTAGGAGCATGCCGCGACGTTGTCAAGCATACATACAAGCACGTGGGGGCCACAAAAGATATTGAGAAGCAGTTTGAGTTGCAGAAATTAAATTTTGGCAAAATGGACTAGCCTGCCACATCATTATTTCACTTTGATTTTCGGGCTGTCTATACAATTAAGTCCTCTGTAGGCTGAAAACTTTTATTTCCATTAAAAGATGTGGCATCCTTTCGTTCCTAAGACATTGCCCTGTCCATATCTGTATAGATATCCAACAGTGCCAGAGTCAGACAGTGTGCAGTTTACTGATGGTGATTATGTAATTATATAACTTTGTCACTTTCCAGGACGCATGGTGGGTCAGGATCTCAATCACAACACATTATGACCTCATCCATATGATTATAAACCTTCAGCAGGTACATGTTTAGATTGACAATGGGACACCAGGGGAAACACTGAAAAAATCATGGTCATCAACATCATGATGCGAACTGTCACGTCTCTGCTTGGTTCTGTGTTAAAAAACAAATGCGGAGAATTGGCGAGTCTTTGCTGTGGAGATGATGCAGAGTCTCTGTGTGAAAAGGGCTACTGTTTGCTGACACTGTCAGACAGTGCACCTAATGTTAGCTCTGTGAGCTGACACTATTCGACTGTGGAAATGGGATTTTCTTAGATTTTTTAAATCTGTTAATACAAAAGACAGACATTTTGTATGCAGTGATGTTTGCACGGTATTGGTTTTTCATTCACTCATAAAAGTAAGTGATTATGATTGGATTCCACAACCAACTTTATCCTACCTGCTTATGGAGTTCTAAAACAATGGTTTCATGTGGAGAAAAAATAAGTGCACTGGTTTATACATGAGCTGCACAAAGGTTTCCATTCATTTCTGAGTGACGCTAAGCACCGCAATTTTCATCTGTGCAAGTCCACTTATAATAGTATAATTTATTATTTCCAAGAGAGTTCCTGCAGGATTGTTTGTTCATCAGAGTCCATCCTTTGACAGTTCTATTTAGCTTAATTTGTGTATGATTTACCAGTCTTGATTATTCTATAATTAAATTGTCAAAGTGAGTGAAGACACAGGCACTTATATGGGAGATAAATAATGCACATGGGAACATTTACCATTCAGTGCGTCTATAACAGAAAACGTCAAAACAGATAAAACTTCAAGGCTGGCTGTCAGGTTAATTTTGACTTGTACAATTAGTAAAAAAAAAAAAAATACAATACAAGCTTTAAGTTAAACGTTATCTTCTCAGATTGTGTCAACAAGAGCATGACAAATGGCATGATTTTGGTCATTATGTAGGTTTTCATCAGGCCATGTACTCTACTCCTGCTTCGAAATTGTCTGCATGTAAGATGACCACCTATCCAAAAGAAATCAACCATCAAGTATGATCATTTGTCAGGTAAAATGTAATGGTGCTCTATAATGGACAACAAGCACCATATTTTTTCAATGGTTTACTTGTTTCGTGGAGCTGCTACTTTACTAAAATCTTTATGTTTAAATCCCTGTAAGACCCCTTGTTGTAAAATTACAACGTTACCTTTAGTCATTCTAAAAAACAATCTGTTATATTTTATCTTTTTTTTTTACCACATTTACATAGTCATTGGGTCCTATTGTTCAGTCTCACAATGCTATTGGATAGTAAATTTGATTATAAGTCCCGCCTAATGGCCATGAACTTACACAACCTCTCAAGGTTTCCTTCGAACAACATCTCTTTGTTTCATTGGACTGAATTCATCAGATTCAAGTAAGTAAAATGTCTTTGACATTTTTTTTGTTGTCATTACAATGTCTAGAACATGTACATGTGTAGTTATTGTGGAATAGATTCATCAAATTTCATTTAGAGCTTGTTATATATTTGTTGCAATTCTACAACACTGAGTGAGTGTGGTAGTCAAAATAGCAGGCTTGTTGCAGTGGGCACAAACAGGTTGTATTCCCTCCACTACACCACTGCCTGAAACAGAGTGTTTTCTTTATACATGGACAGTATACATACTACCCTTCTGTTGTGTTCTGGTCAAATTTGACTGATTTAAAAGTTTTATCTCTAAAAAATGTAGTTAATTTGATCAGACTGACCTAAATTCCATGACTTTGTCCACAAAAAGGATATCAACAGACAATTCAGTTCTGGAACTGTTCTTCTGAGAAGTTTTGAAATAATATGGATTTGTCTAAAATCATGTCCCTTGTCTTATGATTATATCTTATATCTTATATTAAAAAAATATTCATCTCAGTATGTTCTGCAGTGCACTGAGCAATTAAAGGCTGTTTGGTTGTTAACTTACCAGGTACAGCTGAGGTTGCAGAGAGGACAGTGGGCACAGTGGGAGCAGAGGATAGAGATGGACCTGAGATGAAAAAAACATATCCCTTGTCATATGATTATATCTTATATTAGTATATCTTACTGAGATAATTTGAGTAGAAAATTAAATATATATGGTGACAGTTTTTGATCACCTGATTCATCAGCCTTGGCTGCTCCTGAGGAGGTGGATTGCCCCTGGGCTGAGTCAGTGCCTCCTCCAAAATATTTTAACAGTGCTCCTGGGGAAGTTTCATATAACGTATGAGCATAACAGGGAGATGATGTAAAAGGAATATGTTTATTTACTCACATAATTTACTGTGCTCTGCAGTAAACAATTGCAAACAACATACCTCAAACTATAAGTTAACTAAATTAATTAATTAATGCAAAACCATATTGCTAGCAAACCTCACCGCCTTTGTAATTAACGTTAGTCATTAAACATTTGCTATCAAACATTGTTATCAAAAACGTTGTTTTGATGCCAAAAAGCGACCCAGAATAATATATATATACACTGAGAATAAACTTATTCAAAGTATTACACAAACACAAAAACATTAGCTTGAATAGTAAGCTATCTAACCTAGTTAGACGTTTTGAACTAATGTTAGCTAGCAAATTTGCTATTATAGGTTAACGTATTTGGAAAAAAATATCAACAAATGTTACATTACCAAGATATACCTTTATCTTGTCGTTTTTTTCCCCTCTTCCTCTTTCTTCCTTTTTCTTTTTTCTGCCCCTGAAAGGTAAGTCCTTTTTTGCGACATCTTTCACCTGCTCCTAGCCAGAGATGGGGACTCGAGTCACTGTGACTTGGACTCGAGTCGACTCGAGTCGCTGTTTTGATGACTTGTGACTTGACTTGAAAAAAAATAAAAAACTTGAGACTCGACTCGGACTTGGAAGTTAATGACTCTGGACTTGACTTGACAGCACAGTGCAAGACGTGCGACATAAACATCTCGGACAGCCAAGCGACAACTTCAAACTTTGTTCGTCATTTGAAGAGCCATTCTGCCCAGTAAGTGCTTGTCAATTAGCTAATATTATCCTGTTAGCCTAGTCGGTAGTTAGCTAACTTTAGCTTGATATGATACGGAGGTGGGGGTGGGGAGGGTCGGTTTGGTGGAACTTATTTTCTTTTTTTATTTGCCAACATTAACCCCAGACAACGTGGGCGAACCTTCCGACTGGTTCATCACAAGACTGGCTGTACGATTTACGAACGAGCAACACAGGGTTAAATGAGCTAAATAACGTACCAGCCCGCCAACAGTGTTTTTCCTGCCTGCGTGATTTTGGCCGCTACCTCTGTGTGTGCGTCTGTGTGTTTGTGTGTGTGCATGCAGGGGTCATCCCTGCAAAGTAAATATTGCAGCGAGGAAGTCACCTAAAAGTAGTAGTAGTAGTAGTAACTAAGGTTGTGAAGTTGAATGAATACTGTTTGAGATGGACTAAATGAAGCAACTGTCTTAAAATTGAGTATTTACTACAAGCTAAAACACTAGTAAATAAAGTAGATACTGCTTAAAAACAGATCATGACACAAATATGATTTTAAAACTTAGCAAAGTAAGTAAATATAATTTAAAATGGAATACATATGTTAAAACAGTACATGAAATAAATGGGATTATAAAATGAAGTAACCTTTAGTGAAAAACAGCATATGAAGTTGATTTGGGTTAACAGCTGAGTAAACGGGTAAATGTATTTTACTGAATATCAGTAATTACAATGCAAATCCAAAGTATTGTCATTTTTTTAAACAGATTGGACACATTGGCCATTGCTGTTTACTGACAGTTACTTATATCTTGTCTTTTCACTTTATTAAGATCAGATTCTGCGGGTAAAATTGCAATAATAAGGCGACTTGACTTGGACTTGACTTGACCTAGTACAGGACTTGACTTGACTCGACTTGCCCAAGAAAAAATGACTTGGGACTTACTTGAGACTTGAAGGTTAAGACTTGAGACTTACTTGAGACTTGCACATATGTGACTTGGTCCCATCTCTGCTCCTAGCTCCTGGATGCTCAGTGCGCACTGCACGATTGGTGTTACTAGCGGAGCTCTGACATTTCGAGCAGAGAGGCAGTAGGAAACTACACCCTTTGTTGTTGGGGGTTTTTGTTTGTTTGTTTGTTTTTGTACAAGAATGTACATTTGATAATATATGAATCATCATCACCCACACATGGAAAAAAAATAAGTAATTACTTTTTACTTTTTTAAGTTAATTGCTCTTGGGGGCCCCCAAGTGGTCACGGGGCCCTAAGCAGCTGCTTAGTTGCTTATGCCTTGGGCCAGCCCTGCAGAGAATGTACAAATACAGAAATTGTGCTCCCAACTAAGCTCAATGTTGCAATATTACAACATTTCTCTAAAAACGTACATATACTTTTTTTTAACTCTTTCATTTCTGCATCAGATGCCTCCTACCACATCTGAAAGGTCAAAAACATTTTTTTTAGTGTAGCAGGATAAGCATTTTGTCTTGTTTTCTCCCTTTCCCTTTTGTTTACATTCGGTTGCTATGGTTTGCGTTATTCATTACCACTACGCATTAGGGTGGGCCAGTACAAAAGCAGTAGTCCGCCCGCCGGTTCGTCCTCTGCACTCCCATTGTCACCTGCGTCATTTCCGGGTCGGAGGTTGTGTGCCCGACAGGTATGGCCACACGCTGCTTCACCTCGCTGCTCGTTTTTATTTCGATCATTATGATCAAGGCATTTGTGTTGTGTTTGTAGGGCGATTGTGTGCTGCTCCGTGCTCCCTGTCCCTGTGTGCGCCGCTGTGATTGTTTGGCGGTGGTAAGTGTCATCTCTCTCTCTCCATTGTGGTTGATGCTGCTAGGTGGCTAATGCTAGTGTGGTCACAGGTAAATGCTGGCGGCTGCCTGGAGTCCTTTCTCCCCCCCTCCTCTCGTGAGTGTGTGAGTATCTCACAGATGTGTTTGGGGAGAGCGTTCCAGAGGGAGGGGGCGACTATGGAGGAGACTCTGTCACCCCAGGTGCGGTGCTTGGTCCTGAGTGGGTGTGAGAGGAGGTTTCTGTCGGATGATCGGAGGTTTCGGGAGGGAGTGTGGTGGTGGAGCAAGTCTGTGAGGTAGGAAGGGGCCTGGTTACGGAGGGCTTTGTGGGTGAGGAGGAGGAGCTTAAAGTTGATTTGATGTGGGTCAGGGAGCCAGTGTAAGTTTTACAGAACAGGGATGATGTGTTCGTGGGAGCGGGTGTGGGTGAGGAGGTGGGCAGCCGAGTTTTGAATGTACTGAAGTTTGTTGAGAACCTTGGATAATGAGCCATAGAGGATACTATTGCAGTAGTCGAGTCGTGAGGTGATGAATGCATGGATGAGAGTTTCGGAAAGTAATGGACGAAGGCGAGCGGTGTTCCCGAGGTGAAAAAAAGCAGTTTGGGTGAGGCGGCTGATGTGATGTTCAAATAAAGGTTATTGTCAAAGATGATCCCGAGGTTGCGGATGAACAGGGTGACAGGGTGGTGTTATCAATGCTGAGGGAGAAGTTCTGGGTCGATGTGGCGAGGGATTTAGGGCGGATGAGTATAATTTCAGATTTGTCACAGTTCAGTTGAAGGAAGTTAGTTTGCAGCCATGATTTTATTTCTGTCAGACAGTTGGTGAGGGTGGAGTGGGTGACAGGGGTGATGGATTTTGTAGAAATGTACATTTGGATGTCGTCAGCTTAGCAGTGGAAACGGAGACCATGACGGCGGATGATGGAACCAATGGGGAGTAGGTAGAGGATGAAGAGGAGAGGACCAAGCACCGAGCCCTGGGGGACGCCTTGAGGGAGGGGGACAGTGGAGGAGGTGCAGTTGTTGATGTGGATGAACTGATGTCTGTCGGTGAGGTATGATTTGAGCCAGGAAAGAGCAGAACCAGTGATGTTGAGTGATGTTTGTAGGCGGGACAGAAGAATGGAGTGGTTGATGGTGTCGAAGGCTGTGGGGTTGATGGACTTGATGTTACGGAAGGTTATATTGCGTTTGAGCTTTGGGGGAGGGACGGGGATGAGAAAGTCCATGGTGATGGCCACATGATCCGAGATGTGGAGGTTGAGACTGGAGAGTTGGTGGAGAGTGAGACCGGCGGAGCAGACTAGGTCCAGAGTTTGGCCGCGACAGTGGGTGGGGAAGTTGACATTCTGGGTGAAGTGAAGGCAGTGAAGCAGTTCCAGGAGGACTATTGCACTTTTGCAGTTTGGATCCTCGATGTGGATGTTGAAGTCGTCGAGCAGGAGAATTGAGGGGGATTTGGCGGATAGCTGGGTGACGAAGGCGGCGAGGTCAGAAAGGAAGGAGTGGTTTGGTTTGGGAGGACGGTAAATGATGGTGATGACCAGGGAAGTGGGACCAGGCAGTTTGAGGGCAACATGTTCAAAGGACTGGGCAGGAGGGATGGAGATTGTGGAGATGTTTAGGTTTTTCCTGAAAATGGCAGCAACTTCCCCACCCCACCCGTCGGGGTTTGTCGATGTAGGTGTAGCCAGTGGGTGTGGTTTGGTTCAGGGAGAAATAGTCCAGAGGTCTGTGCCAGGTCTCAGTGAGGCAGAGAAAGTCCAGTTTATTGTCAGTGATGAGTTCATGTAGGATGGCACTTTTGTTAGTGAGCGGGTGTTGAATAGGGCAATTTTCAGGTGTTTAGGGGTTGGAGTAGAGTGGGGAGTGGCAGGAGTGCAGAAAATGGGGCACAGGTTTTTGATATTTACAGCTTTGGATGTACAGTGTGGGCGAGGTGGTCTGTGTGATGTGATGGACTGTATGGGGAAAGACTCAGGTGGGAGAGTTAATGACTGATTGGGTCAGACGGGGGCACTGGTGAGCGGTGGTGTGCTCTGTGCTGCGCTCTGTGCTGCTGTTTGCACGGGGTGAAGAAGAGTGGCTGTGGAGGGGGTGTGTGGTGTAAATAATCAGTCACGTGGAGCAGAATGTACAGTGTGCTGAATATTGGCTGCGAGCATGCGACTTCCAGTAGTGGTTGGGTGAATGCCATCGGACAAAAAGTCAGGAAGAAAGAGGTGTGGTTCCAAAAAAGATTAAAATTGTCCACGAAGTTAAAGCCCAGAGCGATGCATGCAGGTTTGAGCCAGGTGTTCAAAAGGAGCAGCCTGGAGAAGCACGCATCTCCGCGACCAAGTGTGGGAATGGGACCAGAAATAAAAACGGACTTTCCAAAAGTGCGTAAGAAGTCAAGGAGGGAGTTAAAATCACTTTTGGTCAGTTCGGTGGCACCCCGGGCCAGGTCGTTGGTCCCTACATGCACCTCTATGCGGGTTATGGATGAGGGGAGTGACTGCAGCAGCCTGGGGAGTTTTCCCAGGATTACCGGGACTGTGGCTCCGGGGAAACAGCAGGTGGTGGCGTTGAAAAAACGGATATTCCTTGTGACGGAGTCCCCAATAATTAGGGTGGTTGGTTGGAAAAGTGGGCGAAGTTGAGGTGGCGGACCAGTGTCTGGGCCCCGTGCTGACCGCAGGAACGGTGACTGGGGGTGGGGCTGGCTGGACAGGTGTTGCGGTGGACCGGCCGTTTCGGCCACAGGAGGAGGGGAGTCCTTCAGCGGCCTGGGATGGTGGATGCCTCCAGAGCACAGGAGAACGGCCTCCTTAAGGAACTTGCGGCGTGAGGCAGAGGTAGTTGTCCGGGAAGACAGCTTGCGACCCGGGCACGAAACAGAGCGGCTCCAGGCAGCGGCGAGCAACGGTGGGGAGGAGGGCTCCACACCATCCCCGGGCGCCGGGCCGCCAGGGCGGCGAGCTGCAGGGACCGCCACGACGGTCCCAGACACAGGGCAGCCCGAGCGGGGAGAGGTCGCACCGGTAGCCACAGAGGCACCAGGGACCGCGGGGGCATCGGAGCTGGAAGCCGCGGGGCAGTCACCGGCCGGAGCACCAGCGGTCACAGGCGGCGAGGGGCCGGTGGCCCCGCCAGGTGTGGAGGTAGAGCCAGGAGCCGCATGATCACCAGTAGCCGTGTGCAGAGAGCTGGCGGCAGCGCCTCCAGGCACCGAGCGAAGAACTGGGCTGTCGGCCAGGGCCTCGAAGCGTTTTGAAAGGCTCAGGCGAGGAGAAGAGGCAGTCGCATCCTGGACTCTCTTTCTGTCATGGATGACAACTTCAGACCAGGATGACTGGAGGCTGGGTGTTGAGGAGGTGAAAGGCCGTGGCAGGTGGAGGTATCCCATGGAGCAGTATCCTGGAGGGCCTCTTTGAGTTGGAATATATGCATGGATTGTTCGTGGGCGATGTCCAGACAGGAGGTCAGCAGGGCCTGTCTATTCTGCAGCTCCTGGGAAAGTACACGGATGTCAGTGATCTGTTTATTTGCGTTAATGAGAGAGGTGTTTTTGCAGGCCATGATTGTTGTGAGTGTGGGCTCCTGCTAGCAGCGGGGAGCTAACAACAAACAGCTAACAGCTCTCTGCTACAACCGGGTTTTGCACTGCTGATTTGGGATCCAGAGATTAGGATCCAAACATTAGTTGTTTAATTAAAAAGAAAACACTGCCAGCGTGTGTCTCATCGTCGGATTGATGTTGGCCTTGAAGATCCCGAATCAGTCGAGCAAACTAGGCCTCTCGAACAGAGTAGAAGGGGAAAGAAGGGCCGTGCTTTGGTAGTCCAGTTCTGTGCTGATATTCCATTAGTTTCTTCATTGTCAAATAAAGAATGAAATCAGTTTCTCCAGATGCCAAATTCCAGGTCTTTGAACAGCTCTCTCCTTTGAAACAATGGTAGTCGTAGTTGGTAACTTATTTTGTAAAACTGAAATTAAGTTTTTATCACGGAATATCAGATGATGCAGTTTGGTACCAGTACCAAATATGACCTACTCGCACCGGCACCAGTATTTAGTCACATGTGAATAGTATCCAACCCCAGTTATATTGTCTGTCACCTCTGAATGATAGTGTTTGAAATGTTTCATCAACATTTATAAAATGTGGTAACTAATAAAATGATTGAAATATTGGTTGAATTCGGATTAACTTTCATCAACAGTCAAAGTGCTGTGGCACAGAATGGACTTCTTTTACCAGGGACAAAGAAGGAACCCACACCATTCTCCCAACACATTGCTGAAGTGCACTTCATCCAGCTCTTTCATTTATGTTTATGAAATTACAAAAGCTCAGTTAGCACAGCCTGTAGCGTTGTGTCATGTGTGTCTGACTCTACTTTGTGCTCCACTGATCCACAAGCACACAGCCGTTGGTGTATTGTTATTACATCAGTGATGGCAGTCATGGTCATCTCATTTCCAGCTTAGCTACACAGTCTTCTAAATATCCCTTTAGTCAAGGATACTTTTCACTCTTATAACAACTCTAATTATGTTGTCTAGCACTCTCCATTCAGGCTGAATGCATGCCTGCTGTCCTCCAGCAAACATGCTTTCACAGGGTTTTGGTTATGCACGACTACAGCCTCTGGAAGTGTGAAAGACTTCCCCTCTCATGCTCTCCCACCCAGGAAAATAAATCCCTTTGCCAGAGGAAGACAGCAAGGCTGGGCTCTGACCCTGCAGGCTGTTTGTAATTGACATGGTGTGGCAGTGGAGACGGCAAGAGACGCTGTGATGCCCAGCATGATGCAGCATCATACTGAAAGACAAAACAGCCTTGTCTGATAGGTGAATGTTGATGGCTGGTCGTACAAACAGTATGTGATGCTCAGTGCAGTCAGCTACTGTGTATCTCCACTGAATCTAACCTCTGCAATATGCATATAGTGTCTTTTATTACAAATAAATGTCCAGGGTACGCAGTAATTTGTCAGGTTTTTTTTTCCAATGAAACAATAACCTTTCATAATATTCATTATCCTAAAATACCAGCCAAATTTTAACTCAGGAATTGAGTTAGGAATTGCATATATATATATATATATATATATATATATATATATATATATATATATATATATATATATAGATATACATATATATATATATTTTGTTACAGTTATATTAATGCGTCAGCTTCCTTGTGGGCACTTCAAGAATTACAGGATGTCAGTATCAGGAAGTATGGTCATGTGAGTAGTTATCAGGAAGTGAATGAACATGGCTCTGACCGCTGTTGTTTTTATTACACCTGAGTTAATCCAGTGACATCTGCATACATTGTATGCCTTTGGTAACATCTTGGGTATGTATTGATTTGTTTTATCGTTATCAACAATCGCATGTCATAATTTTGGAGACATTTTGATGTTTTGTGATGTTCGAAGCTAGTAATCTACCTAGTTACTATAACCATGATGATTATACATGATTATACATAAATAAATGAGTAGATCATTAATTAAATGTTAAAGTAGCATACAGTATATTAGATATGGAGTTAAAAATATACGGTAAGTTCATAAAACCTGTAACAGTAATAAGCAAAGTGATTTCACTGTCGTGTAATTTTACATGTAAAAAACAAGCATAGTGCTGATTGTGCCTTTTTGTAAGTTTTAGTTTCACACTTTTCCACAACGTCATTAAACCTGTTGACCAGAGGACAACTGTCTTCAGAGTTGTGATGTTAAGAAGGCGTTTATCTCACTGTCAAGTTATAGACAGAACACATACTGATGACAGCACAGTGAAACCAAGGCTTTCTAGCAGGCAAGCTAATGCAGTACAAGCTGGCAGAAAAAATAATAGTACTTGAAACAGGTGTTGACTTAGAGAGTGAGAAACATAGTTTAAAGTTAAATACAGATTCTATTCCTTCGGAAGCCACACAATGCACTGAACAGTATGTGATCAACCAAGCCAAAGAACAAGAAACGGAACTCCAGCTATGTAAATGATGGTGTCCCAACACAGACCGAACCAAGCCCTAGCTACAGCGGTTCACCTTCACATCTCAAACCTGAAGCCAAACCTTTCTTTCCAGATCTTACCAATACTGTTGTTAAAGTTCGTGTAAAGCAGCAATAAATTTGTGTTATGAGTTATGATTTGTGAGCCTAGCTCCACAATTAAATTCTAAATGGTTGAATGGCTTTTTACATGTTTTAAAGAAATACATTTATGACCTATTTAATGTGTTTCGAAGAAAATGGCTGAATTTGCTTTACACAGACTTTAAGGTGGGTGTAGAGTGAGGACCCAAATGTGGACACAGAAACTGGAAATAGTTTCGGAAGTGATTTATTGATTTCACAAGGAGTTGGATCATGAGGGATCATGAGGGAGTTGGATCATCAGGACATGACAACTGTTTCTCAACCACCTCATATTGCCACACAGTGGCCTTGCATCTATGAAGTTGAAAACCTTCACGAACCACGCCAAGTTAGGTTTGAGAATAACCATGACACTCCCCCACAGCGTTCCAGGTCTCATAATGACAATTTTCATTTTCCCTATCTCTTACCACCAAACTCGAAAAATGGCAGCTCAAACATAAGTGACTTTGTGTGATACTTTGCTCATCGTGAGCCTGTAGCTCCAGGCTTACTTTAATTCAATGACAAACCTCAAAACTACAGAGCCTGAAATTACACCTTCCAAACTGCAACAAGTGGTTTAGACCTGACATCAAGTGAGGAAATGGATCTTCTGCTTAAATGGTTTGGCAAAGAATCATCAGAACATGTCGACAGATAAGATCAATACACATCAACCATCCAAAAGCAGGACTGGCAATGATGTGGGACAGGCTGAAACAAACTTATTGCTCAGGGGAAGCGATAGAAGATGCTCTGTTCAAACAAGTCGACACCTTCCCAAAAATAACAAGCCAAGATTATTCTAAACTAACAAAGTTGAGCGATCTATTAATGGAACTTCGGTCAGTCAAAGCTGAAGGAGACATGCCTGGCCTCTCTTTCCTCGACACAGCAAGAGGAATCAACCCTATAGTACAGAAGCTCCCATTCAATCTGCAGGAGAAATGGGCGTCAGTTGGTGCATCCCACAAACCGCGAAACCGTGTTCCCTATCCTCCCTTTGCCTACTTTGTAGACTTTGTTAGCCAAGATGCTGGCATTAGAAATGATCCAAGCTTCAACTTCATCTCTCACACAGACGTAGCTCCCAGGGAGAGGACTGCTTGGAACCAAACAAATATAGGGAAGTCTCTGTCCACAAAACAGAAATATTTCCCAGAGCTTCTTCTGACACAAGCGAGCCCCCAATAAATTCTGATGACTGTGATAAACTGTGTCCCATTCATAGAAAACCTCACCCTCTACTCAAATGTTGTGCATTTCAACAAAGGGGTGCCCCAAGGTTCAATGCTGGGACCCATTTTATTTTCAATTTATATTAACAATCTTTGTAACAACTTGTCAAATTCAATGTATCATCTCTATGCAGACGACACCATTGTTTATTGCTGTTCAACCTCTCTCACTCAGGCTCTTGAGTTTTTACAAGTTGCTTTTAGTGTTATCCAGTCTCGTTTAGATAATCTTAAACTGGTTTTAAACACGGATAAAACCAAGCTCATGGTTTTCTCTCATGCAAAGGTGCTACCACAGAACATTACAAAGGGAAACCTATAGAGCGGGTTTTGAACTACAAGTATCTGGGCTTTACCCTAGATCAGGAGCTTTCATTTAAAGCCCATATAAACAAGCTGGTCACTAAACGTCGGGTGAAACTTGGGTTCTTTTTCAGAAATTGAACCTGCTTCTCTCTTAGGATCAGAAAGAAAATAGTCACAGCGACCTTCTTGCCCATTCTTGACTATGGGGACATGCTTTATTTGAATGTGTCATCCAAATGTCTCCAGTCTTTGGATACTGGTTTTCATACGGCACTGAGGTTTGTCACAGGGTGTAGTCGCCTCACCCACCATTGTGAATTGTACTTGAAATCAAACTTGCCTTCTCTGAGTGCACGCAGACATGCACATTGGCTGACCTTAATTTATAAGGCTCTCTTAGGCTTGATACCTTCTTATTTGCATGTTTTATGCAGAACACATGCAGTGGTTATGCCTTGCGTTCCTGTTCAACCCTTGTTTTATCTGCTCCCCGGGTAAGGACCGAATTTGGGAAACGAGCATTCAGCTTTGCCGCCCCTTTGGCATGGAATACTTTACAGACTGAGCTGAAACTCTCTAAACTAATTCCCCTTGGAGCCTTCCGCTCTACCCTGAAAGACAGGCAGCAGAAACTCACTGAACAGTGCCTGTGTTTCAAATCTTAGACTATTTGTTTGTTGTGCTACTGTTGCATCTCTAAAATTGTATGTTTTCTTCTATCTGTTACTCTTCGTAATCTGTGTTGAAATGTACTGCTGTTATGTCTCATGCTGCTGACCTTTTTGGCCAAGTCACCCTTGCAAAAGAGATCTTGATCTCAATGGGCTTTTATCTGGTTAAATAAAGGTTAAATAAATAAAATAAAAGTAAAAATTTCAAGAGAAGTCAATTGAAGAACACAAGACATTTCTAAAAGAGAATAACGTTTGCTTCAAATGCTGTTCTTCATCATCACACATTGCAAGAAACTGCAAAATGAAACTTCAATGTGCTGAATGTAAAAGTGAAACGTGCACCCTGGGAAGAAGAGGCAGACCCTGCGCTAGAGCACGACGGGGAGGAAGAAACCCCACCTCACCACTAGCCCCTCCTCTCAGTAAGGAAGAAGAGCGATGGTACTTGCAAACATTCGGTGTGTACCATCCAAAGAAACCAAAGCAAATCTGAATGGTGTACGATTCTAGCGCCTGATACAATCGCATATCACTCAACAATGTACTGTTAACCGGGCCTGACCTGAACAACACACTGCTTGGTGTATTGATCCGCTTCATAAAAGAAGCAATTGCCTTTACAGCATGCAGACATAGAACAGATAATCTATTGTTTTATGGTGAGAAAGGAAGACTTTATGTGGTTTCAAGAAAATGACCTCACCAAAGACGTTGTGGATTATCGCATAAGGGTTCACGGCTTTGGTAATAGCCCCTCACCTGCATTAGCTATTCCTGGCCTACACCAGTCTGTTCAAGTCAGCGAGTTCAACATTGACCCTGACGTTAAGCACTTTATGATGCGCGACTTCTACCTAGATGATGGTCTGAAGTTGTTGCCTACTGTCGAGCTGCTGTCAACCTGTTAAAGAAAACACAGGAGGTTCTCTCCAAATCAAACCTCCATAAGATCGGAAACAGTCATGGAAGCTTTTCCATCCAGAGATCATGCAAGCAACCTTAAAGACTTGGACCTTGATGCACATATGCTGCCGATGCAATGCAGTCTCGGACTCAACTGGAACCTCCAAACAGACTGTTTTTTCTTCAGTATCTCCAGTGAGACAAAACCCTATACTTGCCGGGGTGTCTTATCCACGATCAACAGCCTCCACGATTCTCTTGAGTTTGCTGCGCCGGTCACCGTCCAAGGCAAGGCTATTCTGAGAGAACTCACTGCTGAGATCGGTGACTGGGGTGCGGATGCTGTTACCTCAAGAAATGGAGGACTGCTGGACGTCATGAAGCGCGTCTTTGACAGACGTGTCCAATCTTTCCATCTCCAGACCCTACACTGCAACTTCACCTTCAGCAGCTGTCAGAAGAGAATTGTGCATCTTTTGTGATGCGTCGACCAAAGCCATTGCTGCAGTGGCATATCTAAAAGTCACAGACTCTGCTGGGAATAATAACGTGGGGTTTGTAATGGGGAAAACCAAGCTGGCCCCCCAACCTGAGCACACAAATCCCAGACTAGAATTTTTGCAGTGCTTGCCGTTGAGTTAGCAGACATAATCTCAGCAGAACTGGACTTTAAGCTTGACACTGTAACCTACTACTCAGATAGCAAAGTGGTTCTGGGTTACATTTGTAGCGAAACCAGACTTTAGGTTTTACGTCAGGTTTCCCCACACGGAAAGAACCTATATAAACATATACACTGTAACGAATTGCTGTATATTTACAGTGGATTGACAACAGTATCCTACTGTATTTTATAATAATTGTAAAATACTGTTAAAGATTCATCCCTCACATGTAAATTAACAGTTAAATCAGTCATTTAACAATTACAGTAGATAACTGTAATTTAACAGCATGAAACAGTATTTGTAATGAGTTGCTGTAAATTTACGGTAGATTACAACTGTATCTTACTGTATTTTAAAATAATTGCAAAATACTGTTAAATATTCATGCTTACATGTAAATTAACAGTTAATGCTCAGTTACAACAAATAACAAACTGCAATTTAACAGCATAAAACAGCATTTTCTGTCAAGCAGTGCAGACATGTGCTAACATCTCTTCTCAAGTCCAGTCATTATCCATCTTACTAATGATTGCAGGCTTATGTTTCTATTTTGACGATAGCACTTCTTCACTGATCAAACTCCTCAAACTACTCATTTTTGAGTGACAATATGTAACCCAACTGGCTATTCCTGAACTTGACTTTGGAGAGCACAGCTCTGTCATATCATTCCAGCCAGAGAAGTTCATGTGCAGTTCAACAGAGCAGGTAAAATTAAATTATGCTTATCTCCCAAAATTGTGTCCAGTGTTGTTTTGTCTGCATGATTATTGAACTATTGACAGTTCAGATGTTTCATTAGGTCTGTTTCATTAGTTCAGGTTGCTAAATAGGGCTAAGTGAAGCAAGCTCTGTAGCTAGCTTGAGCTCAATTAGCCGTAGGTGTTGCTGACCTCCATAATGTTTTTTTTTTTATTGTAAAATGTATGTGTCATTATCTTATCATTTAGTGATTTAACTTCGTTGCACACTAGTTTTCCAGAGGTAACCCTCCCTAAGCTATAACTAACCATCCTCTCTCCTTTCTGTCTCTTGCTTTTCTCTTCTTTTAACTTTTTGTCCTGTCTTTAACAATTTTCTCTCTCTGTTGAACAGTTTATTGCTCTGGCCCATTTCTCTCCCCTCATTTTTATGTTTCTTTCTCTCCCTCTATTAGACTTTCATAGTTTTATAGTTATGTTGTTTTGCCAAATTTTATTTATTTATTTATTTACAGGCACTCGTCATCGGGGACTGAGGAGACCAGCCAAACGCTGCTGTCAAGTACTCACTGTTCGCTCTTTCTTTCTCCCCCTCTTTTCTTTCTCCACGTCCACTGTTATTGTTCACATGCAAAGACTTTTTTCAAGCTAGACTGTTCTGTTACACTGTTCTAGATGGTATTTTAATGCAGCGTTACACTGTTCTTGATGGTATTTTAAATCAGTGTTACACTGTTCTTGATGGTATTTTAAATCAGTGTTACACTGCTTTTGATGCTATGTTAATTCAGCATCTGAGGTTATGCTCATGAGTTCAGTAAAGCCTGTCACTAATGATTTTATTGGAGACAGTTTCTTCCAAATGTGGAAATGCAATACCTTGTCATTTTTGTAATACAAATGTTCTCAATGTTATTAATCTTACAAAGTCCGCTGTACAAATGAGCACTTAAACTACAGCAATGTTATGGAATGTATGTTCTCTTGTGTTCTATACCAGGGTTCTTGAACTTCTTACTTAAAAGGTCTGCATCAGATTTGTATTCAAGGTCAGAGGTCAGGAACGAGTGGCAATAACAACAAAATGTAATCAATTCAGTTATAATTATGTTTCTTCATTGAGCCGGCATGCATAGAAACCCTATGTTGAGTATAGAAACTGAGGCAGACACAGCTCAGACAGTTTGATAGAAGTTATTAAGTTAAATAGGTTTTTAAGTGAAATTAGTTATCAGTTGAATGAGTTGATCCGCTCTAAGCACTAGAAGGCAAGACATTAGTGTGTTTACTGTGGGACTTTTGGATGTTGACTGGCTGTTAGGGTTAATGTGGTAGCCTAGGGCTGGGTACTTTGTGTTTAAATTGGTGAGGATACAAATGCACAAATAAGAGGTTTTATAACACACTGGCATATACTGTAAAATTACCATAACCCACAGTTCTCCTCCTGTCATGTACTGTAATCCAAGATATGGTGATATACTGTTCAATAAATTACGGTAGATGCGCTATAAAATGACCATAACCCAGTTATCCTACTATCATGTACTGTAAACCAAAATACGGTAATATTATGTTCAATAAATTACGGTAGATGCGGTGTAAAATAACAGTAAAATACTGGCGTCCCTGCTGCCAGTATTTTGCTGTTTTTTTACAGTGAAATTCTTTACAGTGTAGGTTTTAATATAGGTTTTAATATAGGTTTCGAATATATGCAACGTAAATAAAATTGGCCGGTTTCATATATTATATGTACATATAGGTACCTATATGTATATATGTACATATAGGTACCTATATGTACATATAGGTACCTATATGTATATGTACATGTAGTGGGGCTGTAACGATACACCAAACTCACAATTCGGTGTGTATCACGATTTTTGACCCATGGTTCAATACAAACCTCGATTTTTTTTAAAAGAAATTTAATTAAACATTTTATTTATGTAACATTTTAATAACTTATGTATATGATACTTGTCTGATAGTATCAGATATTCAGTATTGTGGAGGGCGTGTCTATCTGATCCCTCACTCAACTTAATAAAGAGAAATGTCCCACAAAGCAACGCTACAGAACCAAACGAAGATAACGTAGTAACTGTAACTATCTTTGGCAACAAGGAAAAATACCGCAGCTGTACGTGGAGAAGCGTCCTTCCTTCCGCCCGTCCTACCGACTCCTCGTCACATTTCTGCCCGATAAACAGCTTCTGTCACCGGCAAAAAAGTCTTTAACTCACCAAGTGTGTATGATGAAAAAAAATCTCCGCGACGGTCAGCCCTCCGGACCGAGACTTCAGTGAACTTCACCCCGGAAGACAGCCTCCGTCGGGTTTTGATTGACAGGGGAGACACCGGGGAAACCCCTTGAAAATACACACACGTCATCATCATGACGTGTACCGTCACGTCTCTTTAGGAGCCGCAGCGCCGGCTTTCTGTGTGAATTACACAGCGGTTCGTCTTTACAGCGGTGTTTCGCTCTGTGTGAACGAACAACGGTGGAGAATTGGCGAACGACCGCTGTGGTGTTAATGTAGTGTTACTTATAGCTCATAGGGCTGATCTGGACTGGAAGTTGTGTCGCGACTCTGCCTCCTCACAGCGCGAGACAAGTTCGTGGATCTGAGTTGCGATTTCAGCTTCAATACGTGTATCGTTACAGCCCTAACATGTAGGTACCTATATGTCAATGTACATATACCTATAGGTACCGATATGTACATATACATACATACATACATACATACATACATACAGGTACCTATATGTACATATATGTATATGTACATATATGTAAATACACATACAGGTACCTATATGTACATATATGTACATATAATATATGAAATAGGCCAATTTTATGTATGTCGCTTATAAACCTATAAACCTATATTTAAACCTATATGTTTATATAGGTTCTTTCCGTGTGGGCGGAGTTGAGCTGAAGAAGGTTTGAATGTCGCTTGACTGTGAGACGGCAGAGTCATCGCAGAGTTTGGGTCGAGCAGAACTGCACAACTTGGACCGGGAACTGGTGACAAAGGCGTACAGAAGTGTGTGGTAGCTTGACTTCACTGGAGACTTTTAGAAGCTAACTGGTGTGTTTCAGATTTTGTGTGTAACACCAGCACCGAAGTTGAGGGTCCTCTGGCAGAGCGCAATTAATTTTAGATACATGAATTTAAGACTTTTTAAGACTTTTTAAGGATGCGCAGACACCCTGTAAGTTATTGCGTGAAATTATTGTTTTTTCCTGTAAGGGACTTTGGACAAATATTCAGTTATTACCTTGAGAATAAAAATATGAGCTAGGCATCATGTATGACAGTTGCAAAAGTGAGATAGGAGCTATACAAAAGGGATGAAAAACAGAACTGGCCACTGGGTATATGAGCTATACAGGAGACATACCTTGTATGTACATATAGGGCTTATATGTGGATATAAAGAAGCGATATAGGAGACATATATGCCCTGTATATGCACATATATGCACCTGAATTTGGCCTATATGCGGCCTACATGCGGCATATATGTGGCACATATACGCATATATTCCAAATACATGCGGCATTGCTGTTGGCACCAGGGGATTTGAGTGAAACGCAATTTTAATTCTGTCTATGTCCTGTACATATAACAGCATTAACAATAAAGTTGTTGTGGCACTATGTGCCAACAGACCAGAACCCTGCAGATCACACAACACGTTCTGTTGCTGCTAACCATTTAGGCCGCTCTTTTGCGAAAACGCACATGTATTGCATCGTTTTGGCCGACCGTCCATACAGATCCTGAAAACGCAGCGCCTGAAAACGCACTTTTTTGAAAACGGGTCTCAGGGTGGAGAAATCCGAAAACGCAGCCCTCCCGTTTTCATGTGGACGGCAAATCTGCATACTTTCCAAAATGATGAAGCCATCGCCCCACCCCGCAACGTCTCATAACAACAACAACAACAATGGCGGACTACATGCCTGGTTCGTGCTGCAGAAGATATTGAGCCTTTCTTGCAACTTACTCGCTTTGTAGTTGAGTGTGAGCCGAAGCAGCAGTTCGACCTCATTAACGGTCCTCACAAACGATTCTGGTTTCCTTGCACTCGCCATTTTCATCTTCTTCTTGTTGCGTTCGGTTCTCCGTCTACTGTCTGTTTGTTTACAGCGCGCAAGCTTTCTGCGCATGCTCCGTGTCTTCTCCGTTTTTGGTGAATGTCAAGCGCCGCCTATAGGCTGGAATATGAACTACAGCGTTTTCGGTCGCTTTCAGTGGATCCGTGTGGATGCAGATATTCTTAAAACGATGACAAGGAAGACGGAGGTAAAAAAGATTGTTTTAGCCTGTCTGGACGGCCCCTAAAAAGCCACCAACTTGCTGAGTGGACCTAAATTCCTGTCGACTGTCTACAGTCAAGAGATCAAATGTAACCATAAAGCATGAGAGCATCCCAAAAAGTAGTCCTCTCAAAGATTTGGACCCCTTCATTGTCACACAAAGCCTTCTGAGAATTGGAGGCCATTCAAGCCTTGGTCAGAGTGAAAAGACTCCTTTGATCATTCCTGGCAAACACCACATTGCAGCTTTACTCATCAGACAGCACCACGAGCAGATCCACCATCAAGGCTATCTCTTTACAGAAGGGGCTGTCCATTCAGCTGGCTTTTGGATTGTTGGTGGGGAGAGAAAAGTGAGCAGCATCATCCACCAATGCGTGACGTGCAGACGGCTCAGAGCTCCACTTAGCATCCAAAAAATGGTCAGCCTTCCAGCAGATCGCCTTTCAAAAGACCCTCCATTTACAAATGTTGGGTTGGACGTGTTTGGGCCTTGGATTATCTCTTCACGTTGGATCAGAGGAGGCCTTTCACACAGCAAACGGTGGGCTGTAATCTTCACGTGCATGAGTGTAAGAGCTGTCCACATTGAAGTCATAGAATTCCTCGACACATCAAGCTTCATCAACGCACTGAGGCGTTTTCTTGCAGTTCGTGGACCTGTCAAACTTATCAGTTCGGACAAGGATTTGAAGATACTGTCAAACATTGACAGTGTAACTGTGAAGACTTACCTGTCAGACCAAAGCTGTTCTTGGATCGTCAATCCTACGCATGCATCCCATTTCGGTGGAACATGGGAAAGAATGATTGGCCTTGCAATAAGGATTCTGGACTCCATGTTCCTCCAGCTGAAAGACAAACTTACCCATGTGACTTTCATGGCAGAAGTAGCAGCCATTTTCAATGCCAGGCCTCTTGTTCCTGTGACAACAGACCCTAATGATTTGTTTATACTCACACCAGCTGTTCTTCTTACACAAAAGGGGAACATTGTTCCTGTTCCTGCTGGCGAGTTTGGAGATTTTGACCTCTACAAGCGCCAACAACGACAAGTTCAGCACCTGTCCAACACATGCTAGGACAAATGGCGAGAGCAGTTCCTCCCAACACTTCAGGCACGCAGGAAGTGGCAGTCTATTCATCCAAACATGGAGCCAGAAAGTGTCGTTCTCCTCAAAAATAGTCAAGCACCAAGAAATGAATGGCCTCTTGGACTGGTAACACAGACTTTCCCTAGCAAAGATGGGACAATTTGCCGGGTCGAGCTGAAGGTCATTAAGCCAGGACACTCTTTCTCAGGCCTGTTATGGAGATAGTGCTTCTTCTCCCCCCAGATGCTTAGATAGATATAGTGGTATGGACATGTTAAGTGGCGTGTAATCACACTAGACGGGGAGTGTTCTGTTACAGTTAAGTTGATGTATTTAGCCTCCTTGTGGGGGTCCCAGTGTGTGTGCCTCCTCTCTTTGGTGTGGCTGGAGGTCTCAAAGCGGCTGTAGGTGTTGAGGTCATCCAGCAGGCTGTCTGTGGAGCTGATGGAGCTGGTTATGGTCCTGTAGTCTGTGATGTGCTGTAGGCCTGGCCACATCCGCCCGGAGTCAGCAGTGGAATAGAAGCCTTCCAGCTTCTCTCTGTACTGCATTTTGGCTGCTGTGATGGCTTTTTCCTGTCCACACTTTGCAGCTTTGGACTCCGTCTCATTGCCTGATGTGAATGCCAGAGAGTGAGCATGCATCATGTGATGTACCTGACTGTTAATCCAGGGCTGGGAAACTTCTTGACTTGTATGGTGGGCACAATGTTGTCGACAAGTGCTTATATACCCTGTCACATACTCAGCAAGTCCTGTAAGCTGACAGAAGAGTCCTCCAAAGTGGCTGCAGCTATACATCCCAGTCTGTCTGAGCAAAACAGTCCTGCAGGATATACACACACACATACATATGTACATCTATATATCTATATATAGATATATAGATATATAGATATCAAGGGCGTAACATCGGTTTGAAAAGTGGGGGGGGACACAAAAAAGTGGGGTCTGATTTGAATACCATTTTATATATTTCCACATGCAATCATATTCCCAGCTACTTAAAAGCAACACATTATGATGAACATGGCTATCGTGCTTAGTCATAGGTGTAATTGCCAAAGGACAAAAAAGCAGGAAAATATACAGCTCCACTACGTCTCTCTTTACACTTATTTTGTTCCGTTGTCGGCTTCAGCTAAGAAAGAGATGGTTTGCCTCACATGTCCAAAATTCTGAGAACATACAGTGTTTCCCCAACATTGTTCTGGTAACTTAGCAACACTAGGGGGGTCCCGGGGCATGCCCCCCCGGAAGAACATTTTTAAAAATAACCCTTTAAATAGTGACTGCTGATGAGATTTAAAAAAAATAATAATAATAATTAAAAAAAAATCAGAATTTCAGAATAAGAATCTAAGACATGAGACATTAGAGAACTTTACCATTATTTTCTTCATTATTATAGATTTTTATGGAAACAGTATCTGTTTCAGAAGTCAGTGGGCCACCTGACATGGAAGTTACTTAGAAAAAAATCATAATTCCTGCATATGAATATTCATATAAAATATAATAAGTACAATAAAAAGAGCTGTGTCTCATGTGTCCAGTTTACCAACACAATCTGCTGATGGTTTGGAGTCACTGGGCCCCATGACATGGAAGATATAGAAAAAACTGCAATTATTTTGTATTAATATATTTATGCTAAGTAATTTAATGACGGTCCCTAAATCAGTCTCAGTGATTCAGTGCGAGGCTCTGGGAGGTGAGCTGACCGTCCTCCTGCTGTTGACACCGGGAGAACCTCAGTAAAGACGCGGCTGGACCCGAGTAGAGCTGAGAATCCAGACCGACCCGCGCCCATGCACGTTGTGTCCAAGCCCGGCCCGAAAGTAACTGTAAAGCTGACACAGGCTGTCACTGCCCACGCGTTACTCTCTGACCACTGTTTTCAGGAACGAGTAATCTAACGTGTTAATATTTCCAAACCAGTGATCACTGTGCGTTACTATTATTTTTGTCATTTTCCTCAGTAAAAATATATTTTTTTGCTTTCTTCTTGCGTCTCGGGTCACGTTTCCAGCACGAGGATAACTCTTACAAGTCACGTGTAACACCACGCAGCAACACAACCACAAACAATGGAGGGAGGAGAGAGATGCGTGTTTTCTAGCTGGAAATACAGTCATTATTTGAGTTATTTAAAAAACTAAACGCGAATGCTTGATAAGAGCCCGACCCAGCCGAGGACAGTGGCCTGTTGCAGCCTTTGAACGCAGCATCATTACACAAACTGTCCGTGACTCACAGCGAGAGTGGGTTTACTTGATTACTAACCTGGCATAGCTGGTGTGGCGTCAGCTGGGCGGAGTTAGCCATCAAATTAATGTAAAATAAGCACATCGGTGTATACGCAGGGGTAGATTAATTAAGTGGACATGTTTGAGTATCGGACACTTGAGAGCTACTGCGTTCCGCTGGATTAAATAAAAGTGGGGGGGACAAAAATGGGATTTCGGAAAGTGGGGGGGAAATGTCCCCCCTGTCCCTAGTGGATGTTACGCCTATGATAGATATACCTTATGAGATGTTAAATATATTTCATTTAGAAAAGTATCTAGTATCTAGTATCTAGATCTAGTATCTGTTTCACCAAGCATACAGCCTCTGTCCTGATTGTTCTCTTCTTGGTGACATTCAAATCAAATTTCTCACTTCTGAGTGACAGGCAGTACAAAAAAGAAATGTAAAAAATGTTTGAACTTTTTCAAAGACAGGAGGTAACTCAAGGCCTTGATTGGCAAAATTCTTTATATCCTGGAGGTATTGAATGATACATTTCAGCTCTTTCTTCAAATCACTTCAGCTATTGTTGTCTTAGACTCTTAGCCCAATTCCAAATCCTCATTTGTGATTTTTCCTCAGCAGGCATTCGCAATAACATTTCCAATCTCTTTAATGTAAGCCTGCCTGGATATCAGAGCATCTGCTGAACATCTGAAATGTAAAACTCAGAGCTCAGACTGAATTTTGTCTGCAGCCGGCATGATTTCACTCAGGGTTTATGCATGTGTCTCATGTTGTTCGACAACTGTGGGGGATAAAAGACGGCCGTGTATGAATGGCATTAGGACATAAGGAGCCAATGTGATTACATTTAATTAACAGTCATCAACATCTGGGCCTGATTACTGACCAGATATGAATGATAGTTATGTATAGTTACTGTCACTGCATAATGTGTATACACAGAGCCGTTTCTTGCTATATGCGGACTATACGCGTGCATAGGGCCCCCGCACTACTAGTTCGGTGGCCCTCAAGTTGCAAACCCAGCCTCAATATCTAAGGAGTGAACCAACGGAAAAGGTGTGAAAAGTACCTGGCACTTTTTTTTGCAGCACCTCCGCTGAGGTTCCAAGCGAGCCTAGGCGATACATACACCTGCTGATTGATCAGATCTGGTCTCTACCGCGCCACGTTGCTAAGATGACCAGTACTACTAAGCGAGGAGAGGCAAGGCGAGTTGCGCTGAGCCACCGGTACTGGTCATTCACAGCATGGCATCAAAACGAACCTATTCATCTGGTTTGAATTTGAAGCCGCGGACCAGGAAGCAGCACGGCTGCCGTCAGCACCACCAGACCAGGATGTTTAAGTTTAATAGTGTTTTACAATTTAAAATAAACATTTTTGAGGAACATTGCATCAGTTTCATTTACTGACCTATAGAGGATCCCTATTGTTAACCTTCTACTATCATTTTCTATCAGTTCAACTTGCTAGGGTGGGTCAATTTAAAATGTTTCATTTTAATTTGAAGAAGTTTTCAGGTTAGGAATCTATCCATCGTAGTTTGACAAAATAGCCCAAACAGCATCTTGCATAGGGCCCCCAAAAAGACAAAAACGGACCTATGTATACAGTGTGTGTGTGTGTGTGTGTGTGTGTGTGTGTGTGTGTGTGTGTGTGTGTCTATGACAGAGATTTTCCATGTGTGACAATTGTGTTCATGTCAGTGTGAGCAGGTTTCGGTTTGTGCAGCAGTATTGAATGATTCTGTGTTAAGATCAACTCGGTAGAAATGTGACTGCGTTTCTTTTGTTCTTAACTGCATGTCTTCATCTCACACTTACAGAATATTCAAATCACAAAGAGTTCACATTACAGTGCAAATCAAATCCACTTGAACAATTCTGTGGCAGGTTGAATGAAACCTCTTCATGCTTTCACTAAAGCTCTCCCTCATAGGTTGCCTATGTTTTTTTCTACAATTACAAAAGTAACACATAAATGTGTCGGTAAGAATTATATATTTTTTTGTCCAAGACTTTAACAAAATGACTGCTGCAAAATGCTTTGCAGCAGTCAGTAAGAAAATGTAACTACTCAAAAGTTGCTATAGCAACAAGTAGACTAATTAGATTGCAAATCAACATTCAAAAAGGTCAAATTGAGAGAAGACTAAAGAAGGGAATAGTAACAAGTAATCTGACAAAAACATAGTGGATCTAAAATTAAACACTCTGTGCAGCATTTGTTTTTGGGAGGAATTCTGTTGTTAATATTAATATTAATATATGAATTAATCAGTTATTATTTTAGGAAATTTTTAGGGGGGTGCAATAAAAAGGCAACGACTTAAAAATACTGTAAGCACAACATAACATTTTCTATATAACAAAAGATGTAGGCTGAAGTTTGCTGTGCCTAGCCTTACACAACCATTTAAATTATTATTAGTTGTAGTATTATTGCCTTTTTCGTGGCTTTATTTGAATGTATAGCTGAAGAGAGACAGAAATTGGGATAACGAGGAGAGGGGGGACAACATGCAGCAAAGGGTCGCAGGTCAGGATTCAAACCCTGAGCTGCTGTGGCGAGGACTGCAGCCTGCCAAATAAGCTGTTTGGGCACCCTGTACACAAACTGTTTAACATCAAGAAGAAACATTACACAGCATTTTACAATGTTTACAACATTTACGTGTAATGTGTAAATAATGTAGAAGACAAGTAGAATATTTTTATTTGATGGAGTGGTATTGTTATAAAAAAACAAAGTCACAGGGTTTGAAGTTTAACTCACTGCAAATAAAACTTTGACTAAGATCTTGGACAAGCTGATACACACAGACACACCCATGTTACTGTCACACAGTGTGGACTAAGAGGAATTTTCCAACCTTAACGCATATATAAAGGTTATAGAAGTGTTTTTTATGGTTATCTGCGCTGAAGTCAAATCATGCGGTTTGACGATGACAATCATTTTGCTGCTGTTGCTGACTGCAGTGGTGTGGAGAAGTCAGGTTTGGCAGCTGCAGTAACATTTATGACCAGCAGAGGGAGCTCTGGCTATATGTTCACTGCAGGTGTGGACAAGAAGTGTGTTTGAGTGTATGTGTGCAGCATTTGTGTGTCTGTGTGTATGCATGCATGTGTGTGCATAACTGTATGGAAATTTCAGCATGCTGTGCTGTGTGTGTTATTGCTTTTGTGTGTGTGTGAATGAATGCTTGGAACCAGTCCAACAGAGTAATACCTTTACTTTCAGCCGACAGAGAGAGAGAGAGGCTGCTTTATGCTTGCTGTCAGCTGGTTTCCATGGCGATAATAACCATAACCACATTTCTATCGCTTTTCAGTTTGCTTCACGTGTGTTCTGTGCGAGAACATGTGCGTACATGTTCTCTTAATTAGCTCAAATGTAAAGCTGGGCATTCAATTTCAATTTAGTTCACATTAATTCAATTCAATTCACAATTATTTGTAACAAGTGAAATTAAATCTTTAAAAAGCTCCATCAGTGGTGTTATAGTTTACAAGGTAAAGTAAAAATGAGAGGGAAGTGCTACAGCGATCTCAGGGTGGGAACAGCAAAACTAAAACAAATGATCAGTTTATTCAAATGCATGTTCATGTTCAAATGCAATTCACATCCAAATCCAAATGAATGCATATCAATGATGGCATTTTTACAGCATTTACATGGCATTCTACAGGCATATGTATATGTGCAACGGATGACACATCAGTCATTCAGGGTAAAAGTTTGTCACTGGTCCTGATATGTGTTGCAGCACAGATTTGCAGAATATTGAACTTATAATAATCACAAAAAATATTTAGTAGGCTAATTAGTTGAATGCATTGCTCTTGCTATACAGATATGTCATAGATATTGCTTGCATATAAGCTTCAGAGAACAAACACTCACACATACATGCAACGTTTACATGTGTCTTTATATGACATAATTGCATATTTAATAAGGTAATCAATATGTTCAATTTGATTTTTATTTGTTAAGTCTACAGAAAAAGAAAAACTTTTATGAATATAAATGTCATGCAACAAAATTCAGTAAATGGTGGTATACATAGGTTCGCAATGATGTAATACTTGCCAATATAGTTCCCTGAAATAAACAATGTAACTGGGTAGAAATGATTGTGAAAACAGAGACTGAGAGACAATAGGTGAATTAATTCCAGTGAATTGTTTGTCTAACTAAACACAATAAGGCAGCAACATGAACATTTAAAACTTGTCCACGGGCAAGAAACAAAGAATGAATGATGAAAGTTTCCAACAATTAATAAATCATGAATACAATTCATGAATGAAAATGAAATGAAAACTGGAGCTTTGTTTTGCCCAAATTCCCATCCATCTATAATTAGTACCACATGACTTTCCAAATTCTTCCCTGGAAACTTCAGAAGAAAAATTAGGAGAGTATGGCAGCATAAATATTAGTTTTTACCTAAACACCTGTCCTAAAATTAAGCTAATATTAATGTCAAACTGTCCAGCACTTCCAGTTACAAATTGTCCTACAGTGTACAAAGGGGGTTAAATTCACACACAAATTATACAGGATGGACTGACTCTGACGTCTGGACTAAATATCTTCAAATGCAATTGTTAAATGTATAATAGACAAAAAATGTGTTTTAATGTATTATGAGTGGGCACTATGGATAACATCCTCTATCACAGAATACTTGACTTTATATCATGATAGACAGAAATTGCAATGTAGCTGGAAAATCATTTGAGAGATTGAGGCTTAAAATGACCCAAGAGAGAGGTCAGGTTTGGCAAATCAAGCAAATTAAACACATAAATCAAAATACTTTTTACTGTATGCTATTATATTATGCAACAATCCAAATGCTCATGAGTTAGACTGAATGTTTGCACAATATGTGCAATATTTGAAATTCTTATAGGAAACAAATTCATAGACTAAACCCTTGTAGTCCACAGAAAGCGAGACAAGATGCAGCAACAAAACAGCTGGGAAAAAGCTAGGAATAACACGCAAGCAGCACGCATTTATTTAAAAGGTAAGGGCACATCACTGGTTAACTGCTGTGGACTGACGTTACTTTCAGCCTTCTGTTTAACTTTCCAATTTCTTGAATGTAACCCTGTCTGGATATCAGAGCATCTGCTTAATGTATGAAAGTTCAGACTGAGCTCTGAGTTTGTCTGCAGTGATGTCACAATACTTTGCTATCAGCAGGAAGGAGAAAGTCGGTGGTCAACCAACTTTCTTCTTTTTTTTTACCTTTCTTTATTCATGGGAGGGTTGACTGGGAGCGATAACTGTCTAGGATTTCACATGATCACATGCACATAGTTACACATTCACACTCGTGTCGACAACATCGTGTCCACCATACAAGTCAAGAAGTTTCCCAAACAGAAGCCCTGGATTAACAGTCAGGTACGTCACATGCTGCGTGCTCGCTCTCTTGCATTTACATCAGGCAATGAGACGGAGTACAAAGCTGCGAAGTATGGACTGAAAAAAGCCATCACAGCGGCCAAAAGGCAGTACAGAGAGAAGCTGGAAGGCTTCTATTCTACTGCTGACCTCCAGCTGACCTCCACACACACACCGGGACCCCCCTCCCCCCCACCAACCGTCTTACCAGGCCAGGTACACAGAGTCCTGAAGAACATCAACCCCCCACAAGGCAGCTGAACCAGACAATAACCCTGGGTGGGTTGTCAGAGCATGCACCAACGAGCTGGCTGATGTTCTCACATCCATCTTCAACCTTTCTCTCAACCAGAGCACCATTCCCTCCTGCTTCAAGACCACTACCATTGTCCCCCATTCCAAGAAGAGCTGGCTCACCTGCCTGAATGATTACAGGCCAGTAGCACTCACTCCAATCATTGTGAAGTGTTTTGAGAAAGTGGTGCTGGCCCACATTCAGAGCAGTATACCGGACCCCCTGGACCCCCTGCAGTATGCCAATCAGCTCAACAGGTCCACCTCAGATGCTATTGCTGCTATTCTCCACTATTGCCTATCCCACCTGGAAAATAAAGACTCCTACATCAGGACTCTCTTTGTGGACTACAGTCTGCCTTCAATCCAGTCACCCACAACAAACTCAAGCACAAACTGTCAACACTTGGTCCTCACCCCACCCTCTGTGGGCCTCAGTCTGTCAGGATTGGAAACAGGACTTCATCTTTGGCCACTGTACATCCAGCAACTTGAAGGAGAGAGGGTGAGCAGCTTCAAATACCTGGGCGTCCACATCAGTGATGACCTCACGTGGTCATCCAAAGCCACACAACTGGTAAAGAGGGTCCAACAGCGGCTGTATTTTCTGAGGAGGCTGAGGAAGTTAGGCATGTCACCTGAGATCCTCAGTAACTTCTACAGCTGCATTATGTAGAGCATCTTGACCAGCTGTATCACCGTCTGGTACGGCAGCACTTCTGCTATGGACCACAAACTCCTGCAGAGAGTGGTAAAGACTGTGGAGAAGATCACCAGGACTCCACTGCCCTCTCTGCAGAGCATTTACCATCGCAGAGTCCACAGAAGAGCTCAAAGACCTCAAAGACCTTACCCACCCACAGCACGGACTGTTCACACTTCTACCCTCAGGCCGGAGGTACAGAACTGTTAAATCCAAGACCACCAGACTAAAGAACTCTTTCTTTCCTATGCCATCAGACTTCTAAACAAATAGGAGTTTACAATCACATCTACCTCATATAACTGTCCCTACTGTTTACATTTTTAAATTGCACATGCATAATTGCACAGCTCACATTTGCACTGTTTTTTTAATTTATTATTATTATAATTGTTGTTGCTTTTTTAATTTATTTTTCACATGCTGCCTTTTAAAATTGCTTAATTTCATATGTTTTGGTTGTATACATCTGTTTTTCTTCTTACAGTTTTGGCATTCAGTGGACAGCAAAGGAAGAATTGTATTGCACAAAGAAACATGTTTTCCTTACTGTGCATATGACAATAAGCACTTTGAATCTTGAATCTTGAATCTTGATCTGCTACCTACTGAGCAGCTCCACTGGACCAGTCGGGGTCAAGGACATCTCAGTGGTGGTAATCTAAATCTTTACTACTTTGTCAGACATTCAGTTTTACAGCAGAAGAAACAGCAAACTGTGGTAATGCCAGGTGGAAGGAAAGAACAGAGAGAAAGAGAGAGGCTCTGTTCAAACTGATTTTGCAAATGACAAGTGGATTTACTGAGTCAGCCTGTTGTATTACTGCAGAGCAGAAAGACACAGACTAAAACATTAGACCAAAATGTATCTTTTAAATCAAGTCAAATTACTTACATTTGATATAGGCAAAAGACTAAGACTCAAAAATATACAAGATAATGTATAGATAAATGTTTTTGAGCGTCACAGCGCCCCAAAAAATTACTTGTTTCACTTTCATAATTTGATTAATTCAATCCAATAAAATGTGAAACATCTAGAAGAGATGCACAGTTAAATCATTTTATACCCACTCAAGTTAGCAGGGCATGAAACTGTAAGTTAACTGGCTTCGGTTGGCCAAAAGAGCCAACCAAGGAGCCATACAACACTAAAGATCCAGATATGTTCTTACTGGCAATTTTTGGCTTCATGTGCAACTAAGCAGCTTTCATAGGAATGAATGGAGCTCAGCCTCCAACAATGCAGGTGTGTTGATGCGTCCTTGAGCTGGACTCATGATGTTCAATGTTGTTTCAGCAGAACCAGAGATATCACCTTTTATAGTCCATACATTCTTCTTTCTTTTCAAAATCTGATACCTACAGAACCCACAATGCCACGGGGCGACATCAATGGAGGCAGTTTATCAGATATCATGCAGCTTCCTCTGGAGCCACAAAAGGCTATATGCTGCTTTTTTCACATATGCAATAGTATAACCCAAGACTTGTACACACACTTATTAAAATCGGTGGCCTTACCCTTTACAACAAACAGTCTCTGCTTGGCTTACAACATGTATGATGATGAAGAAACCGGTCTCATATATCATATGTAGCCTGGTTAGGAATGGTCTGTTATCCATACCTGTCACACTTCTGCTGCCATATGTTCGTTCTAAAGGAATCTGCCGTTGAAAAATATTGATGGTGCTTGTTTTGCAGGAACATCAAAATAAATGCTTTGGCATTATTGTTCGTAAAAAAAAATACATATTTTGAATGCAAACGTTCCATTTGAGAAATGACTGCTGTATCAGCAAGCTGATAAATTTGACTGACTAGAGCGGCATCCTCCTCTTCCCCTGTGGTGGACTGAGCCACATGTTAAAGATAACTGTAAATCATCGTGTGTGAACTGTGCTAAATGTGAAAGTCTCACACTGCTTATATTGGATATCAAACAGCGACTTCCCTCACATCTTGGATGATTGAAGTAACATATGCATTGCCCTGCGCGCCTGATAAGCAACAAGAAAAGAAGCATCCGGATACAGCCGTACATCAGAATGCACACTCATGTACGCACACACGTAAGCACTTACACACACACACACACACACACAAATAATGAACAAACATCCAAGCAACGTTAAATGTTAAAAGCAGCGTAGACACACATTCAGGCAGATACACACACACAGAGGCAGGCAGGTCTTGCAGCACATCACAGGGTCAGCGGCACACATCGGCTTGGATTATCACACTGTCACACTCTGCCTCACGCCGACGGATAACAAGCTGCAGAGAGACGTCCACTGGGGGAGGAAGGGGGGAGGAGAGGGGAGGCAGCAAAAGAGAGGACTTGGTGAAAAGCAAGAGAGAAAGAAGAAACAAACAACACACATTGCTTTGTGCTCTCAGTGTGTGTTGTGCACTTTGTAGGCAGTATTCTTTGTTTTTTGTATGAATGTGTGTGTGTGTGTGTGTGTGTGTGTGTGTGTGTGTGTGGAACATTAGCATGCAACATCATGCCTCTTAACTTTAATACATCTTTCATCATGCTTGTGTATTTGCTCATTGTGTATGTGAATGGATGTGAATGTGAAGCATATTATGGTGCATGCTGCTGATCCTGTACAGGCTATGCTGAATGAATATTACATGGAACATACCTACAGTCTTTAACAGCTAATGCCATGGGATCCATGCAATATTCAACACAGCCTGTCAAAGGGGATAAAACACACTTTTCTAACCTGTATGTAGCATCTCTATTGATACTCACACACATAAACACACACTGACATATTGGAATGTCAGAACTCACATGAACTATCCCACCCACAGGCCCTTTTATCAGCTAAAAAAATGTGTTTCCAGATGTGCAGTGGTCTCTGATATGGGCCGGAGGGGCCACAGCAGCACCTGACATGAATACTACTGAAGCACAGTTTACATCCAGGATTACAATAGGATTACAATTGATGCACTGGGCTACAAAGTTTAAGACCCTACACTGACTGTCTGTGGGGAACTGTTTAAGCAACTGAGCATCAAGAGAAAACTGAGGCTCTATCTGATACAGGCCTGTAATTCCAATTCCCTCTGTTTTATAATGCTGTTTTATCATATTTTAGTAAAGAGGCCTGTTTTGTTGCTCTGCAAACTTAACATTTCCTGTATTTGCTTCAGATTTAAAGCAAGGGTTGACAAGTTATTCTAGAAGCATTTTGTTATATTCATCGAAGATCTCTTAACATCTGGACAGTACTGAACATATCAAAAGCTCTGACAAAAGAAAAAAAATCTAGTGTCTGTGGCTATAGCAGGCCTCTAAGCCCAGCCATTTGCCTCGCTCATTGGACAGGCTTCCTGTCTGTCCACCTATGTTCCTGCCTAGTTAGTGATGACAGCAATGTGCTTACCTCACAGCAGAGACTCAAAGTTGCATCAGTCAGTTTGTGTTCTATGTTGTTTAGAGGAGACAGTTTGACAGAGTAAGAGCTGCTAGTTTATCAACTTCCTCGGCTGCTTATGTCGTAACTGCTAGGGAAGCAGAACTGGTTTGAATAGAAACGCTTTTTTAAAATGTAATAATTCTCAATACTTTATCAGCTATATGTCCGGGTCCAGAGACAGAGTCCATCATGTCTGAACTCGTGGGCCGCCAAAGAGGGATGGCAGGTCGGCGGAGGGGACTTATTTTGGTCATATTGCCAAAAACAAGGATGGCATCCCCCCTCATCCCCCTCAAATCGCCAACTGTTTGGTGTTAGGGTAACTTGCCATTTTCAGCATGTAGGTTGGCCTAGCTCAAAGAATGATGTTGTTGTTCTCATAGAGACAGGCACTGTGAAAACAGTAACATGTGGAATAATGTGGAACAGTGGCAATTGTCGCCTTAAATAGGCACCCAGTGGCAGGTTTAAACCAAATGTCTACATGTGGTGAGACAGACTGAGGTGCTCCCAGTCAGTTAAACTAGACAGCCAAGCCAACCAATTACTTTTACCTGCAAGTATTAAACCGTTTGCCCGCCCTCGCAGTGTAACAGCATACTGAAATGGAGCGCACCTCAGTACGCTGAGTAGCTCCCCCATACATGAAAACCCATTGGTCAAGTTAGAGTGATTGACAGCCATCAAGCCAATCACAGCCATTTGACCAAACCCACTAGTCCCGGCCGCCCGGGAACGTAAACAATTACATGCTAACACGGAGCTGCAGTCACTGCTGGCAGACAGCGAACAGAGTGGAGGTATGAAACGGTTGTTTAACTAGTTAATAATGTAGAATTTTGTCTGTAAATAACTCTGTCTTGCTTTGTGGCATGTTAGCTAATATTAAGCAAACCAAGTGGCAAACAATTAGGCCAAGCCAGGTAAGCCAGGTAAAGTTAATGGTAACTGACAGATAGTTTTCTAGAAACATCCACTGATTTTGATATTATTCAACATGATCATGACTGCCAAAAAGGAAGAGGCAGCAGAAGATTGACTTCTTTTTCAAGTCAAGTTGTCATGTAAGTGGAGTTGTGTGACAGGAGTACATTCATATTCTTGCATTAATGCCATGTAGGTGTTCATTTACATAATTTAAAGTTATATTTTGGAGCTTAAAACCTTCTTTTCAATGAAGAAAATCTCCTACATCAACTCATCTCTGTTACCGCTCTCATTTGTTACACATACAGCTCCTCCAGGTAATGTCCAGATAAGTTCAGAATAGCAGTGCATGTGTGAAAGGGGCTACACTACTGTATATTGTACATTGTTATTTACGCACTTGCTATATAGCTAAAGCAACTAAACTAGTAACACAAAAATCAATGTATTAAATTAAAATGATCATCAAGGTCAGCCATTGTTCTTCTGGTAAAATAATGGTATCTGGTCACAATGTAGGCAGCACAGAGACACAGGGAGAGGGAGAGGCACAGTGACAGCAGTGGCCAGGCAGGGACATGCCCTGGGGATACAGATGATCAGGTGAGAAATAAGAATGAGAACTTAAACAGCTGGATAACATTAGTTTTAACCTAGGCCTACATGTCAGCAGTAAATAAAACTAGTAACATTGGGCCTGATACTGGCATATAGGTGAGATATAGAGCAAAACCTTTGAGATAAAAACATTGATTTTCACTTAGTGGGAATTTAAAGAGAAGCTTTATCTTGATTCTGTAGGAATCCATGCAATTTCACAGAATATTCCTTTACATGTGAATTCAAATGGTCAATGTTGTCCTCAAAACTTCTAAATGTGCGAATTTTCATATATAAAATATCATAGAATTGTGGCAAATGTACTTTAAAAAAAGAAATTCAGGGAAAGGCCTCTCATTTGGACCCCCCCAATATCTATACCATGGTTATGCCCTTGTATCAAACACTCTGTGTCTGATCTATTTCAGACATAACAGTTTTCCAAAGAAAAACATTGGAGCTATTTCTTCTGTATTCTGACTTGTCCGCTTATTTTTCTCCAAAGTGACCCTGCTGGTCAACCTGTAGCCTCTCCCTCCACCAGAGCAGCAGCTTCACATTACAAACAGCTCACACATACTTACAGACAGACACATACATGCCACGGTCTGTCCTTTTTTTTGGCCTTTCTTTTCGTTGCTTGTGTCATTTTTAAATGCTGCACAGATGAGATAGAAAGAGACTGGAAGAATATCTCATTCACTGTTTCTCTCCTCTCTGTCGTTCTTCGTTAGCAGAGCAGATGGTGTGAGTGAGCAGGCCGGTCATTTCTAAATCAATAGCCGGGCACATGGGAGTCACTGTGTGTATCTGGAAAAAGCCCATAACACTTACACTGTAGCATGTGCGCGCGCACACACACACACACACACACACACACACACACACACACACACACACACACACACACACACACACACAGAAGCATTTCCAAGTGTACACACACTGTTCACGAAGCCACACACCCACACAAAAACAGACAAGATCTCACAAATGTAGAAATAAATACACATTCATGCAGCACACCCATCCACAGACACATGCGCAAAAAAAACAGACACACATACACCACACATACACAAGTATATATTTCTGCACGCATGCGCGTGCGCACACACACACACACAATTGGGGATAGAAGAAGAAGCGAGGGAAGGAGATTGAGAGTAAACCAATAGCCCTGCAGCTTATTTCTGAAGACAAGCTGTTGTTTAATATGACTGCAGCAGACGTCAACCCCACGACAATCATTTAAACCTCCAGAGCCTGCTCAACTGGAGGAGATGCAAGTACACCCCCCCATACAGCCCCACGCCCCTCTCCTTCTATGTTACTCTGCTCTCCTTTCTCTTTCTTTCTCTCTATCCCTCGTACCTTCTTTATTCTCTCAGTGAACAGCAGTGGAAGCCAGAGGTGGTAGAAACATATTAATGCTTCATTAAAGTCATAATCCACAACCTGTTGTATCCCGGTTCTGTTTTGAAGTGATGACTGTCAGTAAGACATGAGGTGAGAGAACACACAGGGACAATTCTGAAGCTTTCTGTGGTTTTATGTTCTGCTCCAGATGCTGCTGATTTGTTGGCAACATGTCATGTTAAAGTTTCTGTTTTGCAGTGAATGCTGCACACTGATTTTGTTGCTTGGTTTGATTCAGATTTAAAGGAACAATACAGTTTGTTTAATTCCTCGTCGTGTTTAAGACCATCTCATCCCAAAAAGATAAGATAGTGTGGCCAGGCCTGGCTTCTAAAAAAGCAGGGCCTTTAAAAAAAAAAAAAAACTTAAAATGGGGTTTAAAAATAGGAGGGTCCAATAAAAAGGGTAGACAATGCCTAGGGTTAATTCAGAGCCTAGGACTCTTAAAAACACAGGTTTTGTTGGTTTGGTTTGTTAAAAAACAAAAAGATTAGAAATCACATTAAAATGGGGTTTATTACTATTTAAATGATAATAAAAGCTGGTACCACCCAAATAAATACTGATAGATGCCATAGCGTAATTTTTTAAAATATTACTTAGCAGCAGTGTAAAATCACAATAAAAGTCAAAGTCCAGTTGCAGCAAATTCCCTATGTGCAGTTTCTGGCCTCTGTGGCTCAAATGTCGCTCCCACACCAGCTGCAAAGTTCGCTACCCCGTCTGAAGATGGCTTTCCCGAGGGAAACAGCCAGTGGGCACACCCTCCAGCTGAAGGGGACTGGACATAGTCTAGAAAGGGTTGCCAAATTTAAAAAAAATGTCCATCAACATCCTTTATCCAATGAGTATGGGAGGGGGAAAACGGGCCCTTCCAGTGCATCAGGACCTTGCCAGAAGTGTGAGAAAAGCCACATGTTCAATGAGAAAGGGTTGCAGCGAGTTGGAAGTGGGCAGGCCCCCAAACTGTCATGACTCTAGATTCCATGCCTTTGTGTTGTGTCTTGTTGTGTCTTATGCTTTGATTTTCCATGCCCTCTTGTGTCCTTTAAGTTTCTCCTGTGCATTCTCCTTGTTGCAGTTTGTCTCCCTCTGTCTGTCAGTGTTTCCTCCTCTGTGCTTCCCCCCCGTTACCGCACCTGGCCTCCTCCCTCCTCTCTCCTCACCTGCTCCTCGTCCCCTCATCAGTGTGTCTCTGTATTTCAGTCTTTGTTTCCCCTTCACTCTTTGTTCGTTCATTGCTTCTGTCTGCGTGATGTCCTTTGTGTTTCCAAGCTCCTGGATGTTCCTCGTGTTTCCTTGCTCCCTGAAGTGCCTTGTATTCCCCCTGTGTCGCCTTTGGTATGGGTTTTTGGATTTAGCTTTTTGCATTTTGATTTGAACTTTGTTGAAACTTTTCTGTTGCACTTTGTTTAACTGTTTTGGTTGCTACTTTGCTTTCTGGTCCCTGGACTGATTTTTCGTGTCATGCTCCTTGTTTTTTTTGTTGCATTCAGCTTTTGTTTAAATAAGAGCTTGCTTTATGTTCTCCCCGATCCTGCCTCCTGTCGAAATCTGCATTTGGGTCCACCTTTTAGTTTCTCCCCTTTAAACCGCTGTGACTTAAACATATACAGACTTCCAAAGCAGAGAAAGGACAAAAACATTTGACTGAGGTTAGCTGTTCCTAGGTGGCACCAATCACAATTTGGATGAGTGCCAGGGTAAATGCAAGCCGATTTGTTTTTAGACCAATGGACTCTGTGAATTACTTTACTTCCAGCAACAACTATCTATGCGACATTTCACGAGACTTTTCTGGCTTTTTATTTTAGTATTGTTTTTTATATGAGGCTCTGTAGAGCCACATTATGTAATAACACCCCATTATACAACAAGTAGTTCCGACCACGCAATCTGATTGGTCAACAAGACATTTTGACCATGCTCAAATCAGCATGACAGCATGCCTGACTCAAATGACTGACCTTAAATGACTTTAAAGCACACCCTCTTGGGTAATATCGATTCTTGATTGAACCGATTCTCGATTCAGCTGATTCTCGATTCAAAAATTGATACAATGCATAGTGTGTTAAGGCAAATTATGGCATCAAAACAATACAGTTTGTATAAGACAATGTGATTTTTTAGATAAACTGATTCCAATGATGTAATCACACAAAGGCAAACTTAAGACAAAAGGTAACATCTATCTATGGTCACATTACGCTATATAAGAAATGAGAACTTCCTCCATGAAATGCGCAACAGCACAACTTTAATAGAGCAATCTGCTGCAGAATGAAAAAAGCAAGCCCTTAAAGAGTGTGATTTGACTAGATGAATATGGGTTTTGAAAAAGTTGCTGTCTCTCTGCTTGGAAGGAAGGTGCTAGCTACACTGTGTGGATGTTATGACCTGCACCTTCTTTTTGTGCACTTCTGTTTGACATTGTGCAAGCAGTGCATGGCTGCCCTTGTTTGCATAGTTAATAGCCACTTATATACTGGGCAGCAAGCCGCCAATTTGACCATCCTTTTTGCGGCTCGGTCCACGGATTTAGACAGAAGCCGGTAAATTGGGGGTCTGTCCTGGTCCGCCAATTTGCCACCTCGGAGGGTACACTTTTATCCAACTCCATTCCGATCTAAATCCGAGACGTCATTATGCAGGAAATTGTGTGAGATGGGCGGAGGTGTGGATGACCAGCACTGTTGTGCGCCCCACAGCTGAGGAGTTTTAAAAAGAGGAAACAGCTGATCACAGCAGTCAGTCCATCACTTCATCCGCGGACGTCAAGATGAGCAACTGGACAGCTGCTGAGATCCAGGAGACGCTAGCGTCTCCTCGGTCTCTGTAGCTGTCTTCGCTGTTAGCTGCTTGTTGTAGCGGCTAGCTAGGAACGGTCGCTACTTTCAAATTAAAAGCCCCCCGCTAAGAACCCAGTTCTAAACTCCAATGGGGCGCAATGTCAAGCTCTTATTTTGAAGACAAATTCCTTGTCTTTCTTTCCCCAAGCTTGCTGCAATGCTGTGTACGGAAGCCTGTGGGGGCACACAGAGAGACGGGGGAACGTTAATAAAAAATCGATTTTTGAAGTTTATGAATCGATTCAGAAATGTGGATGATTAGAATCCCGATTCTTACGTGAATTGATTTTTTCCCCCACCCTTAGCAGAAGTCGAGCTCTGTAAACTTGACTGTGCTGTGCTGTGACTTCAAATTTGATGTCAAGTTTTTTAAGCTTGATAGTACTTTATAGCCAGCACAGAGTGTACACGGAACCTTAATATTTCTTTGTATTTTTTTTTTGTTTGTTTTCTGGTATGGCAGCAATACCCTTCGGTACTTCCATATATGTCTACTATAGTAAACAATTTCAAATGTACTGAGCAAGTTACTTTTTTCTTTGCTAGAATTTAGAGAAAAAGTTGTCAGCTCTTGTCTGTAGACTACTTTTCACTCATATATTGTGAGGGTTTGTTTTGCATATCCTATAAATACAGATAAAGGGCAAAATTTGTTACATTTTCTGTTCCATATATGTTTTTTCGTGTTTTGTCTGCCTTGTCACTTATAATATTTGCATAACATAATCCAGATTGCATGTGTGTATGTCTTCCAACATGTCAGTGCACTGATAATGTTCATGCCAGTACAACTCATTTAGTGCAGTTTTTGTCTCTGAGCTTTCAAACATATTCTCTATGAATTCAGTTATATTTGATTTAGATTTGACCAATGAAACATCCTACTAATTTTTAAAATTATTTCATGTTTACGATTCATGCTGGTATGCTTAAAGTCAATGTCGTTCTGATGGTATAATGTTTTTTTTCTTAATTAAGACATCCTTTTTGGTGGTTTATTACATAATGCACCAAATTATTACATTTTCTTGATAAAAAAGTGCAACACCTGCATTTTGTAATTACTGATGCAAAATGTAAGACCTTATTACAAAATGCGGCAAAGTTCATACATATTGCGTTCAAGAATTTTATGACAAAATGCAGTGTTATTACATAATGAATTGAAAATGTATTACATTACTACATAATGGGGCGTTATTACATAATGTGACACTACAGGCTCCTTTTTCAGCTTAAACAATATTGTTTTTCGCTAACAACAAAACAACAAATTATCTGTGAATTTATATGGAATTAAGCTTTAGGAGCATTCCACCTTAACTCACCTCCATTGTCAGACCTGGGCTAGAAAGAGGACTCAGATGCAGAGCAAGTAAAGATTCACAGGATTTTATTCTGAAAATCCCATCGTCAAAAATGAGTGACAAAGTAACAGGCTGTGAAACGAGATAACCTGACAATATCCTATCTAAATAAGGAAACAAAAAACACACAAAAGAACTCCACCACTGGAGAAAACAAAATCACTCTCTATGAGGCAAAATAAAAGACTGCAATGGACTACACTGAAAAAACTAGATAAAAAAAGGTACAACAGAAAATCACTCAAAATGAGGATGGCACAAGGCTATGAAACAAAACAACTCTGGCATACTAAGCTGTAAAATATTAACAAAACAAAATCACTCTTAACAGAGGAAACAAAAGGCCACAAAAACTGCGAGACTAAGCTGCGCTTGAAAAGGTTAAACAAAAAATCACTCTTCTCGAGGCTATGAATAAACAGAAAAAAAAACCAACATGAATTCAATACTTAGACTATGGCAAGGACGAAGGGCTTGGGTGCACGGCAGAATGAAACACTTTGGCACAAGAAAAACGGAGACGCCGACTTAAATACACACACACACGAGGGTAATGGGGAACAGGTGGAAACAATCGGGGATCAGGGGAGACGTCAGACTGGGGACACATGAGGAAGGGCAAGTGACCTGAAACGAGAGGAGAGTTAGACTTTCAAAATAAAACAGGAAGTTCACGAGACAAAAACCCAAGACAAGACAAAACCTCACCGCTGTGGGACATCCATGTTACGTCACATTCTGAGATCGATACTTCTCGGCTGCCATGACGACTGGGAGCGGAACAAGCTACTGCTAAAGGTGAGTTGTTAGAAACACTTTCTTTTTAGCAAACTCTGTGTACACAAACAATGTTCTCAATGCTCGTGTTCACGTGTAGAGACCCTGGTGGTACTACGAACAAAGTTTCATGTTGTGTCGAGCCTTCTTACTGTTTTTCCTTCTTACTGAAAAATAGCGATTTTGATGCTATCGTAAAAATGCTCCTTGCACTGAGAAAATGAGCTTGACCCGAAAACGAAAATACAGTGAATCTTAAAAGTGCCTCTTTCGTCGTAATCATGCTTTTATACGAAGGTTTGACTCATACACATTCACAAAGAAAGCCTTGGTTGCATTTTGGCGAGAGTTTCACTTTAATGAGACACAGGAATTTTGGAAGTACATTCATTTTTAAACAGTTTTTCCTGCCAGCAAGAGATAAAGGTAAGATAGAACAGCGGAAGAGATCTTCAGTCAATTAAGCAAGCAGAGAGGAGGAATTACATTACACACAAATCTGAAAAGTTCCTGGTTCCACGGATGCCTAAATATTTAAAATTACGCAGAGATGTCTTAAATGGTAAGTTCAAGAGGGAGTAGACTGTAGCTGCAGTGTTAATGGGCATAAGCTCACTTTTCTGAAAATGTCATGTAACCTGAAATTTGCTCAAAATCCTCACCAGCATAGCCAGCACAGGGGGACTAGATCTGTCTGGGTCGGAGACAAACAACAAGTGGTCATCAGCGTACAAGGCCAGTTTGTGCTCAGCCCCTCCCCTTAAGATGCCCCACATCTGGACCTGAGGGCCACTTCCAAAGGTTCGATGGCGATGGCGAACATTAAAGCTGTAGTCTGTAACTATTTTTTTGGTTATATTTGCTAAAATTGTCATTATGATCTGACAGTAGAATAAGATACAGGTCAGCTGTGTAAAAATCCACTGTCTGTGGCTCCACCGAATGGCTGTAATTTGATTTGCAAGAATCCACCGCTCCCGGTAGAATACAACCTATCAGAGCCAAGGGGAGTGTCTGAGAAGTGTCAATCATTCTCGTGCATATGCTGCTGGCAGCTCCACTCCCTCGCGCAGCTACTGGGCAGTGCCCCTCTCCAGCGCAGGTGCAGTGCCTGCTCTTACCTGGTCAGATACGTTTAAGCTCAAGCCCAAACTGTAAACAATGGCGGAGAAGCAACTGAGCAAAAAAATGCCTCAAAGAGAAGAAATAAGAAGAATGACGAAGAAAAGCAGTGTAAAAAGAAAGAATTGGACTGTGCTAGAAAAGAAAACAAGGATAAATATTGGAGCATAAGCACCCACGTTTGAGGGGGAAATAATCAGAATAGTCATTGTTTGTGCGGACACAGGTAAGGGGGGATGTGTATAGGAGGTTAATCCAAGAAGAGGATTTGTTGCCAAATCCAAAACGTCTCTGTGTGTGGAACAGAACAGGTCTATTCTACATGGTCAGTTGCCTTCTCAGCATCCATTGAAATGACCAATTCTGGATTGTCTGAGTGTGGGGATGAATATACTAAATCAAATACCCATTTGATGATGTGAAAAGAGTGCCTATCTTTAATTAACACTGTTTGATTGGTGGAAAAAATGGTCACCAGAACAGATTCTAAACATCTTGTAATCTTAGCCAATAGCTTGACATTCATGCACAGCAGAGAAATAGGGTGGAAATTGCTACAGTAAAGAGGATCTTTGTCCTTTTTTAATATTAGAGAAAGTGGCCTGTAATGTGGCAAGGAGAAGGCCAGATTGTAGTGATTCACTGAACATATTTAACATTATTGGAGATAGTTTAGCAGCAAATGTTTTAAAAAGTTTGTCTAGGAAGCCATCGGGCCTGGGCATACTCTGCAGCGACATTAAAGCACTTTTAAGTTCACCGATTGTAAAGGGTTCATCCAAGACAGAGGATGTTTTAGGGCCAATAGAAGGGATGTTTAAAGGCCTGAAATATTTTCATACTGCGTCACATCAGATGAGCACTCGAAAGTACTTAACAAACTATAAAAGTCCCTGAATTTGTCATAAATGGTTTTAGGATTAATAGTTGTTCCACAGAGAGGGGAGGTGGAGAGCGGGCTCAGTCTTGTCTCTTTATAAACTAACATTATATAATTTTGTGCTATCCAGGTCAATCACACACCTGTTTGAAACGATTTATGAATATAAATCCCGAACCACAGTGGGCCACCTATAGAGACTATGAAGCCTGTTACGCTATTTCTTACAGCTGTTAGAATAATGAACTTAAATGTAACAATTTCGGCTGCCAGTATACATGGTTCTATTGTCATATTATGCTTGGCAACTATCATTGTCATTGTCTCTGTGCCGTTACCGGTTGATGCAGGTGATGCCCGGCGCTAAACTCCGTTATTTCGTGCCGTGCCGCGCTCCGCCGTCTCTCAGAATACACCACAACGGAGGTAACGTTGGCGCCAGGTTTGGAGAAGGTGCCACCAGAGCCGTTGAGTTTACTTGATAATGATTATTATTGTCATTACTGCTATTTGTATAATTTCTACAAGTCACCGTTTAAGTTGAGTGACTGAAATCCTCGTCTTCCTATTCAAAGGCTGCAACAGGTGACTCATCGAACCGGGGTGAAGTTAGTTTCAGGTTGGATATTCAGCAGATATTCACTCGGGTCCAGCCGCGACTTTACTGAGGTTCACCCAGTGTTGGCAGCAGGAGGACGGTCAGCTCACCTCCAGAGCCTCTCGCTGAATCACTGGAGACTGATTTAGGGACCGTCATTAAATTACTTAGCATAAATATATTAATACAAAATAATTGCATTTTTTTCAATATCTTTCATGTCATTTGGCCCAATGACTCCAAACCAGCAGCAGATTGTACACTGGAGAAAAAAATATGCAGAAATTATGATGAAGTATTCTCAATGCTCAAGAGGTCAACATATTTTCAAGCAGCAATGTCCAATTCTACACTATTTCGTCTCATGTCTTAGATTCTGAAAATCTGAAAATGATTTTTTTTTTTTTCAGTTCAGTTGCTTACAGATCTGTGTTCAGGTTCAGGACAAACTTGACCTCTTTTGCAGACAGGAGCCAGGTCTTCTCTCCAGTGGGCATGGTGATGCACGGCTTGGCTGGGTAGAGGAGAGCTGGCTTGTACCCACGATGATACAGTTCAGCCATGGTATTCTTGTACTCAGGACGCTCCTTTAGCACATCGAGGCTATAGTCATCAGAGAAGCGGACCTTATGACCTTCGTAGATCGGATCACCTCGTTTGTGAGACTCGCGGATCACGACGTCTTTAGCTTGGAAGCAGTGAACGCGCAGGATGACTGGATGCAATCTGCCTGGATGTCAGTGTCTCAAATGATGACTTGAAATCAACCTCTGTGCTAGTTGCTCTTCAATAGTAATGAGAAAGTTTACCTTGCATACATTTACCAAATCAACCAGATGAACTCAATCTTAAGGCATTGTTTCTAGTTAAAGTGAAATAAAGCATACATCTTACCTTTGTGTAGCTTACACACATACGCACATCTCGCAAAGACGAGATTTCTGGTTTGGTCGTATTTAAACAAAAGGTTTCACTATTATAAGAAAAAATATGCTTTAGATTCTAGAATCTACCAGAACAGCTTCAGTGTTCCTGTCATATACACCAAGTGTGGAACTCTACTGGAGGGATGAATAGTATTCTTCTAAAAGATATTTCTGCATTGGGTGTTTTGATGATGATGTGATTGTGGTCTTCATGTGTGATGTTCAGTTGAGATCTGATGACTTTGATGACTTTTAAGGGCTGTCCACACTAAGTACGATCAACATAGAGATAAGTGTTATGATACAATGAACAATAACAATAGGTAAATGGAAAAAGCTTAGGGAAAAGGATACTGATGACCTGTTACTACTGTATGTTGCAGAAGTGTAAAGAAAAATAAAGGATATGGGTTCATTAAATTCTTCAAAGATGAGAGTTATGAGAATCAATTATTCTGTTCCAAGAGCAGCCATCTTATCATAGACATCATTAAAGATGAAACAAACTTTGTAGGCCCCATTAGTGCCATTCTGAGATGCACGTTGCAACCTGGGTGTTGGAATGAGTTGCTGGTCTCACCCTTAGGTCAGGAGCTCATACATCCAGAGGGATGAGGGATGCCCACTGGGCTTCTGATTAGAATGCCTCCTGGACACATTCCTTTGGAGTGTTTTCCAGGCCTGTCCAACTGGTTTTCATCTGAACTTGTTGCTTCCTATTTGCCCTGTGAGAACCTGCATGCTTATGTTTCTTCACTTAATTATTCAGATTTTTCCTTGAATGCAGGGCTACATACTCCCAAGATTTCCCAGAAGTAACAGTTAAATAATCTGAAATTCTGCTAACAACTCTTCTTACAACTGATTTGCTGAGAAAGACACCCCTGCTCAATTCAATACGAGTTTTGTTGTTTCAATCTCACTTGTTCTTGTATGGCCAGTGGCTTATGGGGGGCTAAAGTCATCGACTCTTGCTGTGACTTAGCTGAGAGACATGGGAAGCTAGACATGATTTTTTACAGCTTGCATGCTTTATATGGTGATCTTACAGGATGTGCCAGGGACAGACCCTGATGTATCACTTCATCACACACCAGCAACAACATTCCTCTCTGCTTTGTCCTGTTCACAGTTGTAGAACACGGTGCAAAATATAGCCAGAGAAAGCCAAAAAAGAAAACAAAAGGGGCCCAGCTGGTCTTCTTGTTGAGATTTTACATACTAGCGCACAAAATAAGCAATTTTCCGACCCCATGCTAATTCATATTTTATTTTTCAGATGACCCCCTGCTGTTGGGTTGGCCAGTTATCGAGCAATAATCTGATGCAAGCAAAAGTCACAACCGAAATCATTAATCACATTTGACTCAACATGTTTAGCTGCAATCACTAGCCCCTTTCACACAGAGACGCCGCATTATCACCGCAGCCGTGGTTCGCCAATTCTCCACCGTAGGTCATTCACACAGAGCCAAGCAGCTGATAATGACATCTGTGTGTTTTCAAGGTGTTTTCCCAGCGTCCACCGGTCAATCTAAACCCGCTGACTGTTTATAATCATATGGATGCTGTTATAATGTGTCCGTCTGGAGGGCTGACGGTCGCAGAGATTTCTTTTCAACACAAACACTTGGTGAGTTAAGTTTTTTGCCAGTGACAGACGCTGTTTTTGAGGCAGTAAAGTGACGAGTAGGACAGACAGGAGGACAGACAGAAAGACAGACGCTTCTCCATGTATATCGGCAGTATTTTTTCCTCATATAAGTTACCAAAGACAGTTACAGTTACCACGTTACTTTTGTTCGGTCCTGTAACGTTGTTTTGTTGGACATTTCTCTGTCTTTAGTTGAGTGAAGGACCTGTGTAGTTATCAGACTGTCAGATCGACAAGCCCTTGATACGTGCAGCCGACTTATCCATTCACACTGGTTCGGTTCACCAATACCGCGCCTATAATACTACCTTCAGAAGCATTTCAAGAATTGGTGCAGGATACCCGCATCCAACCGGCAGTGTGAATGGGTGTTAGTGCTGACAAAATATGTTTGAAAGCACGTTTTACCGCTTGTTATGGCTCCCAAAGAGCAGCATGCTGAGAGCAGAAACAAATAACCTGCACCATGAAGTTACAATATATTTTAACGCAATCAACTGTCACACTGACAATATCAAGCAAGGCTGAAAATACCCCTAATTATTCTTTAAATGATGCCATGTCAACTCTCTTACTTTCACAGACATAAATCAAACAGTGTACTGATTGCCACTGGGGAAGTGGCACAATTGGTGAGTAAAGCTTTTTGAAAATGAGAAACCCAGAAGAGCTTCTTTGGAGCCACAACAGAGTTGTCAGCCCACCTCGGAGTGAGCTGAATAGCAGGCAGCATTTTGGGCTGGAATTAAAACCGTGTTTGAGGAGGAGAATCACTGACATGATCAGCCGACTGGATTCAAATTGCGAAATAGTAATTACAAATAATTAATCTTCAGTAATCCGCTCTGAACGGAGCTTGGTTTACTTTAACCAACCTCTCCGAGAGAATTGCACTACAAATCTCCAGCTTAACATTCAGTCTGTTAGTGACTCCTGAAGTCTTGGAGAAGAACTCAAAAACAGACAAAAAGATGTAAAATGGTTTGAAAATAATCAGTGATGGACAACCAACATGTTTTAGCGTCATATTTTGGAAATGACCTAACTAATAACTAACCAGCCATAATCTCATAAAGACCAAAGATGAATAAGATATATAATAATTTTCTGCCTGCAACATACAGCACTATTCACAGAATAAATCAACAGCCTCATATACAGAGCCATAATGAAGCGAAAAAGCTGTCTGATAAATGCAAGCTGTGCTCAGCTCCAGGCAACTTAATTCTGAAGAGGTGAGCCAAAAACGGAGATGAGAAGGAGAAAAAATGAGTGAGGCTATTCATCTATTAGTTTGTGAAGTTCCTTCCCCTGAAGGTGTGAAGACATGATTGGAGGTCACTGACATTGATTTGTGTATGTGTCTGAGTGTATTTTTTTACTGTGAGCTATGTGCACTGTAGTGTGCTTTGTTATTTTGCTCACAACATGCATTTAGTTATTTCAGATCACTGGAAGACATGAAAAAAAGGTTTTCCTCATATTACTGCCTTTTGTCAACAATAGTGTGATTCGTTTAAAAAAGAAATTCTGATCAATACCAAACTGTTTCTGGATTAGTAGATCTCTTGAAATGTGATCATTTTCAATGAATCACAAAATGACATAAATAACCACTCCTAAAATAACATGACTGTGGCAGTGGACCAGCAGCAGGTGTACTGGACCTTCTTCGCACACTCACAGTTTGGTTATGTTTAGGAAAACATTGTGATATTGCTCGAAATAACTACATTGCATATGTAACTTCCGTATGAAAATACCTATGTTACATACGTAAGTTCATTTACATATCTGTGACTTGAATTTTTGCCATTTCCTTGAGTAGTACTGGATACATTTTCTTTTGACTAAAAAGCCTTCCATGAAAACAACCAAAAGACGAAAAATCTCTCTTCAGTTGACTGCTTACATCTCACATCCATGATGAGGCCACAGCCTGTGATGAAGAGTTAACAAGCATAGGCATTACTTTATAAAAGAGCCAAAGTTATGCATCTTCAGGTTTTCCTAATCAAACCTTAATCAAAAGAAAACAGTGCAGTAGCCAATAGGGAAAGACAAATACAGTGGCTTCAAGAAGTATTCAAACCCCTTGAATTGTTCCACATTTTGTCACGTTCCAACCACAAACGTAAATGTATTTTATTGGGATTTTATGTGATTGCCTAACACAGAGCAGGGCATAATTGTGGAGTGAAAGATAGCCCTAAATAAAATCCAGTGCAACCAACCAACTGCCTTCAGAAGTCACCTAATTAGTAAATGGAGTCCACCTGTGTGCAATCTAATCTCAGTATGAATACAGCTGTTCTGTGAAGGCCTCAGAGGTTTGTTAGAGAACATGAGACAGGACAGGTCAGGGGTAAAGTTGTGGAGAAGTTTAAAGCATGGTTAGGTTATGAAAAAATATCCCAAGCTTTGAACATCTCACAGAGCACTGTTCAATCTATTGTCCAAAAATGGAAGTATGACACAACTGCAAACCTACCAAGACATGGCTGTTCACCTAAACTGACAGGCTGGGTACAGAGAGCATTGACCAGAGAAGCAGCCAAGAGGCCCATGGTAACTCTGGAGGAGCTGCAGAGATCCACAGCTCAGGTGGGAGAATCTGTCCACAGGACAACTATTAGTCATGCACTACACAAATCGGGCCTTTATGGAAGAGTGGCAAGAAGAGAGCCATTGTTGAAACAAAGCCACGCAGTTTGCCACAAGCCATGTGGGGGCACAACAACCTAACACTGCACATCACCCTGATCCCCAACGTAAAACATGGTGGTGGCAGCATCATGCTGTAGGGATGCTTTTCTTCATCAGGGACACGGAAGTTGGTCTGAGTTGATGGGAAGATGGATAGAGCCAGATACAGGACAATCTTGGATGAAAACCTGTTAGTCTACAAAAGACTTGAGACTGGGGTGGAGGTTCACCCTCCAGCAGAGCAAGGACCCTAAACATAAAGCCAGAGCTACAATGGAATGGTTTAGATCAAACGGCCCAGTCCAAAGTCCAGACCTAAATCCAATTGAGAATCTCTGGCAAGAAGCACTCCATCCAATCTACTGAGCTTGAGCGTTGCAAGGAAGAATGGGCAAACATTTCAGTCTCTAGATGTGCAAAGCTGGTAGAGACTTACCCTAAAAGACTTGCAGCTGTTATTGCTGTGAAAGGTGATTCTACAAAGACTCAGGGGGATGAATACATTTGCACACCACACTTTTCTGTTTTTATTAGTAAAAACTTTTGAAAACCATGTATCATTTTCCTTCCACTCCACAATTATGCACCATTCTGTGTTGGTCTATCACATAAAATTCCAATAAAATACATTTACGTTTGTGCAACGTGACAAAATGTGGGAAAGTTCAAGGGGGATGAATACCTTTGCAAGCCACTGTACATTTTTGATAATTGTAACATGAATCATGCATATGATGTTTGTCTATTTAAAAGATATAAATAAAGTGTCAGTTTGTTATAATTAAGTAAAATCTCATGTAGTTTTATGTTAAAGCGCTCAGTGAACTACATGCTTGCTCAACACACGTCACCAACACCAACAACCATGTACAGAAAAAGTATTTACAAAGGTGAAAATCACATACTCTTGCTACTCGCTCACTGCTTGAAGATGAAGATTAATTGATGGGTGGATGGCATGATATCATAAACCTTTGGACACTTTTAGCATATTTTGTTAAATAGATTGATTGAAAGCTCCTGAACAGTTGATATATGAAGAGATGAATTTGTTTTGTGAATGCCAAAACAGAGACTATTAAGACTATTCCACTGGTAGTTCTAATGTTTCTAAAATTGATGATGACTGATTGGGCTGATAGACATTGTTAATCAGATGGCATTTTTATGGCTAGATACCAGAAAAGTGATATATTTGTTATTTTTGTGTTTGTTTCTTTTTCAGTGAACTGACCCTTTAATACTTTTTCCAACAGTTCTCTTTATCAATGCTTGCATTAACATTATTCATGGCTCACACAGTCCAACATACATGATTCTGTGTATTACTGCAATCAAATATACTGCTTTTCTCACCAAATACAATTCCATATTTTTTTTCTTTCCTTCCCTCCGTATGTGACTGTGTTGTTTAACGTATGCATCACTCTGAGTCTCTGTTGTTGCTGCTGCAGCGAAGAATGGCAGAATAAAGCCAAGAGTTTACTGTTGCCGAAGGCTGTGTGTGTGTGTGTGTGTGTGTGTGTGTGTGTGTGTGTGTGTGTGTGTGTGTGTGTGTGTGTGTGTGTGTGTGTGTTTGGGGGGACTGAATGGTGAATGTGCATGAGGGAATGCTTGTGTGCATATGTATGTATGTGAGTGTTCATCTCTGAGCGATAACGGCTGTGTTGTGTTGCCAGCAGAGAGAGAGAGATTCAGAGGGAGACCATGAGAGGGGAGAATTAGAGAGAGAGGGAGAGAGAGATGACTCCCAGAGGTGCCTCTGGGTGCCTAATAGTCTGAGAGATTCTGTCACAAAATATTACCTCTACTGTTGCAGGGGAGCTTTAGGGACATTGCGCGGGTGAAGAAAGATGACGTGGGGCGAGGACAAGCAGAAGGAGTCTCACTCTCCACTTTGTGGCTCCCTGTCTCCTCCTGGACAAATGAGGAGCTGAGGCTGTGGGGAGCTTAACATCCCACTTAAGGCTGTGTGTAATGAGACTGACTCCCTGCTGGAGCTCCATGCCTTGCTTAGGGACACTTTAGGGCATTGTACGTAAACTCTCATCCACTGCTGCTCATGGCTTGCTGCCCCCCTTAGGCCAACGATTCTTTCATTTATTCTTGCTGAGTGACATATGTTTAAAATACATGGTTCCAGATTTTCATCATAGAAGACTCAGTGCTCTTTTTTTGTGTGGAGAAACACTGAAAAACATTCAACGTTACCAACACACTTAACCTCTTGCAATAACAACACAAACACCAGAACATTAATATGAGTTTTAAAGCTTCTGATCCCTGAGCTTTCTTTTTAAGATTTTGTCTTTATTGTTTATTGTTCAGCCATTGGTATGGTGTGCTAAACTGTGTCACTTTATAATCCAACATTATGGACAATGAAGTTTGTGTTTCCAGACAGCACTCTTTTCTTTCACTGTTCAGCTGCAGCACTGATCAAAACTAGGGATGTGTCTCGGTTTTATGCTGATAATCAGTCTATACGCTAATTTCCGTATCTTTATTTTTGGCATCGCTTTAAGGATTACAATTTCATTCAATTTACAACCCAAACTTGGCATTTAGCTCCAATCCGAATTTTCCTCCTTTTATACTGTGGTTTCTGACCGAAAAAGACCACTATGGTGTTATCAACATGTTAGCATTGTCATTGGTAGCATCATTGCATGGCGATCTTATTTAGCTACAGCTTCACTGAGTTGCAAGTCTGATGTTCCTTCCATATGTGATTTTTACCAGATTTCCAAAAAAAATGGCTGATTCTTGATCTGATAGATTTATATCTCTTCCCAAAGGGCAGGGGGAAGAACAGGTAATGTCCGGAGTGAGTGAGGTCCTTAACGATACAGTTGGCCTTCTTTTTGAGTCAGCCAGTGTCAATGTCTCTGAGAGGGGGTAGTGTCGTCCCAATGACACGCTCCGCTGCCCTCACCACCCGCTGCTGGTCCTTCCTGTCCTGTGCTGTGCAGCTAGAGAACCACACCGTGCAGCAGTAGGTCAGGAGGCTCCCCTGTCCTTAAAACCTAGTAACACCCCTGTTAAAGAGAGAGATAATTTCTCTTTGATTACATGCAGAGACAATAAATGCTAACGTTGAATTATCATCCAGTCCTGCCAGCAATATCTTTTACTGCTTTTACGTAAACTGCTGCCAAACCTGTGTTGTACCTCCTATAGAGAATACCCTCCACACTGTGCTGAAGACAGAGTTGGGTGTGGGTAATTAAAAGCTCTGGACTGGTGCTGACTTACACCTGCATCCAACATGGCAACATCAACTATCGCTTTCTCAGTTTCTTCCTCTCTCCCTCCCACCAGCCTTCAGATGGATCAATGAGTGCAAATTACATGGATAACAGCAATTTCCTTATATCTAGCCTTGATAATGCGTATCAATCTCCCAGCAGGCAGGACACTTCATCGTTCATCATGTTGTGTCCACTGTGGCCTGCCGATGCCCAATAAGCTGCAGCCATCAGAGTTAGTTTGGGGCGGGGAGGGTAGCTAAAACGGGATGTTGTGGGGTTAAATGAATGAGGCCACACACCACTAGCAAAGCATGGACAAGTTGTTGACAGGACTCCAAAGGTAAACATAAAGCTGATAATGAATCTACACCAAACACGATCACTACAAAATACCAATGTTTAAATTATTCCAGAGTTTGAAAATCATGTGAAAAATCGTGTGTGTGTGTGTGTGTGTGTGTGTGTGGTTTTTGTGCCTATTTTTAAACCGTAACTGGATGTTGCATATTTATTATTTCCAGCATGGCAACCAGATGGCACTTTGTTGTTTTAAAATGTTTGGTATGACACACGGTTGTCTGCACACATGGTAACGCACCTCAACAGGTGATCAGCCACACAGTCAATGGCACACAAATCAACAGTTCCACAGTTCAAGTTATGCATGTGTTCCAACACAGTCTCTCTCCCAACTTGTCAAATTTACATGCATCAGTCAATCAAAAAATTCATATATACTACCATGAATTATCACTATTAGACTATTCAATTTGTGTTTTTTTGTGTTTTTTTTTTTGCTCTTTAAATGACAGATGCTTTACTGATGATATGATCTTCAAGCGCTTAAAAATGTATATGACTTTCACTTTCATCATATTATGCAAACTGTGAACATTTTCCTTCCTCACTTCCTCATGGAAGCACGCAGCACTACACCTATGGATGAAATGGCTCAAAACATTCATGTTAGAAACTGTGATCTCTGGTGTCAAAGAGATGTGGTTTTATTATTCAAGCAATCACCCCCATCTCCTGTCTATGAAGTTTGCAGACAACATTACTTTGCCGCATCAAAGCGTTATATTTATAACTAAACTATAACTATAACTAGCTATAGGTATAGCCAACTTTCTAATTCACATGACCACCACAGGATTGTTTCCAGTCTCCTATTTCCTTTCACTTTTCTGTCTCATCGCTCTTCATTCATAAAGGATTCGGTATAGCATACTCGCAGCATACTTTATGTAGAAAACATACCTATTTTGTAGAAAACAGTTTTGCAGTGATCATCATAGACTAGACAAGAAGAGGCTGTACTGACTCCCAGCACTACCTTCCCCCAGACACAGTCCTCCAGCTTTGTTAAAGTCGCATCTGAACCTTCCTCTCAGTGCCTGCAGGGGATGTTAACAGTTGCCAGGATGAATGCATAGTAAGTAGCAGTGAAGGAGAAGAAACTGGAGCAGTATATGCAATAGAAAACACATTCTTATTAATCTCTAGTAAATGTTACAAAGACTCACTCACTGACTTTATTGATAAGAACCCTCAGTTTCCAAATGTCCCCCCAGCTCACGGCTTATATTTTTGAAGTGAGAAGTGGTCAATGCAGCCAAAAGGCAAGTTCACACACCAACTCTGTGTGTGACAGATGAGACACATTTCATCTCTTACCAGGAAAAGCTTTTTTTCCTTTTTGTTCTTCAGACCATCTTCTTCCTTCCTGTCTTTGTACACTAATAACATGGGAGTAACACAGTATTGAAGCAAACGACTATGGGGACCTATCATGTCTTTTTATTTTTTGAAAGCCGGCAGTAAATAGATGAAGGGTACAAGAGATATGGAATGCCAAGAGACAGAGGATGCACATGTCTACTGTGATTCTTTGTGATGTGCGATGTTTAAGTCACATGCCTCATTTGTGTAGTGATTCATTCACTAAATCTTTTTTCACTGTGCTTTGTTGGATTTTGTTTGTATTATTTTCCATTTCAGGCAAGCATAGAACTTTTCAGTGTTATTTTCTTGACATATCTATGGCATTTTCGCTGACGTTATTCATGTGCAAAGTCAAAAAGCTTATAAAAGCAGTGAATGGAAACATGACATTGTCCCATTATCCTAGGACACAGCGTCCATCACAAATTTTTCACTGCTTTTTTAAGGGCCATTCCAACATTGGAGGAGATTTTACGTCCCACCCATGAAATTTCAAATAATAAATGTACAAAGTACAAAATCATGCAGTTGTTGTGTAACTTTTACTTGTCCAGAGACCAACTCTAAATAAACTGTGAGAAAAAATAATTTAATCTAATATGTTTCTTTTCTCTTGTCCCAAACCCTTGGTGACCAAATTGAACTCCAATAAAAACTGTCAAAATGACATTTAAATCTACTTTCTTTTGTATTGTTTTGTTCATAGATGTCTCTTGTAGATGGGGAAACATCTTTTTAATAAAACATGTTTTAAATAAGTATTATTATGCAAGAAACCTGTGTCCCACAACTTGCATGCAACCCTGTTACCTTAAACGTTTTAGCATGGTAAAAGAAGAAGAAAAGGGTTAGTCACATGATAGACAGGAAGTGACATCATCAAACAGTTTCCCAAAAGCATGGGTAGAGCAAAGGTGTGTCCTCTCCTATATTTTTCATATTTTTATAACATTGTCAGCCTTTCTTGAGTGTCTCACTTTACCTCACGCAACCCTGTTATGCATATTTCCAGAATAATATCAATACTTAAAAAAAAAACTTTACATGTTTACTTATGTAAGTCTTGGTAAATGCTAACTATGGCGTCATATTTATGTCATATGTCGTGCGAGCGGTAAAACATACATACTCGCAAATTATCTTATATCACACGCGCAGAGTTAACTGCCGCGCGCACTTTTATAGTCCTCGCCCGCACAAACTCAACAACCGAGAGCATACAGGGAGATGCGAGCGAGTAAAAATACACAGCAAGAGCTAAAAGTGCATCGTGATGGGTATATTAAACTCTACAGCACGCGCACAGGGAGGTGCTTTGCGCGCGCTGGGTTGATGCAGCTCTCTCCCTCTCTCCCTCTGTGCGCTCTGCTCGCTCGAGTCACAGAATTTTGACAGTTTGGGGGCGGAACCAAGGGTCCAGCCTGGCCCTCTTATGATTGGTCACAACGGCAAACAGAAACACTGTTTTTTGCTGATGACAGCTTCCGCCACAGACAGGAAGTTGTGTGTTAGCGGCAAGTTGGAAGTAGAAGAAGACGACGAAGATAAATGAAAATTTTAATTAAAACAATTTAAAAAAAGAAGAAGAAGAAGAGGAAGAGGAGGAAGACACAAGACAGTAGCTACAATGGCGGTGACTCCTGAAGATTTGCATGTAAGTAATAACGTTATTAATGGCATTGTTTAAAAACCGAGCAATTTACTTAACATTGATCTCCGATAACATAACAACAGCAAGGGATTAAGGGATACTGTAATATCTGTAAAATAGACTGTTGCTATGAATAAGAGACCTTTTTTTTTTTTAATCGTCACTTATTTAAAACGCCAGCATATTTATGTATAAAGTATTTTATAAGTAATCATAAAAAGAGTTATCGTAGTTCAGATATTTTTTTTTTTAATCCAATGTTAGCAGGCTATGTTTTATATAGTATAAATACCGCACTAAAGGTGTTATAGTGATGATGGTCCAGTGGTTAAGCAATCCGTCTGTCATTTAGTTTTACATCATTGGACGCCGGTTCGTATCCTGGCCCGGGCACCCTTGCTGCTCAAAGTCCTCAAGTAAGTTTATTGTATAATGTTGCTACAATATAGTATGGTAATACTATGATATAAGAGATGTGTTTTGAGTTGTAGCAACATTCAACAATAAACTTACTTGAGGACTTTGACCATTCATGGTGGCTGATCGTCTGTCTCCCGTTCAATATCCTTTTTGAAAGCGCCCCCTGGCTTTGACCCCCGGGTGTCATGCACCAATGTTATCATTATCATCATGGCGTATTTTTCATTATACCATTTTAATCACGCATGTTTACCCATCATCTACAGTTAAACGTTTCAATAAGAGAATCCGCTGGGTACCTGGATTCTATTAATGTAACAGTAAATCTTATACTGTATTTATAACGCTACAGCGTGATTAAAACATGTTTTATAAAAAGTGTTGTTTTTTTAAGCTCTGAAGCTGTATTTAGTAATACGTTTTTCATGCAGGAACAAACACCCTCTAGATTTGATAGACAAACATTAATACTAGCCTACATGTAGTCAAAATGTGTTTCTTAGAAAATTAAAACTAGTGGACATATGAATTTTAGATAATGACAGATTGTTTGAGTAAAAAAATACACTTTTATTGATTTGATTACTGTAAACATTTAGCATACATAAATTACATTACATAAACATTGGATTAAAAAAAAATATCTGAACTACGATAACTCTTTTTATGATTACTTATAAAATACTTTATACATAAATATGCTGGCGTTTTAAATAGGTGACGATTAAAAAAAAAAAGGTCTCTTATTCATAGCAACAGTCTATTTTACAGATATTACAGTATCCCTTAATCCCTTGCTGTTGTTATGTTATCGGAGATCAATGTTAAGTAAATTGCTCGGTTTTTAAACAATGCCATTAATAACGTTATTACTTACATGCAAATCTTCAGGAGTCACCGCCATTGTAGCTACTGTCTTGTGTCTTCCTCTTCTTCTTCTTCTTCTTCTTTTTTTAAATTGTTTTAATTAAAATTTTCATTTATCTTCGTCGTCTTCTTCTGCTTCCAACTTGCCGCTAACACACAACTTCCTGTCTGTGGCGGAAGCTGTCATCAGCGAAAAACAGTGTTTCTGTTTGCCGTTGTGACCAATCATAAGAGGGCCAGGCTGGACCCTTGGTTCCGCCCCCAAACTGTCAAAAGTCTGTGACTCGAGCGAGCAGAGCGCACAGAGGGAGAGAGGGAGAGAGCTGCATCAACCCAGCGCGCGCAAAGCACCTCCCTGTGCGCGTGCTGTAGAGTTTAATATACCCATCACGATGCACTTTTAGCTCTTGCTGTGTATTTTTACTCGCTCGCATCTCTCGGTTGTTGAGTTTGTGCGGGCGAGGACTATAAAAGTGCGCGCGGCAGTTAACTCTGCACGTGTGATATAAGATAATTTGCGAGTATGTATGTTTTACCGCTCGCACGACATATGACATAAAAATGACGCCATAGCTAACAGTTAGCTAAACAGCTAGCACAGATTTGTGAGAAAAAGCTAAAATTAGCATGTATTTGCAACCCTGTTGGTAACAGGGTTGCAAATACCAAGCAAATATCCAAGGGCGTAACCATGGTATAGAAATCTGGGGGGGTCCAAATGAGAGCCCTTTCCCTGAATTTTTTTTTTTTTAAAGTACATTTGCCACAATTCTATGATATTTTATATATGAAAATTCGCACATTTTGAAGTTTTGAGGACAACATTGACCATTTGAATTCACATGTAAAGGAATATTCTGTGAAATTGCATGGATTCCTACAGAATCAAGATAAAGCTTCTCTTTAAATTCCCATTAAGTGAAAATCAATGTTTTCTGAAAGGTTTTGCTCTATATCTCACCTATATGCCAGTATCAGGCCCAATGTTACTAGTTTTATTTACTGCTGACATGTAGGCCTAGGTTAAAACTAATGTTATTAAGCTGTTTAAGTTCTCATTAAAATTTCTCACCTGATCATCTGTATCCCCAGGGCATGTCCCTGCCTGGCCACTGCTTTCACCGTGCCTCTCCCTCTCCCTGTGTCTCTGTGCTGCCTACATTGTGACCAGATACCATTATTTTACCAGAAGAACAATGACTGACCTTGATGATCATTTTAATTTAAAACATTGATTTTTCTGCTTGTGTTACTAGTTTATTTGCTTTAGCTATATAGTAAGTGCATAAATAACAATGTACAACGTACAGTAGTGTAGCCCCTTTCACACATGCACTGCTATTCTGAACTTATCTGGACATTACCTGGAGGAGCTGTATGTGTAACAAATGAGAGCGGTAACAGAGATGAGTTGATGTAGGAGATTTTCTTCATTGAAAAGAAGGTTTTAAGCTCCAACATATAACTTTAAATTACGTAAATGAACACCTTCATGGCATTAATGCAAGAATATGAATGTACTCCTGTCACACAACTCCACTTGCATGACAACTTGACTTGAAAAAGAAGTCAATCTTCTGCTGCCTCTTCCTTTTTGGCAGTCATGATCATGTTGAATAATATCAAAATCAGTGGATGTTTCTAGAAAACTATCTGTCAGTTACCATTAACTTTACCTGGCTTACCTGGCCTGGCCTAATTTTTTGCCACCTGGCTTGCTTAATATTAGCTACATACCACAAAGCAAGACAGAGTTATTTACAGACAAAATTCTACATTATTAACTAGTTAAACAACCGTTTCATACCGAGTGAGTGACTGCAGCTCCGTGTTAGCATGTAATTGGTTACGTTCCCGGGCAGCCGGGACTAGTGGGTTTGGTCAAATGTCTGTGATTGGCTTGATGGCTGTCAATCACTCTAACTTGACCAATGGGTTTTCATGTATGGGGGAGCTACTCAGCGTACTGAGGTGCGCTCCATTTCAGTATGCCGTTATACCGCGAGGGCAGGCAAACGGTTTAATACCTTAGGATGGGCACAACCAAGTTTACAATTGGGAGGGGGGGTTCACACACTTATGTTTTCCTTAAAAATGGAAATAAATTGAAAATAAATAAGAAATAACGAGACAGATCTGTTGACAGGGTTTATAAAAGAGTGCATAATTAACATATTTTCTACTGTATATTGGGGGGGACAGATTGCCATTTTCTCAATATTGGAGGGGACACGACCCCCCCAAAGAATGCGTGGTTACGCCCATGCAAATATCAAATGGAACATGTTATACAAAAAAAAAATCCTTTTATGCCTGAGATGAGCCAATAAAGCCTTTTATAGTTTAAAACCTATTACTGATGAATATGTAACAGAAAATTGTCAAATAGAAGGTTCATTTTTTGAAAATTCCGAAGCCCAAATGTCCTCCAATTCTGGAATGACCCTCAATCCAGAGAACAAAATTGCTGGATTTTCCCTAAAAAAAGGACAAAAACCTCTGTTGCAACAAAGACTGTAAAATTGAACGAAGATCATTGGGGTAATAATGTAACTGTATATGTAATGGTGACAGAGTTATTGCAGTAACCAATTAATGTTTCACCAACATTAACATTACACACATGGGTTTATACAGAAATGGTTTATGTTTCATAGCAGGTAATCACCACCAGAAGCTCAGCTTTATTGCAGTTAATTACAAATCCAGTGATGGCATTATTATATAGTTGAATGAAGACTCTCAGTTAGAAACACAGCCTCTGATTGATCAGCAGACTCAACCCAAGGCATCAGGAACTGCCTGTGGACTGCCAACAACCAGCTAACAACAATAACTGTTTTCAACATGGACAATAGGTAAATAATAACAGATGACATTCAGTGTTGGATTTATCATCAGGGATTTACATAATATTTCCATCTTGTTTCAATTAATAGTAAAGTAAAAGTTGAAAAATATGGAATAAATTAACATGAACTAGTTCATGTTTAGGGACTTTGAAGTTAGTTCAAAATTCCAAATGTGGTTAAATGCAAACATGCACAACACTGCAAATTATGACCTATTATTATACCCTATTCAGACTTGAAAAATGTTGAAAACTCTTTCAGCCCACATACAGATGTGTGACTGTAGGTTGACACACTTGCATTATCATATACTATTTCCTAGCTATAACACCAGTTGATGCTCCACAAAAGCAACAATTACCTCATGTCGACTGACCACATATTGTCATACTGATGTGCAGTGACAGACTGGGAACAAAAAATGGCCCTGGCATTTTCATCCAACAGTGGCCCACGGAGGGGGGGATGTGCGTGCGCACGCGCAAATTTTGACTCACGTAAAGAACGGGCACTTTTGATAGCCCTGGTGATAGTAAACGTAAATTACCAGGCTATTAACAACTACACAACGATACATAAAACACATTAATAAATCATCAGAGCCAGCCGCTCCATAATAAAAACGTGTCTTACCGTCACGCAGTCATCCATATCTATCTATATGCTCTCTGAGATTTCTCTCTTTTTCTCCGCTCTCCCCTTGTGTCGCTTGATGCCTCGATTCATTTTTTTGCTAGCTTAAATTCAGTCAACTTCCAACCTCCAACTTCCAACAACCACACTCAGACGGTCTACTCATTCAGTCTTGAAATTCCCAGAAGGCATTGCTTCATTTTAACTTTTGCAAACAACTATTCAAATAAAAAAATGCAGGTAGATTTGTTTTATTTCAAACCATGCACGTTTTTGAATATCTGATTAAGACATTTCGCTACAAAAGAATGCAGAGTGTTATTAAAGTTTGCGACTGTAGAAGGTAACCATGACTGTGATATAGACACACGTATGTGGCCTATAAATACAGCTTAGCTTAGAAAGTTCTGTAGTGAAAAGAATTAGGAGAAATTTGGATTGCCGTTGGCATAGGAACGTTACTGATTCTTGAAATGGGTGGTAGAAATGAGCTTGGGGCTGCTCTGTGATTGGTCAGTCGACCCGCGAGCGGCCGCATTGCCAGGTGGCCGCAGTGGTATTTGCCCACATTGCCCAATGGCCAGTCCGTCCCTGCTGATGTGTTTGTAAAGGGTATTGTGTTTCTTTGACAGTGACACAGAAGGACACTTTAAAGGTCCCATATTATGGTCATTTCTGCTTCTTGACATGGTTCCTTGATGTCTAAATGGAATGTTAGTAACATGCTTTGGTCGAAAAAAGCTGAAGCATTGAGCACAGCAGGGTTCTTGAAACACCAGTTTCACAGCCCTTCTCCAGGTGGCCGGTTTCAGTGCCTTTCCCTTTAAATGCTAATGAGCTACTGCGCGCCGCCCACGGTGCCGCCCACCTCCTCCTGCCTGCGGAAGACGTGAGGACGGCATCATGTGACCATGGCAACGGCGGAGTTTCTGGGAGTAATGGCTGCCGGACAACAGACAGTGACCGACCCACAACAACAAGAGGCTCCAGAAGAAAGTAAGCAGCCAAGAATGAACATTGATGTTTCTCAGTGGTTAGTAGTTAAGCTTGTTACCTTGACATTACTTTTATGTTACTGCAGACTGACGAAAGTTTTACGCGCTTACTGGCCGTCTGCCCGCGTTGTTACAGCTAACAGCCCCCTTCTCCTGCCTCGAATGTCTACATCATAAAGCTTAGCCAAACCGTGGCTGGGGTTTACTGCTGTTCAGTTGCAGAAACGTGGATGCAATTTAGCAAAAGCAGTTACAAAAGAGAAGCGTAACCCCATATTATTATTTACCTTTATGTAGCCAGGTAAGTTGATTGAGAACCTGTTCTTATTAGCAGTGACGACCTGCAATTAGCTACTGCCAGCAACAACTGTACGTTAGTTTTCAGTAAGCCACAGTTGCTTCTCATCACCTCTCTACCAGCAGAATTGTTATTTAATCAGTTACAACAGTTTATAAACTTTAGATATATTACAAAAGAAACAACGTGACGTGATTAGCTATTATAGTTTCCAATGAATAATAAAAAATCGGCATAAAAACAGGTGTTCCTGTGGCTATTGTGAACAATTGCCTACAGAACCTGAGAATATCTGCTGTATGGAAATACCACAATGAAGTGTGAACACTGGACAAACATGGTTGTCATTTTGCTGTCTCTCTTTTCTCTAATCTATTGTCACTCACTTACCTTTCATAATTTCTAGGTTACACGAAGACTACAGCAGCATCTTGATACACCATCATGCATGGTGGACCCTCCTGGCCTGTAACCTGTCTGCCTGAATGTATCTGCACTGCAGAATGCACTGAACATTTATCAGGCAGACTATGAATCTTTACGTCTGAGGGGAATAGTGCAGTAAGCTTTTAGTCACGTAAATATTATTCATTTATCGTAAAAGTGTTATGATGAAAAGTCTGAAGTGAAACAGTTTGACTTTATATATTAACTTCAATATCAATATGAAAATGATAACAAAGAAAGTATCTAGTTGCCATGGGTGTGAACATTCAGTGCTGACTTTATATTGAATTGTGTTCAGCCAATATAGCCTACAGAAGCTTTGTAAGCTGGTGCTGGTGCTCTCTGGGGTGGAGAGTGAGAGTTGTGCTGCCTGTCTGTGTGGTCTGAGAGGTCTTCAGGGATTGTGAGTTTCAGCACCTCGTTCACATATGGGGCAGGGTCCTGGAAAACCTTCTCGAGATCAGGTCCAACGGTGCATCACCGCAATCTGCAGTGCAATAAATAAAAATGTATGTTTACAGGAAAATTGCAGTAGAACTAAAAAGCTGTGCTGCAGTGTTGTAAAGTTTCTCTTATTTATCCTAATTACTTCTTATTTATTAGTGGTGTCAACAATAATCGATTCAGCGATGCATTGCAATGCGGGGCATGCACGATTCAGCATTGATGCGGCAACGTGCCATAATCGATTATGTCACTGTTTATTTTCTGGCCTTGAGTGGACAATAAAGTTGTGAAGTTTCAATTACTTCCGGGGGCATTTCCGGAGCAACGTTGCAATGACATGCGCAGCCTGTAGCTACATGCTAGGCGGCAGCACTAGCTAGCATAACAACAACAGTATCAGGGCCGTCCCAGTGTGAACGGATAATCCGGAGGCGCGGAGCGAGGGCGGGTCAGACAGTCTGATAACTACACAGGTCCTTCACTCAACTAAATACAGAGAAATGTCCCACAAAGCAACGTTACAGGACCAAACAAAAGTAACGTAGTAACTGTAACTGTCTTTGGCAACTTATATGAGGAAAACAAATACCGCAGCTGTACATGGAGAAGCGTCTGTCCTCCCGACTCTTCCTCACATTTCTGCTCCCAAAACAGCGTCTGTCACCGGCAAAAAACTTTAACTCACCGAGTGTTTGTGATGAAAATAAATCACCGTGACCGTCAGCTCTCCTGACCGAGACTTCAGGGAACTTTCCCCCAGAAAACAGCCCCCGTCCCCACGAGTGACAGAGTCAGACAGCGTCCTGTTTACTAATGGTGATTATGTATAATTAGTTTAACGCGAAAAAACTTAACAAACTTAAGTCACTGTCCAGGATGTTTGGTGGGTCAGGTTCTCAATCATTGCACATTATAACAGCATCCATATGATTATAAACTGTCTGCGGGTTTGGATTAACAAGGGGAACACCTGGGGAAACAGGAGAGTGATAATATACACATAGCAGCCAATAAAATCTGTTGTTCAATATCTGACTGCTTGTATTGCCTCATGACTGATGAAAAATTTGCCTTGTTGTGTGCAGTAGAATTTTGATGCATCGCAATGCATCGCAACGCATCGTAGAATCGAATTGAATCGAATCGTTACCTGGTGAATGGTAATCGAATCGAATCGTGAGGGCAGTGCCAATGCACACCCCTATTATTTAGACATTCTCCTTATTATTTATTTTGAAAACCATCTTAAAAGAATTCAGATTTTAAGTGTTTGTTTTCAACCTTTTGTGTGATGCCTGTGTGTCCATGTTTATTTTAAATTTGAGAGGTTCAAATAAAAGATTGTAAAACTTACAGAATGTCGTGTCTGTCTTCACGGGTTTGGCTCTGCACTCTCCCTTCCAGGACTTTGGAAAGCTCAGTTTGAAAAGAGGATCTCCTGATGATGTGGTGGCTTGTCCCCTGTCAGCCTTCTCATTGTAATGCAGTGCAGCCAGGTCTTGGACAGTAAAAAGACAATAAAAGATGAAAACAATTGCAAGAAATGGGCAAATGTTCTCAACAAGTAATCAAAGTTTAATTTACCTGCACAGCATTCCAAGATATGGATAGGAGTAACACATGACAGCACTGTTACAGTATAATCCAAGCACTAAAGGCTGTAAGGTGTTATGTTACTCTAATCTGACCTCTTTATTTCAGTAACGAGTAATCTAACACGTTAACGTTTCCAAACCAGCAATCAGAAACCCAGGAGTTATTTATTCAAGTGACTGTGCGTTACAATTATTTTTGTCATTTTCCTTAAAAAATGTAAAAATGTATATTCTTGCTTTCTTCTTGCATCTCGGGGAGTGATGTCACAAGTCACGTTTTAGCCATGAGGATAACTCACGTGCACAACACGCAGCAACACAAAAATGGAGGGAGGAGAGAGATGCGAGTTTTCTAGCTGGAAATATGGTCATTATTTTGAGTTATTTAAAACAAAAAAGCACAAATGCTTGGTCAAGAGCCCAGCCCGGCGGAGGATAGCGGCGGGTCGGGCAGCCCGACTCGGGCTCTATGTAGCAGTCAACAGTACACTTGTTTTGCCCCGGCCTATGCCAACATATTCCAGTTTAGAAAACATTTTCAAATGCATTATTTCACAAAATCCTGAAAACTTGAACCCGCCGGAGGGTGTGTGTATGTACTGCTTGACCGACCACGTCTCTGGGTTCATGTGGATACCGTGTTGATCGCGAACTAGGGTCTTGGTTAGCATTAGCTTGGAAGCTCGCGGTTAGCGTTAGCTGGTACTATGTGATACTGCTTGGTTGGTTCGTGTAAAATTGCTAAATAATAGGGGTGTGCATTGGCACTGCCCTCACGATTCGATTCAATTCGATTCTACGATGCGTTGCGATGCATCAAAATTCTACTGCACACAACAAGGCAAATTTTTCATCAGTCATGAGGCAATACAAGCAGTCAGATATTGAACAACAGATTTTATTGGCTGCTATGTGTATATTATGACTCTCCTGTTTCCCCAGGTGTTCCCCTTGTTAATCCAAACCCGCAGACAGTTTGTAATCATATGGATGCTGTTATAATGTGTAGTGATTGAGAACCTGACCCACCAAACATCCTGGAAAGTGACTTAAGTTCGTTAAGTTTTTCGCGTTAAACTAATTATACATAATCACCATCAGTAAACAGGATGCTGTCTGACTCTGTCACTCGCGGGGACGGAGGCTGTTTTCTGGGGGAAGGTTCCCTGAAGTCTCGGTCGGGAGAGCTGACGGTCACGGTGATTTATTTTCATCACAAACACTCGGTGAGTTAAAGTTTTTGCCGGTGACAGATGCTGTTTTGGGAGCAGAAATGTGAGGACGCTTCTCCATGTACAGCTGCAGTATTTGTTTTCCTCATATAAGTTGCCAAAGACAGTTACAGTTACTACATTCGCCATCTTCTAACCGAGCGGAAAAAAATGGCGCCGTTTAGATAATTCCTTTCGGGTGTGGCAAACCTTCACCTGGGGCGGTGCCACCAACCTAGGGGGACCCGTCTAATCTATCTTCAACTGGCCCGTATAAGCACACATTTTCTAAAGGCGGAGAAAGCAAAAAAGGGAGAGGATGAACTTTTTTCATACCAGGGGGGATTGTAGACAGGCCGGGGGTGCATATCACTGATAGAAAATCGCTCTAAGGTGTATTTTGCATAATATGGACCCTTTAAACATCATGTCAAAGCTAATCTCACTATCATGACTGATTTTGTGTCAGAATAAATGTATCCATGATGTGTTTTGGCTTGTTTAGCACACATTACTAAATTTGCAAGAAAACCTTTTTTTAAAGAGGGAAAGTCTTGAAACATAGTTCTTCCTTGATATTGCTAAAAAAAGAAAAGAAACACATGTCATGGTGACAGATGTCCCAGATCTGGCTCCCAACCAAATGTGAAAAAAGAGATCTTCCCTTGAACCCCCTTCCAACTTCAGTGGTGGGCTAAACAAAAATGTATTCTGGAAAACTGCAATAAATTCATTATTTCAAAAAGAGATCAAACCAACTGGGCAGGATCTGAGTTTTTATAAGAGGCAATATCAGCCCTATATATCTGGTGTAACACAGATGAGGTTGGCTGTTCTCCCCTCCACCTCCTCCCAGTATCAGAAACTGCTTTCAGTGGCAGAGTGGGAAGAGCAGTCTGCGTATATGCATATATGACAGATCACAGGCATTGGCTAAATAGGAAACAGAAGGTTCCATTTGGGGTTCACACAAAGGTCTGCCTCATACTAGTGCCACACAGCCATGCATTTATTCTGAAAGGGCTGCCGGTTATTTGTGCATTACAGGCGTACTTTGAGCGATACCATTCTCAGTTGAATGTAGAGGATGCAGGCGGCGGCAGGGGGGGTTGGGATCTGAACCATCCGTCATAGGCCCCTAAAAGTCACAGAGTGAGAAATGACAGAGTGCTACCAGAACATTGTTCAAACCCCAAAAAGGCCAACCCCTCAATAACTGCTCTATAAAAACCAGTCTTTCCCTGCCTCCCTCTCTGTGACAGGAATTAGATGGTAAGATAAACAGCATGTAGAGGAGAGCTGACATTTCAGAAATGGAGAAAATTGTAAAAAGAAGGGCACTGAGCCCCCTGTAAAAGGCCACTCAGTTAAACTAAGCATTTCTTTATTTGGCTGTATGAAACCTTATTTGTATTACCCTCAGAAGCTACAGTGGAAATGAATGGAGGTCACTGCATGGAGCGTAGACATGCTACTGTTTAAACCCCTGGCAGGAAATTAATCACATCTCAAAGGCACAAACAGCTCTGGTACACTTCCAGTAAAGAGGAGCTCTCTGGACTCCATATAAAGCTGTTCCAAACTCTGCTGCCCAGGCACACATACTGTACCGGCCGTGAGATATTTTTAGAGTACCAAGATCACAGGCAGTGTTATTTACTCAAATACTAAACTTTTTAGTTGAATAAAAAAAAGCATGCTGTTACAGAGGTGGAGCAGGCTAATGGGGGTTTGTGTGGGAGTCAACAGTCAAAGTGGTTTGTCATAATACATACATTATTGTGGTTATTTATATATATTAACATACAGTGCATTTTTTAAATTTGCAGCAACAAGATGGTGATGATAATTTGATCGGTATCTTCACATTGAAAGTTTGACATCAGCTAAACACTGTCCGTCAACCTTGACCGTGTGTGAGCACCAAGCAATCCAATTTCTCTGTCGCAGGTTAAACTTGTATCAGTAATAAAGCCGAAAAAAACAACCAAATAAAATGTGGCAAAATTTGAAGGAGATGCCAGCTGCTGCATGTGCATGCATGGCCATTGCCATGCCATGTTAACAATCTTAAACTCTATATTAGTAATAAGCAAAAAACAGATATTTCTACAACAAAAACAACTATCAACACGAAAGGCCATACAACCAAAGTCAAGACAATCAAATCACTTTACTATGTCACTAGTTATTTTACTGAGTGCTCTGACTTTGAAATGTGCAAATGAGGTGTTACGTATTCACATTTTACAGATTGTCAATCTGTGCACAAATAATATTGAGACAAATTTATCTCCATACAGATGTAAAACTCAGAAAAAAATATGTGAAACAAAAATTTCTATAATGAACAGCTCTGGATCAGAGCAGAATCCAATGTGACTCTGGGTGTTTATTACTGCAGAGGAATTTGGGGCTTCACCCAACTCTGTCCTCTAGGGCAGTGGTTCCCAACCTTTTTTCCTTGAAGCCCCCCTTGCCTGTGTCCAAGACAAGCCAGCCCCCCCAACTCCAACCCACACACACTAAAAGAATAAAGTGATTAATTACAAACTTTTATTTGCAAAAATAAACAAAAGTTATATTCTCCTTGTTTTACAATGTATATAGATATGCTTTTTCCTTTTTGTGTCATCAGGTGTATCACACACAAACACACACACACACAACGACCATCATAAGCTATAAGAAAACAGAATAGGCCTACCTCATAGGGGTGTTGGTAATAAGTAGCTTAATGAATTTAAATGTGGACCAAAAAACATGTTTCAATTTGGTTTATAATGAGTTTTGATTGGGTGTGTTATTGGGATTTTATGGAGTCCAGGGTATTATTGGCCGTTTTTGACTATTTTTGATTTTACCATTATATTTCACCTTAAACTATTTATCTTGCCTTGTTTGGTGTCATTATTTTCAGCACAACCTCACATGTGTGACTGTACAGTTATTTTTTCATTTTGACAAACTGTATTAACACAATGGACCTAAAATCTCAAAAACAGAAAATCCGAGTAGGAAAACGATTTTTTACTGTGAAAACCACAAATATGTTTAACGAACCATTTGTATTACTTATAATGCAAATACAAATTGTTGTTTCCTAAACTTGTGCATACGTTTTTTGAAATGTACAAAGTTATATGTAACTATTTACATTTAAATGCAGGCAATGCCTCAGACTCAGGCCTCGCTCAGCTCTCCTGCCTGCTACACATTCAGCAGTCTCCTCATTGTTTTGACTCATTAAACAAAAAAAAACGACTCCATTAAACACACTACACTAAACACTACATAACATACTGACTATACACTCCAAACACGCTAAATATCACAAATATTTCAACTCTCAAAACTCGCTATCTCTATCACCGTCAGTGTTGGTCCCTCCCACAACTTCCCCCTGTCCCTCAGCAACCAAATCACATGGTTTGGCATATAATTTTGTGATTGGCTGGTGTGGTGCCTTCTTCCACCAATAGGACTGTGTTTTTTCGCTCGCAAACACTTCCTGCTTGCGGACACTTTTGTGAGAAAAGCCTGTTTTTACTATTTCTTCCTGCACCAAACGCACAGCAAATGTGACAGCAATGTTAGCGAAAAAGCGTGCCGTACATTATTTATCATAAGTCCGGTTTTATTTGGCCTATCAACACAATTCAAAAACTGGTACATAGTTTGAAGGCTGCTCCAACACATAAGTTGGACCGAGACTCACTGAGGCTCCGTCTCACTGCTACGTAATCTTAAATTGGTCACGTGATTTTGACGTGCCAGCGCGTCAATCGACCTCAGAGGGTTGCACAAATATAATTTTAACCTCACAACCTCAGAGCAGACAAATTTGTGCGCACCCCCTGCGATCTCTGGCGCCCCCCTTGGGGGGGCCCCGACCCCAGGTTGGGAACCACAGCTCTAGGGTTTGGGTTGAGCAGCGACTATGCACCCCCACCTCCCAGCCCTCGTCACAGAAAACTCAGCAAACATCTAAGCAGAAAATGACATTTTGTGTGTTTAAATAAATGATGTCACCCAGAGCTAGGTTTAGGTATAAAACGAACAACTACTGCACTACTACCTATTTACGGTTAGGGATATGATCCTGGCCATTAATAAAAGAAACCACTGTTGACTATTGGACTGTTGAGGGGCAGTTTTTTTTCTAAACAGGAGGTGTTTAGCCAGTGCAAGGTGAAAGTGTGTGCATGTGTCTACTCTTTATAATTAAGAGACATGTTTTGGCTGATTTATTGCCTGATTTTTATTGACTGATTTTATTTATCACTCATTTTACACTAAACAGGCTGATATACATTGTCAAGGAGAACTATCTTCCCAACAACCACAGAGGATGAGAGTGTTGTGACATTGTCAGTATCTGCAATCAGTTAACATCATGTCTACATGGTCCAATGAGGTTTAGTTTAGTCTAGTAAGAAACAATCAGGTGAGAGAGGAAGGACAGCCAATCAGGCTCCTCTGTCTGCCAGCTGATTGGGTGTTGCTGGCTCATTAATCACAAACAACAGCTTTGGTGCACGGTAATTAATTAATCTATTTTAATCAAATCAAAACAAGATTGTCCCATTGTTTGGAGAGGAGTGTGGCTGCTGGTGATGGGAGAAATTACTGGGCTTTGGTATGAGACCGGTCTGGGAAAGCTCTAATTGAGATATTGGCGGCGTCTGACTGAACCAGATGGGTTGAAGTAGTAAGAGATGACTGGCATCAAAGAGTGCGGGCTGATTGACTTCTTCATTAACACACTCCCAGTAACAGGGGAAGTTAGCCCTGAGTGGCAGTGCTTACCGGAGGCTACTAATGTGCACTAAACCAACTCACATGGCTCTGCTGGAAAACATGGGAGGTGCTCAGTCCCAGCATATTTCATATTTTAGGTTCATCCAGTGGAAATGACTTGGCAGCTCCTAAAATACACCAAGGTTTTCAGTTTGTCTGGAGTCTAGCATAGAACAACATCACTCCAGCAGATAGCCTCATCAGGCCACTGTGTGTGTGTGTTTTAGGAAAAGAATCTGTCCTCTCTTGGATTCCATCTTTTAGTTTTCACCAGTGGGAGTGATATGCTTCCTTCCCTTCCAATACAACCTTTATCGTCCTCTTAAAATTGCACATAAACAGCGCTCTCTAAAACGCAGGAGAAATTTCTCTCAATATGCAAAACTGTGTTCACAGGCCCCTTTATGGCTGTCCTGTGATGTATTTTCGAGATATGCAAATATGACATTTCTCTCTGTGATTGCTCTACAACCCCCCACCCTTCTCTATTTCTCTTTCTGTCTCAGTCAGTGAGAGGTGAAACATCACCTGTTCAGCTGTTCAAAACATTACAGCAGATTGCAGCATCTGTTTGGTACAAGTAAAAAGAAATTTAATGTCACTCTCACTTTTTCATTTGCTGAGGCCTCTGGTTTCCATTTCCATCGGAAATAATAAATTAAAAAAACTACTTTTCACTAAAGTGTCCACATTTTTAAAGGAGTAGATTGGTTTAAACTGATGAACCCAAATTGGATGTTTCCACATATCACTTCACAACCTTCTATTGGTACTGTCAGAGTAAAGTATTCATCATGGTGTAATACTGTTATGACCCATGGTTGTATAAACATTTATGTGCTTTTCCCCTCCTTGAATAACCTTCTTTTACCTGAGTGAGAGTATATGTGTGTGATTGGTTGCAGGTGTGTCTGAGTGATTGTAGATTGCCCCGGTGAGCTGATTGGTTCCTGCCTGGAAACCATAAGTTTAAGGGCCGGCTCCTCCCAGTTCCTAGAGGCTCTCCTCCGTTCTCCCAGACTACCAGCATTGTGTGATTGTGTACACACTGTGTTTTTGAATAAAACTATTTAAAAACGCTTCGCTGCTTGGGGGACAGGAAGAGTCTCACACTTGTGTTGCACCAGGGTTTCCCCTAGGCCCTGGTCGTAAAAAATATAAACAGGCTCCTCTTATGGTTGGGACAGGTACATGTGCTTATATGATACAACATTTGGAAAAAGCTGATAATATCCTGCCTACAATTTCATAAAGATAAACAAATAATAAAACAAACAAATAATGTTATACATGATTGTGTTATAATGTAGCAAGTTATTTCATTATGAATGTAGCATCTTTATATTTTTATATAAAATGTAATAACTAGCACATACTGTAAAAACCAAGACAAATTTAATGTTTTACTGTACAATATGTACAATATCCAATATTCACATTATGCTCTGCATGATCTGCTAGTTAATTATGCCCCAAGTATTTAGGATTTCTTTTCAAATGCAAATTCTATATGATGATTGCAGATTGTTCCTTTACATGGATTTTTGACCTTATTTAGCCACTTGATACCTTACATGAAGTGTGTGATTCTGGTTATTCCGTTAACTGAAGCAGCTTCTGAGAGAATTGGCGATCAGTTACTCACAACCTCACTTCAAGATAGTGGACGTGGCCATGTCAAGGGCTGGTCAATGGAGGAGAATGTGCAAGGCTTGAACAAAGAATATAGTTCATGGGCCAGACCAGATTTTGGTACCACTCAAGGTGGCAAAACCTAGTAACATTTTTTGAAATGGTACATGTCCATAGATGATATTTTGGTATGATAACCCATCCTAAGTGGTAGCTTTGTGACAGTTATCAGCACATGAAGTTAAACACCCCCTACAATAAATAGGCCTCCAGACATGGGTGCATATCCTAATTTATGCTCATTTTTCAGAGCTTTACTCATCTTTTATGAGGGCATGTTTGGTAGCATTTTAAAGGGTAGATTCATAGCTTTCATTTAAACCAGATTTTGGACCTGTCTAAAAAATACAAAGGTCACATGGGCTCTTGAAACTGTCAACAACAACTCTACAATTTTCGCCTAAACTGTAGTCTTTTTTATAGCATTGTGACATGTAGGAACAACAATGACACAAATAACAAACACTGAAATACTCACAGGACTGTAACGGAAATGTATAATCTGTATAATATATAATTATCCGACTATGAGGGTTGATTGTGGGCCTTAAAGTGTAACATGGGACCAGGCGAGAATTGTCAATAATTGCTTGGTATTTTCAAAGAGTCTTTATTTAGCAGGCAGATCAGATCAGTAGACTTTTATCCTAAGCATCATCATCATCATCATCATCATAGTCCAGGGTCAAGACAACTTCATCTTCAACTTCATCTTCCTCTTCCTCTCTTTCTCTCTCAGTAATGTGTTCCATGACTCTGTATTTGTAGGTGCCACAAGTTTCGAATTGTCATCTGAACAGTGTATGAAACAGTCCGTCATGGGACACTTTGGCTGTTTTCACCATTATCTAAATTGTATATATAGGCACACAGCCAAGGAGAAAACAATTTTCAACACCTTTCAATAGAACTTTTCTGCCAAACAGGTCAGACGAGAGGCAACAAAGTGGCCAGATAAAGGCAGTTGGCTGTTGGTTTGGACCTGGGCAGTGTGTGGGGGCCTCAAAGTGTCTGACTCAGTTTACCGTGTCTCTGGTCCAGCGTCTTCATGGTTTTTGTCCCTCAAAGGTTATGAAAAGTCATTCACGAGCTGCAAGGTAGCCCCGAACTATCCGGGAGTTCACCTGCTGAACACTGTCTCAGTTGTGTGCGGGTCCGGGATCCGTAGTCCCTGGCAAAGCGAAGTGGGTCCAGCCCAGGAAAAGGCTAGAGGGCGCAGTTAGTGCAGCCGGCCGTCGGTCCAGCTGGAGTTTAATAGTCAGCTTCAACATCCGGTCTCTGCAGATAATTGGCCGCTCCAGCCTCTTTTTGGCTCCGTTTGCCAGCGTAATCTGTAGTCGGGCCGGTAATAGGAGACACAGTGAGCTGCTTGGCAGTGAGCACGCAGTGTGCTCGGTCTAGTTCAGGGGTGACAAGAGAGTCCGTTGGCCAAGTAATTCAACGAGGAGGTCCACAAAAAATGTTGTCGGTTGCAGACCTTCAATAGACTCCGGGAGTCCAATTATCCAAATGTTGTTTCTGCGGCTGTGGCTTTTGAAGTCCACCATCTTCACCTTTAGCCTAGCTTTACTATTGGCTAGTGTTGCATGCCTGTCCTCCAGTGCCTGAATCTGTTGGTCCTGTTGTTCAGTCAATCTGTTGGCCGTGCTCTGTCACCACAGCCTGTTTACAGTCCAGTTTCGCTTCTAAAGCTACTACAGAGTTTTGAAGTCGGCGGATATGCTAGCTCTGTGGTCCTCCAGTAAGCTAGCAATGCTAGCTACACAGGTGTTATTGCAAGTGGTCGAGGTTGAGGTCTCTCCCTCGATGGCCTTTTTAGTGTTTTTGCCCGATTTTGACATCATGACAGTTTATGTTAAGTTAGTGGTGTACACTGTCCTTCTGTAGGCTAGTGGGGTTGATGAAAGAGTAGATTTTTACAGTAACAATGCAGGAGCGCGAGATCGCCCTGCTGTTCACATGCTCATCTAACCGGAAGTCCAGTTATTTTATAGTTTTATTGTCACACTCACACACGTGACACTGGTCTAATGTCTTTTTAAAGTTAGAAAAACACCGCTTGTACGCCTCAGGCACAAGCTCATACACACAAAGGATAGCACTCTTTACCTTATCATAAACCAGACTGTACTCAACTGAACAGGCCTCCTGAGTCTTACCAGTTAATTTACACTGTAATAAAATGGCATAACACATCCCTCTGCCACTGCAAAGCAACTGCAATATGCTCAAATGTACTGAAATATGAGTCCGTCAAGGAAGTCAAAGTAACTCACTGGCCAACACCAATTGTAGCCATGAAGTCTACCCAATCGCAGTCAGGACATCAAACCAGATAAGATTTCACTAGAGACACATTGCTCGAGGCTGTAACCCAGCCAATCTCTGCTATCTGACATCCCTCCCTCCTCCCTTCTCCAAAACATCTCTCACGACATCCTGCAATTCCTTACCACTCTGATCAACTCCTCCCTCACTTCAGACCTCCAGCTCCTCAAGACAGCCACAGTAAAGCCACTCCTAAAGAAACCCCACCTAGACTCAGCTGACATCCGAAACTACAGACTTGTATCTCTACTTTCATTCCTCCGAAAACCCTGGAACGTGCAGTCTATATCCAACTGTCCTCCTATCTTTCAGAAAATGACCTCCTTGACTCTAATCAGTCAGCCTTCAGGACTGGTCACTCCATTGAGAAGGCCCTCCACTCTGTGACTGAGTCAGTCGGTGCCGCCAGAGCCTTGTCCAACTCGTCAGTCCTGATTCTCCACGACTTATCCTCTGCGTTTGACACAGTCAACCTCCAACCAATCCTCCTCTCCACTCCACACTCAGCTGAACTTGGCATTGCTGACTCTGCTTTAACCTGGTTCACATCATCGCACCTTTCAGGTCACATGGAACAGCTCGTTGTCCAAACACTGCTTTCTGGAAACTGGTGTCTCTCAAGGCTCAGTATCAGGACTGCTTCTGTTTTCACTATACACTAGATCACTAGGCTCTGCAATCACATCGCATGGATTCTCCTACCACTGTTATGCTGACGACACCCAACTGTTCCTCTCTTTTCCCCATCCTCCTCCAACACCCACGTTGTGACGCACATCTCGGATTATTTGGCAGACATCTCTGCTTGGACAGCTGCTCATCATCTCAAACTCAACCTTAGAAAAACTGAACTCCTCTTCATCCTGGGGAAAGACTGCCCTCGCATAGACCTGTCAGTCACTGTTGAGGATTTCATGGTATGGCCCTCGTCAACAATGAGGAGCCTCGGCACTACAACATCACTACTGTGGCCCAATCCTGCAGATTTGCACTCTACAACATCCGCAGGATCCGGTCTTTCCTCACAAAAGACACAACACAACTCCTGGTCCAAGCTCTGGTCATCTCTTGCCTGGACTACTGCAACTCCCTCTTGGCTGGACTCCCAGCATCTGCGACTAAACTGCTGCAGCGTATCCAGAACGCTGCAGTGCACCTCGTTCACAATCTTCCCAAATTCTCCCATGTGACTCCCCTCCTCTGTGACCTCCACTGGCTTCTTGTTGCAGCATCCGATTCCAGACGATGGAGCTGGCCTTCAAGGCAATCAACAGAACTGCACCTGTCTACCTCCATATACTGGTCAGACCACACGCCCCAGCGAGAGTACTTCGCTCTTCTACATCAGCTGGCAGGTTGGTACCCCCATCACTGAGAGCAAAGCCCACTTAACGAAGACGCAACTCTTCTCTGTTTTGGCACCTCAGTGGTGGAACAAACTCCCGACCAATGTCAGGACAGTGGAATCACTCTCCATTTTCCGCAAAAGACTCACCTCAACCCCACATAGCATGACTCCTTCCCAACCCCCTTTCCAAAAATTAGTACTTGTGCACTCATGCACTTAAAGAATCTTTGACAAATAGTAGTTACGATCCTCATATGAGGGCTTGAAAATTGTTTCTATATTTCGTTTTACTCCATCAACGGTGATGTGGTGGTTTCTCTCTTCTGACAAATGTACTCATTGTAAGTCGCTTTGGATAAAAGCATCTGCTTTTTAATGGTGGAACAGTGTCTGTGGGACTAACATGTGCCTCTAATCACAGTCTGGTTTGGACAGAGCTAGACTCTGATGTTCTCAATTTGGTGTAGGTGCTACAACAACACAGGTGGTTGATGTTATAGCAGGGTTGTTAACAATCAGTTTTCAACAAGCTGCTCATAGGACTATGCGTGTGCCTTTAACCGAACATATACGTGTGTGTACATGTCTGTTAACTGAGGAAGAAAAAAAGAAAAAGAGCTAACTCTAGGAGCGCAGCAAGGAGGGGGAAACAGCCATGGAGAGACACAATACTCTCCTCGAATCACCTTCGACTGGTCCTTGATAGGAACGTGGCTTATTGTACGCTCACAAGGTGGCAAAGCTAACAGTTAGCTCCACAGAGTGCAGAGGCTCAAATCAGGTTGTAATGAGCACAAAGAAAGACCAGCGGCGAGCACAATGTTTTACAGTGTAAAAATAGCTGAAAAGAGGACTCAGCAGTCCACAAAACTCACAAATACACGTAGCTTAAAAGCATTACAATACATGCTAATTTGTAGTATCTGCCCAGACACTAAATAAGCCTCACTTGTGACCGCACTCGTGCCGGTAAGTGTGTCCGCCTCCTCAGTCTAGTTTGTCTCCCTGGCATGGATGTAGTTGAAGTGTCCTGCAGGCTGACGGTAGCTGTTCTCGGCATTGTAGTGGTGGAAACAGCTGAGTCACCTGGGGCAAAGTGTGCAGCTTTCTGAGGGGGAGTCCTCACTTCTGCAGGGATGAGAGTGCCTGGGTTGCACAGCGTCTTCTCTGGATCGGGACTTGTTTGGTAAACACAGGGCAGTCTGTGGCTCGTCCAGTGAGGCAAAAGACTGCAGACTAGGCAAAGGTAAAATCCAAACGTTTGGTTGCTCCCTTTCAGTAACGGCTGAGCAGGTGAAAGCTGATGCTTCTAGCAACATCTTTTGATGGGACTGCCTTGATCTTCTCTGTGCATCCACTGTTGCACCGGAACTGATGGTGTGTTCAGGTGCACTTTCAGCCAATGGGAGAAGGAAGTTTTCAAATCTGAGGGACTGTGGCAACCAGGTGTTACTACTGGACACTGACAGAAGGTACACTTTCCTTTTTGTTCACATGCTTTGTTAGTGCAAGTAGGCTTTGGTCTACATGCAGGCCTCTCTATTGATAGAACCATGTGGTGAGGTCCCAACACTCTAAAACTGACTGCTTCCTAAAACTTAAGGACCAGAGCACAGTCTGGAAAAGTGGCCTATGATGATTTAGCCTACTGTAGCATATTTAGCTAGCTGTTCTGTAGCCTACTTTAAAAGTTAACTGAGCTTGTTTGATTGATTGAAACAGAACCTTGTCAATGTCAAAGCTGAAATAAAGCTACGTCATAGACAGTGCAGCTGCTAGCCATTTTGGTGCCCTAAGCATAAGTACTTTATGATAAAAAATATTCAAACAAAGAATCTTATACCATAAAAAAATTATAAACATTTAAAACTGAAAGCATGCAGCCATGTCAGCCATGTTTTTACTTATGTATCAACTATTGATAAATCTAATCTAATATAATATAAAAAGCATAATAGAATGAGTTGCAATATTGCACACATTTCAACAATGATGTTTGCTTTATATCATTCATAATGACATTTTATCATTTATACCTTATCTACAGGAATAAGAGCAAAATGATACACCTTACACAAGACTACATTTCTGAATCTTAAACATTATTTCACCATTTAATTGAATACAACTTAAATATGGTTACGACGAGCATTTGTCGACTACAAAGGGTTTTTCTATTTCACTGGCAGATATCATCCATGCCTTTGCATCCTGACATAAATGCAATCAAAATGGACACAGATGCAGCTTCTGTGACATTCAGCTGTAACTAAGCTAGCTGTAGCAGTACCACTAAAAGTCAAGAGCCATTTTCTGTCCCACTGCACATCCGACACCTCACCTAATTTGTGTGAGAGACTGTAGCCTACATTCTGCTGAATTCTACTGAATGACAATTCTAAAGATGGTTGTGGGTTTATTAACTGTTGTGCATTGCAAACGCATATGCGTTCTCAAATGGCACTATGCTAGGTAAACTTTGCTAAATGCCTGGCTATAGACTACTAATCGCACGCTACACAGTAATAAATGGTCTGAAGCAAGAGGAATTGATAGCCTACCTTGTGCACTGGCTGCTAACTGTTACTGAGAAAGTATTGACACCATCACGTCAAAATAAACCATAAACTGCTGCTCAATATCTAAAGTAAAGTAACAGCTAGCTGGCGTCAGTTACTTGTCAAATGCATAGATAATGTTTAACAGTAAAATCTCAATTTAGCTTGCACCCAAGTTATCACATATTTAAGTTTGCTAACATTAGCAATAACGTCAGCTAGTTCAAGGTGTATGCTGGGCTAACTATTACATTAGCAGCACATTTCCCGTATTTAAGGATGAGTAAACATGGACTTACCTGCGAGTGATGCACCGGCATCATCTCACAGTTTCCTCTTTCTTTTCTCTGCTCCTGACTCCTGCTGTCTTTTCGGGGGCCATTTCCAAAAAAGTTGACAGCCTGTTGTCAAACTTCGTCAGGCGCAATCCAACCGACACTGATATATATATATACATATTAGGGCTGTCAAAGTTAACACGTTAATGCAACGTCCTCTTAACGCCCTTAATTTTTTTAACGCGCAATTAATGCTCAGTATATCAAAAAAAAAAAACGCGCATTGTATGATTTAAGGCCGTCGGTGGCACCCGTAGTCTTGATACAGAGGGTGGCAGAAGAATAAGAAAGGGAATCAGAAGAAGAAGAAGCAGGGTTGGCGGTTCCTTAAAAACACGGCCGACTGAAAAGCAGCACTCGCTGCAAACTCCTCATCTCTGCTGTCACTCACGGTGGCAGACATTTGTTTCTCCATCGCCCTGATCATTTTTCGGGACGCTCTCTCGTGGCGTGCCCGTTTGCTGATAACTCATCCCCGCATGTTTATCTCAGGCTCCTCGCTAGCCTTCTTCCTCCCTCCAGCAGGCAGCCTGGCCCTGCTGCTGTCCTCCTCGGACAGACGCTGAAGCTCCGTTTCTCTCACTCTCTTGGGGTCAACAGAGAAACGTCTAGCGGCTGCTTCTCCCGAGTTTTCCTCTGAATATATCACGACAGAAAGTTTGAATTTCAAGTCGTACTTTTTATTGTTTTACTGCACCGGAGCCATGGCGATCATCAGTGTGATACTGACTGACAGAAAGCAGCACACTGCGTGAAAAAGGCGAAGAAGAAAAACGTGCAGTGTCAGTGGACACCACTTGCAAGCCAAACAGACGGCAGATGCAGAGAGCCCGTCGCCCCCCCTCGCCAAAAGCAGACAACCCTGGATTTATTTTCCTGCATGATTTGAAGTGTTGAATAAACATTTTATGTTGTTAAAAGTATTAAGAACATGAAAAAATACATTAAGGTACATTTAGAACAGAAAAAAATGTGCCAAAAAAATTGCGATTAATTTGTGATTAATCGCGAGTTAACTATGGACAAAATGCGATTAATCGTGATTAAAAAAATTGATCGTTTGACAGCCCTAATATAAATATATATATATATATATATAAACAGGGTTAGGGTTAGTTTCAGTATCTAGAATTTAGAATGAATCTTTCTAAAATAGAAAAACCATTAAATGAGAAGGTGTGTCCAAACTTTTGACTGGTAGTGTATATGATTTTTTTTTGCAGTTTGACTACAAACATCTGAACGTTTTCCGGAGTGATTTATTTTATTTTAATGGTATAATACACTGCAGCACACTGATCACAAAACTGACCGGACAATTCACCAGTTCAGCTTCAGCTCTTTCTTCCAGCATTAAGAGGAGAGGGAAACAGAAAGAGGAAATGAATAGATGTAACATAGACAACAGGATGAAAGATTGCAGGATGAGAAAAACAAGCCGAAACATCAGCCACGGTGTGGCCATGTTCCTGCTCGCCTTCCTCCGCTCTCTCTCACACTCACACACATAAATCATGGGCAGGACTGTCCTTGCATGATAGAGCCAAATTATTATGGCTAAACACACAAGAATACAGGATGATTAAAGTGTCTGGAGCCTTCCAAGAGGAGATGAAGACATGATTTATAACCCTCCACACAGCAGCAGACTGAAATGTAAAAAAGACTGAATACTCAGTGTTGCCTGGTGGCACCCTGTGTGTTTCACTGAAAACATTGCTCAGTACAGTTGTAATCACACTGTTTGTGAACACTGTTGTGATTTTAATACCATGCATGTCATCCTTCTACATCTGTCTGTCTTCATAGTGTCCTGTCTTATCCAGAGAAGTTAAACTGTGACTGCTTATACTAAGTTACAAGTACTTAAACAGTAATTCAAGGCCAAATCACAAGTCACCCCTTGTTCCTAATACAATATTATCTTTTGTTCATGTCTAGGCATAGGGTGTTGGTGAGTGTTAGGGTGAATTATTAGGACTACATGGCCCTACGTACAGAGGTTTTTCAGAGGCACACGTTTGAACTGCTCCTATTATATCAGTGCAGACTGGCAGAGTAGGAGCACAGGCTGCTAATGATAACCTCAAGAATCTACTTTGAATTAGAACTTTGAATTCAGTAGTAAAGTAACTTCACCAATTAATTACTTGCTGTCAAGCAGAGACACTATACAATACATAGGCTACAGCAAGAAGATAGTTAACTAGCTTGGCGTTTTTTCCTTTTTCTTTTAGACTGACTTCTTGGAGGTTTAATATAAGTTACAGTGTAGCTGTAGTAATGAGTTTTAAAAGGTGGATTTTGTGACCTTTAGACAGCCAGGCTAGCTGCTGCCCTATTTCCAGAATTTATACTTAGTTAACGAACTGCTGGCTGTGACCTCATAATAAGAAAGCAAATAAACTTTTTCCAACGTATATTCATTTTAATTTAAATGAGTTATAGATACACTACTAAGTAGACACATGTTTTAATGCTGTCAATACTATCAGGTACTATGGGTAGTAATAAAGAGTATCTGTTAAAGTAAAAAAAAAAGGGATGGCACACAAAAATAAAGCAAAAAACGCACAAAAAAACAGCAACCCACAAATAGCTGGGAACATGCGGAAATAGGACTGACACAGGGGTACAGACAGGAACAGGAGATGCATGATGAATAGAACAGACCAACCGACAAAGACAGGAAGGGAAGACAACGGTTTGTAAACACAGGGGTGATACTTACATTTGCTAAGCATCCTTTAAATCTTGAGTAAGACTGGATTTGCCCGAACTCATTGCTATACCTGCTGCAAGAAAGTGGAGGGAGAGAAACAGAGGTTGCATCATTTCAGGTCAATTTACTTGGTGAGTGCTATTTTTGCTTTGTTTAATTTGCAGCACCTAATGACTGAACACAGTGCAAGGGCTCTTTTTTACACAATACTAAAAGAAAGAATTTAGCTTGTTCGTGCTCGTTAGCCAAGTCGTTATTTCTGGTTTTGTTTTAGAAAGTGATGTTAATTGGCACTAAACATGTGAAGCATTAACGTTAGTTCTTACCCTGCAGAGCTAAGAGATTGGAGTCTGTCCTTTTGTCCTAATTTAAAAACTGCAGTGACACATGTTGATGCTTGAACTTTAGAGTTATTTCCTTTCACTTTGGCAATACATTCTCTCAGCCATACACTGACTGTATTCCTACTTACGCTTCAGACAAGTCTGCAATGTAAAGCACCACATTTTAAAAAAAAATACTACCTCATACATTCCCGCATCAAAATACCTGAACTATCCCTTTGATTTCAGACACAATAGTCTTTGTTTTACTGCCATGTTTAAGTATCATGTCTTCAAATACTGATATCGTTTCTGACCTCCTTATGCGACTTTCCACGCAGATTTAGATGTATAAAAATCCAGAGTATGAGAATGTGCGTACTGATAGACTTCATAAAAAATGCGTTCAATGAACACAGTCTTTTCAGTCTGAATATTTTGATGGTTGGCAAAAATTATAGGAAGTGTGAATTAGGACTACATTTTCTTTTTTCTTTTTTTTTTTTAATGTGAACAATTTGGCTGTCCTCAAAATCAAGAGGAAATGTTGCACTGTTTGTAATGTTCTTTTGAGCAACACACAGCAGTTGCACTACATTTAGCTGGCAATTAAGGTAAATGAAGTAAAACAAATAATAATGCAGTTTAATATACCAGTTGGAACAATGTGAAAATGTTCAGAGTATTTCAAACTGTTTTACATTGGAGGCCGCTTTTTGTTATTTTTGGTATTGTGTGCTGTTGAAGTTGAATAGTTACTCTCTCCTCACTAAATTAAATGTTATACACTAAACAGAAGCAGATCAACCTGCAAAAAACTCAATTTATACAATGTCCAAATGACAAAACATTTGAATCAGTAAATCAATATTTTCTCCACTTCTTATGAAATGAAGCACTAGATTCAGTTCAGGAGAGCAGTCCTCTAAAACCCACAGCAATAATTAGAATATGTTGTTATTGTTTAATAAGGGCAACTTCCTGGTAAAGCCTGCATATGTTTGATTTCAAGAGATAATTTGGAGTTTATGTACATCATTTTGGTTACATTTTATTAGGGTGTGTTTGTAAATTATTTTCATCATCACTTCCAATAATAATTAGACAAAAAAGTACAGTTTAAAAAGACATTTGTTTATACTGGTTTTGTAATAAACAGTTTGATCGTAAAGATTGACTTTCTCTGTCTAAATTATTTTGACTTTTGTGAATTAAGGTGCTAATACACAAATAAATTAAGGCAACAATTTGCATGGATATTTCTAAGTAGAACAGAAGCAAAATAAATGAGTTGGAATAACTCAAATTGACTATTGACTATATTACTACTAAATAACACAACTTTTTTATTCAAATTAAGTTGGTTCAACTTGATTAACTTGATAACTTGATGTTATGTTAGTTGTACTAGAGCAACAATCGTGGGATTTACTCAATAATGGTTGAGTTGGAAGTAGTTAAAAAAGATCCACGCAAATTGTTACCTTAATTTTTTTAAGTTGATCCAGTGTATTATTCTTTAGAGTGCAGGCGGAGTCCCTGTTTGGGCGTGTAAAGGTGTAGATGCGGTAGCTCATGGTGGCACTGGTGGTGGCATGGCGAGTTGAGACTTGGTGAGCACAGAGTAAGGTTGTTGGCTGCAGAGGTTCTGAGAGCTGGGAACACTGGTAGTTGGTGTACAGTGGAACACTAGATGTAGAGGGAACACTAAAAAAACAGGAGAGAAACACAAAAATAGTAGTCATTCAAGTCATTCAAACTAACGATTTAACAGAAGCCATGCACCGCATCTTACTGATGAAATCATCTGGCAGCAGGTAGCGCGGAGAGCAGGGCTTATCAGGAGGCGCTGACTGCCAACCTGCTGCAGGAGAGAGTGTGTCAGCCTCTCAGTGCACCTCTGTAAGCACAACAGAAAAAGAGACAAACACCAAGCACAAAGTTTCCACCACAGAATTTGACAGATCATGACAAAAATGAAAAGAAAACATGACACATGAGGAAGGAACTTAAATATATCCAAAAACTCAAACCATAACAGTATCAACATTTTAGATTTTTACTTCCCAATTCAAGTCTCCATTACTGACACCCATAGATCACAGGGGTGTACTACGAAGCAAGATTAGTGGGTTAGCAAGGTATGATGAGTCTAAAGTGTCACTGTCATGAAGGTGGCTCTCCTTTAACCTGGCTAGATCACTGCAGTAAGTCATGCTGCAGACATGACTTTATCTAGACTGTATATGTTCAGAGATTCAACTTCAAATCGCCTTTAACACTGCTTTCACTAACCAACTCCTTTGAAAATAGCATCTCTCTAAAATCAGTAGTCACTATACTTATTTCCAGCTGAGCAAATATGTTGTATATGCAAACTTGTTGAGTCTGATGATATAAAAATGCCTCAAAACAAAGCTATGTAATAACAATAGCTCACATTCCATTTTTTTTTCTGCACAGCGTTGAATAAAATCTCAGCCAGACTATTGTTTTATTCTATTTAGAAGGTGGTTCTTGCTCTTATACTCAACAACCAAATGTGTTTGTAGTGTTCTCTGGCCATTTATCCAAGCTGTCTGTAAAAGAAGCCTTCTATAAACTGAACAACAACAGACTATTGAAAGTTCCCTATTATCAATAACTGGCCTATGGCGTTTACTTGCATGATGAAATGTGGTATTTTGGGTATTCAACATTTAAGGAACAGTGAAGGGAATGGAAGGGGACGGTAACATTGTCATTTTTGATGATATATTATTCCTAGGCCTGCTTTGCTGATGTCTGCTGGTAAGTTAATAATATATATGATAATATAACATACATAATACAGAACATAAAATTCAATTAATCAAAATAATAAACTTTGAGTTTGAAAAAACTAAGTGAATATGCATGTCTGATTTACTGTTGACATTGTCAGACCTCAGTGCAATTCTTGAGTATAATATTTAAATATTCTGTATCAAGGTTACTGTTTAAGAGCTTGAGCTCTCACTAGAAATGAATGGTAGAATTTAAGAGCACACTGAGTGTGTGTGTTAGACTGGGGTGAAACAAGGTGTGTGTGGTTCTGTGTATGTGCATGCATGCAGGTGTGTATGAGTGTCAGACTTGACTGAAATGTGGTGGGAGGCAGTAGGAAATGCATCACTTCTGCCAGGAGAGAAATTGTCTAAATTTGACCCTCCTGACCCCTCTAAGGCTCAACTTTCTGTCAGACGCAAACTGTATCTCTGTGATATAAACATGCAAATGAATGTATAATTTTCATTTTCAATGTTTATCAGACTTATTAAGGCCCGTAGAAGATGTTTCATGCTGAAAAGAGGGTTGATTTAAAAACTTTGGACTAGGGTCATCTGACCCATAACCTAAAAGGAGGGTAATAAAAAATCAATAAAAAATGAATGTTTTACATCATGTGACTCACTTAACTAATTTAGACATAATGCTGATGTGTTGACTAAAGCTCGACCGATTTATCGACAGGCCGATATTATCGGCCGATATAAGCAATTTTCCAAACTATTGGTATCGGCATTTATAATGGCCGATAAATGAATATTTGAAAAATAAAATAAAAACGGACAAAACACCCTCCAACCATGTTATGAGTGTTGCCGTCCACCAGAGAGCACTCTACAACAGGCAGAGTCTATGCAACCTGACTGACGTACAGGACGGCCAGTCAGATCTCTTCTTGCACGGTCACGCGTCACGGGTCACCGTGCATGCACAAACGCGCTAGTTACTGCAAAACACAAGCGAGCTAAGTGACCTGGTTAGCGGCTTCAATTGATATCAACAAAAGAAGGGATATAAAAAAAATGTGCATTTGTCTGATCTGTCAAACTACTAGAAAGTACAACACTGAATTCCCTCCGAAAAGCGAGAAGAAGGCCGACACCGGAGCATCGTTACGGGCTGTCCAACATTGCTCCGCTGGTCCTCCCTCCACCACAACCTCGGAGTTATTCACCGCCTGGCTCCTTTGTCGCTCTCCTCTGCTGCCGTGGTCTCTCCCGGCTCGCGGCGATGTTGGATGGTCCTCCAGACGCAAGTCTGTAAATATATATATATATATATATATATAAATATATAAATATATGTATATGTATATATATATATATATATATATATATATATATATATACATATATATATATATATATATATATATATATATATATATATATACATATATATATATATATATATATATATATATATGTATATAAAATAAAAATATTTGGTATATTTGGTAATATTCGGCCGATATATCGGAATATCGAATTTTTAAATCACCAAATATTTTTATCGTAATTTACTATATTGCTTTTCTGTCAAGTGTCGACTGTGTCTGAGAGCAATAGTCTAATAAAGGAAAACAAAAACAAAGTGAGATCAGGGATGTTTCATCTCAACTGAATCGCCTGCCGTAGATCCCTTTGTTACTGTACTGAGACATGTGGCAATTTCTGCACGCTAACAAAGAGCCACAGCAGACCTGGGATCAGCAGACTATACCAGGCTTTTCACAGAATGTGTAATGTGTTAAATAATACTAAACAAAACAAAACTAAACAAAAGAAGTGTATTGAGTCTCCAAGAGTAAAAGTATTGTTTTTTTCTGTAAAAATGTAATAGGAGTGAAAAGTCTACTGCATTAAATCTTTTCTGACAAGTAAAATGTACTCACAGAAGTTACTTTACTTGAAACCAAGTAAATGAAACTCATGCCCAACTCTGATTGCATCTAAGACAGCTAAATACAATCCGAAAGCAGCAGAAACAATTACTTGTCCCTAATTCCTTTTAAATCAGCTTCCTGTCAGAAAGACAACTCCCAGTGTTTGTGATCATGTTGCTGCTGGGCATTTTTCTTTATCCTGTACAGTGCTTGGCCTGATGGCCTGGTCTTTCAAGGCCATAAATTGTGATTATTCTTCGCACTGCTAATCTGTGCACAATGCTTTATCCACATAAATTATGAATAAGTGAAATGTCACAGAACAATGAGAGAAATGGTGTCTGGTCAACCCGCCTCTGTGGCCTATTGGATGAATTCTCTGTGAGCTGTTTATAATCTATGCTTCCCTGCAGCCTGCAAAGATTTATATAACATTAAAACTAGATCAGTTTCCACACATAAGGAGCAGACTTGATGTTTTGTTTACACTGGTTCCAAACAATAACATTGGAGAAAATCTGTATTTCTTTAAATGGTGAGGCCAGCTCAATATTGGTGATGGAATTATGATAATAAGACAACAGTGTATGCCTCAAAAACATCAACATTCAAAATCATATAGGCAAGATTCAGAGAGTAAATTGCCTGTAGAGACATGCTGCCTACTCCATTGGTTATTCTCAAGTATGACACACTTTGAAAAGTCTTACTCACATGAGGGACCTGGGTCATAATAATTGCAATTTCTGTGCTCCTAATAAACCCCATGGCAATCTGCCATGTTCTCACAATTTGTAAAGATTAAACTGCAAATTGCATACCATATTTCCCCCACAAGTAATTTGGGGCTGCTTTCTTTGCTGCAAGGGCAAGAAAATCCTTAATAAATACAGTACAAGAAATATTTGGCCTATATTTGGTAGAAAATCTTTTACATTTTATCACTAACTTTATTCATTTATTTATTCAATATGATACAAAATACTTTATTAATCCCCTTGTGGGGAAACTGAGTGTCGCCATACATACAAGTCTCAGAAGTTTCCACAATATAGGGAATGACGATGTTGTTACGTTTTCTCATATCCTCGTCTCTGTCTTCTGTGGGTCTTTTAGAGGTTTTGACACCATTAAGTAGTGTTTATGCAACATTAAAAGGGAGATTTAGGTTAAATTTGGCTATCAATAATAAAGGGATAATTATTAATTATGATAAATAATATGATCCAATTTACATTAGATCACCTCGGGGCACCACTTCAAGGGAAAACATAGCAATTTACTAAATCAGTTTATAACTATGATTAATAACTAACTTAATAACTACAACCAAATTTACCATAACAGCTAGTAATGATTGAAGGATTTTGGCGTTCTTGACAGTGTAGATGTTGGCAACATTCACTCTTGTACAATATTAAATTGACAGCAAGAAGGTTCAAAAATCTGTACTATATACAGGTATGTTTGTGTGTGTGTGTGTGTGTGTGTGTGTGTGTGTGTGTGTGTGTGTGGTCACCATAGACGCCGATCCCATGGGTGCTCTGGTGCTCGAGCACCCACTGACAACGTTGAGCACCCACTGGCCAATCGGGATGGCCAATCAAAAAAAAAGAGTGAATAAATGAAACTTGTGGTGAAACTGTATCTTCAAAATGAACTGCATTTACTTGAATCGTATTATCCAATTAAAATCATTACAGCTCTGTGTGTGTACACGTTATGGCGTAGTCACGTAACCAATAGGTAACCAATCGGATGATCGGATTTGGCTGTGGCTAAACAACGAGTCCGTCACGTACACACACAGCAAAAATGTGAAGGTTAGTTGCTTATCGGCGGTTAAAAATGGACAAGTTTGTAATTAGAAAACTAAGTGGAACCACGTCTACAACCACTAATGCTCCCAGAAGCAGCGGCGGCAGCAGCAACAACAGGGACAGCAGCAAGTGTCAGCAGGGACGAAAGTACCAGGCCAACTGGAAAACAAAATTCCCGTGGATTACATATGACGCATTAAATAACAAAGTGCTCTGTGAAGTGTGCTCTGCTGCCGACAAAATGCATGCCCCGTTACCATGTACAGGAGGACGTGAGATGGATTCTTACAAGGCTTTTGTGAAAGATGGCTTTTGCAGCTGGGGCAAGGCAATAGAAAGATTTCGCTGCCATGAAAACTCAAATGTCCATCGAGCTGCTGCTAGCATCACAAGTGCTGCTAATGCCGGAGTTATGGGACATGTGATGAACTTGGTGGTGCAAGATGTTGCCCATAACATTGCCGAGTGTTGGAACTTCATGTCACTCATTCGTGACCTCATAACGCTGATACTGACTTGGTTTCAGGATTCCCAAAACGCAGACGGGCCGTCTTTGCCCGATGCGCTGGACAGTAAAAGCTGCTTCGCTGCAGTCAATTTCTTCAAATTACAGCGCACTACAGGAGTTTCTTGACAACCTGTCTTCAGAAGATGAAGGTGACTCAGGCGGCAAAGCAAATGGTTTACTTCAACACCTGCAGAAGTTCAGTACATTTTTTTCACTGAAGCTGAAACAGCCAATCGCGTACTGCAACACAGCCAACTGCATTCACAGAAAGCTCTCCAACTCATTGAAATGCTCCGACAGGACATCAAGCATCTTCGTGAAAAGGGATTTGAAGATGTTTGGCAAAACACAACTGCAGCTGCTGATATCCTTAACGTTGAAAGCCCAGCCCTGCCAAGGCCAACAAAAACCCCACGTCGACTGGATGACGGAGGCGCACCATCACACATTTTCCAGTCACCAAATGCCATGAACAGACAGCAGTTTTACCAGGTAATGGAGACTGCAACTTCATCTTTGGATTGCAGGTTCAGTCAAGCTGCATTCAAACACATGTGCAGTATTGAGGATTTTGTGACGGGAAAAGGTGACTGTGGGAGCATCACAGAGTTTCATGGAGATGATCTGGATAAAGGCAGACCCTGCTGCCAGAACTCACCAAACTGATCAGACTTGGACTCACTGTTCCCGTGACCTCTTGCACATCAGAGAGGTCTTTCTCAGGCCTGCAGAGACTTAAAACTTATCTACGCACCACAATGGGACAGGGAAGACTCAATCACCTTGCGGTGTTGAACTATCACAAAAACATTACAAGGAGCCGCAATCTGGATGCTATAGCCGATGAGTTTATCACACGCACAGCCGCCAGGAGGAACACGTTCCTCCTTGGGAAATAGACAATAGCAGACAGTGGTGAGTGACTAACTCAAATATTTTCTTTCCTTTCCTTAACAGAAAGCTGGAGATTTCATGTGTCAAAAGTGTGTTTTGCGAATGGATGTAATGAACTTAGCTTCATTGTTTCCTTGGTTGTACTGAAAAATACACCCTGTGATATTGTAAATGTGCCGAGTGTAAACTAGTACTGCGTAATGAATATTTGTTAATGTAGTCAATTTGTATGTAAATCTTGCGTGATGAATACCAAGTTGTGTATTATTTTTTTTTTGCTTATGTGTTGTTGTAGGTTACTTGTACAATTATACATGCAAGCGACATAGTGTTGTCTTGTGGCCAGTGTGCATAATACTGCTGCCTTCAGACTGTATGGTGTCGTATTTAGTTGTGGTTGGTGACTATCTATGCAATAAAAGTCAGTTTGTGACAATAATTACTAGGGCTGCACAAAAAATCGTTAAAAAATCGCGACCTCGATTCACACATACACGTGATCTCGTCTCTATACACGGCGATTCTGAAGCATTTTATATATCGAGCTGAATTATTTCCACCTTGCCTACTAGATGTGCAACTGGACAGCCGCTGAGATCCGGAAGATGCTAGCGTCTCCTGGATCTCTAGCTGTATGGTTGTGTTAGCTTGTGGTTGTAGCCACAAGCTAGGATCGGTCGCTTCTTTCAAACTAAAAGCCCCCCGATAAGAACCCAGTTCTAAACTCCAATGGGTGCAATGTAAAGCTCTTATTTTGAAGACAAATTTGTTGATAACTGTTCACAGCTCAACTTCGGGGCTTCACGTCACGTCACATGTTTACGCCTACCCCAGAGGCGGCTTTTGGAAAAGGAGGAATATTAGGCCTCCGTTTTAGAAAGCCGATCACAGCAGCTATCACATATCACCTAGCCAAAGATACGGCCCCAATAAACACTGTACAACACGAGGTATTAAAGGATGCCCTCTCATCTTGGAGACTCTTTTTTTTTTTTTTTTTTTTACTCTTGTAAAAATCATTTCTCATCCAATGATAGAACTTGAACAAAACAAAACAAAAAAAACATTGCTACAATGTTTGTTTTGTTGTTTTGTAGAACTTGAACAAAACAAAACAAAAAAAACATTGCTACATTGTTTTTTGTTTTGTTCAAGTTTATCAGTGCAATAAACATTTTGTGAAAAAAATCGTGCCAGAGAATCGTGATCTCACTTTTAAGCAAAAAAATCGTGATTCACATTTTTTCCAGAATCGTGCAGCCCTAATCATTACCTTGGTGGTATTCATTTAATTTGAGCACCAAAAAAAAAAAAAAAAAAAAAATTGAGCACCCACAGGCGAAAACATAAATCGGCACCTATGGTGGTCACTGATATCACATGTGGGTGTGATATGCTCCAGGCTCAAGGAATGTGTATGTGTGTGACGCGATGCCAGGTTAAAGAAGATGGGTACTTGCATGCAAAAACCCTGAGTCTGTGTGAAGAAGCATTCGAGTAATGTCTAATTAGTAAGTGTCTTAATTGAACACATGTGCATCACATCAACCAGAGTTTAAAGTCCTGTGCTTAGCCGTGCTGTGCTATGCTATCTAAGCTCAGTTCAACGTTACCAGTCTTTGAAGAGAAGGTGCTGGTGGTTGCAGGAGAAGGTTGGAGTTCCAATGTTCAACAATGCTATTCTTGCTGTGCAAGGTTTGATGAAAGTCAGCAGAGGAGGAAACTAGTCGCTCCTTTCCTTTGCAAGGATAGCAGCTCGGTGCTAACCTGCTTGGTGTTCCTCAGAACAAGCTTTGTGTCACAGCTGCTGGTGCTCACGGATCTGGAATATTGGCAGGACCTCATGTCGTTGCAGTGAGAAGTTCTTTGGGCCTGCTGCAAATGCAGCTTGCAGCTCTCCACAGCTGTTAGGCCAGAAGAAGAGATCTTGAGGGCTGGCAGTCCTGTGGGGGGAGATGGAGAGGAGCCCTTGAGAGGATAAGAAGTCGAAGGAGTGGAGGGCGTCAAGTGAGAGAGAAAGAACAAGGAAGGCGCTGGAGTTTTGACTATCTGATCAGAGGGGCTCTGTCACACTAACCAATAGTAGCTCAAAGCTGAATTGTGCACCTAGGTGTGAAGAATGGTGAATTCTGGGACACCGAGTTCAGTTCAGAGTCCATTTTAAAATCCACAATGAATGACTTCTGTGGGTCCCAACACTGTCACATCACCATGTACATGTGTGATGGGGAAACTAGTGTTTACTTATGGTAGCAGAATGGGGCTGCAGTATATTCTACTCCAGTTTCTGTGGTCTCGTATGTTGGCTCGGTGATTGACAGCCAATCATTGTAGACAGGCAACCTATAAAGACAGGTAGGGGTCCTATGCTATCCCCTCTCTGTCGCCGAAACCATGCGTCATTTCCGGTGCGCCTGATGTCTGCTGAAGCAGGTGTTCTATTTAGTGATGGGAACGGCAGTTCTTTTTACTGTACTGAATCTCTAGAATCGGTTCATTAAAATGATTTGTTCAAAAGATTCGATCACCGAATCGTTCAGTGCTCTCCAACTCCCTGAACTGATAAACAGCCAAACGATCCATCATTCAGTTCATGATTCAGCCCTGAGGTTCATGTTCACTTACTGAGGGACGGTGCGTTCACGTACAATAGTACACAATCATTCGCGGGAGACGCAGCGCTGCTTTGAGTGGTATACACGCACTTAAATTATTACACGGTGAAAGTGTCCTCTGTGCACAGTAAAATCACTTAACATGAAGCTACACAGATGTTAGCAACACAGCGCTAGTTTTAGCAGTACGGTTACTGAAGGTGAATCAACTCCTCTGCCCTGAGTGAGTGAGTGACACAGCGCCACTATCAGCACAGTACGTGAACGAGATTCATGTCCTCAGCGACGCGAATCATGAGTGAATCAGTCGTTCGCGAACGACCTGCTGAGGACATGAATCACGTTCGCGCAGCGCTGTCACTGAAATCAACGTGAACGTGAATCACGTTGGCAACGTGAGTGACTTTTACTATGCAGTAAAATCACCTAACATGATGCTACACTGATGTTAGCAACACAGCGCTAATTTTAGCAGTACGGTTACTGAAGGTGAATCCCTCCTCTCCTACCCCTCTGCCCTGAGTGAGTGAGTGAGTGACACAGCGCCACTTTCAGCACAGTAGGTGAACGAGATTCACGTCCTCAGCGACGCGAATCATGAGTGAATCAGTCGTTCGCGAACGACCTGCTGAGGACGTGAATCACGTGTGCAGTAGGTTCGCGAATCATGAAAGAATCACAGCGCGAACGTGAATCACGTCCTCACAGTTCTCACAGACTCTGAGTGAGTCGCGGCAGTTCCACTCCCGGCCGGCATGCTCGCTGCTGAGCTCAACTGAACTGAGAAAGGAACGAATCAGTTCATGAAGTGATTCCGTTCACTTCGTTCACTCAAAAGATTTGTTCATTTGAACGACACGTTCGTGACCAACACAACACTATGTGATAGCGGTGATTGTACAGGTTGTGCCTGCAGCGATCAGTGTTAGCATGTCTTAACTCGCTGTATATGGTTTTCTAGATGCCTGTCTTGGACCCTCTTCTCTTCCTCAGACCTGCCGCTTGCCTCAGTCAATGCTGGAATTGGCTCATCTGACAGACTAAGCTCCATAGACACTCGTCTGTTCCCCTCTCCGAGCTCGTAGGCACGGCCGGATCGAGACCGTGTGTCAGTGCATCCGTGTTTGTAGCATTTGGCAGCTAGCGACGTAGCAGCTACACCTGTCTGGCCCATCTGTCCCTACGCTGCTGCTTTGCCTACCTTTGTTTCGCCTATTCTTGTTTTTTCTCACTGTGGCTTTGCCATTCATTTCAGTGTTGGTCATTTTAGTGTCGTGGGTGCGATCAGTGGGGCTTAACTCTTCATTTTTGATTGTTTAATTGCCAGCTGGCTTGCTGCCACTATTACTGGAGTTGATTCTGTTTATTTCTTTGTCATATTTTGTTTGTTTTTGGCTGCTTAGTCCCAAGCGATAATCTGTTTTGTTTGTGTTATTACATTAACTGTATTATTTTCTTGCAGCATTTTGGCCAGTGTGATCCAGTGTTTTGTTCATTTGTACAAGTGATGTCCCACTAATTGTCGTGTTTGTTCCCTTTCTGTGTATAAGCTGAGAGCCTAAAGGTGGCGGTGGTTGGTGCCCGTCGGTGGTGGTGTCCCTTCATTGTGTGCTGTGTTGTCGACCCCTGGTGTGATCCTCCACGTGTGTGCGTGTGAGTGTGGAGGTGTGTGCACGTGTGATTGGGGCGTCTCTCTCCCTTGGATACCTCACTCCTGGTGACCCATCCTTCCACTGGTAAGCCTCAGCTTCGGCCATTTCTCCCCCTCCATAATTGCCTTTGTTGTGTTTTTGGCCTTTTATTATTGTGGTGTTTGTGTAAAATAAAAAATGAATTATTGTGAAATGGATCCACGTCTCTAGCCTCATAAGTATTGCGAACCTCTGTGCCTTTGAATGTCCGTTCTAGTCTGAGGTATAAGTATTATTCCTTGGGCGAAATCCCAAGGTGGCGTTGTTGGCTCCTCAATTATATCAGCTTGCTGGTCAACCTCACAACCGCCCGCCACATTATGCTCATTAGGTTGTTGGTTCTTGAACACACCCTTGTGTTCAGGCCAACCCCTCCCAACTCCTCTGCCCAACTCCTTCCTGATTAATCTGAGGGCATTTAAGGCACCGGTGGCCTCATGGCTGCCTCTTTGTCTCTCCCTGTTTGTCATGTCGGCTCCTATCTGACTCTGGGCTCTCCTCTCCCTCTTTTGCCTAGTTGTATTGGTGTCTGCATCTACTAGTGGATGAATGAATAAGGGTATGTTTTAAACTGCCTTGATACATGATGTGCACGTGAAATGGTACTAACAAACCTGAATTCTTGCTCTTTTAGTTCATCTCCAATGTTGTGGGTTCTCACTGTTAAGCTGGGTTAGCCTGTACACCTTTTTATTAAGGCATGTAATTTTAACTGTAAGCAGGATATAATTGAAATGCCAATTACATGTTTTTATTATTATTAACTCACCCCTCTTGAATTGATACGTCATTGTCAGCTGCTGTTTTGCCTTGGCTCTCGTTTTGCCTTTATCATTGATTTGCTTCTGTTGTACATTTCTTGTATACGACGTATTAGGGCCAGACTAAGAGATAAAATATTTTATTTTTTTTGGGAAATTATGAGAGCCATAAAGCCATAATATTACGAGAATAAAGTCATAATATTACCAGAATAAAGTGGTAATAATACGAAAAAATGTGATAATAGTACAAGAAAAAAAGTTGTTTAATGAGAAAAAAGCTTAGAGTTAACGTTATCAAGATCTGATGTGACCAGCTCAACCAAACAGCAGCCTCAGTCTGAGCCCAGCAGTCGCTGGTGCGCTGTTTGTCTCCGTCGTACCTTACAGTCAACAGGTAAGCTAACGTATTGATCATTTCGTCGTTAAACATTTTATAAATACAGTTTTGCTGGCTGAGCCAGCAGGCTGACAGGCTGGTTACGTTATGTGATGCTACATGAGAGAATATTTCAAACTTTCTTAGCGCCAGCAAAGTCATACAACATCCTGTCATGTAGCGTTTAGCCTAACATTAACGTTACAACAGATATGATGTGCGACATTAACTGGGGTTGTGGTCTACATTGTTATTGCTTGTCCAAATGATCTGGTCCATGACCCACCGTAGGCCTATATGTGAATTTTGACATGCCATTCCTGCACATTACATTACAGTAAAGTTATTTAACGTTACTCAAAATAAGGCTAACGTTAACAGTACCGTCTTTTAGCATGACCCACTCAAAATAGGCTGCTAGCAGTCACCGTCTCTGTCTCTAATTCTCTCTCTCCCAGGCAAGGGAACACCGGAGCCATTCAGATGAAAACAGCAGACCAGGTAAACAAAGACTGACAGGAACTAACGTTAGCTCCAGTTCCAGGTTGTCCAGACTTAATTTTTAGCGGAGTATGTCTGTTGGTAAATGTTAGCTAGGCAAGATGTATGTTCACAGGACAAGTGAGTTAAGAAAATCAATATTTTACATTGTCATACATTGAGATAAATTGAATTAATGACTATGCACCTTGAGCTACATGGCAACTGCTCATAAGTGACAAAAGAAGAGGAACATAGGAGGAATAGGTATGCATCAAATAAAATATGCTGGTTTGATATTAGGGATGCAACGGTATACAAATTTCACACCGTGGTAATAGTGACCAAAATTATCATGGTTATCGGTATACCGCGGTATTTTTAAAATGTCTTCAAAATGTTGAAAAAACACTGATAAATTGAAATAATTTCATCAAGATTTATATTTAAATATATTTATTATATATTAAAGTAGTCCAAATCCCAAGCCTTAACAAAACACTGCAAAATCAACATTAAATAATTATAAAAGAATGTATCAAAACTGTGCAAAATGAACCTTAAATACATTAAAATGAGTTGTAGTGGCAGCAGCACTCGATTGGCCAGCAGACCCTCTCTGTGAAAAAAATTAATAGAAAATGTCATAATTAATTATTACTGTCATTGTTACTTAATATTAAGGGTGCAAACAACAGATCACAAAACTCACAATTTAGATCATACCACTTTTGTGAGAAACAGGTTGGTTGTTTTTTAGATCAAAACAAAAAGGATTATTGTTAAATTAATTATAAATACTCTATTTTGGCTCTTATCTCTATCTAGACACTTATATTATTATTTATATATAGTCTATTCTACAAATAATCCACAAGTGTTATATATTACTGATATTACTAATATATATTGGCTGTCTGTCTCTCTGTCTGCCTGCTCGTCTGTTGTCAGTGGACTCCGTCAGTCTGATTGGTTAAATGTCTGCTGAGCCACAGGTAGCTGCTGCTCAGGTGAACGGAGCTGAGATGAAAGTCAGTCATCTCAGTCAGTTTGCGTTCACAAACTCAGTCCACCCAGTACGTGTTTGTGTCAGATCCTCCTCACTGCAGCTCTGCAGCAATATTTGGGGAATTATTAGGTCGACTTTAAAAAGTGAAATCTACAATTAATTAGCGGTTCAGATAACGTGCCAAATCACAGATCAACTTTGTTCATTTATACCACTATCTGGTCAGTTTACATTAGTGACAACAGCAAATTAGACAGAAAAAACTCGACACACACGCAACCGGGCTTAATGTTAGCTTACCTTGCATTCGCTGAACAGTTGCGGGTGATGATCGTAAAGTGAAAGTAAGTAAATTGGATGTGTTGCCGCTTCTTGCGGCAACTTTCTTCTCGCAGCTCCTGCAGACAGGGCTGCCATGCTCGACCAGCTTTGGTTCTCTTTGAAGGCGGAAAAATGCCTTGAGGGCCGCTATACCACAACCTCCCTCCACCATGTCTTCACTACATAACAAGCGCACGTTGCAGGCGGCGCATGCGCCGCGAGTTTTCCACACCGTGGTTACCGACCGCGGCGGTTGCCATGGTAGTTAAAACTTAAACGGTAACCTTCACCATCGGAAATTTTACCATGATTTACCGTGATACCGATAACCGTTACATCCCTATTTGATATACTGTATATTTTATAAGCAATATTTTCAAGATCATTCAAAATGGGTCTCTATTCAGTAGGTATGTAGGCAGTAGGTTAGATATGTATAGTATAACCCTCAATTTCCACTGGATACGTCTCCGCGGCGTTGCGTCTCCGCCACGCCAGCGGAGCAGATATGTTTCACTTTAGTCTATGAGTCAATCCCCACCAGGTCCGCTGCGCTGCGTACCTGCTCCGTCCCAGCTCCGGCAGTCCGGAGCCCTCCGGTACAGATACGCAGGACTTCTATTTCTGGCGGATGCCGGAGCACGACGCAACAATTCAGCGGAATTTAGCAGGGAGCAGACAGGAAGTCAAGCGCCAAAATAACAAACAGTATCCGGTTACCTTTCAAAATAAAACACTCCGTGTTGACACCAGCACACAAATCTCAAAAAAGAGACAAACACAAGCTCTTCTGCTGATCCTTCGGTCGGAAACACTCTGTGTTGTTGTTTTTAATAACACAGACCTATAACTCCGGTCGGGAGTGATTATGTGATTATCGCGGGAACTCCTCGTCCTCCTGACGCCAGCTGTCTACCGTACTGCGCCGTGTCGTACTCGAACCGCAACCGGTGGGGATTGGTGGACGGCGGACGATGGAGCCAAACCGGATCGGAGCTGCAACGCAGCGGACACGTATCCAGTGGAAATTAGGGGTAAACCTACTGAAAGTGCCATTTTGTTTACATACTGCATACTACATACTTATAGTTTGGTCAAAGATACTGTTCTGATACATGATGTTACAGCTTTAAGTGAACAATGTTACCAATGAGCTGTGGACATTTTTGGAAAGGCATAGATTATATTGCTTAACACAGCAGCTCCATATAGTTTAACTCAGTCAAACACAGCAACTGCAAAAGCCTGTGCTAATCCTGAACATCCGATGAAAAAACAACTTTTCTTTCTTATATAATTTCTTTTTGCTGCATGTTTAAAAATACATAAACGCACCACGAAGTACGGCTGGACAATTAATCAAATCTCATTTTTCATTTCAATTTTTGTTTCCAACAATTATGAAAACGAGATAATTGAGACAAAACAATTAACGCGCCTCATTGCATTTCACAATGATGCTCTAGTTTTGTCTTGTGCACCACTTCTTTTACAAAACTAGGAGGTGGTCTGGTGTTGATTTAAGACCAGTTAAGGACAAGGGGAAGACATTTGTCTTCATTTGTCCTGAAATAATCAAAAAATAATGTTTTATTTCTTTCATTCACCAGCTTTGCTCTTGCCTTTTTGTATTTCAATGAAACTCACTATTGAAAAGACAATTTTCTTAAAAAGTTCAATAAATGCATGGTTTCCAAAGTCAATGATTAATCGTGTTAAATAAACATGATTTCAATATTGACCAAAATAATTATGATCATCATTTTTTGCCATAATTGAGCAGCCTTACTAGAAATGCAAGCACAATTTTCCGCTGGTACCTAGTTTCACCTTTTAATAAGTCAAAATTGCTGTCATCTTTACCTAGCAATAATATGAAGATAATGTCCGAAATACTCTGATTTCTCATATTAAAATTAAACCTTTGTAATTAATTTACAAGGAGTCTTCAGAATTCTTATACATGACATATCTGCATATTCATTTTTTATAGTTCCTTCCTTCTTATCCTTCTTATCCGCACTGTTCATTCTACTCCACAGATCCATGATGGCAGAGAAACTGTCGGAAATTGTGACTTTCCTAAGAGGTCAAGGTGCCTCAGAGGAAACAATCAATTGGATTGAAGAGCAAAAGGTACTGCTATGAGTACAAGATGAACTGGTTAATTAGGCTAGTTAGTTTCCTAGTTTCCTTGTACAACCCTGAAAGGGATCTTCAGAATTACCTTTTCTTGCCCATAATTAGTAACCAAGATATTTGATAGAATGCAGGTTAAATCTTCTTTAGAACAACTTATGCATGTCTTCTCATCTTCCTTTTTTCATTTTCAGTGTATACCTTCTTTAATAGCTCTTATCATGTAGGTGTCATTCTCCAGAAGCAGATAGTTTTCAGTGCAATTGTGCAATACTTTTTTTAACTGACAGCTTTGCTGCTGATATGTTTTTAACTGACTGGACATCACTGCTTGTTTATCTATGGTATGCTTTAGGCAAAACCATCTACTCCATCTCTTTGTTGTCCTCTCACATCTCAAGTTAACAGACACATGTCTTGTCCTGGCCGCCTGCTGCTCCTACAATGGCTGATGTTTCTGTTGTTTATAACCCTCGGCACTAATCAGATCGAGTCTCTGCTGGTGTATGATCACCAGTCTCTTTTGGATCTTCAATATGATGTCGGAGATTTAGGTGCATTTAAGCATAGTGGGCAGAAAACTGTGCTGGCGGGGATCCCGACTCACCTGTGCCGACTCTGTCTGGCACAATCTTCGTCCATTTCCCGGACAGGACATGGATTAATTCATCCCTTCGTCGTGCCTCGGCATTTCCTGGATCCCATCGACGCCTGCCTTGTACCTGTCACCGGCTCGTTTGAGGGACTCCAGCCCCGCTGCCCCTGCCCTCCTCGGCTTTCTCAGCGCGGCATGAACCTCCGGCTCCTGAAGACGCTGTCACGGGCTGCCCGATCCACGGAACCGAAGCCCCCGGCTCCTGCCAGGTTTGGCCTGGCGAACGCCAGATCACTTCCGAACAAAACGTTTATCCTGGGGGATTTCTTCAACTCCCGTGGCCAGGATTTCCTCTGTGTGACAGAGACGTGGATCAGTGCCGGTGAGTGCAGCTCTCTGATCGAACTTCTGCCGGCTGGTTGCTCTTATTTTAATTCCCCGCAGTCGTCGGGTCGTGGAGGAGGAACGGCGACTATATATAAAAATGATTTTAAATGTAAGCAGTGTGCTGTCTCATCCTCATTCTCCAGCTTTGAAGCAAGTGTATTTGAGGTGGGTCGCTTCGACCCGGTGCTGTGTGCCGTCATCTACCGACCTCCCAAATACAATAAAGACTTCCTAAATGACTTCTCAGATCTTCTGGCTGAAATTATGCCTAAGTATGATCGTGTCCTCCTTGTAGGGGATTTTAACATTCATGTGTGCTGTCCTGATAAATCATTGGTGAAGGACTTTTTAAGCCTTATTGACTCTTTTAATCTGGAGCAGTGTGTGTCTGGTCCCACACACAAAAATGGACACACATGTGTTTTCCAGTCATCTGTCTGTATTGTTTGATGCTGCTGTCTCCTGTGCTGCAGTTAAATCTGGCGCTCCTGCTTGCAGCCGTCGAATTTTTAACCCTGTCACTGCCGGTCAGTTCTCTGCTGCCTTCAACCAGCTCTGTGTCCCCTCTGACTTAACATCTGCAAACACGGAGGTACTCAGTTCTCGGTTTCACTCCTCCTGCCGAACCATACTGGACTCTGTGGCTCCATTAAAAACTGTGCAGCACAAAGCTAAACCTGAGCCCTGCTTCAATGCCACAACTCACGCAGCTAGACAGGAGTGCCGCAAAGCTGAACGCAGGTGGAAGAAGGACAACCTGCAGGTTTCTCACCAAATCCTAAAGGACTGTTGGCGCTGCTACCAGAGCATGGTTAAAGAGGCCAGAAGAGAGCACCTGTCAAATGTTATTGAATCAAATTCTCACAACCCACGTGTGTTATTTAAAACTACTGAATGTGTTCTTGGCTCCCCTCAGCCTGCGTGCACAGAGGAATCCCCTGAAATGTGCAATAGCCTCCTGCATTTCTTCATTGATAAGGTTGCTACTGCAAGGGCTCGCATCACTACTCCTGCATCTGACCCCTCTGATCCCGCTCCTTGCTCAGCTGTATTTGATTTGTTTAAGCCTGTGTCTCTGATGGCTTTAGAAGATGTGGTTGGCCAGATTAAGCCATCAGGCTCTCCCTGTGACACTGTCCCACCTCACTTTTTTAAAGAGGTATAGGGCAGTCAGTTCTGGCCATTATTAATAGCAGTTTGTCCTCTGGTGTTGTCCCCAGAAGTTTCAAACATGCTGTGGTGCAACCCCTGCTTAAGAAACCTGGCCTTGATCGTGGTATGCTAGCCAATTATAGACCAATCTCCAAGCTGCCTTTTATTTAAAAAATGCTGGAAAAAGTCATCCATGCTCAGTTAAAGTCGTTCCTGGATGAGCATTGTCAGGCTTGGCAAAGAGAGAGGACTCAGATGCAGATAGCAAAAGTAATGACAGGTTTTATTTTCAGATTTTGTATCTCTTCCAACAGAATGATAAAGAAACAGGCTATGAAAATCTCTGGGTCTTGAGGACAATACGAAACAACAAGAACACAAAAGATGGCCGAAACAGAAAACGCTCTCGTAGGAGGAAGGGAGATAACTACACTGATCTCAGGACTAAGGCTATAAAAATTAAATAAATCAAAGTCACTCAAAAAGAGGAAAAAGGCTCACAGACTATCAAAGAATTCTACTCTAAACAGGACTATAAAATTTAACAGAAGGCACTCCCAAAGGAGGAAAACAAAACACTATCAAAATCTAAATCTGAAAACAAAATCTCTAACCAGAAAATTACAACTCAAAATCACTCTTCTTCAGAGGCATACAAAATAGAAAACAAAGCGTGGCAATACTTAACTTGAGACAAGGCTATGAAGAAGGCTAGACGCATATGACAGGACGAGCGAAATACTCTGGCAACAAGGACAGGGGAAGACAAAGACTAAATACACATGAGGAAGGGAAGCACAGGTGGAAACAATCAGGGATTAGGGATGACATCAGACCGGTGACACAAGAGGAAGGGCAAGTGACCTGAAACGAGAGGAGAGTTACCTTTCAAAATAAAACATGAAATTCACAAGACAAAAACCCATGACAGGACATCCCTCACCGCGGTGTGACAAGCATGATGTCCTGGAGGTTTTCCAGTCTGGTTTTAAAACACGGCATAGTACAGAATCAGCTTTATTAAGAGTGTTCAATAACATTCTCCTGGCGGTTGACTCTGGAGACTACGTGATCCTTGTCCTGCTAGACCTAATTGCAGCGTTTGATACTGTGGACCACAATATTTTAGGGGTCGTCCACACGGGCAAAAACAACCTTTTTTTTCTCCGTCTTCCTCGGCATGGTTTTAAGAATATTTGTGTCCACATGGCTCCACTGAAAACGACCGAAAACGCTGTAGTTCATATTCCAGCCTATAGGTGGCGCTTGACATTCACCAAAAACAAAGAAGAGACGGAGCATGCGCATTGAGCTTGCACGCTGTAAACAAACAGACAGTAGACGGAGAAACCGAACACAGCAAGAAGAAGATGGAAATGGCGAGTGCAAGGAAACCAGAATCGTTTGTGAGGACCGGTACTGAGGTCGAACTGCTGCGGCGACTCACACTCAACTACAAGGCGAGTAAGTTGCAAGAAAGGCTCAATATCTTCTGCGGCACGAACATGAGCATGTGGTTCGCCATTGTTGTTGTTATGAGATGTCGCGGGGTTCAGAGGTCAGAGGCAAGAGGTCGAGGGGTGGGGCAATAGCGTCATCGTTTTGGAAAGTATGCGTATTCGCTGTCCACATGAGAACGGGAGGGCTTCGTTTTCGGATTTCTCCACCCTGAGACCCGTTTTCAAAAAAGTGCGTTTTCAGGCGCAGCGTTTTCAGGATCCGTATGGACTGTTGGCCAAAACCATGCAATTCGTGTGCGTTTTCGCAAAACACTGTTGTCGTCTGGACGGGGCCTTAGTGTCTCGGTTACAGCACCGAGTGGGCATTAGTGGTAGCGTACTGGATTGGTTTAGATCCTATCTTGCAGGAAGATCTATGTGTGTACGCCTAGGTGGCTCTGAGTCCCACTCTGCTCCACTGTCATATGGGGTTCCACAGGGTTCAATTTTAGGGCCCCTGCTTTTCTCACTGTATCTGCTTCCCCTGAGTTCCATCCTAAGAAAGCATGGCATCTCTTTTCATTGCTACGCTGACGACAGTCAGATTTATGTACCGCTGAAGAAGAAAGACGCCTGTCTGAAACCACTTCACAAGAACCACAAGAAAGAAGAAGTCAAAACAAGGTGAGGCGCGTGCCTCACTTGAAAAAAGAAAAGCTTTGTGGCATAAACACCCCAGCTACTAATCATGAGACAGAAGAGAGGATCATTCTGTCTAGATGTGGACTGGAGATTAAATCTTCCAGCGGCCCTGATTATCATTTATTGAATGTCTTGTTAACTGTATCCTCACCTCTGTTGAAAAAGGAGTGGGTAATTGACCAGTTGGTGCTCGTCAGTTGGCTCAGGTTTATAGTCTATCAATCTATGCTAGCAATAGAAGTTTTGGGCTATTTTTATGGAGGTAAGATGTCACCATCTCTTGGTGAATTTAATTCATAACAGTCATATAAGATTAGATAAGATAAATTAAGATAATAGTTTGTTTGACCCACAATGGAGAAATTTAAAGCGTTTGCAACAGCAAACAGCAGTGTAAGAATATAGAACTTAAGTACAAAATGTAAAAAATAAGTATATAAGAATATTTAAATATAGAAATATCATCAAATCAAATCTCAATGAATATTATTATTAGTTGTAGCCGTATTTGCATTAATTGCATTTTCATCTTTGTGAGGCTAGTATTTACATTAATTTCATTGTGTAATTTACCATTAAGACCAAAACAAATCTTAACAATCTGCTTGTATAATGGATTTCTCATCATAACAGGGTCAATACTGAAGTTTGTGACAAAGGGTGACACGGAGCCAGCACCCAGTACATCACAAGGGCCATCATCAAGCAGCATGTCTACTGAAGCAGCCTCACCCAGTACGTCACAGGTACCATCACCAAGCACCATGTCTACTGAAGCAGCCTCACCCAGCATATCACCAGGGCCATCAAGCACCATCTCATCAGCTACAAATGCTACTGTCACTCCAAGTGCACAACCAGTAGATCCTGCTCTGTGGCCAGCACACCTGTCATTGATCGTGTTGAATTTGTGCGCCGAGGGCCTTTGAAGGTTGTGTCACACTTCACTTTCCCTAAGACAGATGGAAGAAGTTTTCATAGTAGTCTGTCCTACAGGTCACTTGCAAATGGAGATAAGGTAACAAGAAGTTGGCTTGTAAGCACAACAACTCTGTATTTTGTTTTGCTTGCAAACTTTTTAGTGCTCAGGATATAAAGCTGACTACAGAGGGCCTTAGTGATTGGTCAAATATTAATGCTGCTTTAAAGAATCATGACAACAACTCAGAACACACAAAATCAATGCTTAAATGGAGAGACCTTGAGCTTCGTCTGAGGAAGGGCAAGACAACTGACCAGCAGGAACTGACTCCACTAGAGGAAGAGAGGAAAAGATGGAGAAATGTCCTCACACGTCTCATCAGTATCATCGTGTCACTTGTCACAATTTTTAGAGTGCTTTGATTATCTATTATGGTGATCTTTTAGCATGTATTATTTATGTATAGTATATGTATGTGTTATGTTATGGGATATGTGCAATAATGTTATGTGTTTGTCAGTGATGGTATGGCTGATGATGTATTGTTTGTTGTCATTGCGGCTGTCAAGGCATTTATGGCGCAGCTGTTGAGTCCAAGACAAATTTCCCTGAACGGGACAATAAAGTATATCGTATCGTATTGTATCGTATTCGATATCTTCCATGTCATGTGGCCCAGTGACTCAAAACCAGCAGCAGATTGTTTTAGAAAACTGGAGAAATGAGACACACCTATTTTTATTGTATTTTAATGCGTCCTCTATATGAATATTAATATGCAGAAATTATGATTGTTTTCCTCAGTAGCTTCCGTGTCATGTGGCCCACTGACTTCTGAAACAGATTTCTGCTTCCATAAATAATCTATAATAATAAAGAAAATAATGGTAAAAAAGCCTCTAATGCTCAAGAGGTTAACATATTTTCAAGCACCAATCTCAACTTCTACACTATTTTGTCTCATGTCTTAGATTCTGAATCAGAAATTCTGACATTGAATTTTTTTTCCAAAAATAGTCACCATTTAAAGGGTTATTTTTCTAAATTTTCTCCCGGGGGGGCATGCCCCCGGACCCCCCTAGTCATAGGCTACCGACTCAGAGCACCACTGCTACAAAAATCTAGGGGAAACACTGTGTTGTGTGTGTGAATTTTGGACATGTGGGGCGAACTACTTCTTTCTTAGCTAAAGCCAACAACGGGACAAAATAAATGTAAAGAGAGACATAGTGGAGACGTATATTTTCCTGCTTTTTTGTCCTTTGTCAATCACACCTAGGCACATGCATTCCCACTCAAGATGCTGTTAAGACGGTGAAGAAACGCCTTCTACAGGACAGCACTTTGTCCAGCGGAACAGACTTCACCCCAGATCATATTTCTGCCTTACTTGATCTCTGTCTAACGACCACCTACTTCCAGTACAGTGAAGGCTTCTACAGACAGACACACTGGTGTCCCCAATAGTGGCCAACCTCTACATGGAAGAAGTTGAGAGCAGAGCCTTGATGACCTTCAAAGGTACTGCTCCAAGCCACTGGTTCAGGTTTGTGGACGACACATGGGTCAAAATCTAAGCAGGGAAAGTGGAAGCCTTCTCAGAACATATAAATTACATATAAACACAGGAAGCAGTCTGCCCTTCTTGGACTGTGCACTACACACTGAAGAAGACAGAAGCCTCAACATTGAGGTGTACACAAAACCTTCACACACAGATCAGTACTTGCTGTTCGACTCTCATCACCCACTGGAGCACAAGCTGGGGGTCATCAGAACCCTAACCATTGGGCTTAGAAGCACATTGGGGGAGCATGTAAAACCTGTGGTTAGCCGAACTGGTCCTTGTCAAAACCTCTAAAAGATCCAGAGCAGACAGAGAGGAGATGAAAAAATGTAACAATATCAATTACAGGGCTGTGTGGGTTGTGTCCTGGAGTAGTTGCCGCTCCTCTGAGCAACCACTCCAGGACACAACACACCCAGCCCTGCAGCAGACACTAGCTGTCACCAGCTCTGTGGAGTTTTCCAGCATCTCTTCAACCTGAGCCTTCAACTTCAGAGAGTGCCAGTGCTTTGGAAAACATCCTGACTCGTCCCAGTGGCCAAAAAAGGACATCCTGTGGTACTGGATGATTACGGGCCAATCACTGACCTCTCACATCATGAAGGTCATGGAGAGGCTAGTTCTAGCACACCTCAGACCCCTAATGTGCCCATCACCCCGTACAATTTGCATTTTAGCCCCATGTTATGGTCAATGATGCAATAATCTACCTGCTGCAGGAAGCCTACTCCTCCATAGATAGACACAACACCGCTGTCCACGTCATGTTCTTCAACATCTCCAGCGCCTTTAACATGCTGCTGAAGGCCAAACTAGAGAACATGCAGTTGGATTCTCCCCTCGTCACATGGGTCGATGACTATCAACTGGTACGAGAGTATGAAAGAACATCCAGAAAGCCAACTGATTACAATAACCACCTGCGCAACTACTTGAGATGCAGGCAACACAGGATAATTCCTAAGAGCTAATGTCTGGGTTCAAGCCTGAAAGGACACAGGGCCCCATAGATCCTTCAGAAGGCTCAAAACCAGCTACTCAATGAAAGAGCGTGACAGATTTCACCAGTGATACACTCACTACTAAGACTCACCAGAAATTTGAGGAACTAACATCACTGTTACCAAGCAATGTTCTGGAGAATATCCCCACGTTTGTTGAGGAGGCACAAGCATCACAACACACTAAGGGTAAGGAACAGCAGACACGAAAAAATTCCAAACTTCAAAGCAACTTGCATAGAACAGAAGCTCTCTCCTTAGTAGAAATAAGGACATCAACAGCACAGCACATCCAGGCATACAAGAGAATTGGGTAAAAAATGTGTTCAACAGAGAGCTCACCCAGCCAGAGAAGGATGTCCTTGTCAGACGACTGAACTTTGCAGTAGCTCCAGATACTGATACCAGTAGTAGATCTCATCACAGCAGCGGAGTCAGCCATCAGAAACAACACGCAGGCAGACACAGAGACAGCTGTAGAACAGCTACAGTTGAAGGTATCAACTGCTCTTGCTCAACCAAAAGCACACCCCTCCAACCTCACTACTGAGGAAAGGAAGACCCTGGCATCACTCAAAAGAGACCAGAAAATCTCCATCTTGTAGGCAGGCAAGGGAGACACACTGTAGTGCTAAACTCAGCAGACTACCAAACCAAAGTCACTGATCTGCTTAGTGATAGTAACACCTATAAGACTCTGAGGCCAGATCCTACCAATTGTGGCAAAAAGAAGGAGAAGGACAAGTCATTGTCAGGCCATTATACTATAGACTGTACCCTGGGGAAGCCATCCCGTGTATCTATGGACTCCCCAAGATACACAAGGAAGGAACCACTCAGACCCATCACCAGCAGCATCAACTCAGTTACCTAGAACATATCCAAGCCAGTATCCTAGTGTGGCCGGGTAAGTCATCTCCCCCCTGGTTACTGCATGGTGCGGTGCCAGCTGGTGCAGGTTAATTGTTGAGCGGCGCTGCAGGTGATTAAAACTAGGTGTGCTGGTTTTAATCACCTGCTCACTCCTGTTCACAATTAATGGGAAAATGTAGCGTAAGATGTTTTCATATAGGCATGGGTGATATTGGCCTTGAATTACTTGGTATTGGATCGAAACTAAATGTTGTGGTATCGCCCACCCCATACAGATCATATCTCCTTGTCAACCTTCAAAATGCAATGAAAAAAATTATTAAAATGATGACATGACTTTGTGTTTTGAGACACGTCGATGTTGGGTGCCAGTCCAATTCTGGGCTATAACCAAGATGTTGTAATTAGGTTCATTGTTTTAATTTCACCTTGTGCATATTTATTATTAACATTACAAACATGATGGTTTATTAGCCATCTGACTCAGATGACTTTTCATACATGAAGAAATATCATACATCCTGTAAGCTACTGTAGCAAAGAAAAAATCTAAACAGTTTCAAGATTATTTTGGCTAGAAGTGGGCTACAGATAATCAACTACATTGGGGCTCTATCTAGCAGAGATTTCTAAATGGCATCTATTGCTTCCTAGGTTACCTCAAGGATGCTTCACTATGCTGGGATTAAGACGTGCTCCCAAACAGCACAATGCAGAATAAAGAAAACAAAAAACATCACCCTTGGGTAGAGATGTCAATTGTACTTTAGAACCTTAATTGTCTTTCTGTAAAATAAAAGCAGAGAGCTCAACTATCAATTTCACTGCATGTGATGCTATCGTCTTTACAGTGTGTTCTTTATTATAATATATGATATCTAAGACAACTGTACTTAGGGTGCTCAGGAAGAGCTCCCAATCTGTTCCACTCTCTCTGTGTGAATTTTTGTTTTGGCATTATTCAATTTTACCCTTCACATCTCATTAAGGTATTGAACTCTGTACATTAAGGAATTCTAACCTCCAATTTGCAGTTGCCCTGGTGATTTCTCACTTGACATTTGGATGCACCTGCATAGAAAACACATGGAAATAAGCCTAATGACTATTAATGTGGTGTGTGTCTATGTGTGTGGCTTTGTGACAGTCATCCCCAGACTGGGACGGTTAAGTGTTGGACTGATATGTTAGAAGAGAAGTTAAGACTCTCAGAGGATTCAGTGGAGGAGAGTTTTGAATGATCCAATTGAATTATTGAGGTATACTGGCTATCTCACTGTACAGCTGAGTCTTTCTTTTATCACTGTAACAAGTAATCAAATAATGAAGAAAGTGTGAAATAAAAGTGCGCTGACATACAGGCAGACTTCTCAAGATGAAAACCCACTCAAAGTAGATCATAAGCTAAAACACACAGAAAATGTCATTATCAGGCCTTCAGCCCAGCAACTCAAACACAAGACTTACTTTCGGTGAGCGTGTGAGTGTTAGTCAGTGAGAGTTATATTGAATATTGGATTCTCAATGAACCAATAATGAAAATCATATATAAGAGCATTAGTAGCAGTCGCCTCTAATATGATGGATATGATGACCTTTGCTCAATAATATTGTATATTTATTGAATAATTTATAAGTACTACAGTACTGTCACCTGTTGTGATCTGATAATGATGTGGAGTTAATATTTCTTCTACAGAATGAAATGGACCTTAAAGTGACAGTAAGGGTCTTTTGATATGGTGTTGGGACTGACAAACTCGCTGACTAGGGATAAGTACCTCATTCAACCCCATATCAAAAGACCTAAACTATCACTTCAAGATGGGTTTGTTTTTTAGGCTGTAAAAAGGAGGAACACACTCTGAACCTCAGCTATGTCAAGAAGTTTTCTGTCACAACTGGGTAACTTCATCCACTGATTGTGATTTGCTCAAAAGTTATATGTTTTGGCATGAAAGTATGCCTGAATACGGAACGCATCATATGTATTGTCTCTGAATGCTGACTGTTGACAACTTGGAAACTCTTCAGTAAGACATTCACTAATTCATTCGAACTTAATTTGAATCTCGAAAAATCATTGAGGGCAAGCCCTCATTTTCAATTATGTGGAGAAAAAAAAATAAAAGACACAGAAAAGGTGCAAAAATGTGATAGCAAACAGAGACAACAAACATAATCACAGTGAATAAATAGAATGGGTCCATAAAACTGATAACAGATAAGAAGCAGAATGACAGAATACAAATAAAATGCAAAAAAAATGCTGAAAATAATAAGAAACTGCACACAAACGAATATGACAAAACACAAATAAAACTGAGGTGCATGAAAGATAAATGGCAGACAACCATACAGGTAAAAACAGTTACATTCAAATGCTGAGTAGTTTGAATACAAAGTCTTGAATTGACCTATAGGCAGTATTAGGTAAGTTAACTTTCTACATGAACTAGTTCAAAGTTCAGTTCACAAATTTTAAACTGAACTGGTTCAGTTCATAGTTCATAATTCAAAATTTTGAAATAAGTTCACAGTTCCAAAAATGAACTAGTTCATAGTTCTTTTTTTTTCAATATGTTGATGCGAGCTGTTATTTTTCAAAATTATTGCCACAGCCCATATAGAACCACAGAGCTATTATTTTATCAGTTTTAACACTGAAGCTGCAGTTCTCCCACAATATTCTGCAAAACCAGGTTGTCCAGCTGCGGCTGGGTGATGAAGACAGAGGAGCCGCTACTGTACACTGTTAATGTGATTTGGGTGGTAGAGGATCTGTTTTGGCTCGCTGTTGCTGTGTCTTTTGATTTTTTATTCACTTGCACAGACCTTGAAAGGCTCGCCGGGTGCTTTAGTTTAATGTGCCGTTTCAGGTTTTTGGTACAGGATAGAGTACAAATTAAAAATTAAAAATAAAATAATACATAAATAAGTAAATAAATTAATAAATAATTTTAAAAAAGAAGAAGAAGAAAGGAAAAAATAAAATAATACATAAATAAATAGTTTAGACAGTGGCTTCAGGGAAAAACTTTTCATAATGACTCAGTAATAATGACTTTTTTGTTATTTAACAAAATCAGAGATTTAAGCAAAGAGCTCAGTTCCAGGAGTAAAGGAGCAAATTTAGGTTGTGATTTTGCAATTTTTTTTGTGAATAAAACATTTTGCAAAGGATAACAAAGTTCATCATGTGTTCAAGAGCATTATCTTCTGGGTTAACATAGTAGCAAATAACATGTTTAAGGGTAAGAGAATGGACAGAGTTAGAAGCATCAAAAAAAGGGATTCAGCATCACTCCAAAACTTTTTAGTAGGGCTGTCAAACGATTAATTTTTTAAATCGCAATTAATCGCATTTTGTCCATAGTTAACTCGCGATTAATCGCAAATTAATTGCATTTTTTTCGGCACATTTTTTTCTGTTCTAAATGTACCTTTATGTATTTTTTCATGTTCTTAATACTTTTAACAACATAAGAAAGGTCAAATATGCTTGCATTATGAAAATGTTTATTCAACACTTCAAATCATGCAGGAAAATAAATCCAGGGTTGTCTGCTTTTGGCGAGGGGGGGCGACGGGCTCTCTGCATCTGCCGTCTGTTTGGCTTGCAAGTGGTGTCCACTGACACTGCACGTTTTTCTTCTTCGCCTTTTTCACGCAGTGTGCTGCTTTCTGTCAGTCAGTATCACACTGATGATCGCCATGGCTCTGGTGCAGCAAAACAATGAAAAGTACGACTTGAAATTCAAACCTTCTGTCGTGATATATTCAGAGGAAAACTCGGGAGAAGCAGCCGCTAGACGTTTCTCTGTCGACCCCAAGAGAGTGAGAGAAACGGAGCTTCAGCGTCTGTCCGAGGAGGACAGCAGCAGGGCCAGGCTGCCTGGTGGAGGGAGGAAGAAGGCTAGCGAGGAGCCTGAGATAAACATGCGGGGATGAGTTATCAGCAAATGGGCACGCCATGAGAGAGGGTCCCGAAAAATGATCAGGGCGATGGCGAAACAAATGTCCGCCACCGTGAGTGACAGCAGAGATGAGGAGTTTGCAGCGAGTGCTGCTTTTCAGTCCGCTGTGTTTTTAAGGAACCGCCAACCCTGTTCTTCTTCTTCTGATTCCCTTTCTTATTCTTCTGCCACCCTCTGTATCAAGACTACAGGTGCCACCGACGGCCGTAAATCATACAATGCGCGTTTTTTAAATTTTTTTTATACTGAGCGTTAATCGCGCGTTAAAAAAATTAACGGCGTTAAGAGGACGTTGTGTTAACGCGTTATTAACGGGTTAACTTTGACAGCCCTACTTTTTAGATATATCACAATAAAAAAACAGATGTGAAAACTTCATTTGTTTTTGCCTCCATGCTTTGAACATTGATGACGCATGCGCGGTGCGACTCTGTGGTGTCTGGTGTTGCCAGTGTTAAGTCTGTTCAGGACGAATTAATCTGTGTTCGTTTGGTAATGCCTCACTGCATGTTTGGTATGCAGCTGTTTCTTTCTGAAATAATTAAGTTTCGTTTTGATCGAAAGTAAAGCGAGTTGCATGCACAAACCTCTCGTCCAGCGTCCTTTTTGTACACAACAGCCAGATTGGGTGTTTTCCGCTACATATTAAGGCCTGTTCACGGTGTGTTTTAGCCGGTTTTCGCCTCGAAGGCTCAATGGAAATCTGGCACTGTCTTGAACGAACTGTGAGAACGCGACGTTCACAAACGCCAGAATGAACGCGTTCACATTAACGTTCATCAGGCAGAAATACAGTACGTTCAGTTCACGTTCGCCCAAAATATGAACGAGTTCATGAACGATCGTTCATTTAACGCGTTCAGGCACAACACTACTATAGGTGTAACTGTATGATGTTGTAAATGTTCCAAGTGTACAGAGCACTGAAAGTAGTTTAGTAGTGTAGCGTTAACCCGGGGAACTTGGAGCATTATTAGATCACTATAGCGTGTTGAATAGTGACTTTGTGACCAGTTTAATTCAAGGCTTTAAAAAAGGAATAGAGACCAATGGCTGTCACGTCTTACTGTTAGAGGTGCCCACCCAACTGTTTCGTATAGAATACAATGAAAAGAGGAATAACAGTCACCAGTAATGAATCTCAGGGCGAAGTGATAAACACAGTCTAGTGAAGTAAGAGTGGAGACATGTCTATAAATAACATCACCATAATGTATAAAAATATGAAAAAGTCACAAATTGTTGTCTATGAGACAGGTAGTCCTTGAACCAATTACAGGAATTAAAATCAAAACCAGCATCACCTAATCTATGTATGTGCAAAGTGTTGGTCAACAGTATCAAAAGCATTTGTTAGATCCAAAAAGAGGGCAGCACAACAGATATAATATCATTTGTAATTGAGGTGATAGCAGTAACAGTAGTATACTTAGCTCTGAAACCAGACCGCTGAGGACTCAACACAGGACATGCAGCAGGACAACATGTGCAGTTGTTTCAGATCTTAGGGATAACCCTAGAAGAAATGGATGGATTAAAAGAATTTCATCTGAAATAAATGGAGCACAGAGCATTAAAAGATACGGGTCTAGTTTATCCTCCCTAGTTGCTTTCCTTCTATCTACACCTTGAAGATCTACTATCCTTAACAACAGAGGAAGAGAAGTTGTAAAGTGAACATATAGGTTTGGTTTGAAGAGCGCTCATGGGGCAGCAGCAGAACCTGAGTACAACATTTCAAATTGATTTCCAACAGCAGTAAAGTATTTGTTGAAGTTATCACAAATATCTGATGGTTTATTTATTTGACAGTTATTAAATCTCATACTAGAAGGTATAGACTTAGAGGATTTGTTTTATATTTATATTTACTGCTTTCCAAAATTTGGATGGGTTTGTACAGGAGCTTGAGATCAATTATGTGTGATCGTTGGCCTTTGCTTTCCTCAATGAAGATATGCATTTATTTCTGAGTTGTCTAAAAGTTAACCAGTGGGCTTCCTCACCAGTACGCCTTGCCCAGGCTTTGTCCCTTGAATTGAGCACCATTGATAGTTTTGAGCTGAACCAGGGGTTTGACCTATCTTTAACCCTGAACTTTATGAAGGGTGCATGTTCATCAATATTTGGTAATTAAAGAGCTGGTGAAATGTTCAAGATCCTGTTCTACATCCAGTATTTAAGTAGTTTTGATAAAAAATATTGATGTTAATTTTCCAATCCAGCGCTTCTAATGCAGGCTACAGAACAGTGGTCACTTAAGACAGCAACACACCGGCCCAACCGTTGGACGTCTGAAGCGTTTGGAGAGACTCGGACGAGGTCGGGAAGATTTGTGTTCGGTGTGTTCAGCTGCGTCTGAAGCTTTCGGAGCCGTTCAGACGTTGTCCGACTCACCATGCGAAGTCTGAGGAGGAGGGCTGTCGGACGTCTGAGCCATTGGATTCTCTGATTGGTTGTGTGCCAGCTGAATGGCCATTCTGATTGGCGGTGTGCTAGCGAATCAGCGCGGTGTGTGGGAGGGCGGAATACTGTGTGCGCTTTGTTTTTCTATGCACTCCGTTCCGTCATTCCCCGTTTTCATGTTTTGCAGTACTGGCACGAGACTGGCTGTTATTATGTCCGTTCAGGATGAATTAATCTGTGTTCGTTTGGTATTGCCTTGCTGCATGTTTAGTATGCAGCTGTTTTTATCTGAAATAGTTAAGTTTCGTTTTGATCGAAAGTAAAGAGAGTTGCATGCATAAGCCTCTCGTTTACAACTCACAACACAAGTGCCAGCCGCTTATTACGTCTCGCGCAAGCGCAGAACGTACACACTACTGTGGAGTAGGCAGCACGTCGAAGTGGTGTGTTTCAGTGCCGCTTTTCTGCCGAACGGGTCAGACAAGAGGCAGCGGAGTGGTCGGAGAGTGGTCGGATAAGGCAGTTGGACGTCTGGGCGGTGTGTGGAGGCCTTTAGACCAGATTTCTGATATTAAAATGTAGCAAACTTTAGGCATTTCTGCATTTAAAAGCATGTGAGTTGAAAATATTTTGCTTTGAGTCACCATAGGGCTTACTGGCAGAATGCAGCTTAGAGCAATAGATGTCGGTTGTGCAATTTTTAAATGTTTAGCTCTTTAATTTGTACAGGAATTAGACACGTGATGTTTGGCCATTTGTGATCAAAAACAGGAGTATTAGATGCAGGAGCAGATACTGATAGTGAAGAAGAGGGAGTATTCTGGCTGTCATGTACTGAATGCCTTGCCGGAGCGTAGCATATGTTCAATGTTTATGGTAGAAAGACTGTGTGATTTGGATGCTAACGATGACTTCTGTTGTTGGAGGTGATGAAGTTGTCCATGTAGGGGATGCCCCTGTCGCGGCTGTCTTAGTCGGCTCAACTTCACGTCGGCAGGGCAGTGGACCAGAGATGATGCTCTGGCTGTTGGTCTTCAGAGTGCTGTCTATGAGGCATACAAATTCCTCTTTAAGTTTCTCAAAATTCTGCATCCTCAGGTCATTAGAGACAGTCAAGACGGAAAGGTGACGATGTAGCAGTTGCAGTGTGGAGGTGTTGATGTCTTTTACCAGTGCACCTGTATGGCAGGAGGTGCGGCACTTGCTGATCTGCACATGCCGGACCATAGATGACCTGACAAGGAGCACGGCCTTGACGGCTAGAATTGGCTTCATCAGCAGTGGTTCCATGTGAGTAGACAGGCAAAGAGTTCTGGCACACACCCATGGCTATAGGCTAACCCTAGCAGTGGAAGTAGCTGGTGTTTGGGTTTAGCGATCAGTCTCTCGAGTGGAAATCCAGGACAGGTAAAATCTGTCAAGTTGCAGGACATGTCCTGGCACAAGTCTGACAGATGTTTGTTTGCTGCTCCCAAAACCGTTTTGGGGAGACTAAACAAAAAAAAAACAACAACAACAAAACAAGAGGAGACCATTCAAGCCAACTAATCCGGAAGTTAGCCTGTTGTATGTCCCACTGGTCATTACAAATGCACCAAAAAAAAAGCAAACAGCAGAAAGTAGCAGATCAGATACCTCATTCTTTATTCTTTATTCGTTATAGCGTTTGTTTACATGTAACTTGCTGGTAGCTTCCTCGTAGGCTCAATATTGTTAAATCATTAGCTAGCTACAGACTGGACGTGAGCATACCAAAACCACCATTATGACCTGAAACTATTTTTCTTTTGACAGATGTCACTATTTATCCCCCAAAAAGGGTCCAAACGTTACTGCGGAATGTACATTTGCATCACCACATTGATTTCTCTGTGTCTTGTGCTTTCCATTGTTTCTGTTCTATGAAGTGTCTTATTTTGTGTAGCAGGCTATCTAAGTCAGTCTTAGATGAAAATGGTTTGAATTGTCATCTTTGGATTCATCTGGTTTTAAGTTTTTCTGACAAACAGTGACACAGCACAAAAGTTTGTTTAAGTCAGGACAGAATACTCCTGACTCCCGACATCAATTCGGTAACATTAGCAAACTAGCTAACCAGCTAGCCACAGGTAGCTCTGGGAGCTGCTTACCAGACGCCGAATCTCCTCGCCGGCTGCAGGTATGCTGGCGGTGTGTGAGTCCTGCCTCCTCACCCTCTCAAAACTGAGGGACAGCGTCTCTGGTCTGAAGGCTGACCTCAAACAGAAGGACAAAATCCTTATGGATTTCTCCACTGTCGCCACAACCCAGGCGAAGCTGATCTCCCACCTGAGGACATCCGGCGCTGGTGACCGGAGCATGACGACCATGGACAAAACCACCTTGCCATGGACCGGCTCGATCACCACCGAAACTCCGGCACCAGCACTAGCCGAGTCCCGTTGGCACCGCCAGGGAGCCAAGCCCAAGTCATCGGCACCCTTCACCTCCTGCCTACGCACCGCGGACCCGCTGTGCTTCATATGGGAGGATGGAGTGGAGGATCCGGTGAGCTCAACTCCACTCAGGCTGGGGGAACACTGGTCAGTGGTGCACAGAGGCGCTGGGGCTTGTCAATCTCCTCCTTCTCCGCCTCCAGATCTGCCACTGGATAACAGGTTTGACATCCTAAGCCTGCAGGATTTCCCTCCCTCGGGTGCCATGTCCAGCTCGCCCACGGGACCTCCCCATCCAGCTGGTCGTGGCTCTCACCAGCCCAGGATCCGGGGTCCACCCGTCCACCCACATCCCTCCCCTCCATCTCGGTGCCATAAACCCGAACCTCAGGCTCCATCCAGCGTCACCCCATCCCGCCTCCGCCGCACCTCCAGGCAGCCAGTGGAGCGGGGCACCCCCTATGTGCTGGTTGTCGGGACTTCCATGGTCAGGCACATGGCAGCGCACAGTGGCTGGACCTTCTGCCACCCTGGAGCCCTCTGCCCTTAAGCTGAGCGAACAGCACAGCGCGGCCTCCACGCTGGTCCTAGAGGCCGGCATCAACGACCTCAAAAATCAGCAGTCGGAGGTACTAAAACGGGATTACGTCTCCCTCGTGGATCGCCTGCTGGACACGGGGATGCGGCTAATTATTGTCAGCCCGCTTCCCCCACCTCGGTATGGTGACGTCGCCACCAGCCACCTTTGTCAGCTGCACCTGTGGCTGAAGGGGTACTGCCTGACCAAAAGTATCCTGTTTGTCAACAATTTCGCGGCGTTTTTAAACAGGCCTAGCCTTTTTAAACGGGACGGCCTTCACCCAAACCAGGAGGGATTACGGCTTGTATCTGTCAACATTAACCTGACTGTCTGTTCCTGCACCACACCGACCTCCTGACTCAATGTAGACACACATGCACACGGACCGTCTGCCACTCACTCACCTTCACCCGCCCCTACCTACACTATACACGCCCCCCATTCAGTCGCCCCGAAGGGACAAGACAACATCCACACAATTGAAACCAGGCTTTCACGCAGACAAATTAGACCCAGGACTGTTTTTAGACCAAACTGTGTTTTTAACATTCCTTTGAAAAGACATGAGGAGCGCACTTTCAGCACAGACATTAAAATGGCTGTGCTGAACATGCGCTCTCTTTTAAACAAATCTTTTATCATAAATGATGTAATTTTAGACAACAACTTAGACAGCATTCTCCTTACAGAGACATGGCTTGGCACTGATGCACCTGTTGTTCTCACTGAGGCTTCCCCACCAAATTTTAACTTTTTATTTTCTACAAGAGGGAGACAAAAAGGAGGTGGAACTGCATCAATCACTAAAGACACCATGTTGTCAAATGAAGTCTTTTTTAACAAATATTTATCATTTGAATACCATGCCTTTGTTTTTAGCAGCCCCACCATCCTCTGTATGACAGTCTACAGGCCACCCCGCTATTCCACCTCTTTTAACAGTGAATTCTCAGAGCTACTGTCAAAAACCCATAGCAATTATAACAGAATATTAATAACCGGTGATTTTAATTTACACATAGATAATTCCTCAGATCCTATGTCGAGAGAATTTTAAACCTTCTACATTGCCTAGATTTTAATCAACATGTCACACAGCCGACCCAGAGCAGGGGGCGCACCCTGGACCTGGTCATAACCTATGGCCTGTCCATTGGTGCGCCCTCTGTTGTGGACCTGGCTGTGTCTGACCACTTGCGTGTGTTTTTTACAATCACCAGTTTTAACCAGCGGGAGGCCCCAGTGAGAAGAGTGAGGAAATGCTACCTAACTTCTGAAGTGGCTGCAAATTTTATCCAGATTTTACAGAGCACTCCTGCAGAAATTTTACCAGCACCATGTGATTTTATTGTTGACAGTTTTAACCATGAAATAAAATCAGCGCCGGACTCTGTGGCTCCACTTTTAATAAAAACCGTTAATACAAGACCTACACCCCCGTGGAAGAATGCAGAAATTAAAAAACTAAAGAGGAACTGCAGGAGTGCTGAGAGGAGATGGAGAAAAACAAAATTAACAGTTCGCTATGAAATTTTACGTGGACACCTGAAAACCTACAATAACGCAGTAAAACAGTCAAGAATCTCCCATTTCCAAAAAATCATCAACGAACATAGAAACAGCCAAAAATTCCTCTTCTCCACAATTGACCTTTTGACAAACATACATTTTAATAAATTCTCTAAAACACCAACTGACGCCCTCTGCGAGGACTTTGCAGACCACTTCAGAAGTAAAATCAATGACATCAGATCGAGTCTTTTACCTCAACAGATTTTAAATGTCGATACACCTGGATCATTGATTTTACCCGAGGAAACACTGGAGAGTTTTGCCCTGGTTGATGCGAGGACACTTGGTCGAGTCTTCTCCCAAGTAAAGCCCACAACCTGCCTTTTAGACCCAATTCCCACACCGTTTTTTAAAACACTTTGTGGATTCTTTGCGGATCAGCTGTGGGTGTCTTCCCTGCCTCCTATAAAACGGCGGTGGTGAAGCCCCTTCTGAAGAAGAGCAACTTAGATCCCAACATCTTTAATAATTATCAGCCTGTATCCAACTTACCGTTTTTAAGTAGAATTTTGTAAAAACTTGTTTTTAATCAAGTAAATAATTTTTTAATCGCAACGCAAACAAGTATCAGTCTGGTTTCAGGACAAACCACAGTACAGAGACAGCCCTTTTAAAGATTTTAAACAACATCAGTTGCAACTTAGATAACCATAAACTGACAGTCTTGGTACTACTGGATCTAACCGCCGCCTTCGATACAGTAGACCATCACATTTTATTAAATAGACTGAGGAACCTGGTCGGCCTCTCTGGTACTGTTCTTAACTGGTTCGTCTCTTACCTCACAGATCGACACTTCTTTGTAAGTATGGATACACGTTCCTCAGAAACCCAAAAAATAAAGTGTGGGGTTCCCCAAGGGTCACTTTTAGGTCCAACTCTTTTTAATCTGTACATGCTTCCCCTTGGGGACGTCATCAGGAGGCACGGCATCAGCTTTCATGGTTATGCTGACGATACGCAACTGTACATTGCCGTGTCTCCTGATGGCACAGGGCCTATTGATGTCCTTTTTAACTGCATTTTAGATATCAAGACATGGATGGCAGCAAATTTCCTACAGCTCAACCAGGACAAAACAGAGGTTTTACTCATTGGTCCTGAAGGCCAGAAAGAGAAACTTTTACCAAAGTTAAAGGATTTTAAACCATCAAAATTTGTAAAAAATCTGGGTGTGATTTTTGACTCTGAGCTCAGCTTTATTCCACACATCAAAAACATAACAAAGATAGGTTTTTACCATCTTAAGAATATAGCCAGAGTCCGCCCGGTTCTCTCTCACGCCAGCACGGAGGTGCTGATGCATGCTTTTATCTCTTGTCACTTAGACTACTGTAATGCCCTGCTCTCTGGCCTTCCCAAAAAGAGCATCTTGATTTAACAATTATTACAAAACTCAGCCGCACGAGTGCTGACATGGACCAGAGGGCGGGAGCACATTACACCAGTTTTAAAGTCACTGCATTGGCTCCCCGTGCGTTTCAGGATTGATTTTAAGGTTCTTTTACTAGTTTTCAAGTGTCTTAACGGTCTTGGGCCTTCTTACCTATCTGACCTGCTTTTACCCTATCTGCCCCCGCGGACCCTGAGGTCCTCCGGCACGGGCCTTTTGACCATACCACAGGTTAATTCAAAAAAGCATGGGGAGGCAGCTTTCAGTTATTATGGGCCCCGACTGTGAAACAGCCTGCCGGAGAACCTCAGGGTCACGGAGACTGATGTGGTTTTTAAAAAGAGGCTCAAGACCCACCTTTTTAACCAGGCTTTTACTTAATTTTTAAATTCTTTTTAATTCCTTTTATACTGTGATAACCAGAGCACTTGTATCCTTTATCCTTTTTTTTTTTACTGTTTTAATCTCTCACATTTTTAGCCTCTTTGCTTTTATGTTTTAGTCTCTTGTGTTTTTAGCCGTTATGCTTTTAGGTTTTCGTTCTCTGTGTTTTTAGCCTTTGTGCTTTTTGCTTTATTTTACTGTTTTAGACTGTCAGTTTTTAATCTCCTGTGTTTCCTCATGGGGGCCTGCCAGACTGGGAGTTGTCTCTGGTCTGGCCGTTAGGGGTGCTCTCTTGTGTGTGTTTGAGTGTGTATGTATTTGTGTATGTCTCTGTGCATGTCTGTAGGGGTGGGAGGGTTGGGTTATTTTAATTTTCTTCTCTTGATTTTATTTGCTGTTTCTCTTTTCTGTTGTTGTTTTTAATCTCTGTAAGGCACTTTAGATAGAATAGATAGATAGATAGATAAATAGATAGATAGAATTACTTTAATGATCCTAGACAGGGAAAATATTTTGTTACAGCAGTAGTGGGTCCGCAATAAAAAACTTTATACATAATATAAATAGAAGGCAATATATACATAGTGTATATATACAATGCACAGTGTGCTATAAACAATAAACAATAACAATATATACAACCAAACAAAATATGCAAAATATATTATAAACAATAATAATATATACAAACAGTAGAGAGACCAGAGTTCTCTGTCAGGCAGAGGTGAGAGAGCTGTTGTATAAAGTGAAGGCTTGTGGCAGGACGGTTTGAGCTACTCTTCTGTATGAAAAGCGCCATACAAATAAAGATTGATTTGATTTGATTTGATTTGAAGGAAGTTGAAGAGATAATCAAATGGTCATTCTTGTCCTGAGGGTAATCAGCTTTTTAAAATGTAATATTGCTTGGTTGTGTTAAAGGGGCTACATAAATGTTTTTTGTGCATCAATCTAGCTATCATTACTGTTGGACATATGGAGGTGCCATTGCTGCTTGTCCTCACCATTAATGATAATTTATTCAAACAGCTTATTTGTTAAAATATGGGTTGTACTGGAGGATTTATGTTGTATAACACTGTATAACACTTATATATATATATATATATATATATATATATATATATATGTGTGTGTGTGTGTGTGTGTGTGTGTGTGTGTGTGTGTGTGTGTGTGTTGCATAACACTTCCTCTCATTCATGAATACTGATCATTTCAATGTAAAATAGTTTTGGTGGTGTGTAATAGGCCTCAGGTCAGACAGAGGATTGGTTATTTTTGTACAGGACTTGCTGTGATTGCAGCGTTGAGTGAGGCTTATGAAGGTCAGTGGCCCCATCTAGTCTCAGTCACTGCCTAATGTCTCCTCTGTAGGCCCCGCTGTTTGCCTCTGGCTCATACAGCTGCTTCGTACTGTTGCACTTTGCTTTCAATGAATAGAACAAGCATAGCTACTGGCTGTTCAGTCCAAGGAGGTCAGAGGTTGTAACACTGAGGAAAGAAAATCAGCAGATTGGAGTAACACAATCAATACAGCTGAAAACAGCTTGAAAAACATGACATTGGAAAATGTGTGTGACTTGTGCAAATTGAGAAAGATTGTTCAATGTCATTTCATTGACTTTTCCTGGGTTTTTTAGTTTTTAGGTTTTTAGTTTTTTGCCCTGAAAAAAAAGAAAGAAAACAAAATACCTGAGAAAAACAATGACATTTCAAGACTGTTTCTGTGCAATGTTGAGTCCGGTTCATATTTGGTACACAATATCAGTTCAGATAGCAAAGGTCTGTGTCGAGAAATTCTTTCTTTCCTACAAATAATTTTACTTTAAAAGACGGTTATTGCCATTGTCCTTACTGGCTCTGACCTATGTAAACCAAATATTTTACTGTATTTATTGTAAAGTAGTAGCATGACAATACCTGCTGAAACACAAATCTTGTAAACTGCAAGACTGCTCCCCCCTCCATCCTAGTTTAACCACATGTTACTGTCAGTTCAAGAGTTCTTGTCAGCTGAAAGCACTACTTAATTCTGAAGTCCATATTATAGTGTTTGCTTACATGTACCTTGCTGGGAGCTTCCTCGTAGGCTGTAATGTCATCATTAAGTCATGAGCTAGATAGCTACAGGCTGGACGTTAGCATATCCAACCACCATCACAACTTAAACTCCTTTTTTACAGTTGTCACCTTGATGATGTCATCAGAGTTATCTGACCTTGAGCTTTGAGACCACACATTTATAAGAGAAGGCCCATGGTACAAACCAGGGGTGTGGCTGTCACCAGTTAATGAGTTTGATCCAGTCTGGATATCTCAGCCTCTGATCCTTTGATTTTGACCTTTTCTTGTGAAACTAGGAAAATAATAAACAGTAACTGGAATTATCACATATCAGGGAGTGCTGTGCAACAAATGCCAAACAACTGCAAACCACAGTATCAGCAATATCATACAAATGGAAATGAGAAAAATGTTGGGGCAAGTCTTCTATTGACTGAAACGTGTATATGAGTGTTAGTACAGAGTGGGGAGTCAGACTCTGTCCTTGGCTCTTGTTGTAAGATCATCATTTGTTGTCAAAGTCTGTCAAAAGCCCACAGATACCAGGGACAGTTACATCATATCCTGTGACTTGGTAAGGCACATTCAATTTACTTTGGCTGCTGTATAGTTACTGCAAAAGCCTGTCTGCACGCTGTCAGCAGGCTCCAGCAGCTTACAATGGCTGCTGAGGCCCCCTCTGCCCCAGAGGCTCCGCTATCACAGCAGACCCAGGGAGCCTCAGCAGGATCCTACTGGCTCAATGATCAGCACATCTGGAGCTCACCTGTCATATGGCTCTGTGAGTGTGTGTGTGTGTGTGTGTGTGTGTGTGTGTGAGAGAGAGAGAGAGAGAGAGAGAATACTTGTTCCTTTAGAGATTTAATGTATTTAACAGTCCAGATTTAAAAAGGAGTAGAAAAAACAATGAAAAGGAAACTGAAGAAGCTTGCAGAAATCACACTAGTGAAACAGTGTGAGGAGTGAGTGTCAGTGCATCTCAAGCCAGAAGTTTGAATCCAGTCATTTAGAGCGTGGTCTCAATGGCCATCTATTCATTATGGCGAAGATTATTTTCTTTGTGTCTCCCTCACTCGTTTTGTGCATTACGTTTTGTGTTATACAAACAAGTTGGGTCCGCTGGGACTGAGATTGATGGTCCATACTGCCTGAACCTCTGGCAGTATGGACAACCACCCCTCGCATCTCTATTCTGAGGGGGCATGAAAAGAACATGGAGATTAACTAAAATACAGAAATTGGGAGACAAAACAGTCATTGTGCATCAGGCGAAACAGATGAGATTCACCTGCATGTCAGAAAGAGAGGGAGGTGGGGGTGTAATGATGGGCCCCAGGAGAGAGCAGACAGCTTGCAGATCTCTGTTTCCCCTCATCTTCATAATCATCAGGCACCCTGGGTGCTGCAGCTGTTCCAATATTGTGTGAATGGGTCCCACATCAGTGTGTGAGGGTAGCGGCTGGGCGGGGTGGGTGGTAGGTGGGTGATTATATTACTCCATAAGCCCCAGTGCTTAGGCTTCTCTGCCTGTCACAGACTGGAAAGGAGAGTAGAGGGACCTTTGGAAACAGGAGGCTTGAGAATTAAGGAAATTGGATCAAATTTTGAAAAATGCCTCTAAATTCAAACGCTCCAATCCCCCAACTCATCCTCCCTCAATTTTCATTCACTACCCCCGAATGCTCGCTATCCAGCTCCACTGGTAAACAACCTAATAAAAAAAAGGGGGCAGGAGGAACATGAAATGCAGTGGCCCTCTGCATAGACAGGGGCGAGCACATGTTCACACACAGACGCAATTACATCACCAAATACTACGCTCTGAATATAAGTGGAGGTTGGGTGTTCTGTGTTTTAAGGGGCATTTCTTCAAATTTCTTGATTATATGATCTACGTGGGAGACATGCAATTTTTCATATAATCTTTTGGGATGTTTTAAGTCTGCTTACAGAGGTAATTCTTAAATCATTATATTTTTGTTCCATTTTGTTGTGTTCTGTGATGTTGCATGAAAGGGTTCAAACTCAATTTTTGCATCCCTGGTGTTGTAGAATGCTAAATAAATGAATGTTGGTAGTGTTAAGTAAACTGCTATTACCATTTAGTCACTTGGTTGGTTGGGGCAAAAGACAAGGAAATACAGGGGACATGCTGTTGGAAAACAAAATGGCAAATCCGTTATCATCTTAGGCTGCACAATATGATTAAGAAAGAAATAATGTATTTATGTTACGAGCAACTACATCAGATTTCCTCTTATTTTGCTGTTTGTTGTTCTGAAATCCTGATACTCTCACCTCTTCAGGCCACACCATATCATGATAAGCCTAAAATAGATATAAAAACTATCCTATTACTTCTTCCCCGAAAAAAAGCCCCCGCTATTTAGTCATTTAAACATTTTTTATGATGAAGCAGCATTACGCAGCATTGTGTTTTCACCAGTAGTGACTAAAACATGACTCCTGAGCCAGCTGAAAGTGAACATGATGGAACAGTAAAACACAGAAGACAACAAGAGAAACTAAAAACATCCAGTCAGATGCTAGAAAAGTTCTCAGAGCTGAAGACACTGACTTTCTCTCAGGTTTCCTGCACAGATGAAGCAGACACTTTTTTGAGAGAGAGACCGTCCGTCTTGAGCTCAGCTCATCACGGCGAAGTAAAACTGTTGATGGAAAAGTAAATCAGTGCGGCTCGGTTTGACTCTGTGCAGCCAAAAGTACTGGTGGGAAAACACCACAGGTGGCGGTGGTCTGTATTTGTCATTCAAAAAGGGAAACCTGACAACCCTGGACTGCAGATATACGATCTGCTGTTATGTTAAAGCAGTGTTTATCATTTTCAGGCCACTCTCACAAATATAGCTACTTCTAATTATATGTGGCAATGAATAAGTAGAAACCACACTAAATGGATGAAATTGTGGATAATACAGCGACAGCCTCAGGGGTCTTTCCATTTCTTTTTCTGATTCTCTTCTCATGAACTGATTTGCTAAACTGAACAGCCTCCACTGCTAAGTTAATGTGCTCAGTTGGCCGAGAAGCCACCAACATGGGCTAACTAGCATCAACGGTACGGGACACACCAACATCTGGTGCGTTGGAGTCCTAAAACACCCAAAAAGGATTAATGTTTCTCAGTTAAATAAGAAGTAGTAAGGCAATACTAGCTGTATGGTCAATGGTGACAGAACGAAAACCATTGTGACGGACAAATAAGAAGCAGATACTGTTAGTTGTGCTTTTACATCGTAAACACACTCGCAGGAGACGCTGTTGATGTGATGCATTCTAATTCACAGGTTAACACTTCCACCAATCAAGGTTATTATAGTTTTGAAATTTTCATTAGTTTTTATTTTTATTTAGTTTTTCAGTTTGCTTTTTTAATTCAGTTTAGTTTTAGTTAGTTCAACAAATGATTTAGTAGTTTTAGTTTCGTTTTATTTTGAGGAATTTACTAGTTTCAGCTTAGTCTTAGTCTTAGTTTTAGTTTTTCAGGTATTAAGAGAAAGCCTAGTAGATGCTGAAAAGGATGAAAGAATGTGTGACACCCAATATAATCATCACCATTATGAAATCTCTATGAAAATGGTCTCCATTGTGGAGAGGACTAACAAACATGCATATACACACACACAGACACACATACCACTCTCACCACATATCTTTAGTGCAATAACTTTTTGTTAATCTTGAGGAACACGCGTTGTTCAAGAGAAGTCGTAGTCCAATTTCTCAGACCCGACGATAGAAGTCCACACAGAGAAAATGCGCTCCACAAATACTTGGGAGGCAGGGACACTGACTAAATGTAAAGCCACTAGGGCAAGTCTTGAATAAATGGCTTCCCTGGACCTCTAGAATCCATATATCACCATGGCAACCCGGATTCCAGAGGATACTGGTGTGAATATCGCTGCTTCTCAATCCTTAATCCTAACTTTCAAACCGACGTACTCAATACTCTGTGGGCTGTCCATCATTGCTCCGTTGGTCCTCCCTTCACCACGACCTCGGGGTTATTCACCGCCGGGCTCTTTTGTCGCTCTCCTCTGCTGCTGTGGTCTCCCCCGGCTCGCGGCAATGTTGGATGCTCACTGCTCCGCCGTTGCTTAGGGGTCTTCAGGTGTTCAGTGCAGGATCTTCTGGACCTCTGCTGTCACTTCGCCCCAGGCTCCATCGCTGGGATTGGATCTTTTGCTCACCCCGCTGTGTGCTCAGGGCCTCCAGATGCAAGTTTGTTTAGACGACAGTGGCGGCAGCGGTCAGTCATGCATTCGCAAGGCACCCGGAAACAGAAAACCACCGGCGGAAGCAGTTATCTGTCATGGCAGCACCCATAGGTTTCTGAACAAACGGATGAATACGGATGGTGCTCTTCCCTGGTGCTGACTTCGATGCTAGTGTTCTCTTCGTGCTGACTGACAGGCACTCTATTTATTCTTTGTTTTGTTTGTTTGTTTGTTTGCCCCCCTCTGGACTGGAGAAAGGGCAGCACAGCGGCTGTTGCAGGACAGGCAGTAACTACAATTCAGTTTAGTTTTAGTTAGTTTTACTTTGTTCATTGCAGTTTTTATTTCGTTTTTTCGTTTTTTTTTAATTGTAGTTTTTATTTTTATTTCAGTAAACTAAATTATTTTTTCACAGCTAGTTTCAGTTTTAGTCTTAGTTTTCGTTAACTCTAATAACATTTCCACCCACTGAACTCAATAGCAAAGCAGTGTATGATACTGTATGTATAAGGCAGCAGGACAATGAGAGTTTGTTTTTTTTAAAGTGGCATGAGAAGCTGCTACAACATTTTATTTGCTGTGCACTGTGATGTCTTAGCAGCAGATTATAGAAGCATTAGAGACAAAGATCAACTTTCATCACACATCAGGGAGAACATCATCATCAACATCAGAGAATCACATTCACTTCAGTATTCATTAACCAAACAGCTTCCCCATAAACTATTCAGCCTCTTATAGTTTTTGCATATTGTGTTTATTATATCGTATCGTACTAATTATCATTAAGTGGTTATTATCCCATGTCCAGCCTTATGAGCACAACTTCAAGTACATTATTGCCAACATTTCTGTTTGATGGCTGGCCTCCAACCCAGCACTTATCAGTTAAGGTTCCACAAGCAGCTGCAGAAAAATGTCTCTTATATCAATAAGAATTATAAGGAATACTAAAGTACACACCAGGTGCATGCTATCCTTTTTTAAAGTTAAAAATGCAGTTATCATTTAAATTTTTGTTATATTATTTAAATTTCATAATGTTTCATTAGTGTTTGATTATGTCCGATTTTTCCCTCTCTTTACTGTTATATGTGTATTATGTCTCTCATTTTGATCATTTATTGTCCGACAGTATATGTTTTTGACTTTGGTGAGCTCTTCTGCTTGTCTGTATCATTTGTTATTATGATTTATCTTTTTGTATTTTTAATCCCACCTGTGGCTGTGGCTTCTTGACATCTGCTGTCACGTTGGTTTTATTTTAATCATCTGGTTTTATTCTGTTGCGTGTGAATGCAAACAAAAAAGGTATTAAATACAAAATATCAGTACACATTAAAAAGAAAAAAATCAAACTATCTCATTATCTGTCTCTTTATCTGCTAAATGTTCCACTATGTTCACCAGGTAGTCTTGAACTGTGTCTGTCTGCTGTTTGGCGCTGAACAGGTGGTTTACACTGGGTTTATCAGAGCTTCATGTTGAAACCAGCTGTCTGCTGACAAGAACACTGACATTGAACCAAAACCAACACATCCTTATGTCTATAGGTAATAACTACCATTCCCAAAACATAGGACATAAACAGTAGTCTACTGAATGAAAGTCCTGTGCTTGTTTAACCCAACCGCCCATCCCCAACCTCCTCTCTGTGCTGACTTTTCAAATCTGGGTCATAGTAAACTGCTTTCACTGTTGACCTACAGTATATGTTTATTTTTCTGATGAGGACAGGCTGGCCAAAACAGTAAAGCTGTTGTTTTTAAAACCAAAACAATGAGCTAAAAGACTATAAAATATTAAATTTGATCAGACAATATGTTAGGGGGGCTCAACACTATCAGCAACCTTTCCTATATATGCACAATCATTTGATCCATTGTTAATAAAAAAAATAAAAAAACATATTGTCCAGTGCAGCTTTAATCTAGTCACTGTATGTTTTGATGTAATGATGTACAGGTGTATATTTAACAAATCCCAAAGGTAGAAATCAATTGTGGTGTGATAACAGTGAATACAGAAGAAATTATGAGAACAACAACACATGGGCATACAATGCTCCTCAGTACCCAAAGGCCCTACATGCACTCACAATACAAATGCAGCGCTGCCTCCACAGTCCAGTGGCCAGTGGATAGACTAACGTCCCCACTGACAGCCACTCCCTGAGAAGACAGCTGAAGAATGATGTCTCCAATCGAGCACCAAATTGGAAACAGAGCGGGAGAGAATATTGAAGCTATTGCCTGGATCGCGACACATTGATTCAGTATAGTGTGGAAGCAAAAGAGACAGCTCTCTCTGAGTCTCTGTCCCCATGGAGAGACATGGGAAGTTCTATGCAGCCATATTGGAAATCAATATGTCTTTATAATAATGTGTGGAATGTGAGGTTGTTTTAATATCTGAGTCTGGATGGTGGCTGGAGGGAGATGATTTATGTAAGTGTGTATTGTGTTTATGTGATGTTGTTGGTACAATACATGGTTATACTATCATAATGACTGTGTCAATTTTTGAGGCTATCCTGTCTTGATCTCTTTCTGAATCAGATTCATATAGTTTAAATGCTATTGTTTAGATCTCACATTTTTATAATAATAACAATGATAATGATAAATAATGTGGCTCCTTTTTTCATTACTTTACTCTGTACTGTTTTTTGACAACTTTTTAAATACATTTCCTTTTTTCTGGCACTGTACAGAGTGTAGTCTACTGAACCTTTGTGCCTCGCCCCCCTCTGTGAGTGAAGTACTAAAGGTTTTAGGGGAAAGATAATCTGATATACCGAGGCTGACGCACAGGGCAGGGGCTCGCACAGACTATCTAGGGGACAGGGGAACACATGAATGAATGAAATGTAAAAAAAGGTTTACGCTAGATGGTAAATTACTTTAATTTTAAATGTTAGTTTAAAATGGAAAATTATTTGATATAAAAATGCTGTTGCATTTTTGTTACTTTTGGGTCCGTGTACGTTACGGCCATCCGATTTTCGTTTTGAAGTCGACAAGCGGAAAACGGATAATGAATCGTTTCCCGTTTTTCGCTTCAAAATAAAAGAACGAAAAACGGAAAATGACTCGTATCCCGTTATTCGTTTTAAAATCTGAAAACGAAAAACGGAAAACGACTTGTTAACTGATATTAGAAACTGTGTTCGTGAATGGGAATCGGAGATGAAATGACAGTGCCATTTTTCATTCCAGATTTTGCCGTACGTCTTTTTTAATGACCCGGAAGGCGCCGTGTTATGCCGCGAAAACTGACGCTTGGTCAGGGCCCTTTCGTGTTGTGCACTGACGCCAAAGGTGCCCCTCAGCGCCTTATTTCGACGCAGGGGGATCTCAATTGATTCCAATGCAATTCCCTCCGCGGCGATATGTGACGCTCAGAGCAAGTGATCGCCGCGGCATCTAAAGAGGGATGCCGTTACCATATAAATGTCTACTGAACCCGCAAATTTCATGTTCGAGTGAACCCTTAATAAACTCTTCTCCTCATCACTCAATAAACGCAGTAGGTCAGAAAGTGAAATCATGGTCGCTCTGTGGTAAACGATCGTAGAGTTCAGTGATAGCAGTAACTAGCTAACATGAAATTCACGGGTTTGGTAAACGTTTCCATAGTAACAACGAGCGCCACCAATCAGAGACGTCGGTGTTACACTATGGGATTGTGGGTAGTGTAGTACTTCTCCATGACATCGCGAATAAAACATGTTTTTCTCAAAACAAGATTGATATCATACGGACATCTAAAGGGTCATATATCATCGTTTGACAATCTGATAACTCGTGGCCAGTCTACTTTGGATGGTTACGACATTATGGCCAATAATCAAAATCTATATGCAGAATAAGAATGGCATTTTCACTTCTTTTTCACTTCCTCGGACAGGGAAGGCTAAATTACCCATGAGCCTCAGCCACAAAAAGCCTCGCAGGAGACCAAAGTGGTCACTCAGTGCTGCGGCTATATCGACACAAGACATCCCACTTGACCTCCTGGCTGTTATCAACTCTGAATATTCAGATAAAGACATGACACTGAAATCGGCCTACGGATCTGATCAAGTGTTTTCGCGGCATAACACGGCGCCTTCCGGGTCATTAAAAAAGAGGTACGGCGAAATCTGGAATGAAAAATGGCACTGTCATTTCATCCCCGATTCCCATTTACGAACACAGTATCTAATATCAGTTAACGAGTCGTTTTCCGTTTTTTGTTTTCCAATTTTAAAACGAATAACGAGATACGAGTCATTTTCCGTTTTTCGTTCTTTTATTTTGAAGCGAAAAACGGGAAACGACTCATTATCCGTTTTTCGATTGTCGACTTCAAAACGAAAATCGGATGGCCGCAACGTACACTGACCCTTTTGCCACATTACCACGCTTTGGTTTTTAAAATCCTCCTCATTTTTAAGGTCCCAAGGTTGGTATCAAGGGCCCTTATCCACGATATTGTAAGATTCAAAGTGATTAAGTCAGTGAACTAAATCATTTGTGTGCCATATCTAGCACTATGAGCTACAGGTCACACCAGATCCATACAGGTTGTAGCAGCAAATATCCTGAATGTTCCCAATCCAGAGTTGCATTTTATTCCTTATCAATTCAACTTCTCAGTTGTAAGAGGATGACTTTGTTACTTCTTTCAAAAATGACATGGTCTTGCTTTAAAAATATTTTTAAAAATCCTAATCAAACATCTCATTTTTAAATTAGTCCTGTCATCGTAAATTATCAACAATCAGCAGCTCCAGCCCTTACAAATAAGGCATCTCTGTCAGCCCTCTGTAAAGCCCATATCAGTCAGAAATGGTCTGAAAGCCTCTGTGACTTTCCTGTCAAAATGAATGAGTTTGCTTTGACAGTAACTTACGGATTTGATCAAATAAAGTGATGAAGTCTGCTGCTGTTCCCTCCTCTCATTCTGCAGCTTAGAGTGCAGTGTTTTGTGGCAGGCATTCAAGCAAACAGGTCATTCCCACATCATTAGTTATTCAGCACAGTGTCAAAGCGCATAAAATTCACATTCTGCAACGCGCCGCAATTTATGAATGTTTGTGATATTCTCCTGAATATATTTGCATAATATCACAATGACATTTTTCCTACAGCCGTAGTCGCCACATTATGGATCATTCAAATGCATGCTGACATGGAGAAATGCCTTTTGAAAAAGCATTTTGGAGTCTGTATTTTCCATGTCTCCCTGGTGCCATCTTCAAGAAGATTCAGCATCAAAATCTCCACTGAGAAGCAGCGAGAAGGGAGATCAGACATCATGAGCGTGAAGTCGCCAATAGCAACAGGGACACGATCTTCCAAGGATGTCTGGTACATCTGCCAATCCTGTCTGTCACTGATGGCCATTTCTGACATTCACTTTGTGTTGCCTTTTAGGATGGGCAGCTTTTAGTGCATGGCCCACTTAAACACACGCACACACATTCGTAAAGGTATGCATGCTGTCACTCCGAGAGAAAACTGGAAAGGACAAAATGAGGGAAATCAAAATGTCAAGCTGTGGGTCACCATGAAACATGACAGGGAATACTGTCTCCCTTGCGCAGAGGGGCTCCGGCGCCCTGATTTTAATAAATGGGTTCTCCGACCCTGTAGAAATATTCATTCTCAGACAAGATGACATTTTATCTCCCTACCGGTTGCCATGACACAAAGGACATTTGATGACATTACTGTTCTCTGTTTAAATGTTTCAATTTCAAACGTGCAAGGCTAAATTACCAACCTGAATACCGACTGTGCATCAGCAAAGAGGGCTTACTCTGGAAGCTCCACTGTTGCCTACCTTGTGTTTGTGTGTCTTCCCTGTCCTGTGGAAGCATATCAACTCACACTCAAAACTAATGTGGCTGATTAAAGGTGAGGGAAGTATTGGAGGTGGCACCCGTTGACACACACCTCACACCTCCAGCAACACATTCAGTTCCTCTGCCCCACGCTGGCATAGACAGCCCAACTAGATCGGCGTGCCCTCGTCCTGGCAGGTTGCACTGTGATGACATCACCTCTGACTAAAACCATCACAATCCACCTCCTCCTTTGTATACGCAAATTTCAAAAAGCACCCTGATTTTAGAGGGTAAGACCATGAAATGGTTTAGGCCCCAATTATTGCCTGTGGATCTGGACCTGTTTTTATCAAGCATTTCAAGAGTAGAAAAATAAGTAAATACATTTTATTATCTTTCCTTAGCCTGGACTTATCCTATCAAGTCAAGTTAGCCCGCCTTAAAGATGAACCACTGTGTAATTCACACAGAAAGCCGGCGCTGCAGATCCTAAAGAGGTGTGATGGTACATGTCATGATGATGACGTCTTTGTGATTTTTTCAAGGTGTTTCAACGGTGTCCTCCTGTCAATCTAAACATGTACCTGCTGACTGTTTATAATCATATGGATGATGTTAATATGTTGCGATTGAGATCCTGACCCACCAAACATCCTTGAAAGTGACAAAGTTACGTTTTTCACTCTAAATTACATATAACATAATATATAAACTGGACGCTGTCTGACTCACTCACTCACTCGCAGGGACGGAGGCTATTTTAAGGGGGAAAGTTCACTGAGGTCTTAGTCAGGAAGGCTGACCGTCTCGGTGCTTATTTTTCAACACAAACACTTGGTGACAGGAGGACAGACAGGAGGACAGACACCTCTCCACGTGTAACTGGAGGGGCTGGTCCTCATCCATCTCTGCCCTCTTTTTATGGACCCACTGCAGTGTGCATATCAACCTGACATCGGAGTGGACGACACTATCATCTTCCTCCTTGACAGATCACTGTCTCCCCTGGAGAAGCCTGGACGCACTGTGAGGATCATGTTCTTTGATTTCTTCAGTGCTTTTAACACCATTCAGCCTGCACTTTCGGAGGACAAGCTGGAGCTCATGGGGGTGGACCACACCTCTTGTCCTGGATCCTTGATTACCTCACCAACCGGCAACAGTATGTGAGGACTCGGGACCACGTGTCGGACACAATAAACTGCAGTTTGGGGGCTCCACAGGGAACAGTAATGGCCCCTTTCCTGCTCACCCTGTACACCGCAGACGTCTCCCACCAATCACCCCACAGCCATCTACAGAAGTTCTCTGACGACTCTGCTATCATCGGCCTCATCAGGGACGGGGACGACAGAGCCTACAGAGAACTTATTAAAAGTCCCATATTATAGTGTTTCATCAATTTCACACAGCTGTCAGAGGTCCAACAACTCTGTATTTGAAATGTATTGCCCCAAACCCATCCCATGGTCCTGAATTTCAGCTGTCTAAAAGTTGCTCAAGTGAGCTCTTCTGAGAGCAGGCTGTTTCTGTGCCTGCACCTTTAAATGCTAATGAGCTCCATCTATCAACGCCTGCCTTGCCTGCTACACACCCCTCTCAAGGAGACAATGCTGCTTGCGCTAGCAGTAGCATGCGCTAATGTTTACGGTGGATGTATCGCTATGGCTCGCTGAGATGCTGTCATTCAACCATTCCAGTTTGACCCAGAATCTGACCCAGAAGGAGAGGCTGCTGAAGAAATACAGACTCTGTGGCTGCAGCAGGATGTTTCATAATGGTAAGTGTGCCTGAATAATGTTAGTTTGTTCGTATGTGTTGTTACACTTACTACCATGTAGCTAATGGCTAACAGCTAGCGAAAGCTGTGTTTGTCTCCAACACAGTCTCCAAAATCTTGGACACTGTTCGCATTGTCTCTGTCTCCAGTCTGCACATGTTTCCAGACTTTTAACTGTGACAACCAAGCTCCATTGGAATATTATTAACATTAAACTTGCTTCAAACGCCATTGCATAGCGGACTGAAGCGGAGCTAACTAGTTAGTTAGTTAACCAGTGTCGAGACAAAGCCAGCTTTGTACTGACCCTCGTTACTGAAGCAGTTCGATGTGAAGTGGTTAGCACACACATACAAGCTAACGTGAACTGTAGCCGGCACGTTGTCATTAAAAATGAAGCACAAACACTCTCTCTTCCGTGGTTCTGTAGCTGGGACAGAATAGGCACTGATGTTGATTTATACAACTAACAACAGAGTAATTTGCGTGTCTAACTCTGAGCGACGACATTGCGAAACACTGCTGTCTTTCCGCTGGACACACTGAACTTCACCTCGGGGATGAACGCCCCCCTCTTGGATATCTCCTATCACCACACAGAGGAGGCCGGCCTATGAAAATGACTTGTTTCGTTACATAACGAAAGGAGCTGAATCTGAACAGCCTGTAGGAGCACCGTTTTACCAGTGGGTGGGCTGCAAAGACCATGCAGGAATCGTTTGCTTTCCTCATTCTGGGAGTTGGCAGGCTCAGGGAGGACCAGCTTATATATGTAGAGACCAGAGAAAATGTGTTTTTCATAATATGGGACATTTAAGGACTTTGTGGACTGGTGCCAGCGGAACCACCTCCAGCTCAACGCCGGGAAGACCAAAGAGCTGGTGGTGTATTTCCGCAGGCACGAACAAAGATATCCAGTTGTGTGACTTGAACTGCAGGCGGCCACTTGGCAGCCTTGCACATTTTCCATCCCCTTCACCTCCTGATGTTAATGAAACATTAACTGCTAACATTATATCCTGGTGACTAGACGACAGAGGAGGGATCGGATGGACAGGCATTAGATATTATGTGTACTGAACAGACTACAGCACCACAAAATATACAAATCAAATAACTAATCTTCTGATAAAAGTATATTATAAAATATACATGAGGAGTTTGGATCCAGAAGGAGCACTGAGCAGGTTGAGGCATCGTCACCTAAAATGTCAGAGAGCTCCAAGGAGCTTTTGTTCCTAAACTGTGCGTGTGTTTGTTTGTTTGTTTGTCAGTTGGTTTGAATTTAATATGTTGTCATAGAGGGTAGTCTTTTTTCAGCAGCTATATTATAACATATAGGAAATTGGACGAGGCTTGATTGAATCAAAGGGGAATTTTGGATCTTGTCGGCGGTATATCCACAATGCCATTGTTCTGTGTTGAGCTAGTTCATAGGGTCCTCTGCAGGATGTATAGACGCAAACAGCAACAATGATGATCCTGCTGTCAAAAACTGTCACTTGCAGTAGCAAATCAAACACTGACCACTTACAAGTTTTTACTTTACATAATGAGGAAATGAGTTAGATGAACATCTGGGCCAAGACTAGAGATGTTTTCATACAGACCGAATCTGCAAATTGTTTACTGGTGAATATCAAAATAAGAAAGAAGCTATTTGTTCACATTTTTCATAATCTTTCAAAATTTTGAGACCCCATTGAAAAGCTCTCTGAATATTGTCACCCTAACCTGGAAAAAATCAGGAAATGAAAGGATTCAGGAAGTGAGTGAACGTTTCAGAATTCAGATTGTGTCCTAAGAAAAGGGGCTTTTTCAGCATTAAATCATGGCTGCACTAAAGGATCCTAATGGGGCAGTGCATGGAAACATGATTGGCTTTTCAGGAACTGGATCAGTTACATAAAAAGCACGGTCAAGCAGAGACAAAGTGACCACACCATCAGGAGTGGAATACATAAGGCTGAGAGATCGGTAACTTCATCAACAGAATGTACTAAATAAACAAGGCAAAGACTTGAATTAGAAAAAGTTCTTTCAGAAGAAGCCTGTCTTGTAATGTCTCAAAGGATGAGTAGCAGTTTATAAACCATGAGGGAAAACAAGGCCAAATGCCAGAATTATACCAGAATTACACAGCAGATGAAAAAAAGGTCCTTTTAACCAACTAAAACAAGTTTTAGACGTGCTGTATGTCAGTAACAGAAGGGTGTATGTAGATGAACAAGAGAGAGAATAATACCACTGTGTTTCAAAGCCACAATGAAAGGTGGTGCTGGGAAGATTCAAGTCTGGGGCAGAACTGACTCTACCCTGACTGAAGAGAAGCACCACTCAGTTCTTCAGAGACCTGCTCCAGCCTCTGGTTTGATCTTTGTGGAGAAGAACTCATACTGAAGCAGGATAATGAGCCCAAACACCTAAAAGCTTTTGACACATAAACAAATGCAGGTGAGCAACCACCGCCTGCTGGTGCTGAATGGGGGCAGTGCTGGATCCGAGGCACACCAAACTCAGGGTGCTGGTTTGTAGTCCATTTGAGGGATCAACCCCACACACGTTTTTGCTTTTGGTTGTGGCCGCTGGTCAAACTTCATTAGTGTTGAACTCCATGCTTAGTCAAAATGCAAGTTTGCTTCACCAAGAGAATGTTTTATTTGCTTTTTCACTTGTGTAGAATGGAAGTGACTGGAAGGAAATGTTGCAAATGTGCGACTTTAGCCGACTGCTCCACTAATCACTATGCTTTACAATTTGCAGCTGAGAGTGAGAAAGTGAGTGTTTTAACTCCTAGTTTACCATTTAGTGTGATTTCTAGGAGCAATTCTGAGAAGCTTAGGCAAAATGGGCCCTGGATTCAGAGTCCCATGTATATTCAGCTCAGTAGCATTTCATTTTCCTTCACTATTTTCTTTAATTCTGTTGAGGACTCATTTTTTGAGTGGCACTCAGTACAAAATACAGAAATTTCAAGTCATAAAGTTGGCCTTTGTCAGTGGCAAAATATGCCTGTGGTGACTTAAGAGCTCATTTCAGCAACCTATTCCCCTACTTAGTCCAACCACATTGTTTGTCTCCATATCACATTTGACAGGCTTGTTTTTGACCCCCTCCTACTTGTTAATAACAATATGACGTGTGTCAGTGGTGCAGCGGGTGCCATGCAGGAAGTCAGTCCACTGTTATTTCCTGAGCAGCAAGCAGGACTGATAAACGGCAGTGGTTTGCTGAGCATTTGACAGTTTGCTTATTTCCCTTTTGCTCAGAGGGCCCCTCATCAGCTAATTTCAACATGGCAGCCTCAGAAGCACAAGTCTTTGGGGAAATGTCATTTTTAATTAAATCCCAGGTCCTTTAAGATAAGCAGTTAGGCATTAATTTCACCTAGGGCGTGACGTTGTCAGGAGCCCAGGAGCATGACGTATGTCTGTCGAGATTAATCATTGTGCAAAAACTGCCCTGTTTTTTTCTCTGCTCCTTTCCCCTTGCATACAGAGGGAGTCCCTCACTGCCCAACTAACAAAAAAAGTCATCTAAATAGACCATATTAACAGTCCCTGGGAGTTTGGCATCCTGGTCATCTGACTCTTACTGTGAAGCAAGGAATCTGTCTTTTTTTCAGTGGTTTGCATGTCTCCCACAAATGCCAGTCCTATAGTGATCGATGGCATCCACAAATGTGTTTTAAACTGGTGCACAAAGTCAAACTGAGTGAATACACATCATGTAGCACTCCACTGTGGCTTCAAAGCTGGATCCAATGTTAGTCTAGCCTAAACTAGGAGCGATACCTTGTGCAGTAGTGGAAGAGGGGTTTAACTCACATCACAGAGGAACACACGCAACACACAAACACAGAGCAGCAGACAATGGCAGATCAGCTCAGATTGCAGTATAAAAGCAATCATGTGTGTTGTGTACCACTACAGAAGAGAGATTAAAAGTCATTGTTTATGCAACATTAAGGCATTTTCCTGCAACTTCCTGTAAATTTTCCTTTACAGCAAAGTTGACCTTTATTATACACATATGTATAAAAAGATTTGTTCAAAGGACAATAAAAAATACAAAACGATGTGCATTCTCTCATTAAAATAAATAAACTGCCTATTGTGTTTATGTATTGATATTCATTGTTATTTATGATTATTTTAGTTTTATTCATTATTATTTGCAATTATTATAGTGTTTACATTTGATAATGTGAAAACAAGTTAAACAAATCATATCATATAGAAATATCTCTATGTTTATTGTGTGACACATTTACTATGGAGTAAAATGTTTTGATTAACACATTTTTTTCCGCAAATGATTCATTTCAGTCATTTCACCCAAAAGATTTTTTGGAATGATTTGTCTGTGAACGTCACATCATTGCAGAGCAACCATGGAGTGCATGAAGCCGGGACAGGGGGACACCATTATATATTTATGATATACCAGGGTTTCCGCAGAGTCTTAAAAAGTCTTAAAAAGTCTTAAATTTGACAAACTCAATTTTAGGCCTTAAAAAGTCTTAAATACGTCCATATTTTGCATATACAGTAGGTCTTAAATTACATGTAGTCAGGTCTTAAATATGTAAGTTCATTTACTGCTTCCGTCATCGCCTTTTTTTTTTTTTTGTTTGGAGGAAATGTGTTGGTGAGATTCACAGTCAGCTCCTTGTGTTCTTCTGTCTGAACTATCCAGGAACGTAAGTTTTATTTTACCAACAACGCGGTCGGAATTTATCGGCGCACACTTCGCCAGTTCCGGAATGACTTCAATAGCGGAATCTGCCAGAGGACCCTCAAATTGGGCACACTCGGTGTGAAAGCGCTGGTGTCACACACAAAATCGTAAAAAACACTAGTTAGCTAGCGAAGTCGCGCTATCACACACTTCTGCACACCTTTGTCACCAGTTCCCGGTCAAATTTCATCCAGTTCTGCTCGACCTGAACTCTGCGCCGCCTCTACCGCCTGCCTTAAGCGACAATCAAACCATCTTTGGCCGAACTCCGACGTTGAAAGCGGAGGTGCTTTCGATTTTGAAAACCTTGTGTGTGTGTGTGTGTGTGCACACACACACCAGGGTTATTACAATTAACTAAAATTAAATTCCTAGATAAAAACTATACTTAAACTACTTAGATCACTTGTTAAACTAATTAAAACTAAACTAAAATGAAAACACAAACTGAAAAACTAAATTAAAATAAAAACTAATGAAAATTTTAAAACTATAATAGCCCTGACACACACTCATTCACTCCATTCTTCATTGTTTGAGCTGCTCTGTGAATGGCAATGAATTTGTTTTGTTTGTTTTTTTTTTGGTCATTCTGGGACCGCATTTTTCCTTACTTTTTTGTACTTTGTGTAGGTCTTAAATTTAGTTCATAATGGTCTTAAAAAGGTCTTAAAAAGGTCTTAAATTTGACTTGTTTAAACCGGCGGAAACCCTGTATACAAACCATGGGATGCAGCCATGGAGGCGTATTTTACTGGCTATTATTTTTTATAATAACTCCATGGATACAGCGGGCGCTTTTAAGCTAGCGGCATTGTACGTCCTAGCCAACACCGATGTTCCTTTGACTATATCGCCGAAACTGGTAGACCCCTGATGAGGCTCCAGCCTAGCTGGGTGAGTCTGCTCCCCTCAGTGACATTGTCAACGAAACATCGGTGTTGGTCGTTAATCTGATAATGTGTAATCTGTTAATTTGCAGATTCGTCATGATAACAAATCATCTGCATGGATAGTGGTGATCATATCGCCGTCAACAAAAACAAATCAGCCCATTTCAACAGATGGAAGAACAAATTACAATCCGCATGATGCTGAATCCAATGCCGGTAACATTGACTTCGTCCAACTCGAAGTCAAACATGCTAATTTCAAACACAATAAGAAGTAGTAATTCTTTACGGCTATGCGATGTTACACGGGCGCCGCCATAGTTGTTGTGAAATGTTTCTCTGCTTGCATCAAGCCCGGCCGATGGCCCTCCCCCAGGAGCCATATACCCCACTGTGATTGGAAGGTTCGTTCAGCTACAGCTCGCGCAACAAAGGGACCTTCCACACACAACATGGCAAAGTGCCATTCACATAAAACTCGTGGGCCGCACTAACATTAACTTTCATATCAAGGTGGGGGCCACAAAATATCGTCCCCGCGAGTTTGAGACCCATGATCTAGAAGGTGCCAAGAAGACCCCTTTTTGTAATATCATTCAAACATTTTCAAGATGTCCTTAATGCAGGCCATGACCCCATACACAATGTCCAAGGAGCATAGTCTGAACAGACCATTGCTATCAAGGTGTAAAACATCTATAGATCAAATCAGATGTTTCAGGGACAAAGGATGAAGGCTAGTCATAGGACTATCAAACAATCTCCATGAGATGAATTCTAAATAAATCTTAAAATTAAGAGGATGTTCTTAAACCAGCGTTTTGTTTTTTGAATGGTCAATTGACTAGGTTATCTAATATTAAGTCTCAAGCATACCATGTCCTATGGATTAGGCTGGAGGTTGCAAATAATTTAATTAATTAGGCCAAAGGTAAAATAATATCCGCTTCAGACCGAGGGCATGCTAGTTTCGCCAACTTGTGCTTCTAGGCCGACAATGGAGGATTGCCGCCCTGGCAGGCATGCGCAGATGATCGCTCTACACACACCGGTCCCCAGCGCACCGTTCCCCGTGGGAGGCGCCGTCTCTCCGCCACCAGCCTCCCCCGAGGTAACATGGCGTAGTGTGATGAAGCTACCACGCTACAACGGGGAAGAGCCACCAGGGACCTACCTCATCCCGGTACAGCTGGCTGCCCAGTTTAATGCCTGATCAACCAAAGAGACAGCAGCGCAAGTTGGCCTCACTTTGGAAGTAAAGGCTCTGCAGGTGCTTCCTACAGATTTCCAGCCATAAGAGCGTTTAGACTGGCTGGCCATCTAAAGGGCGATCCAGCATCGATTTGGCTTCCAAAATCATGCAGATGACGCCCGAGACAAGCTGGCTAGATGTAGGAGTAGGGATGGAGAGAGCCTCGATGCCTACGCAGCAGATCTCTGCCATTACACACGCCTGGGATAGCCCACATTCGACACAAGGGCCTAAGAAGAACTCGTCCTTCAAGCATTCACGCGGGGGCTGCAGCCAGAGCGACTGCGGGAACATCGCCTGTACGCTCCGAAGAACCTGTCAGCTGCCATAGCGGAAGGTGAGCGGGTTGAACATGTGTTGAACACAGGGGATCATACCTCCTCCATGAGACACTGGGTGAGATGGACTGATTATGGAGAAATTGATGAGGAAGGGAGCTCTCGCCACACTACAACCACAGCCCCACAACGACCATGGCTTGGGACCAGGAGGCCGCCCAGACAGTTCCTGGAAGGCTGTTACAGATGTGGGAAAAATAGGCCACATTGCATGCCACTGCCCGGCTCCTATCCCATGGAGCCAAGCACTTCAGCCACCCACAACAAACCCTTTCCCCTTGACTACACCGCAAATACGACTGGGTAGACTCGGGCGAACACATGGACTCTACCTGAACTGCGACCTTAATGGCACCCCATGCAAAGCCCTGGTGGATATGGGGTCCACCATTTCCCTGGTCTGCCCCGGAACCTTACCTGTCACAAGTGGCTTGAAACCATGGGGCTGGACGCCCACAAAGCGGAAGATAACCATGGTCACTGGTGAACGTGCCAGGATGCAAGGAGAAAAGTGACCGCAGCTAATCACATTGTTGACCACAAGTTCTGGTTAGCCAATATCCAAGACCCCTGCATCATCGGTCTGGATCTGCTAGCTAAGTGGGAGGCCATGGTGGATGTACCCAGGGCCACATTCTACCTGAGTTCCCAGGCCATACAGCTCTACACCACCGGGGAAGAAGGACTGCGATTCGTCGCCACGCCACCAACGCCTGCAACCAGGGGGCCTGCCACGCTGGCACACCAACAGCCACCGCAGCCTGCTGCCAATGAGAAGAGCCCATCCAGCCCAGCAGCCGCTGCTTCCGTGGTGGATAAGAGGGCCATCGACAAAAGTCCTTGGTACAGTCAAATGGTTCAACGTCAGGAATGGATATGGTTTCATCAATAGGAATGACACAAAAGAGGATGTTTTTGTACACCAGACCTGTCTCACCCCGTCCCAGACCAGTGCAGTCTGGGACGTCATTTATTTCTGACAATTTATTGAAGGCTATAGCCAATCATTTTGTGTCCCCCAAAAGGTCACGAAGTTTGTATGTACCTGTTGTTTTTGCACCTTAAGTCTTGCAGACTCTAAGTCACGGTAAATTGAACCAACCATGCCATTTGCATTTGTATTTCAGAAGAGGAAATTATGGTTAAAGGGAAACTTCACCGATTTGCATTAAGCTTTGTATCTTCAGGAAAACAGTCATGTTTTTGAATGGTCATGCATCATTCCCTCAGTTTGCCCTGAGACGGAGAAATACGGATTTCAGTGTTGGACTTCCTGCTTTCAATGATGTAAAAATCATCATTTTGCGTCATTGAAAGCAGGAAGTCCTATATCTGTGTCGAGGGGGTAAGACTACAAACGCTTTGCTCATTTTTCCAAGGGTGGGGGCTAGGGGTGGGACCCACTCACGCTACAGACCTATCACAGACCAGTGGGCGGGACTTCAATTGCAGAAACGAAAATACATAGCCGCCATCTTTGTTGGACGCTAAGCGAACAGACGCTGTGTAGCCAGGTTTGTACGACGATGGCGGGAGGTATTCAAGATGATCATTCAGATATCGAAGAGAGTGATTTCGAGAGCGTGATGCTCGAGTCAGCTGTTCGCAACTACCTGTACGAGCCACAATACAGCGAAGAGCAGCTGAGGGAGATGGAGGCGGCAGGTCTTCTGCCTCTGCTGCGGTGGCTGCTGCAGCCGAGGCAGAAGACCCTCCTGTCCCGGACGAGGAGCCCGGACTGGCTCGAGCAGGGGAGGACTGGTGGTGCCGATGCTCTCGCTGTGCGCCTATGGACACCGAACTGGACTCTGTCTGCTGCAGTGAATTCCAGAGATGCCAGTTTCTTGGCGACGAAAATATCTACAGCGGACTGAGATATGTGTGGTGTGCTGGATTAGTGGGAGTGGCTTGCAGAGCTGCACATTGTGGTGCATTGTGGGAGTTGTTGTCTTTCATACAAATGCGCCCTAAAGTCACTTTCTGCCTTTTCTCGGTCAAATAAGCACAAAATTCGAAAATGATGTTACATTTTGACTACAAATATGACCCTCTTTCAATAAAGATCAATGTTTCCACCGGTGAAATGCTTCTTTAAGGTTCTCCTATAGCTTGGTCCCTACAGAAGAGTATTAGGGTTAAGTTTTTTTTTTGTTTTTTTTTTAAATGTCAAGAGTAAAGCTGAAATACAATTTAGTGGACAAAGTCGAAATGTTCTGTTCTGTTCTGTCCTGTTGCAGCAGCTCCCATGGGCTTCCAAGTTTTTCGTAGTTTTTTGTATTTCTGTTTTGATTTTCGATGTGATTTTTGGCAACTCTTCTCCAGAGACCGTGAGAAGATGGACACTTTCCTTTTTTAAACTTTTGTGGCACTTTGTATGATGTTTATGCTAACCCTAGCAACGAAGGGTCAGGAGCGCATCACTGAGCGCATTGTTTACACACTCGACCAGCTGATTGCGCTGTGTAAACCTGCACTGCTGTGTGAACCTGCACTGCTGCCCTGAACTAGGCCTGATGTCCCGAAGGAGCTACGGAGGAGACGCCGGGGGTGCAGAGCCGGAGCGAAACGGAGGGTGAAGAAGAGGAGACACAGACCGGCTGTACCGGCGATCGTCATGGGAAACGTGAGGTCTCTGGGGAACAAGACTGACGAGCTCACCGCGCTGATAAAGTCTCAGAGGGAATATCGTGAGTGCAGTGTGTTGTGTTTCACGGAGACATGGCTTCACTCAAACATCCCGGACCACAGTGTGGCGGTACCTGGCTTCAGCACTGTTTGGGCGGACAGGGACGTGACAAGCAGCGGAAAGAAGAAAGGAGGAGGGATTGCACTGTATGTGAGTGAGAGATGGTGTAATCCCGGACATGTTCACGTGAAGGAACGTCTCTGTACCCCGGACATTGAACTGCTGACTGTGGGGATGCGGCCTTATTATTTGCCCCGTGAATTCACGTCCGCCATGATCATCAGTGTGTACGTTCCTCCTTCAGCTGATGCAGCGGTGGCCTGTGACGTCATCCACTCCGCTGTTGCCCAGATACAGACGCAGCATCCCAATGCATTTATTGTCATCACTGGGGATTTTAATCATGTCTCACTGGACAAAACTCTCCCAACATTTCATCAGTATGTTGACTGCCCCACCAGAGACTGTAACACACTGGATCTGTTGTATGCAAATGCTAAGGATGCATACAGTCCCACAGCCCTCCCCCCGCTTGGAAGATCTGACCACAACCTGGTCCTGCTGACCCCTAAGTATGTCCCTCTTGTTCAGCGGCAGCCTGTCCACACTAGGAGTGTGAGGAGGTGGACTCAGGAGGCTGCTGACGCACTACAGGACTGCACCTGGGGCTGATACTGTCAGGGCCTGCAGCCAGGGCCTGGGGCTGATACCGTCAGGGCCTGCAGCCTTCTGCTGGTAGAGTCTCTCTAGCTGTCTCCTAACCTGGTCTGCAGTCACAGTCATGCGGGGGAGGCTGCTGATGTCTTCAGTGGAGGACGAGGAGGTGGAGGAGGAGGTGAAGGTGGAAGAGGAGGAGGAGGAGGTGGAGGATTGCAAGTACCTGGGTGTTACCATCAACCACAGACTGGACTGGAGATCTAACATTGAAGCTGTGTACAAGAAGGGGATGAGCAGACTTTACTTCCTGAGGAAGCTGAGATCCTTCAACGTGTGCAGCAAGATGTTGGAGATCTATTATCAGTCTGTGGTGGCCAGTGTACTTTTCTTTGCTGTGGTTTGTTGGGGAAGCAGCATCGGAGCCAGCGACACCCACAGACTCAACAAACTGATCGGGAAGGCTGGCTCTGTGATTGGCTGCAAACAGGACACTCTGGAGGCTGTGGTGGAGAGGAGGACACTGAAAAAACTGTTATCCATCATGGATAATCCTCTCCACCCTCTCCAACTCACACTGGTCAGACAGCGGAGCACCTTCTCCAGAAGGCTGCTTCAGCTTCGCTGTCGTAGCAATAGATACAGGAAATCTTTCCTGCAACAAGCCACCACTTTATACAACAACTCTCTCACCTCTGCCTGACAGAGAACTCTGGTCTCTCTACTGTTTGTATATATTATTATTGTTTATAATATATTGTGCATATTTTGTTTTGTTGTATATATTGTTATTGTTTATTGTTTATTGTTTATAGCACACTGTGCATTGTATATATACACTATGTATATATTACCTTCTATTTATGTTATGTACAAAGTGTTTTATTTGGGGACCCACTACTGCTGTAACAAAATAATTTCCCTGGATGGGATCATTAAAGTAATTCTATCTATCTATCTATCTATCTATCTATCTATCTATCTATCTATCTATCTATCTATCTATCTATCTATCTATCTTCGTCAAATCCAGTTCGGGGACCTACTGACAGATATGCAAGCGGTTCAAGTCTACAGTCTCTGCCATGGCTACATAATTGGAATATGATGATAAATATACATTTTTTGAAGGATGCAACAGCATTAATTGATATAGTATCATATCAGGATAGTTAAGTTCTCAACCTAACATAATTCAAGTCATCAACTAAAGCATATGAGGCTCGCTAAAACTGGGAGACACTATTTCGACTTTATTCATGATATTGTATTTCAACATTATTCTCGACTTTTTTCTTGAAGTGCACAATAAAAAATAAAAAAAACTTCCTCCTTCTCTTTTTTTTTTTTTTTTTTTTTTTTTTTTACTCTTCCATATGGTCCCTGAATGTTAAAGTGAACGGAGATCACCTCCTAAGACGCTAAGACGTCCTGGTTTCGCAGCAAACAACGTAATTTCTAACCAACACAGCAGGCATTGTCCTGGTAACACTTAGGCTCCTAAATATTTCCTCTGGAAGCCACAATTACCTATGTGATTTTGGCCAGTGGCAGGCAGATCGCTCGGTAGCTTCGGAAATTTCCGCCCATTTCCGACATTGCATCGTCTTGCAATTTCACCCTGCCTCCATTTTGCTCTCGTGTGTATGTGTGCATGCACAGTGTCGGTGCAGACTGGAGAGACAACAGGACCGAAAGCGAAGGCACGGTGAAATTTCTACAGAAATGGACGGGTAATGCTTGCTCAGCGATGCTAACTATGGCTCATTTGACTTCTATTGAGGTTTTAGAAAGCACGGGGTATGTTAATGCGTCATTTTATGAAGAAGCCGAAGAGGAGTCGTATGATTGTGTTAGCGGGTTTCCATAGCCACGCGCTCTCTTCCATTAAGGAAGCACCTAATGTTAGCATGGTAGCTTAGCTAACGCCTGCTGTTTATTACATTATTTGCATTGGTACTTAGTTTTGATAAAATACTTGGCGTGTTTGAAGGCTTCCTAGGGAGACGTTTTTAATAATGCTCCATAATGCACTTGCTCTCCATAATAGTATTTTGCAGCAGGGTGCTAACGAAGCGGCTAGTGAAGTTTAGCTAACCGTTATGCTAACTGGCGTACAGTAACGTTATCCTTTGTGTTGTAGCCAACAAGCTAGATTTTAGTTAGCGATCCAGTAAATCTACTGAGTATCCTGATAAGCATGAGATGGGTCCTGGTTTTTGATCAGTGTGGGCCAGAAAACAACAAACACTTCTAATAACGTGGACAGTTGGACGGTGTTAAAAGGCAACTAACGTTACCATTGCTAGCACTGTTGCACTTAATTGGCTGTGTATGATATCGAATATTAACGTTAAGTTACATTAAGTATTCTTGGGATTTTAACTTGACCATTCTTTGAACGAAGGATGACCTAAGTGTTACTCAAAGATGTGAGGAAACATAAATGAGCCCCCTGGTAAACGGGCTGATAGAACATCAGGAAATCAGAGGATGTTGATGTGGTAAACAGATGGGATACACAGACACAGTTGTACATTAAAGATGAACACACCAAAGTCAAAATAAGGACAAGTTCAATATCCACATTGTAGAAGATGCACATTTAAAGGCAAGGTAAAATGTGTCACAACAACGTTATACTATTGTAAATGAGGCCAAAGAGATGCCAGCCTAGAAATCCCTTTCTCTAGCAAGGGGAGAGACTGCAGCAAAAATCACATCATCCTTTCTTTGAGAAAGATTAAATGCAAAAAATTCCATTCCAACTAAAACCACAACTGAAATTGCAATCAAAATGTCTATCCAATATGATTTATGTGTCGCTCATATCCTTCAGCTCTTATACAAGTTGTTGGTAGATTAAAATAAAAATATATAAAAGCTGTAAGTGTCTTGCAGATCCTTCAATATGTGATACGTCAGAACTCAAAAGTGACTACTTAGATGACAGACTCATTAGACATACAGAGTATGTCACAAATTACTGAGTCCCCCAACAAAGGGTGACCAACATCTGATGCGTGTCTATCTGACAGAAGCTTTTCTCATTTGTATTTTTTGGATTAATTTCCAATTTTAAATCTCCTTATTTTAACCATATGATTTTCTCTTTCAGCATCAGTGATGTTGCAGTTGGTGTGAAGGTGAGTTTTTTGCTTAGTGTTCACTCCAAAAATCACATGAACCTGCCTTGGACATTGTAGGAGTGCTTTTTGTTGCATTATGAAACAAACACATTGGTATTTTTTGTAATGCTGTGGGTGAGCAACACAAATGGAGATAAGAGAAATATATATTGGAAAATAAAAATATTGTGTTATGAGTATATGAATTGATAAATGAATTGACAGTTGTGACAAAGGTAATAGAGTTATAGACGTGTAAGATACTAAATCATGCGCCCAAATACCATTTTTGAAAGTGGAAAACCAAAGCTGTCACAGTCGGTTAAATGCAGGCCTATGATCATGAATTGAGACCATCTCATAATTTTAATCAATAACCACTTAAGTATTCAACGGAAGTTAATAAAGGTATTATTATTACTAATGTGTAATAGGTGTTTTGGTGATCCGCGATGAGTGTGGGTTGTATGAGCTGTTATGCTAGCCATGATGATGGAGGTTTTGTGTATGAGTAGTTTGGTTGCAATTAATGTATGAAATAGCGTTGCAGCAGTGACCATTGCCAGACAGGACAAACAATTAACAATGGATGCAGGTGCATATAGTATCATATCCATGTGAATGTTGTGACAGAAAACCCAGATTTGCTAAAATACCTTTACCTTGCATTTTTCCACAACAGTCTCTCATAGACCCAATTTTCTGAGCTTTCACAAGGGCACTAAACATGTTCACTTCATTCAGTCATTCGAGCCAGGGCACAAGTGCATCTTGTCACCACCATGGCTCCGTACTGATACAGTGTACTCAAACAATAATACACTTCTGAGGTATCAACTTCTACAAGCACATTTTCCTGCAATTTGTCCTGAAAAAGAAAACTAGCTTTTTTTTTTACAATTATTGACAGGTATCATGTGTGTCTAAATTCGTACATTTGGCATGATCTGTGATATTTCTTGACTTACCTTAAGCCCAGAGGAGTCAGCACTGCATTAACAAATCACAGTCCTTGCAACACTATTGTGTGCACTGTGTACAGAGATGCACTGTTTTGCATTTGAGTATGGATAGACTGATTTTTGTGTCTCACTTTAGGGTTCTGAAAACAATGCATTCCTCTTGTAATATTCTGGCTTCCCAAATTAGCGACAGGTAAAGCAAGGCTCCTCTTGACAAAGTCAAATGATCCAATTCATAAAAGGTACAATTTGAATTTCTTATCAGTGGCCCCAAATACTTCTTAATTTTTCCAGAGTTACTTTGTTTAGAACCCTCTGGTATTAAATAAGACTGTTCTGCATTGACAACCAGGGGCTGTACTGTCACGTTAGTGTGACAGCAAGCTAATGCAAACAGACATTTTTATTGTGTCTGTACCTGTGAATTGTACCAGTGAGACATTAGTGTGGTCATGAGGATGAACAGGAAAATACAACACGAACCACCATTACTTGCATTCATGAACCACAAATAAAAATTGGAGTCCAACGGTGATCTATTTTTGGGGCTGATGCAGATTGGGAAGTAAAAAATTCCGATATCAATATATATCGGCAGATATACAGACGTTTGTCTATCAAACACTTGCATATGAAATGTAATTAGGATTTTTTACAATTTACAACTGGGAGTTTAACAATCCTGCGCTTCTTTTTCTGCATTAAAATCACAAAAAAAAATGTTCATTTCAGCATTGCACAACATAGCAGTGATTTTGATATATCTGTGATAGGCTGATATCGGCCAACCAACATATTGGCCTGGGTCTAATATAAATGTAACACTCCTCCTTATCAGGGTGTCTATTTATGTGGACTTTTTACTAGGGTTGCACCAATACCATTTTTTTCAAACAGAGTACGAGTATTTTTCATTTGTGGTATCACTTGCCGATACTGAGTACTGATACCAATATTTCTACCACAAAAATAACCTATAGGTTACAGATGCATTGAATTGGTAGACAGATTTATTTTCTTCTCTGCTTGTTTCAACAAATGATAATAAATTAAATGAAAATATTTATAAATAATCATTTCCTTTGACAACAAAAAGCCTCCACATTGGCACCACCTCCCCTATTAACAAAATGAAACTTGACAAAATATCAATGAAACTTGACAATTAAACAATGAATGTTATTACACAGTTAACAGAGTCAATTTAATATTTCAGTTAAACTATTGCACAGTCTCCACATTTGAATCAGTGTGATATATATTGAAGTAGCCTAGAAGTTATATCAACATCTGCATGTAATCAAGAACTGTCACATAAATCAAATAAAGAAAAACAAGTCAAAAACATTGCAACAATATTTATTGTCACTTAACATTTAAATATACAGATATATAATACTGTAGATATGTATTATCTTCTTCTCTCTGAAAGGAAAAGAAGGGCTGCATTTAAAATAAAATAGTGAAAATAAATAAAATAGCTTTTTAATAATTGTGCATCTTAAAATAAAGAACTTCATTTATGAAAAATAACTTTTCTGTTTCCCCTCAAGTAAGGTTTCAGCAACTACACTCTTGTACTCCTGGATAGCCTCTCCATCAGTAAATGGCTTTTTGTATTGACAAAAAAATCCATCGACTCCGAGGGAACATTCATCAGCTCTTAGAGACGAGATGTGGAGTTATTTTTCTCTGTTGTCTCCGGGTCACTCGCCTCTCTGTCTTCTCTTCCTGTATCTCACTTGTCTTTCTGTCTATCACTCGCTTTTCACCTCTTTTATCGGTCTGTATTCAGAGTCGTAATGTTTATCGCCTGGAATGCACAGATGTGATTGGCTGAGTAGCATCACGTGGGGTGCCTTAACTCACATGCAATTGGTCAGTGGATTTCCTGATCCACTTAACCGGCAGCGCCAGTCAAAATAGAAGAACCTCGTCAAAATTTAAAATACTTAAATAATTTATTGACTATGGGTCCAGGTCCGTGTAGGACGCCGTCTGGGTCCGGACTGTGACCGAGGTCCGCCTGACACTAAAATCCAAAATGACAACAAGACATGTGAAGCCGCCCTCTGATCGCACTTGTCAGTTTCATGCAATGTGAGGCCTAATGCAAGAAAGTGGTATCGGTGTGTGGCATGGGTGAATTTATGAGTGTGAGTATATGAGTGCAGTATCGGCCTGATACCTGATGCCGGTATTGGTGCATTCCTACTTTTTAGAGAAAAATAAATAAATAATACAGGGTGTGTTACAGTCTGAGGCACTAAAGCATCATGGTATGCATTTATGGGTTTACTTAATTATTGGAATGTTAGTGAAAGCCGTGAGCAGGACAGCAGTGAGTGGTCACATAGCTATTCCTTTAACTTAAATAAAAAGCAGTGTTGCATTGACATTGTTCTCATGACATGTTTTAACATTATGTACTTGAAAAGCCAATGTTAAAGGGTGTAAGTTTAATCCATGGTCTAACACACCTTGAAACTGTTTAGACTCCCTCTCGAGAGACCAAGTTAGCAGACTGCTAATTTACGGAGTTTTATCAACCCCAGAAAAAGACCGCACGATAACAATACATTGCAGTATACGCCTCCAACAAGAAACCGCCATCAAAACGCCACAAATAATGCTCAGAACAGCACCAAACTTAAGCAACAGTATAAATAGGGTCTCAGCACATAGTCCAGGGCATTAAAACTCCGCTAGCTTAGCTGGATTTCTGCTGAAAAGCTAACTAAATTTATCACTGTTTTGCAGCAGCTTCCTGTTGACGGGAAGTCCCGAGCAGTCGATTACCGAGTGCAGTAGAGTTCCGCGGCTCAAAGATGAAAATGTATGATTATGACTCCATGGAAATGCAATCAAAGTTCATATGTGTCTTACGTACCAGTTTATAACAGTTATCACGAGCGGACGGGGAAAAGAATGAAATTGAGCATTTCTAACCGCACTCAGTAATCGTCGTGTCGGGACTTCCCCGAATCTGTTTCTACTGCAGTGTATTGTTGTCATGCGGTCGTTTCTGAGGATGCTTAAGCTACGTGAGCTAGCGCTCTGCAAACTTTATCTCTTGAGGGGAGGTCCTACTCGGTGTCACGGTGTGTTAGAACATTGATTAAACTTACACCAGAATACCCCTTTAACAGCCAAAAAGGACTGTAAGGCTTTCCTATAGTTTTCTAATTTTCGTCAAAGGGGGAAGTTTTAACGTCTGCTGGGGCACTTAATGGCAATCATAATCATAACCAATTAGTTTCTTTTCTTGATTAATCTGTTAATCATTTTTAATAGTGAAATGCCTCTGACCGAAACATGGAGCCCAGTGGTGGTGTCATATTTTGTCTAATCAAAACACAAATATTAAATTGGTTTACTATGATTCAAGAAAATCAGCAAATATTCGTATTTAAGACAGTGGATTTCTTTAAATTTTTGGCCTGATGATTATAATGGATGTACATTAGATTCCACTCAACAAAAATATGAAAAATGACACATGGAGAACTGTCTTATCCTGAGGAGAAAAACACATGCCAAAAAAACTAAACTGTAATTCATTTTAAAGTCCTTACTTTCATGTTGTACTCCGGTGTTAACGCCAGAACAATGAGATTTCTTTAAGGAATTTGTTTTTGCGCTTTTACAGCATGAGAATGATTTCATGAAATGGGTAGGGCTTGTGTCCCTGCTGATCATCAGTCAAACTTGTTTCTTTGTGTAAGCGTATTGATGTTCTGGCTAGCTAACCTGATTTGTTGAGTGCCAGCTGCATTTTTGTCTGCACAAAACAAAGTTAAATTCCTCTCTTGAAGGGAAATGGAACAGTCATAAAATACTGATTCCTCTTATATGGTGGGTCTTTGCCATGGTGCTTAATTCATCAATATTTCAGTGTCATACACAACAGAGATGGTTGCCAGCTGTTGCGAGAGAAATCTTTTCTTCGACTCTTGCAGCTTGTGCACCGTGTGCCCACATTTTGGCCCAAGCCCGACAACTTTATTGCCCTTTCAATTTATTTGTGTCATGTCGCTGTAGCGGGGCCTGCAACATCTAGTTTATCGTAACCATAAAGAATGTTGGTGACAAAAGAACAAATTGTTCAAATTCAGTCAGACAGAAACAAGGAAGGGTGCATGAAGCTATTATAAAGTTTTGTGTGTAGTGGGTCCCTAGCCAGGTTACTTTTCATCCCATCAGTCAGGGTTAAGAGCACAGGGCGCCCATCAGCTCTGGCAAGCCTTCTGGGACCCAGTATAGCTCAGGATGAAATGAATAAATGGTCAAGATTAAACCCACACCAGAAAAGGAGGAGCCAGCCTACTCTTGTGCTGTTTTGTCTCTTCCCACCTACTCCTCTACTCTGCTTTTGTTACCTTAAGCTGTCTTTAGAGACCTCTGTTTTATTGTCTTTGAGGGCCGTCTGGATAATGGAAATAATTTTCCCCATTATTTCACAACTATGCCTGACCATCTTGTCTGTCTTCTTTTTTTTGTCCGCAGAGAGGATCAGACGAGCTGAGTATGTACAACAGTCCCAACTCTGGCATGAGCAGTATCAGTGGTGAGTTCGTTCCGACCACCCCTGAATGGGGAGGGGCTGGATAGAATTTGCATGTAGCCATTTGATTGGAAGTGACAGAAGGCATTGGAAGGAAGGATTAATAGGTGTTTTGAAAAGTCTGAAACAGGCTGTGCGAGTTGAACCGTTCTCTCGTGGGAGCTAATAGTGTCTGAATAACATCACGCTCCTCAGTAGGTGGGCACCCACACACCACAGTGTGTGACTGGAACAGACATGGTGGATACCAGTGCATTTTAATGCCTCCTCACTCTTCAGTATATATCAGAGGCATCTCAAAGACATTGCATGGACAAAGTTAGGCTGCAAAAACATTGCCAGCAAAATGGCAACAGTGTTGAAAACATTCACCATGGTTTTTTCAGATCTTTAATCAAAGTTCCAGTTTGCTATTGCTACATAGCACCCCATCCAATCCAATGTTACCCCAGGGACCTTTCTGATAGCATGAGATAAAGAAGCTCAGGCTGTTTTTTTTAAGGTACCTTTACAATAACAATCTCTCGTGTTCTTGAGTAACCAGACCCCTGCAGAGATGGATGGACAATTCTCAAAATAAACAGTGTTTTTGTTCATGGTGCAAGCGTCTTTTTTTCAGTCGCCCTCAGTGAGTGTCTGCAGCAGCAGAGAAAAAGGCACAGCCCATAGTGTCCTTCTCTGAGCGCTTCATATTGAAAACTTTTCAAAAAGAACCTGGTGACGTCAACGTGGCTCTGTTCCTTGTTCCTGGCCTAGGCGATAATATTCACCATGTTGTCTCCTGTGGATCATGTCTTGTACCCATGGATTAAATAAAGTTCTTCGTCGCTACGACGGATTTCCGTTATTCAAACTTCATAGAGGTGACTTATGAGATCAATGTAGTTCGAAAGAGAACAAGTGTTGGCTGATTTGTATTGACAGATATTCACACTCTACAGCCAATGGTATCGTTAACAGCGTGTGTGCGCCTGACCAACGACAGTGTAGTGACCCACACAGGGCGGGATCTAAACACAGAGCGGCACTTAAGTTTAGCTGCTTAGCTAGCAAGGACTCGTTGTGCTGCTACGTTATCAATTAGTTTTTGAGTTTAGTCAACACGTGAGAACTCGTCTGACACAGAGAGTCTCTTGTTGTGTGCTACATGTATGAAATAACAACTATAGTCTGGACTTTGTCTGCAGTGTATCTGTGTAAACAGCTGCATTCAGCGTCTCTCCCTCCCCTGTGGCACTGTGAGTTACCATGGTTACAGGAACGCCCTGAAACTTTATAATGATGATCAATAAGAAGTTTTTGGTTAGTTTGACTGTACAAGATCATGAATCTAGCCTGATTGTAGCTCAATGCTGAAATCTTGTATTATAACAAAAAGAACAAAGGTAAAGCTTCAGAGCTTCTTTGATTATTAATAGTATGTTAGTGATAAAAGAAAGGTGATAACTCGCCATCAGACGGACAAGGCTGCAAAAGTTGCTGTTTGTATGATGTATTTTTCTGTTAAACGATAAGAGGCTCACTATTATTACTACATTATTATTATTATTAATAATAATAATCATAATAATGATAGTAATATTAATAATAATCATAATCATAATGATAATAATAATGATAATAATGATAATAATAATTAATGATAATGATGATGAGAAGAAGAAGTAGAAAAAGTTCCGTAGATGGCTGATTATTTGAAAGAGTAAAATTTGAGAGAAGCTTGGCAACAAAAAAAAGGCAGTTTGATTTCATAGATTGAAAATTGCATTGAAAAGACAAAAAAAAAAACATCAAGTGTGAATAGAACAACTGTTCAGATCATCCTCCGGTAAAACACTGTTGGTCAAATATTTAAACTTGATGTCTGCATTAGAGAACATGGTGTGAGGTGAGGCTGTAAATCTTATTTTTTTAAGCACGTGTCAAGTAACGTGCCCTGTAACATGTTTCACAAATTACAAATTTTGCTTTAATCCATGTGTACCTATATTCTCCTTGCTCTTATGTCCCAATGTCAAATAAAAAGCAAACCGTAGGTAAACTACAATGGAGGCAGTGTCGATCATACAGCAATGGTTGTCAAGATGTTGTTGTCATAGAGACAAGATGCACGTACAGCATTTTTTCTCTAAGCGCACAAGCACATCATCCCAGTGCACTGCCAAAGTTTTTTATTTTTAACAATATTAAATAGGTATGATACAAACTCAGAAATATTTATTTTTCCCATGACTGTATACAAGCTGTTCCCGGGGGAAAAAAAAAAAAAAACAGTTCCCCAGAACACTGTTTGAAGCCAGTATAAACAACAACAAAAAAAGTATAAATTTGCGTTGTCCTGTAAGGTCAGTTTGTTTATTCAGTCATGAACACAAAGCGATTTTATTTATTTAGTCTATGGTTAGAAAAAGACTGTGGCCCTGCTTTAGACATATCTTTACTCTGTTGTGTCATGTGACAGTTTCATATCAGTATGCAAGAGAAAAATTGGTTAGAGTTGGATATCATGGACGGAGCAGTGTGCCCTGGACTGTGTCAGATTGGATAAAAATTGAAAATGAGTTCAACAATTTAATGACTTAGAGTGACATACCCTGTACCAGCTATTTAAGATGTAATTAGCAACCTATTCCATTATCCAGTAAGGGAAATGTGTATTTCTCAGCTTAATTGAGTTGAGATTTGAGGGGGTAATATTCTTTTTCCCAACTGAAACAATAGTATTAATTGCACATAAAAATACTTTAAGTAATATTCTGATATTCTTAGGCTGTTGCGATGTTTTGAAATCACCTCTAAATCACTGTATAAATGTTAAATTCAACCCTTTGATACATTGATACCAGTATAAATGTAATCCCTACTTGACTAATCCTACTCGAACCAGATGATTCGAGTAGGATTAGTCAAGTAGGGATTTTTTTAATTTGCATGCAAAAATAGGCACACAAATACTCACCAATCACAAGGTGCAGCCGATGGCCAAAGCACTGCAGTCTTGATTATACTAGCCTGTTTTCTATGGGGATGCACACACGATGAGTTTCCGACACGTTCCATGAGAGCATCTTGCAGCCCTAGTGCTGTTAGCTCTCCTGTATGTTTATCAGGAAAAAAGCTTGTTTGGAGGCATAAACTTTTCGTTCAGTCCAGCTGTTGATGTAATGTAACGTTACGCAGAGAATAGGCTCACAGGTTCTTCTGGACCACAGATCTGTGGTTGTGGAGAATTGGCTGACATTTGATAGCTGGTGGGTCACCTTTTCTGTTATTGATTTGTACAACTCTGGCAGCGCTTTTTCTGCAAACGAATTGGCAGCCGGGCAAATCATACTTTGGTTGTTACTTTTTAGTGTCTTAATGAGATTTTAAATGCTGGCTTTTCAACATCACTAACTGAGTCCATGTCTTCGACAATGTGTTTTGTTAGTGCAGCCGTGATCTATGTCCATTTTGGACTATTTGCGTCGTATGGGATTGACATGGCAAATGAAGAAGCCATTTGCTTCGGGGCTGGTTCCTTTGACGTTTTATTTGGTGTGGGTTTAGATGCAGACATGCAAATAATTGTGTTTGATCCAACCTACGACGAGTCGATTACCGACTGCAGTAGAGTTCCGCAACTCAGGGATGAAAATGTATGATTATTACTCCATGGACACGCAATCGAAGTTCATATGTGTCTTGCCTACCAGTTCATAACAGTTATTATCGAGACTTGAGCATTTCTAACTTCAGGTAGTTTTAGGAGACTGCGGAACTCTACTGCACTCAGCAATCGACTTGTTGGGCTTCCCCACAAGAGGAAGCTGCTGGAGTGGCGAGTTGTGTTCACTTTACAATAGAAATCCAGCTGAGCTAGCAGATGTTTGATGCCTTGAACTATGTGCTGGGACCCTATTTGTACTGTTGCTGAAGTTTGGTGCTGTTTTGAGCATTATCTGTGGCTATGAGTGGCTTTTTGATGGCGGTTTCTTGTTGGAGGCATAGACTGCAATGTATTGTTATCGCGCGGTCTTTTCTGAGATATTTAAAACTACGCAAGCTAGTGGTCTGCAAACTTGATCTCTGAAGGGGGGGTCTTACTCGGTGTCACGGTGTGTTAGACCATGGATTAAATTTACACCAGAATGTCCCTATAAGTAACTAAGCATGTTTTTACAGTATGCAGCATCAACGTGTCTGTGATGAAACTGCTCAAATGCAAGGAGTTGTTGTTGTTATTATTATTGTTATTATTATTATTATTATTATTATTATTATTATTATTATTATTATATTACACAAATAAGTCACACTTGTGAGGTCCTAAAAATGCTCCAAAACTCATAAAAACTTTGCATATGTCACAAGGTGTGAAAATTCACATGAAAATGGCACATTATCCTCTGCTGAGAGCTGTGGGTCTGTGTCTATTTCATGATCTCTGGGGGTGTGGCTGAACACACAACACAATCAGAAATACCTTTTTCTTTTTCTGATTGACTGGACCACATATTGGACACAAGAAATCATAGTCATCTCCTTCGCGCAGTATAAAAAAAACCCATGAAATTTCACAGTCAAAAACTGTTGACAACCATTTAACTTCGTTTGTAGCTTTAATCTTAATTTGGATCTCCACGATTTTACAGAAAGATCTAGCTTTTCCTTCATGCTTTGTAGCTTTGTCATCAACTAGCCACAACAAGATTTCAGATTTTAAACCTTATTTTGGGCCATAATGAGGCTTAATCTTCACACAATTTCTCTCAACTGCCCTTCAATTCTAAATTCCCCCTTACTGTTCCAGCGTGCTACAATAGATGGAAAATGGCAAAAATTACAATTCAATATTTGAACTTGGCAGCAATCAAACCTGCCGTTTACATTGCTTGCACTGGTTGAGAAAACAATCTGTAAAATTGTTAGCACACACATATGAGAGTTTCCAGTTGTTGTGGGGACATTCCCATGACAAGCACAGTCAATCCACTGGACCGTCACTTTTTCTGATGTTGTGAGTAGAAGAAAGTAATTGTGTTTGCTCTTGAAGACAACAATGGAGAGACTATGGTGCTTTGTTTACCTACATCATGTTTGTGTTTCGTAAGTCAACATTAGCTAGGAAAACAACACTTACTTGATGTAACTTTAGTTCTAGGAGAATGTTTTTTGCCTCTCTAGCTACATATTGCTCCCTTGGTAAAGCACATTATTTTTGATACATAAAAAATGTATGCAGTATACTGCCTACCCCAATTCAACTCACTGCCAGCTCTGTTTCCGGCAGTCAGTACATCAAATGCACGCTCCCTCAAATCTTATGATACTTGTGACATTGTGCTGTGTGTGTGCGTGTATGTGTGTGTGTCTGTGTGTCTGTGTCTGTGTCCCCAAACCAGAGGCGTTAACCTTTACTGGCCTCACGATTCCAATGCAAACGAATGTCGAAGCCTCTCGGTGTATGCTGTCCTCAGTGATGTATATTATTGCACGTTGCAACTTTTTCATCATTTAAATTCTCCTTTTTATTCAGAAAGTCCTTCAAATAATCTGACTACAGCAATCTACAAAATAAATCAATATTTTCAATATCAATCTTTAATCAAAATAAATCCATCTTTTCAATTTCTTTTATCCAAAAACTAGAGAAAACATCTGAGTAACAATGATGAACTGGGTGACATGTTATCATGAAGACTACACAGTTGCTCTGTCTCAGTTCAGGGTCTGCATCCTTCGAAGGACCCGGCCTTTGAGGTCTTGGAAGGCGAGTCCTTCGGAGAGACCTTGTTAATCGTGTCAGCTGTTGTTAAATGGGACGTCTAGCCTTTAGAGCATTTCTTGGTTGCGTCACCAGATGTTTTACCCTTAGGTCACGATTTCTGTCGCCCAGGCCCGTGAAGGAGATGATCTACGCTACATGATGTCGCCATTTTCTCTCTTTTGGCCACAAAGGCTGCATTTGTGGGGTGCATTTGGAGGAGCCTTCGGATTGGGACAGCCTTCACGTGGCGTAGTGACGTAATTGGCCTTCAAATGCGGCTTCCGAAGGATGCAGACCCTGAATTGAGACACAGCAACTGTAGTATATTTTGACTTGCACACCATCCTTCTGCCCCAAATTCCCAGTTGAGGTCTAAGTGTGCATTACTTTGTATTTGTTGGGATCTGAAAATAGGCTCTTACAAATGCATTGTTTCCTCTGGTTTGAATAAGGATTGCTAAGACTACAGTGCATGTTTATTTGAGGACATTAAGTTTTTTTTCACAATGGAAATGTATAATCACAACTCGGATTTGCAGAATTCTCACTTAGTAGAAACCAGTAGGCTTGAGGTTGAGTGCCGCAGACTGGATAAAGAAATAGGTTTATATAGGACAGTTTTGACAGACAGACAGACTCATGTGTTGTTGGCTTTGGTTTCTTGTGCAGAACGCAGAATACTGTCTAGTCTTATCCTTAAGAGTAAAAGTTTCAGAGATGGGCTGACAATGACGAATCTACAGAATATCTCCAGCCTTATTCTTTGATTCAAGGGGCTGGCATTGCCGTCATTAGCAAAGTTAATCAGTGTTTATGTTACCATTTTAGATGGGGCTTCCAATGGCAGTGACAGTAAAAAGCTGAGGGTGGAGGAGGCCCCGCCATCCCGTGTGCTTCACATCAGGAAACTCCCCAATGAGGCCTCAGAGACAGAAGTTATCGCCCTTGGCTTGCCTTTTGGCAAAGTCACAAATATTCTCACACTGAAGGGAAAGAACCAGGTGAGTGGAGGATGAACAAGATGTATTGGTAAGATCCACTGAACAATTGTTAGGCTTAAGTTTAGCCCACAGATTATTTTATTGGGGACACCAGAGGTATGTTGAATGGCGATTACAGTTTGGGTTTTTCCAATATGGCCAAATTGAAAAACACTATTATTGTGGAGAATATAGGAAATCAAATGTATTTGTCACCAAATCAGTGAAGCTCCCGTAGTGACTATTCTTAAGTAATACTGCGGAAGGAGTAAGAAGGCGAATTTAAAGCTGCTCTTTTGACCACTACACAATACAAGCACGTTGTCAGTTAATGAACCACCTTTAAGCAGATAGGCCTGTTGTAATATAAATGCAAATTCCTGCCAGACCAGAACATGTTGTATGTTTTCTGGAGGACTGTGGTCAAATCTTGTTTCATTTTCTATCTTAACCTGCCAAGGACCAAGTGGTCACCCAAGTACCGTAATTTCCGGACTATAAGCCGCTACTTTTTTCCCACGCTTTGAACCCTGCGGCCTGTAATATGATGCGGCTAATCTATAGATTTTTACGGACTAACGGCCTCCAGGAGGCTCTAGGCAGCGCAAGAGCAAGACAGACAGGTGGAAGAGATAATGCGCCGAGGAAGACGCTAGTTTGATTGTGTTTTGAACAGGTATTTTGCGCATCATGCACACACCCTCATCATGGAAAACACACGAAGAAATACATATGATGCAGCTTTTAAGTTAAAGGCAATCGATCTGGTTGTCGAAGAAGGAAATAGAGCTGCTGCACGTAAGCTTGGCATCAATGGTTATTTTTTTAACCAGCTGTTTTACTTTAGTTTTACTGCTGTGTTACTGCGTTACTGCTGGGTTACAGGCACTATTCGGAAAAAAGCATTTATTTATTAAAAAGTTAAAACCCGCGGCTTATAGACAAGTGCGGCCTATATATGTAAAAAAACAAAATTCTTTTTAAAATTAGTTGCTGCGGCTTATATTCAGGTGCGCTCAATAGTCCGGAAATTACGGTACTTGGAATAATTCAGTCTTGCAATCTTAAAATGCATCTGAAAAATGTTCCAACAAAAGCCTATTGTCTGACTGCTGAGGGCTGTAGGAGGTACTTGGCATTTGTCCCCTAGATTCCTGTGGAGTACAGCTGCTTTGTTCTCATCACTGCACCAATGTCGCTGTGTCCGCTAGTCTTTAACGATCAGTGGTTGCCAACATTCAGTTAACTTCATCTTAACTGCTCTGATAGTTTCTGTTGTATCACAGTGGTGAAATTATCTGTAACTTGCAGGATATCTAAATACATTTTCTTCTACTTAATTGAATAAAAATGGGTAGGAGGTTTGTCTAAATATATTGGAAAGTAAGTGTACAGATGATCAGATTTTCTCTTTTTGAACAGTGGAAATATATCAGCACTTTGTTTTCCCTTTTTCTCTACTTCAAGGCGTTCCTGGAGATGGGAACAGAAGAGGCGGCCATCACTATGGTGAACTACTACACCACTGTAACTCCTCATGTCCGCAATGTCCCCGTCTTTATTCAGTACTCCAATCACAAAGAACTCAAAACTGATGCTGGCAATCAGGTTAGTAGTGTCTGACTAATGAACCACCATGTTTTTGAATTCTGCTAAGACAATCCATGTTTTCATTTTATCAAACACTCCAACAGTTCATTTTATTGATTAGTATGCTTTCAGTTGTATGTAAAAAGCATGGCTACTACTTATCTGCCTGTTAAAGACTTTGTTGGCCACTAGTGCTTTTTGTTTCACTGTCTCAATACATTAGTGTTCTCAAGTACTCAGGCTCTAAACCTTGAAAAGATCATGATGTTGAGGACCTGTATGTCAATACTTTTATTGTTTTCTTGACATCAGTCAGTTAGTTGTCAGCAGAGTGGGTCACCATCTTGTCAGTTGGCCTCTATTGTTAAAGATCATGACTAACATCTTGTGTTTGGCCGTAGCGGACCCAGGCCGTGCTTCAGGCAGTGTCGGCAGTCCAGTCTGGTGGGTCACCAAGCTCAGATGTACAGGAGGCCCTCGCTGCAGCTTCCAGTCCTGTGCTGAGGATCATCATTGACAACATGTTCTACCCTGTAACGCTGGATGTCCTGCAACAGGCACGCAGCATTTGTTGTGACTCCATGCCAAAGCAAATAGTTCAGTTATGATGCAACTTATGCACCGTTTGTACTTGACTATTGAAGTTTGTATTTTCTTTGTTTTGTTGTCAGATTTTTTCCAAGTTTGGCACAGTCATGAAGATAATCACATTCACTAAGAACAATCAGTTCCAGGCTCTTCTGCAGTTCAGCGATCCTGTCAATGCACAGCAGGCCAAACTGGTAAGAGGTTTCTTACCTGGAACACTCACGAATCATGTAAAGCATCTTTACTATTAATCAACTACCGTGTAGTTAAGTGTTTTTAATCTTGCCATAATGGATGTAATTGTTGAACATGGATGAACATGATTATTTTTCTTTCGTTGACAGGCCCTGGATGGCCAGAACATCTACAATTCATGTTGCACGCTGCGTATCGACTTCTCCAAGCTGGTCAACCTAAATGTCAAGTACAACAATGACAAGAGTCGTGACTACACACGGCCTGAGCTGCCTGCTGGTGACGGGCAGCCCAGCCTGGACCCCACTGTGGCCGCTGCCTTCAGCAAAGACTCCAACTCCCTCCTCGGTAAGATCCCAGGTAGATCACGTTTTTATTTCTCTTCCTTTCACCATTTTTTCTTCGCTTGTACCCAATTGCATCCCTGCTAATTGTTGTAATGCTTTGGTGTAGTAGAAGTGCTGCTCTCCATTCCATGATTGTCTTGTCTACTTCCTGTCAGGAGCCCTGAACCCTCTGAGTGCGGCAGCGGCGGCTGCTGCTGCTGCAGGGAGGGTTGCCCTGGCTGGACAGGCGGGGTCCAGTGGGGTCCTGCTGGTCAGCAACCTCAATGAGGAGGTCAGTAACACATCTATACACACACACACACACACACACACACACACACCAGTCAAATGGACCATCTAAGGCTTATATCCACTACTCCTATTCACCACCTTCATCCCTCTGTTGTTTTTGTTTTTTTATTTGCTGTTGATGGCCAGTTGTCCTCTTTATGCTTTCTTTTTCATTGTCTTGTGTCTGTCACAGACAATACAAAGGAATGTCAATGATGGGATTTTTTTTGTACATATTTGACCTGAGAACTCAACTTTAATGACTTAAACTAAACCACTTAATTTGTCTTATTAAACTGTAACAATTCTGTGGTCTTTGACGATTAAGTTTCAGAAACTCTAAGTTAATAAGCAGAGAGAAACAATGCTTCTGTGACATTTTGTGATGAATAGAGGGTGGTTTTATGCACCCATAGATTTGTTTGAGCTTTTCATTCTACAAAATGTCTTTCTGTAGTGATAATATCTGAGCCAGCAATGTCATTCTTTTTAGGTATTTACAGCTCTACAGTTTAATTTATGGTTTCTGCTCAAATTGGCACTGATCAAAAAACATTTTGTCTAACCTTTTTCTTTGCTGTATTTTCTAGTGTCCTTTACATGCCCAGGGTCTTGCTGTTGTTTTGATTTTTTCCCCTTTTGGTCAAGACTTATTATGTCCCCTTAAAGGGAGGGGATTTGCTGTTTCTGTCATAGCACCAATACTTCCCCCTCTTTCCTCCTCCAATGTTCTACCCTTACCTCTCTTGTCAAACTGTATCTAACTCGGCTAACTGTCTCTCTTCTGTTTTTCTCTCTAAGTTCTCCTCACCTCTCCTCAGCTCATATGAAAGCTCATATGAAATCATTCTGTGGTCTCCTAATCTGTGTCTTAGTTCTGGGAACAAATACGTGCCTCTCTGAAACACTTGTCTTTTCTCTCTCTCTTCCTCTGCGTTTTTTTTTCTTTTTCTTTTTTAAACTGACTTAAATAGCATCTAATTTGTTTCACCTAATGTTCTGTCTCTTTCCTCATCAGTTTGTTCTCTCTGACTGTGAATGAATGTGTCATAGCAGAGCCTTTGACAGTATCTGAACCATTCAAACATGAACCTCTAATGTTAAGATACTGTGCTTAAGCTTTCTTTTAGCCTCTCAGACTTGTGTGAACACCACGTTTTACTCAAGTGGCCTTCACATCAACTCTTGCATGCCAAATTGTACTGCTAAACAAATCTAACTGCATGGTCTCCTAACTGTCTTCCCCCTCAGCTCCTCACACTCTTGTAGTACCATTCTCCCTTGCTGAAAGATTGTAAATCTTCAGATTTTGCGACCTGCTGCATGTTGTTTTTATCCCATGGTTATGACTTTATATTGCTGATTTTATTATGATTTTGACATGAATGTACCTTTACCCCACGCTTGTCCAGGGTGAAAGACATTTTGGCGCAAGTTATTTGCTGTATTTTGACGAAAGAAAACATTGATCCAAGCCATTATCTCTGACCAAACTACCTGCATTATTCCAGTGTACTGACCTATATTTTATTTTTTGTCCCTCCCCCTCCTCACTTTTTATTTTTTTTTTATTTTTCTCCCAATTTGCATTTGCCTCCCTATTCATCTCCCCCTCACCCCTGTCTCTGCTCCCATCCCTCTTTTCCTCCTTCATTCATCCTACCTCGGCATCCACTTTATGTGCTGATGGGGGGACTTTTAACCCCTCTTTCCTCCACCTCCTCCTCCCACATTAACCAACCCACCCCTCCCCTCCAAACCCCCTTCCATGACTCCTCTTCTGCCACCTGCTCCCCTCCATGACCCACCACCTCCATCACTCTCCGGGGGGAAAAACAAAAACCACCATTCCTCCTACCTACCTCCGTTCTGGATCGATCTGTCCATCTCTACCTCCGCTCCGCTCCGACTCTTCTACCTCTCTACCTGTCTCACGCTGCTTGTTGCTCTTCTCTCCCTCTAAAGATGGTTACGCCCCAAAGTCTGTTTACCCTCTTCGGTATGTTATCGTTAGCTCTCTCTCTCCTCTCTCTCTCTCTCTTTTTCTCTCTCTCTCACTCTCCTTCCAACCTCTCTCTTTCTTCTACCTTCTTTCTGTTTGTTCTATTTCCATTCTATCTTTGAGACATTTGTCATTATTATTATTATTATTATTATTATTATTATATTGTTGTTATTACAAGCTTATGTATATTTGTTTGCACACAGTATTTTGTTTGGTAAATTGTAATACATTTTGGCCCCCTGTTCATTGGTTTGGGTTAATGTTTGTTACTTTACCCTAAAATTCACTACACAGTTATCTGTAAATGCACGGTGGAGTCATTTTTGCATGCTATTTTTATTTATAGCCATCTGACACAGCTTGATAACGTATCTGTTTAGAGGGTGTCTCTTCTCTCTTTACCTGTTCCCTCTACACACCTCTCACTCTTAAGTCTACTGTAAACTTCCTGTGTGTACTCTGCTATTCTCTCTTCTTTGTTTCTTGTCCTTAAATATCCTTGTCTCCAGTGTTGACATTTTGTTTTTCTAACTGTCTGCTTTCTCTCCACCTCACCTTTTCTCATCCTGCCTGCCTGTGGCTCTAATGCAGGAGTGTATGGTGATGTCCAGAGGGTGAAAATTCTTTACAATAAGAAGGACAGCGCTCTCATTCAGATGTCAGATGCCAACCAGGCCCAACTAGGTGAGCAGATGCCATCAGTACCTAGACCTTAGTTCAGGGTCTAATCATCTTAAAGTGATAGTGGCAGTGGCGGGCAAATCTGTTGCAGCAATGAGGAGTGTTAGTGTTAGAGGAAATTATATTTAATATATTGCCACATAATTACAGATGTAAGAGGTTGTATTTACATATTATACGAAACATAAGGCAGTCATCAAAGTATACCCCTTCGTTGTACCAGGGCTTCACTATTCCAATACTGGAGGCATTATGTTTTCTGGTTGTACAGACGTACGAATGAATGTGAGCAATCAGGATTTACCCCTGGGTCAATTAACCCTGCAGTAGTGGGGATATTTATCACCCCTGACTCAGCTCCACTGCGATGTAATCACCACACTCGGGTGTACACGCTAATTTGCTCTCCTTTCAGTTGCAGTATTATGACGTGTGTTTAAGTTAAGGCTATTGGCTTGTTATTATCTTTTCAGCCATCTCTGTCAAGCAATGTCTGAACATCATTCAGTCAGTGCTGAGTTTGAAAGGGAGAATGAAAGTAAAGATATTTATCACAATATTTTTGACCAAGTACCACTCTATCAATAAAGCAACAATACTGTAGGGATGACTATTGGTACTTTCACAGAACATTAATATCATGAGATTTGACTAATGATCATCAATATTGTGGATATAATGACTAAGCTAGTAAAGGCAAGTATTAGAAAAATTTGAAAAGTGTGGTAAGTCCAGAAAATTGCATCGCTATACTGAAACGCAACATTTTCTTCATTAACGCCAACTGGTCCAGAACACAGCCAATCGTATCATCACCAGAACTCCGTCTATTGAACACATCACTCCTGCCCTGCAGCAACTTCATTGGCTCCCTATCAAATCCCGCACTAAATTTAAGATTCTGCTCCTCACATTCAAGATCCTTCACAACCTGGCACCATCGTATCTCTCTGAACTTTGTCACATCTACTCACCTTCCGGCACTCTCCTATCCTCTTCTGCCAGGAGCTTTTAGCCAATCTGCCCACCGCCTTTGGAACTCTCTTCCACCGGACATTCACAATTCCGACACTGTCTCCACCTTTAAATCCCGCCTGAAAGAGGACTTATTCCGAGTGGCATACTCTGACACGAACTACGTAATTGCATTCTTGACTATTTACTGTACTATTGCACTACGTAGTCACATATTATTTTTATTATTATTATTATTGTTATTCATTTTATTTATATAGCGCTTTTCAATGACCCAAAGTCGCTCACTCACACACAGTCATACTGGTGGTGGTAAAGTACGATAGTAGCCACAGCTGCCCTGGGGCAGACTGACGGAAGCGTGGCTACCATTCAGCGCCTCCGACTACCACCTCAAACATAGTCATACACATTCACACGAGGCAAGGGTGAAGTGAAGTGTCTTGTGTGAAGTGTCTTGCCCAAGAACACAACGACCATGATGATGCAGTTGGCCGAGCAGGGATCGAACCACCGACCCTCCGAACATAGGCCGACCCACTCTACCACCTGAGCCACATAACGACATCCAAAATCTCAGATGGTGTATATAGTCTCATATCACTAGATTGTTTATTGATTCAAAGAATCACCACACTTTTAAATAGTGATTGAATATGGTCTTTTCTAAAGTTTTATAAAAATCAACAGTGATCCTTTCTTGGATTTTACAGGGGACAATGAGGAGCAGGACAGTGGAAGTTACAGGACCCTTTATGTTTTGAGGGAATCCTTGTCATAATGGTGTGCTCTGGATTAAACCCAACAGTAGTTCGGTATTCTGTAAAAGATTCATGATTCAAATCTAATTTAAACCACCAACATTTAAAAATCCTATGATGAACGTGCTCCTGCTGCTCCCGTTTGTTGTGTGTTGGACTGAGTATGAAGTTTATGTGAACATCTTACTATTGCCTAGTCACATGGCATAAACATAAGCACTGTTTTTTCATTTATGAATTAGGGGTGGTGAAAAAAATCGATTATTGATTAATCACGATTATGATATTGACGATTATGAGTCGATTATTAAATTTACAAAAATCGAGTTTTTTTTTTAAAAAAAATGTAAAAAAAAAATTTTATTTTTTTTTTTTTTTTTAAACAGTAATAAAAACCGGAGCCCTCCTCTTACTGGCTTCCGCTACATGGTCCACAGTCTGGAGCCGAGATATGTTCTTCCATCCCGGATCTTTTTCACGCTTAAATCTATTCCAAATCTTTACAAGGAGACAAAGCCTTCCATGCAAGAGTCCCTCAACTCTGCTCACAGGGTAGCAATAACCTGCGATGCCTGGAAATCCACAGCTACAGTCTCATACATGACCGTTACAGCTCATATGTCAGCAGTTAATGGAAGCTAATGTCCTACGTACTTCAGACGAAAGCTACTGATGATAGCCACACAAGCGCAAATATGTGTGAGTTTCTTAAAGCAATGGCAGACGAGTGGGGAGTAGAGAAACACGACCTGGTTCTCGTCACCAACAATGTTTCTAACATGAGTCCAGCTGCTGAGCTTGGCAACTGTCTTTTAACAGTGAAAGACTACATTTAAAACTAAGTCAAAAATAATCATTTTGATATTACAGTTACACTATACAATATTGAAAGGTGCTGTGAGGTGTCACTCAAAAGAGAAGTAAGATAATTCAGCAGCTGACTGATGTTAAATGGAAGATCAATAATCGTTAAACAAAAATCGAATCGATAAACGTTAATAATTGAAAATCGATTTGTAATCGAATCGAGACTTCAACAATCGGAATCGAATCGGGAAATTGGGCTGATTAACCACCCCTATTATGAATATGGATCTAGTTTCAACTGGATAGCGATTGACATGTTTTTCTTACAATTCAGTCCAGTTAGTAAAGCCAGGCTGCAGCATCCTCACCTCTGACCTTCTTGTCTTTCCCATGGCCAAAGCAATGAGCCACTTGAATGGGCAAAAGATGTACGGGAAGATCATCCGCGTGACGCTGTCCAAGCACCAGACAGTTGCGCTGCCTCGGGACGGCCTGGATGACCAAGGTCTGACCAAGGACTATGCAAACTCCCCACTTCATCGCTTCAAGAAACCTGGCTCCAAGAACTTCCAGAACATCTTCCCACCATCTGCCACTCTCCACCTCTCCAACATCCCGTAAGTGCCAGAGCAGCTAGGCACTTTGTGTTAAGGTGCTGGACAAGACTGTGTCTCGAATATCCTTAGAAACTACCAGATCATTTCATGCAGGTTGATGGCGAATTAGTATGAGTGTCATGACCTCCATTGTAAGTCAGCTATCGATCAAAATGACGACACGATCTCAACCTCTGGAATTAAAGGTGGAAATCGATGATTTAGCCACACCCATGGTGTCCCATCCAGCAGGCGTGCCAGGATGGAAAAACACACTCTTTTAACAAGAAACTGCAGCCAACAAAAAGACCCCATGGCAACTGCTGATACAGGGGACACATCAACTGAAGTATACATCACTTGATTTCCCTCAAGTGATGTATTCTCCCAGATGCCCCGAGATCCCAGTGTGATGGAAGCTGTATGGACCCATTACATTTACCATATTTATTTACTTTTTCCAGTTGTATTTTCCCCCAGCCACTTCACTACTGCCACCATGCATCGAGTGGTTTTCATTGTTGGGTAAACAGATCCTTTAAACAGTAGCCTTTCTCACAAGAGACCATGTACTTGTTGCTGGGTAATCTCCAGACCTCAATGTCACCTCTTTTCATCATAGAAATAAGAATGAGTCCCTGTAACACTGTTGACGATGACATCTGAGTGTGCTGTAACCTGTAATATGTGATCTTTACTTTTAATAGCCAAGATGTGACGGAGGATGATCTGCGACTGCTCTTCTCCAACGCTGGAGGCACTGTGAAAGCTTTCAAGTTTTTCCAGTAGGTACACCTGTTGCACAGCAACAAGTCACATGTAACCACTGAACAAGATGAAATAATATCTTATAACAGTAGCAGATCAATGAAAAGATCTGGTTTGGAATGTTTTGTGACTCTTACTTCAGTATATTGTTGTTACATTTTTGTTGTTGACACTGTCAAAATGGTCATATTTTTCAGGGATCGGAAAATGGCTCTGATTCAGATGTCAACAGTGGAGGAGGCCATCCAGGCCTTGATTGACCTTCACAACTACAACATGGGAGGCAACCAGCACCTGAGAGTCTCCTTCTCCAAATCCACCATTTAAGAATCTGACCCACAAACTCCTGACAGCACCAGGGTTTATAGACTGTGTCTGGACACTGGGGGGACCACATTGAATCAATTTTGTTGTTGGGATTTTGTTGATCCTGTCATTCCTTGAGAGACTGAAACCTTTGACTTGCATCTTTTTTTAAAAAGAACAATTGAGTATGTTGCAGATACTGGATCCTCACAGCTATTGTTAACTGTACCTTTGTATTTTTATGTCAAACAAAATACTGACATGATTGATTGTCCCCCTGTATGATAGTTTGATGTTGATCAGTGTTTAATTCTTAATTTAGTTGAAAAGATACAGAAATGTGCCTTACTTGACAAAATCACCTGTTTCTACAGCTGGATGTGTTCATTAATTACCCTCCTATGCTTTGGGGCACATGGGTATTGGATATTTTTGGGAGAAAGCTGTTTTTTCATCCTCTACACATTATTTAGTTTTTGAAGTTCTGCCATCAACCAGGCGTAGCTTCTTTGTTTTGTTCCAAGTTTTAGATTCATAATATTTTCCCTTTTTAGGTTGGTAACAGTAGAGAATACTCCTGAGGCAACATGTATAAGTTTCTACAGAAGCCCGTGACAGGCACTGTAACTTGAATTCCATTATTCCTCAAGTACGCTCAGTGCAAGATTGCTCCCCCCCACTTTTGATTTCAAATAACGTCACATATCATGATGTGGCTGGTGGCTAAGTATTTCTTCATCTGTGTTTTTGAAGCCTTCCATGCTTTTTCCATAGCAGTGAGGTGTAATTGTCAGTGACAATGGTTTTCTAAGCATGTATAGTTATGATAGGATCTCACATCAGAAAGTGTTGCATGCTGTGGAAGCAGTTAGAAGTTGAGTCCACTGTGATTTCATTGTCATGTGACAGTTTATTCGAGAGGGCTACTCAGTTGGACCAAAGTTTCTGTGCCTTTAGTGTTCCTTTAATTAATTTTAACAACAAAAGAAGCATTTGAAGACACTGAAATGTTGAATTTCAAGGAAAAGTGCTCTGAATTTTAAGTGTTAAGTTTATTCCCGTTTATTTTTTTAATATCCAACAGGACCTCTTGACTTGGGGTTATTTGCTCAGAAATAATAGTTATGTATATTTTTTCTTCAAAGTCCGATTTTATACAGCTCATTATGTAAGGATTTGGTATAGTTCTGAAGAGGCACAATTAAAGGATGAATTATTTTCTAACAAGGGGAGGTGCGACTTGGTTTCCTGCTTTTTGAGTTTTCCCTCTCATGGTCTCGTGTATTCTGCATTACGTCTGTAGCATGCCTAATAAAACTATTCTGTAGCTCTGCATTCACCTCCTCTGTCTCTCTCCTCTGTTCTGTCTGCTCCGCTCACTTCTGAAACCATCTTCAGTCCCAGGGTGGGAAGGAAGCCAAAATTCATTTTGGAGCCACTTGAAAACAAGCTCTAATAAGCCAGATTGAGCTCTCTGATGGTACTAATTCACAAGACAAGAAGTACATTTTGTTGATGTGTTTCCCACCCTGCCAACTGACAAAATCTATTCCTTTGATGTCTTGCTCTTCTATCCTCTGGTAGCTGCCTATTTTCTAATCAGTCTCTAAGGGCTTCTGCTCTCCTAACAATCTATCTGATCTATTTACTTGCTCTCGCACCTTTATCACTTACATAAATGGCCTTGGTTGTCATTTATCCAAGCTTTCTGCATTTTATGCCAGCTTCTGCCAGCTTTGAAGTATCTTTGAGTAAAAATTGCTAAAGGCACAAGCATACAAAATAGAATGCATTATGCTAATTGAAACTTCATTGTACTTCGTTAAAATGCTGTGGAGAAATGTTAAGAATCGCAGGTATTTTGGACACAGCTTTAATCTCTGAGAATTTTCATTTCTTATTCTAACCTCTTTTCAGTCCTGCATTTAAAAAAATAAGATAGATCTTAGTCCTTCTTGTTGACAGCTGCCCTGGCGGAAGAACATAACATTTGCTGAGCTGATGCTTTGATGACAAAAGTTACTCTTTGAGTCAGAGAGGTTCATCTTAACTCTCTCATTCCCATTATTTCTGCTCATCTGAGCGTATTCATATAAGTCAAGGAAGAAAAAAAAAACGAATGTAGTTGCAGCATCCAAGAGCAAACTAAAGGCAAGAGTCAGCCAAAAGATCTGCATACTGCATGAAAGCTCCCAAAAAGTTTAATTGTGTAGCATTTCAGTCTCACAAAGATCTTCATCCGATTGTAATGTGCAATTTAAATTTCCTGGAGTTAATAGAGCAGTGCTTTGCCTCAGTACTCTCATCAGCCTGGTTTACAGTAGCAGAAAGCAGCTGTATTTAGTGATGAGGCTCTGATAAACCGGCTGTATGCTACCTAAATTCAATTTAATGTTGCTCCGTGCTCCTTGGATGTATAAACAGGCAGTTGTTTGCTGTCACATTAGCCATGTCAACTTGTTTGCCGAAGTGACCCAGCAATCCTTAAATGGTGCACAATTCAACAAAATTGTATCAAAATCACTCGATGGTAAGTGCCAAATGTGACAAACATGCTGAAACTGCAGGGATATCGTGGCTTACAAATCTTCCTCTGCAAGTGTAAGAAAACGTTTGTTACAGACTCCAACAAATGCCAAATCATCATGATTTTAATAGTTTCGACATTGGAAATTAAAATTGCGTGTCTAATTTCTCATTCCCGCACATATATAACTCAGCCATTTTAAAGGGGAACTCCACTGATTTTACACAAAAGTGTGTTTTAAGGTGTTTCAGGTATGTGTATATTTGAAACCGAGCCTGAAGCTGAACTGATTTTGACCAGATATTTCACTTTATGTTGTAAGTCTGACGATGTTTTTGGAGTGCCTATCTTCACCCTAATTGTATTTTTTCATAAGAGTAATATCAAAAGTATGCCCATTATGCACAAATCAATATAAATGAGATATTTGCACTCTTTCAGCTAGTTGGCCTCCTCTATGATCAAATTTTACTCATCCCACACTTTTTCGCCTGAACTCTTCCTGCCACAGTATTGTTCAAGGTTTGAAAGTGTGATACATGGACTGAGCAGCCATCTAACAACAGATCCACCTCTCCTTCAGTATGGTTGGTTTACGCTGGCAAATTGCTGCTGCCAAATACAGAAGATCTTCCTCCCTGACCTGACAGCACCTGAAGTGAAATAAAAACTTTCAGCGATAGTGAGGACTGCTCTTGAGGACTGCTTGAGAACAATGTTTTTCTAAATGTATGCAAGATTCTATGTTAAGTTAGATATATATACTCTTTCCACAGCAGCATGTACTGTTTAGTGTGATTGAGTTTTGGACTGTGTAAGTTATCAGTTAGGGTATAAAAAATAACCTAGAAACTGGAAGATGTTTGGAGCCAAGTTAGCACCATGGCTCATGCCACTCAAGTCCACCACATTTGTCCAGAATGAAACATCCTAATTGCTGGGTAGATAACTATGGAAGTTTTTACAGACATTCAGGGTCTATGGGCTTTGACGAACTTTGAAGCACCACCATGAGTTGGAAATGTTTGACTTTTATTAAAATATGGGAACTATTGGATCAGTTAAACAGTCAGTCAATTTGGTACACACTGGTATTCCCCTCAGGTAGAATAATAAAAACTTTGGCAATAGTAAATATCTCAGTTAGCAAGTTCTAGTATGCTATAATGCTACACTAACGTGGTGAATGCGGTAAACATTAAATGTGCTTATACAGCCATTGGGGTGAAAAGTGCTGATCACTAAACCACGGTCCAACACACAGAGCTACACCAGTACAAGGTAAACTTTGCTGCACAATTAGAGATGCCTTTCATTAATGTTGAATAGAAAGTGTTTTGTAAGGAGATAAAACATTACAACAATCAGGTGTAAAAGTGCAACGTGGGTTTATTTTTGTTTTGGTTTGTTTCTTGTTAACAATGTGCACACTGTGCTCAATAAAAAACAATAGCACTACGCACAGCTAGAACAGCAGTATGGTTGCCTTAAACAGCATGAATCACACTCAACCACACAACTTTAGCAGCACAGCATCCAGCATGTCAAATCATGCACAGCCTTTAAAAACTAGTTTCAAGGTCAAATTTATTTCTATAGCACATTTACAAACAATCAAAGTTGACCAAAGTGCTCCACAGGTTCAAGAATCCACAATACAAATAAATACATCAATCAAACAACAGTATGTGGAGGCAAGATGTCCATGTCTAGCTTGAATTAAAAGCCAATGAGAAAAGGTAGGTTTTTATTTGCAGAGGAAAAGTGTTCCATAATTTAGGAGCAGCCACTGAAAATGCTCGGTTACCATTACTTTTCAGTTTGGCTCTTGGAACGTTGAGAACCATCTGAGAGGACGACCTCAGAGCTTTAGCTGGAGAGTAAATGTTGAAAAGCTCACATAAATATGAAGGTGCCAAGCCAGTTAAAGCCTTAAAAACAAACAATAAAATCTTAAAATCAATTCTGAAGCAGACAGGAAGCCAGTGGAGTGAAGATAAAACTGGAGTGATGTGCTCATGTTTTCTGGTCTTGGTTAAAAGCTGAGCAGCAGCATTTTGCACAAGCTGTAGTCTATTAAGAGATGACTGATTCAGATCCACATAGAGAGAGTTGCAGTGATCAATCCGAGTCGTTGCAAATGTATGACTGTTTCAAAGTCTTTTAGGGGCAGATACAGCTTAACTCTAGCTAATAGTCTGAGCTGGAAAAAGCTGGTTTTGACAACAGAACTCATTTGTTTGTCAAGCTTGAAAGCACTGTCAATAATCACGCCCACATTTTTGGTAAATGGTTGAACACAGGACCACAGAAGACCAAAAGTGCCAGCACAACCATCTAGCCAATCAGGACGACCAAAGACAACAACTTCTGTTTTGTTTTCATTTAGACAGAGAAAGTTCAGATCCAGACAGCTTTTTAGATCACTCAAACAGTTAAATAAGGGCTACGGGAAGTCTGAATCATTCTGTTGTAACGGCAAGTAGATTTGTACATCATCTGCAAAGCAATGAAAGGAGATGTAATGTTTGTTAAAGATGGAACCCAAGGGCAGCATATATAATGAGAACAGTTACGGACCCAAAATAGACCCTTGGGCACCCCAGAGGAGAGAGGGGCCACAGAAGAAGAACATTCAATAAGTTGGACAGAGTAATTCCTTCCTGGCAAATGTGATTTGAGCCATTCAAGGGCAGTATTCTTAATGCCCATATACTTTTCAAGTCAGGATAAAAAAATCTAGTGATGGACAGTGTCAAAGGCAGCAGTCAAATCTAAAAGGACTAAAGCAGCTGAGTTTCCTGAGTTAGCAGTTAAAAGAAGATCATTTAGCACTCTAAGAAGGGCAGTTTCAGTACTGTGGCGACACTTAAAACCAGACTGAAACTTTCCATAAATACTAAAATCATGCAAGAAAGATTGCAACTGATTAAAAACAATTTTTTCCAGGACTTTAGCTAAAAATGTGAGTTTTGAAATCGGTCTAGAATTGGAAAAAGCTGAAGGGTCCAGATTTTTCTTTTTTAGAAGAGATTGCACGACTGCATGTTTAAAAGCAGAGGGAGCACGGTATCACCTAGTAAAATGCCAACAAACGTCCCCCCCCCCCAAAAAAAACCTCAACATAACAAGATGAAGTTCTCAGTGCATTTATAGCCATGATTTACAGCTTACAGCCTCATATTTACGTGAACTGTAGTTAGCTGACAACATTGATTGCATTAGGGTTGAAAGAACCCTCAGAGATCTTTTGCTTTGCCAGGAGTATTCTATAGCTTTGCCCTGAGGGGAGACATTCAAACTCAGAGTAGAGGGGATGTCTTCTGTCATGAATGACTGACAGGACTTTCCTGTGTACAGCTGTTAAGATCAACCAGACATGATTATCAAAGTAGTCCGTCATAGGCCTGCTCTGGATTCCCAGCTCACTCTTCTGAAGCCTGAGTGTCAGTCTTAAAGCAGGAGGGAATAATCATATAGATTTTTTTTAACCTATATTTATGTCTCTGTGTCAGCCATGGCATTTTTTTGCCAGTTGTCCAAATGAAGACATGTAGTGGAAGCAAAATAGACCCAAAAAACTAACTATGTTTTCACCTGCAGTGTGTCCTCTCCTGCTGTGGTCACTAAATTCATCTGTATCACTAGATATTAAAACACAAAGGCCAAAGTGAAGTTAAAATGTTAACATCGAATATTTTGAAACCTTTTGTTTTTGTCATTATCCATGTGGTGAGTCTGTGGTTTCCTGTTTTATTTTGAAGTTTTACCCTCATGCGTCATGTTGTGCTTTTCATTTCCTCCCATTGTTTCATTGTGCACGTTTTCTGTGTCCACCTGGTTCTTGTCTGTAATAAGCCCTTGTGTGTAGTATATAGACTACATGTAGCCTGTGTGCTCCCTCTTGTCTTTGACAGCCTGTTCCTGTGTCTTCCACTGTCTTCCTATGTTACCTCTTGGTATGTTTCTGGTTTTTGTTCCTCTTGTTTTTTCCTGAGTTGTACTTGTGCTCCTTTTGGTTGTATCTTTGTTTTACCTTTATCTGGTTGTGTCTTCTACTTTGTATTTTCTCTTCATTTTTTAGGGTCCGGGCAGCTGCCAGGACACTATTGTATTCCTAGGAATTCTTTCTTTCTTTCTTTCTTCCCAGGAAGTCATACTTCCCATGGGCGAAAACTCACCAAACTTTACAGAAATGTCCGGCCCAATGCCAGATTTACTTGATTCCAAGGACATGTCAATATTCCTCCTGGGGGGGGGGGCAATAAGCGTTTAAATTTAAAAACTTTAAAAATACCTACAAAATCAACAGTACATGCTACAGTTTTGAAACTTTCGCCAAACTGTAGCCCCAATACTGCTGAAACTTTAGTCCACTTAAACTCATTACAAATTATGAAGTCCATCACTCAGTTTTTTACAAAACCTGTAAAACTTATAAAACCTATCTCCTCCCACAATTCTTGCTAAATTGTCACCAAACTTGTTAGAGAGCATCTTCAGTCCGTCCTCCACAAAACTTGTTTCTCGGATTTTTGATTTATCAAAAATTAAGCCTACAGTGCATCAAAATGTTTGACTGTAAACAGTACTGTAAACATATACTATCAAATTCTTGCTAAATACATTTTCAATCTTCCTGAAAACATTTAGAATATTTTGGAGTCATGGTTGATGAAGTTTGGCAAGTATCAGAATTTTATCTCAAAAACTGAATTTTTGAGAACATTTTGAATTCTGCTCTCATGGGAACAACTGGAGTCAATGTAAGAGTGGCATTTTTAAACATCAAATTTTCTTTTATGAAGCAAAACACTTAGAGTTAAAAACAAATCACCGACATTTCCATGCTGTCAAGATGCAATTTATGTATTATCGGTTTTTTGTTCAGGTAACAGAATTTCTGACATTTTGACCATTTTTGAAATCTGCCTTGACAACAGCTGCTCGCACAGTGACTCCCTGAGTCGACAAATTAAGCTACACAGCAGGTTTCTCTTCCAGCCAATTAGCTCAGTGAGTTAGGCGCTGGTTCTTGGTGTCAGGGGTTGTGGGTTTGAGACCCAGCAAGGATGATGATGACAAATCAAAATGTCAGATGTCCTTGACATGAAACATGAGACATTTGTCCTGATGGTGGCATCACAGCAAGCTTCTAAATCAGTGTTTTTCAACCCTGTTCCTCAGGGAACACTGCCCTGCATGTTTCAGATGTTTCCTGCTCCAACACACCTGATTCAAATGAATGCCTCCTCGTCAGGCTTCTGCAGAGCTTGATGATTGGCTTATAATTTCCATCAGGTGTGTTGGAGCAGGAAACATCTAAAACATTCAGGACAGTGTTCCCCGAGGAACAGGGTTGAAAAACGCTGCTCTAAATTAAATAAAAACAAATTGCTTGGACCGGACCATGGGTGAAAGCTAACCAAATTTTGCATAAAGGCCCAGTCTCATGCCAGAGTACCTCAGCTGTAAACCCAAGCCAATAGTCCTGATGGTGGCGCTACAGCAAGCAACTAAAGTTCAAAACATTGAAAATTCATAACAAATCAACCTGCTAGAACTTCACACTTTCATCAAACTGTAGCCCCAATACTAAAGAAACTTTTGTACATTTAAACCTAAAATTATGAAGTCCATCACTCTGTTTTTTTCAAAAACTGTAAAACTTATAAAAACCTATCTCCTCCCACAATTTTTGCCTACAGTGCATAAAAATGTTTGACTGTGAACACTACTGTAAACATATACCTGCAAATTGATAAATAAATCTTCAATGTTCGTGAAAAAATGTAACATTTTTTAGAGTCATGGTAGATGATGTTTGACAAATATCAGAATTTTACCTAAAAAACTGAATTTTTGAGAACATTTTGAATTTTGCGCTCATGTGAATAATTGCAGTCAATGCAAGCAGCATTTTAAACATCAGTTATTCACTTATGGAGCAAATCAATCATTTTTAAAAACAAATTACCAACATCTCCATGCTGCAATATGTATATTTTCAGATTTTTGTCTTGATAACTTGATATCTTGATAATTTTTTACAGTGGTTTCAAATCTGCCTGCACAACAGTGAATGGCTTACTCAATTTGTGAAGCCACTGTTGTATTGCCACTTGCCAATTAGCTCAGAGCGATAGATGACAGTCTTTGGTTCCAGAAGTTGTTAGTTCAAGCCTCAAGTGGTCCAAAATGAACATTGTTGTCAACTGTCTTGTCTTCCTATTCTCCTGTTTGTTGCTCAAAAATAGCCCGGAGCCAACCCATCGCTGCGCAGCAGCTATAATTTTTCTTTTTTTTTTGGATTCTTGATATTTGGATACTCAGGTTTTTGTTAATAAAGCTCAGCTTTAGTTTTCTATCTCTATAATTAGCCATATTCTACATTAGTGGTTATTAGTATGAATCATTGAAAATATATATATATTTTTTAATACTATTTATGGCCAACAAATAATGTGATTCTGGACAATCACAATGGACATAACTACCCCTCTATAAAGTATGGTATTTATAGGTTTGATAGGTGGAGCTTTAAACACAGAACACAGGGGTGCACAGTGGGTTCAGTCAGATAAAGACATTATGCATAAGTTAAATATGAACTGCTCAGATGCATGAAAATAATGTCAATCATTAATTGCACAAGATGGTAGCCAATGAAAAGGTTTCTGTGAAATGAGTCTAATCATTGAACCGTGTGATGTTGACAGCTTTATTCATTGTATGTGGCACACCTCACTGCACTGAAATTAATCAATAAATAATTAATACAAATGTAATCACAGCGTAATGACAAATGACCTTTTCACCTTATTAGCTACACTATAATAAAAAAAATAATTACAAAAATAATGTCGTAAAAGAAGACGTAGTACACATTCAGCAGCTTTGTTTTCATAATATATTGAGCCAGTGACCTCTCCGAGTGCAGTAATGACCAGAAAGTGAATCAGTCTGCATGAGACCATCAGTGACATGATTGGCTACTTCTGTATATTTATTACAGTTATCTTTAACAGCTGTCACCAGGTGAGAAATCTGTTGGAGTGTTGAGGACGGACTGAGGAGTCTCACAGCCTGATGAAAGAAGCTGCTCTTTAGTAAGGTGGTATAACACTAAAACTAAATCTATTTTTTACACTTTTGTCCGCAGGGACTGCCAGAATCAACAGAAATTATCCTTATAGTGGCTTTGATTATCTCTTTACAAATGAAGCAATTGTTTGCATTTCTGTGTTTGTCAGCAAACTGGGACAGCAGCTGAGCAAAAAAAATGCCCCACCATTGCCCGTTAAAGACAAGAAGAAGACTCAGGAACAAAAGCATTGTAAAAACAAAGAATTGGGCCGAGCCAGAGAGAAAACAATGATAAATATCAGGGTGTCATTTCAGAGGTGGAGGGAGCTGCTGGCTTTGTAAGGACTCAAGAGCAATGCAGAGTTAGCTGCTTTTCTGCTGGACAAGTAAGGACCCCCCTGCTGGAAAAAACAGCACAGACTAGGGCTGAATGATATATCGTTATCGTATCTATATCTTGATATGAACATTCAAGATATTCATATCGAAAAAGCAACGAAATAAACGATATATATATATATATATATATATATATATATATATATATATATATATATATATATAAATAATAAATAGATAGATAATATAAATAAATAGATAAAGATATTCATCTTGTAAAAATGCACATAGTTTGTTTGACCTTCTCCCTCCCTTTACTGTTTGTAAATAACTGTGAAGGAGGCTTCTCTAGCTTAGCTGGAGCTTTATTGAACACCGGTCATCACGTTGGCATACAACTAGGGATGCACCGATTGTGAAATTCTGGGCCGATACCGATACCGATGTTTAACATAACAACTTGTCCGATGGCGATGTTCTTTCTTTTTGTTATTTATTCCTTTTTTTTGTGCCACAGAAACATACAAGTCTTTCAGCTCTTCATAACACTATCCTTGAATGAGCACAAATCCAATGAGACCAATTTATGAAACAAAAACAACCTTTAATGTCACTTTCTGGATGACATTTAAGATAACCTTAGTTCACATGACAAGATTTCGGGGAGACAGACCTTGGCAAAGTGACGTCGACTCTGCGGCGTGTAGCGTGGCTCCATAAACTTTATTAGACTCTGAAACCCCACGTCCTCCACTACAGAGAAAGGCTGGTCATCTAAAGCAGTGAACTCCATCACCTTGTTTGTTATTTGTTTTGCTTTGACGCTGTCTGGAGGCAGCTGTTTGGCTTTCCTTAAATGCTGTGTCAATTGAAGTCTGAGGGTCCGTCCCGACGGGCAGAAAACAATCTTTTTTATCTCTGTCTTCCTCGTCATCGTTTTAAGAATATTTGCGTTCACACTGAAAATGAGCGAAAACGCTGTAGTTCATATTCCAGGCCTCTAGGTGGCGCTTGACATTCACAAAACACGGAGAAGAAGACACGGAGCATGCACAGTAAACTTGCGCGCTGTAAACAAACAGACAGTAGACGGAGAAACCGAACACAACAAGAAGAAGAAGATGAAAATGGCGAGTGCAAGGAAACCGGAATCGTTTGTGTGGACCGTTAATGAGGTCGAACTACTACTGAGACGTACACTCAACTACAAGGCGGGTAAGTTGCGAGAAAGCCACACTGTGGTCTAGCTTGGAGAGTACAACATCCCCTGGTCGAAGGGCGGGTAAAGGTCTGGCTCCATGGCGACGGTTGAAATAGTAAGCCTGTTTAGCCTTTTCCTTCCTGTCCTTGTCTATGACCTTGGTCATGCTGGGCCATTTTGGGATGAGACTTTCTTCCAAAGTCGGGAGTGTTGTCCTGATTTTCCTGCCCATAAGAAGTTCAGCTGGGCTGAAGCCTGTGGTTGAGCAGGGGGTGGACCTATAAGCCATTAAAGCCATCACGGGATCTTTCTGCTTGAGGATTTTCTTTGCCGTCTGTACAGCTCTCTCAGCGTGCCCGTTGCCTTGAGGGTGATGAGGGCTGGAGATGCAGAGTTGGAAGTCGAACTCTTTAGCAAACTCCTGGAAATCCGCCCTTGAAAACTGAGTCCTATTTTCGCTCACCACCTCATCAGGGATGCCAAATCTGGCGAAGACTGCTTTTAGCTTTTGGATCACCTGTCGACTTGTCGTTGAGGGCGGGTGCAGTACTTCTATGAATCTGGAGTAATAGTCTGAGATTACCAAATAGTTTTGATGTTCATACTCACACAGGTCCAGTGCAATTCTCTTCCAGGGTCTCTCAGGAAGTGGTGTGGAGATGAGAGGTTCCTTTTGTTGTGTTCTTTTCAGTACGTGGCACACTTGGCATGAGATCACAAGTCTGTTTATCTCGGCAGATAGTCATCCTCTCTTTACAAGCTTCATGACTGATATTAGTTCTGTGTCAGCTGCAGTCGCCATCTTGATTTCATCCATCTTGCTTTTGGATGCAGGGATCGCTTCCACCACACTAGCTACATAGCATGTCACCTCACTCTCTGTGTCAGTCTCAGTGCATGTGCTGGTCAGCGGGCTGCGTGACAGTGTGTCTGCAACGATCAAGGTTTTACCTGGAGCATACTCTGCTATTGGGTTGAATCTCATGAGCCTCATGAGAAGCCTCTGACATCTCAGAGTAGTGATTGACCGATACATCGGCCGGCCGATTTTATCGGCCGATTTTGGCGTTTTTTACGTGAATCGGCATCGGTCGATGCAGGCTGCTGCGTTCACCGATCCGGCATTATTGACAGAAAGGCTCCGCAGGCAGCTCTATGTTGCTGGAGATGCTGCAGTTTAGTGCAGACCATGCATAGCCCCTCCCCCACTAGGAGAGTGCTGGAAGCCTGCTCATAGACAGAACGGTAAGTTTTAAACTTTTAAAGCTACTTTTAACTGTTTAACTTAGCTGAAATATTTCCATACACTTTGAAAGTGGAACACGAATGCCAAATGCATGCTCTATATGTGTTTTGCTTGAAACTATAGCTAAGCAAGTTTGTGGGTCCAAATGGTAAACAGGAATACAAAGTGCCTGGTCTATCGAACTACTTGCCATTGTGGCTAGATGTATTCACGTTGTATATCGACGTTGTTCCGTGGTGTTACAGAAGTTTTATTTAGCGACCACTTGGCTGGAGGTTTGAAGGCGTGTGTGTGTTTCTCTCTCCCTCTCCCTAACGTTACTTGGAGCGGGGTGTGTGTGTTTCTCTCTCCCTCTCCCTAACGTTACTTGGAGCGGGGTGTGTGTGTTTCTCTCTCCCTCTCCCTAACGTTACTTGGAGCGGGGTGTGTGTGTTTCTCTCTCCCTGCTTGGAGCGAGGCGGAGTTCCCTTGCCATCGCGGTGATATCATAGCGACCCCCCCCCTCAAGAAGGGCTTTAATTATGAGCGATATGTTTTTTACGTAGTTGAATATTAATTCGTGTTAACGTTTATCATGTACCAGACAAGTGCACCGTGATAGCCTAGTGTTTAGAGCCATTTTCACACATTAGCATTAGCAATCCAGTTCAATGATGGTTAAGTTTCTCAGTCAGCGTCAGCTACCAAACAGAAGTCCGTGTGTGTGTGTGTGTGTGTGTGTGTGTGCGTCTCATTCAGTGGGACACACACGCATCACAGCGATATATGAGAGTGCTGCGCCGACTGAAGCTTTTAAAACTTTGAGAAACAGTTTTACACTTGGTTGAATATTTATTCCTATTAACGTTGATGCACTTTATTTCAATTGCTACTTATTTATTTGTTGTTTTCTTAAATGATTTAAATGTGTTGACAAAAGACATTTTGTGATGACCTGATTATATCTGTCTTATATCAGCAAGGTCTCATCATCAAGTCTCTGTTATGGAAGCCTTCTACCCTTGCAGTTTACCATATGCACCCATCCATATGATGCACACATAATGTGGGTGATATGAATGTAAGATGATTGCACAAGATTGACACAGATCTCTGTTTTTGTTTATTCTTTTTAAAGAAATGGCAGAGCTGAAAAAAAATCCAGTGTGGCAGCATTTTACGGAGCCTAGTACTGGAAAGGCTCGCTGCAACCTCTGCAGTTTGTTGGTGAGCATGGGGTCTGCCAAGGAAAAAAAAAAATACAACAAATATGTGGAGCCACCTCAAGCGTCACCACCTTGAGGCCTATAATGAAGCACAAAAAGAAAAGGATGATAGAGCAGCAGCCTCTACTTCCGCAGCAAGTTCAACACAGCCTAATCTTGTGCAGATGTTTGATGCCCAAAGGAAATGGAGTAATTCTGACACCAGGTCCAAAAAAGCTGATCTTGCCATAATTGAGATGATTGCCACAGACAATCAGCCATTTACAGTTGTCTCTGGTGTTGGTTTTAAAAGGCTGGTGACATTGCTGGAACCAAGATACTCCCTCAAAACAGAAAAGTACTATCGCACTGACCTCTTTGATGATGTTCACACAAACGTAGCAAACAAAATCAAGTAGATGGTCATGTTAGAAAATGCAGGCCCCTATTTGTCATTCACAACAGATTGTTGGTCTGGGGACACAGAATCCCTAATGAGTCTGACCTGTCATTTTATTAACAGTGACTGGGAAAGGAAACAAGTTGTCCTCAATGTCAAAGCCATGTATGGCTCTCACACAGGTGAATATATCAGCAAAGTGTTCCTCAGTCTGCTGAGGCATTGGGACATCGACACAGAGAGAGTCATGCTTGTGCTTCGCGACAGCGGCGCCAATATGGTTAAAGGGATGAGGCTCACCGAAGTACCGGATCTCAGCTGCAGTGCTCACAAACTTCAGCTTGTGGTGAATGATGGGATCAACAGCCAGTGAGCAGTGACAGACGTTGTTGCAAAATTAAAGACTGCTGCTACCCATTTTAACCATTCGATACTGGCCAAACAGCGTTTGAAGGACATTCAAAACGATCTTGACCTCCCCCAGCACACAATAATCCAGTCGGTGCCAACACGCTGGAACTCCACTCTTCACATGTTGGAGAGCATGCTGGAGCAGAAGCGGGCACTTACTGTATATGCAGGGGAACATTTTTTTTTTTTTTAATTTTTTTATTTGACCTTTATTTAACCAGAAAAAAGACTCAGATTAAAAATCTCTTTTACAAGAGTGTCCTGGCCAAGACAGGCAGCATCATATTCATACATACACACAAACACAAGGTAGACATAAACATTAAAACACTCAGCATCCAAAACAGCAAGATTAGAATGTCAGCTACAATTATTACAGCCTCAGGCAAAACATCTACAACCAGATGTTTTTGCCTCCAGGTCATCCAATTTCACCTTAAAAGAGTTCAACGACACCAACTCATTATGTTTCAAAGTTTTTTGCAACATGTTCCAGGCAGAGGGAGCAGCAAACCTAAACGCTTTCTTTCCTAGTTCAGTCCTGACTTTTGGGACAGACAGCAAGAACAAATCCTGAGACCGAAGATTGTAAGTTCCAGCGTTACTTCGGTTTATGTCGGACAAAAGGTAAGAAGGAAGAAGACCTAAAATTGCCTTGTAGATCAGAATATGCAGGTGTCTCAGTCTGCGTGTTGATAAGGAAGACCAACCAACCCGATCATACAGCTTACAGTGATGAGTCAGTGCTTTAAAGCCAGTGATGAATCTCAGAGCACCATGATACACAGTGTCAAGAGCATGTAAGCTTTGAGACGAGGCATGCATATATAAAACATCACCATAGTCCAGAACAGACATAAAAGTGGCAGTAACCAGTCTCTTTTTTGAATTAAAGGAAAGGCAGGATTTGATCCTAAAATAAAAACTCAGTTTCAGTTTCAATCTTTTGACCAGCTGCTGGATATGATTTGTGAAAGATAGGGATTCATCAATTAATAAACCAAGATATCTGTAGCTGGAAACACACTCAATCTTTAGGCCCTGAGAAGAGATGATAGAGGGCAGATACCAATGGAAAGATACCAATCTTAACAGCAGATCAGTGGACTCTTGTGGGCAATTTGATTGACACACTGTGTCCACTTGAACAGGTAACACTGGAAATGAGCAGATCAGACTCATCGAGAGCCTGCATAATTCCCAGCATCACCGTCCTAAAAATGCTACTTGAAGTCGAGGGTGCAAAAGCAAGGGGCATCAAAACACTCCGCGACACTATGCTGGACAGTTTAAAGGCAAGGTTCGAAAAAGCAGACCAGACCAAATGCTTGGTCCTTGCAACAATGCTAGATCCTCGTTACAGAGGTCATGCCTTGTCACCAGAGGCACTGAGCAATGCAAAAGACTGGATAAAGGAAGAGCATGCCACTCTGTCTGAGGCTGAGAAACAGAAAAGGGCTTCCTCAGAAGATCAAGGCCCAGATCCAAAACGGACAAGGGTGGAGGAAGAAGAGGAGGGAGACAGGCCAACCACTTAAATGGTGGAAACAAAATGCATCCCACTTGCACCTTCTGGCACCACTTGCCAGAAAATTTCTCAGTCCACCACCCTCCTCTATTCCCAGTGAGAGGGTATTCAGCAAGGTCAGCCAGATATATGACAAAAAGAGGAACAGGCTGACGGGAGAAAATGCAGAGTGTCTCTGTTTCCTCCACTATAACCTGCAGCTCCTAAACTGGGAGTATTGAGCTTTCAGTGAGAGGTGTGTGAAATGACCAGCCTCTGTTTTGGTTACACTGATCAGCAGGAGCCTAAACTTACTAATATCACAAGTGACATATATGGTGATCTTTTACATTTCTTTGTTCCACAAATCACCATTAATGTCTTTGAAACTCCTGTGTGGGGTAAAGAGTTTGATCTGATCTTAGAGATTATTTTTGCTGCTGTGTGCAATAGTGTGTGTCATTATTTTATTTATGCTTAAATATTTATTTTCAGAATTTATTTTCAGAATTTTTTTATGTTTACATATTTATTTTCAGTATTTATGGCACTAAACTCTTTACTTGTTCTTCCTCACCTGTTCTTAATATTTGTTAAATATTGTTATTTGATACTGTTCTACCTAACCTGTTCTTAATATTTGTTAAATATTGTTATTTGATACTGTTCTACCTCACCTGTTCTTAATATTTGTTAAATATTGTTATTTGTTACTGTTCTACCTCACCTGTTCTTAATATTTGTTAAATATTGTTATTTGATACTGTTCTACCTCACCTGTTCTTAATATTTGTTAAATATTGTTAGTTGTTACTGTTCTACCTCACCAGTTCTTAATATTTGTTAAATATTGTTATTTGATACTGTTCTACCTAACCTGTTCTTAATATTTGTTAAATATTGTTATTTGTTACTGTTCTACCTCACCTGTTCTTAATATTTGTTAAATATTGTTATTTGATACTGTTCTACCTAACCTGTTCTTAATATTTGTTGAATATTGTTATTTGTTATTGTTCTACCTCACCTGTTCTTAATATTTGTTAAATATTGTTATTTGTTACTGTTCTACCTCACCTGTTCTTAATATTTGTTAAATATTTTTATTTGATACTGTTCTACCTCACCTGTTCTTAATATTTGTTAAATATTGTTAGTTGTTACTGTTCTACCTCACCAGTTCTTAATATTTGTTAAATATTGTTATTTGATACTGTTCTACCTAACCTGTTCTTAATATTTGTTAAATATTGTTATTTGTTACTGTTCTACCTCACCTGTTCTTAATATTTGTTAAATATTGTTATTTGATACTGTTCTACCTCACCTGTTCTTAATATTTGTTAAATATTGTTATTTGTTACTGTTCTACCTCACCTGTTCTTAATATTTGTTAAATATTGTTATTTGATACTGTTCTACCTAACCTGTTCTTAATATTTGTTGAATATTGTTATTTGTTATTGTTCTACCTCAGCTGTTCTTAATATTTGTTAAATATTGTTATTTGTTCTTGTTCTTACTGACCTTTTTAATTTCAATAAATGTTCCTTTTTTTAAAATTGAGACCCGCTACATTTGTTATCATCATTGTGTAATTTTTATGATGTAAATTGAGGTAGCAAAAGTGGTATCCGCTCCAAATATCGGCTCAAGAAAATCGGCAGTCCGTATCGGTCATCGGCTAAGGCTGATGAAAAAAAAATCGGTATCGGCATCGGCCCTAAAAAATCCATATCGGTCGATCCTATCTCAGAGGTACATTGTCCAGGCTGCGGCTGTTGATGAGGGGCACGAGTGGCTTGTGGTCAGTTACTAGCTTGAAATGTTCCAGTCCACATAGGTATCTGTAGAACTTCTCACATGCCCACACGCCCGCCAGGGCTTCCTTTTCAATCTGGGCGTAACGTGTTTCGGCTTCAGTAAGGCGTCTGGAACAATATGCTATGGGTTTCCACTGCTCACCGTGGAGTTGAAGTAGCACACCTCCTAGTCCATAACTACTAGCATTAGCTGACACTGCAGTAGGTTTGCTCACGTCGTAGTAAGCGAGTACTGGTGCAGTTGTTAATAGTTCTTTAACATGCTAAAAGGCGTTTTGTTGTGTATGACTCCAGGACCATGCAGTCTTATTTTTCAGGAGCTCATACGGCGGTTGTCCCACTGTTGAGAGGTTCGGGATGAATCTTCCAAGATAGTTTATCATTCCCAGAATCCTCTTCAACTGCTGTACATTCGCTGATGGAGACATCTGCCGAATAGCTTCCACTTTGTCAGGGTCGGGCCGGATCCCGGACCGATTGATGAGGTGCCCAAGGAACCACAGCTCACCCTGTTTGATGGAGCACTTCTCTCTGTTGAGCTTTAGGCCGGCTGCATGTATGCGCTGCATCACTTTATCCAGGCGGGTGTCATGCTCCTCCTCTGTGACCCCATACACGAGAATATCGTCCATGAAGACCTCGACGCCTTCCAGTCCCTGCAGAGTCTCCATCATCTTCCTGAAAGATCTCTGGTGCACTGGTGATTCCAAACGGTAACCGTTTGAAGTTGAAACGGCCGAATGGTGTTATAAAGGTAGTGAGCTTACAGCTATCAGGATGTAGGGGTATCTGGAAGAAACCGCTAGCTGCATCGAGTGAAGAGAAGACGGTTGCCCCACATAGCTTTGCTGTAATCTCCTCAGTAGTAGGCAGGATGTACTGTTCTCTTTTAACAGCCTCATTCAGTCTCTTGAGATCAACACATATACAGGCTTTGCCTGTACTCTTCTTCAAAACTGGCACCATGGGTGCACACCAGTCGGTTGGCTGTGTCACCCTCTCGATGATGCCGTTTCGCTCCATCCTCTGCAGCTCCTCCTTTACCTTTTGCAGCGTGGGGAGGGGTACACGTCGTGCTGTGTGCACAGCATATGGCTGAGCATTGTCTTCCAGGTGTATTCTTACAGGGTCAGTCTTTAATGTCCCATGCTCACTATATGACAGTGAATGTCCTCTATTACTCACAGTCTCATCCACTCTCTTCACCGGGTTCATTTTAACAGATAGTGACCTGCTGAGTAAGTTACTTACAGTATGTCCATGGATGACATATGCTTTGAGTGGGTGAGTCTTTCCTTTATACGTCACAGTGCTCTCAATCTGTCCTATGCACTGCAGCTCTCCACCTGGGCTGGCTAGTGGAATATCTGCAGGCTTCAGTGGACCTTTGGGAATGAGTGAGTGGTAGGTCTCCTCCTCTATGGTCACATCTGCTCCCGTGTCGATTCTGAATTCGACCGGTGTAGATCCCACCAGCAACTCTACGGCCCATTGTTCTGGTTACCCGTCTGCTTTTCTCACTGCCCCCGTGAAGTATGGCTGCTGCTCTGCCTGTTCAGTCACTTCACTCACAGCTTTTCTGTTCCTGCTTCTGCATACTTTACTCCAATGTCCAACTTTGTTGCATATATTGCATGTGGATTTTTTAGCAGGGCAGCCTTCATCTTTACTGTGCGCCATGTTCCCACACTTCCCACATTGTTTATTATTTCCCCCTTTCTGCTTACCACGGAACTTGGTGTGTTGGGATTTCCCGCGCGTGTGTGCGACTTCATGGACAATGCCCGCTGCCTCTCCCTGCATGCTAACTTGTGAAGCCACCTCTTCAGACTGCCTGACCGTCTCTATGGTCAGCGCTAGTGTCAGGTCCTTCGTCAGCTGCAGCTTGCAGGAGACATCTTCAGGGCGACTGAAGTGTGACTCTAGAGACATGATGCGTTTGGCCGCCGACAAAAATGTTTTGACCTTTTTTAACATCGATTTGGCCTGTTAACGTCAATTTATACCTTAAGACTGATGTCCTCACCTCCATGCCAGTGGCTCTCCCTGCACTGTGGCCTCCTAATGCTAGTCTTAATTAACTAGAAATTAGAAATGAAAATTGTAACAAGAATTTTGACAAAATTCATTTATTTGTCAATATTTAATTTCAACCCAGAATGACAGCAGATCTCTCTGCTGTCCCAGAGGAAATGAAAATTGGAAAAGAGATCTCAGTAGTGTCTCATTCATTTCTCCTAGACAACTATGAGATCTATGTGAGACCAAAGTTAGGCTGTGGCTGATTTCTCCTGTTTCTCAATTGTTTCTCTTGAGAAACAGGTGCAGAAAATCTCAACTTGGGCTCCCTGTAAGTTTCAAAGGAGATCTCATCAAGTTCTCAATGAATTTTCAGAATGTCTGCTCAGTGCAGGAAAAGAGCAAGGTTTAAGCGGTAAAGTCTCAAGTCTCACCCATTGCTCCTAAAGAATTTTAAGAGAAACAAATGAGAAATGTGTGAGACCAAAAAAGACGACAACGAGACTGAAATGAGAACTTTCATTGAGCTCCTTTACAGCTCCATAGCCATAAAGGAGCAAGCTTTGAGCAGTACAATTTTCCTCTGGGGTCTCTTCCTCTTACTTAGCATCTTTCAAAAGATAGCTTCATGTCACTGTTTGATTGAATACTGTTTTACAGTTGTTCTCAAAGTGGATTCCTGGGACTCTGTGGGTTCCTTTAGGGGGGTCTAAATTGATGCTATCAAGGTCTGTAACTCTGACAGTGTACGAATGGAACCAAATGGACGGGTCTTGGTTCCATTTGTACATTGTCAGAGTTAAGGATAGACCTTGAAATTTTGAATTTTGAGAAACACTGCTTTAAGGGGGTCTAAATTGATATTTACAAGTCTGTAACTCTGACACACACACACATTGAGAGTAATGTTAGAGTCTCTTTTTCAAGTGTGAACTGGCCAAGAGAAGAGGCAAATAAATGTTACACAGCTCTGCAACAAATACAGGACAATGATAGACTTCTAGCAGCCTTAAAACAGTACATATTCACTAGGAAACTCAAGGAGAAACAGCGAATCAACAGTGAACAAAATTGGGTAGTTACCTACCGTCTGTCTTCTAGTAAGCAGAGGGCTATTCCAGAAAGGAGGTTCAACAAACTCTGAGCCTAACCCTGAACTCTGACTTGACTTACCCTGTGAAGTGAAACTCTGAGTTTTCAGTTCCAGAACAGCTGATCTGAGTTAGGTAAGTCGACTCTGAGTATGTTAACTCTAAGTTGAGCTCGTGCCTGATGACTAGTAAACAGCCATCATCAATGGAGCTCCGATACTGTGATTGCATGATGGCAACAGGGGAGAAAACAGGATGCAGACATTTTCTGGGAAAAAAAAAAACAGTAACACGGCTGCGGCCGTAATAAAAATCACTGACAGAGTTTTAGATGCGGTTGTCTTTTCATTTTGAATTTAACATCACTTTCTTTTATATTAGCCTTTGAGGAAGTGGTTGAATGTTGTTCAGTATTTTATTTTAGGCTGTTTCATTTTATTTAAATCAGCGGAAAAAGAAATATAAAAACAGTCTCACGATGGCTCCTCACTTTGGTTTTATTTCACATATTAAACAAAGTAAAAGTTTATTCAGTGGATATTTTAACTTGCAGTAGCTTTTGCCACCAACAGGTGCTCACCTCCACCACGTCCGACAGAGGCAGAGGAGCTGGTCCTGAGTCAGGTCGCTGGGTGACCAGAGGAGCTGGTCCTGAGTCAGTTCGCTGGGTGACCAGAGGCTGAGGGCGTCACTCACCCCCAGGACTAACAATAGAGGCAGACACACACACTTACTGTCTACAGATTAAACTAGAAGTCATTTCATCTTATACTCAATGCGGCAGCAAACTAGAAACACAGACTTTGAAATTACGTCGTTGGAAAAAATACAATAGGCTGTACTGATGGTTACTTTTGTAGCTATCTGTGGGAAATAAAGAAAGCCATATGAAATGTGAGTTATTTCTCTTTTTCTAGTTGCTGGAAGGTGATTGATTAAACTGCGAAGTGATTAAAAAACAACTTTAAAAAAAGAAAAAAACTCCGATCTGAGAGCACGTCAGCGATGATGTGTAGCCTGATATTCATTGTGCAGCCGGAGAATATAAATGACGGACTGATGAGAAGCGTCTACTGTTCGGTTCAGTCCTCGTCAGGAAATGAGAGCACAACTAAATGAATCTAAATTCTCCCCCTGGTGTAAAACTACATCAATGATTTCTGCTTCAACATGATCGGACTGAGAAGGAAAGGACAGCCGCTGTCAGACAGCTCCGTCAGACTCAGGGTTTCTTCAGGTAAACCTGCAGTGAGCAGGTTAGGTTCACAGAGTAAGTTACCGCAGTAACAGACCCAGAGTTTAAGTTACCTCTCTTTCTGGAACTGAAAATTCAGAGTTTCTCTCATCTCAGGGTTAACAAACTCAGAGTTTTCACAAAACTCGCTTTCTGGAATACTCCCCAGGAGAACGTCGAGTAGGTTTTAAATGTCGGCGCTGTTGTGTGTGAAAGATAGTTAGACGCCAAGACCCGCCTTACGTTGCTTCTGATTGGTTTATATTGCGTGGTGCTTTCTGTGGTTGGTTAAATTTAGGCACAAAGGACTGATGGATTGGTCTGGGATTGGTTATCTCAGTCAGTCAATCAGAGTTACTCGAACTGCGGCAAGCAGCGAGGACCAAAGTTTATTATCATGAATATGAGTATTGAATGGGGAAATATAAGCGTGAGAAATCGTCAAGTGTGGCGTGTGGCGTGAGAATGGGTCAAATTGCGTGACTGTCACACTCAAAGCGTGACGCTTGGCAGCTCTGCATCTTTGTCCATTATTCCCACAACAATCCTGTCGCGGATATTTTCCTTTTTGTTCCCGCTGAAGTCACAATGTTCAGAAAGTTCATACAGAGCCCTGATGAAAGTCTCCGCTTTCTCTCCTGGTCTCTGCACAAGCTGATGGAAACACGCTCGTTTGTGTATCACATTCCTCTTTGGTACGAAATACTCGTCAAACCTTCCGACCACTGTGTCGAAGACATCACGGTGAGCTTCTTCAGCGAAAACAAACGACCGGTATACGTTCTCCACCTCGCTGCCCATGGCGTATATCAGGCTGCTCACCTGCACAGCGCCATCTTCTTTGTCGAGTTTGGTTGCAGTCCTGAATCTTTTGAAAGGCTGCTTCCAGTCTGGCCACTCACTGGGCTTGTCAAAGGGGAAATTTGTTGGAGGACTGAACTTTGCCATGGCCTCACTTGCTCCTCACGTTCACTTCTGACACCATGTAGATATGGCTTAAAATAATCTCTTTATTTTCCTGAAAAATGCTTGGTTTTCACCGAACCCGTAGTCATATCGTATCATATCGATATCGAGATATCTGGCATTAATATCGAGATATAAAATTTTCTCCATATCGTTCAGCCCTAGCATAGACCAGCATGATTTCCATGCTGGTCTATGCTGGTTAGTGCTGGTTGAGCTGGTGGACCAGCATGATGAAATTGGTCCACCAGCAGAGTCCCATTAATGATGCTGGGCCGAGCATCAGGGATATTGATGAGGTATCTAAACAGAGCCTGTTCACTGTGCTGCCATACGGAAGGCGATAGAGAGGCATTCGCTGTTGTAACACAGATGAGTTGCATCATCCTACAGGCTTGTTCTTATGGCCTTGTTTTATTGTATTGTTCTATATTTCTGAATGTTCAGCACTTTGGCCTGTTGGATTGTATTTTTGGGGGGAATATCGTTATTGTGTCATTAATAATTTGTCATTTTTAAATTACTTTTACTATTACCTTACCTAAACTTAGATTTTAGCTTTTATTTTCATAGCATACATGAAATAAAGACACATATTTTTCATTTTCATGTGCTGTGACATTTATCGGCTTCCCTTGCTGGTGACCAGCATCCCAGCACCAAAACATAATGCTGGTCTACGCTGGGTTTTCCAGCAAGGCCCTGCTTAATATATGTTTCATTCTATGTTTTAACCACAAGGCTATGGTGGTTACAGTAATACTTGCAATAGCGCATATCGCCGTATGATGCTGAAGTCGTGCTACGTAGCTTGTTGGTAAATCTAGCTTGTTAGCTTGTATGCTAACTCTTTCAAGCCACCGGACAGTTATAACGTTAGTTTGTGTTCAGGATTTTTGCCATGCTGCCTTTCTGAAGCATGAGTAACGTTATTTCTCTAAACCAATTCAACCACTTCAGAGGGTCCTGAACACAAACTAACATTATAACTAGGGACAGGGACGTGCACATGATTATAGAGGGGCAGGGGCTCAATGTCAGAAAAGGGCAGAACGTGCGCGCGCAGACATTTTTCTGGCCTTAATAACACAATATGTAGATTAACTCATGTAAAATTAATAAACAAAGTAGGTATAGAAAGCTAACTACTTAGCTGTGTATGCTGTGTAGCTGTGAGTGATATGCAACTGCCATTTCATTTGTGTCTACAAATTATTGTCAACATGAGTTTATTCACATCACACCATAATACTGAGGTTTGAAAGACATGCAATTCAGCTGCAGTTCTTGAAAAGCAATAAAACACTGGTTTATTATTAGGCTATTTATTGGAGGGCAAGTGCAAACTAGAAATACATGCTACACATCTAACAAAGTGACAAAACCAAGAAATGACTGTGACTGTTAGTAGGAACAACAATGTTTACAACAGCAAAGTCACAGTAAACTCAATATCTGGAAGAAGTTTAAGATTTGTGGCAGATAAACAGCTGACACAGACAGCTGTCAGATTATTCTTAACTCTTATTAACAAGCAGTTAGCTTAACAAGCACAAATGGACGCTCCTCTGAAATATGACTCATATTTAGGCACGTTGAACAGGCTTGTTAGCCCCCACAAGGAAGTTATGTTAATGGATTTATAACTCAGAAAGGTTCAAGTCGCTCCACTGTCACGTCTCATCTATGTGCGTGGTGGAGTTCTGATGAGGCAGCGGCTTCTTTCTCTCTCTGTCTTCAAAATAAGAGCTTTACATTGCACCCCATTGGAGTTTAGAACTGGGTTCTTAGCGGGGGCCTTAAATTTGAAAGTAGCGACCGTTCGTAGAGAGAACAGAGCGGAGCCGCAGCGGACAGAGAAGCGGCTTTAGACTCAACACACACACACACACACACACACACACACACACACACCTGACACCATATTACGTACGAAATGCGTACGGTAGATAACCGTGGCGTTTTTATACCGCCGTTTTTTGACATCCCTTTGTACAACAGGAATGTATTTATTCATTAAACACACACACACACACACACACACACACACACACACACACACACACACACAAAGGGCACTTTATAATACGAGGCAAAAAGGGCAGGGGCTCAAGCACCCCTTGGGCCTTATGTGTGCACCTGCCTGACTAGGGATGGGAATTGATAAGAATTTAACGATTTGGATTCCATTCCATATTGATTCTCTTATCGATTCTCATTGGGTGAGGGAATAAGTATGAATTTGTTTGTTTGTATTAACTCCCTTTAATATGTGATCAGAAGACGCAGCACAGAGTATACACAAATTATGTGTAGCAACCTCAGAACAAACTTGAAAGTAGGTAAGCTACTTCTTAAAGTAAAGTACAGGGACCCACAGGGGCGCCGCCAGGGATTTTGGGCCCCATGAAAAAAAATCTAATTGGGCCCTTGTATAGGTTGCCCATGTCTCAAAGGGCCCCCTGTCAGTGCCGGGCCCTTGGAATCGTCCTAACCTTTCCCCCCCTGGCGGCACCCCTGGGGACCCATAGCCGAGGGCAGTGTTTCTCAACCAGTATGCCATGACATGCTAGTGTAGAGCTTAGATCGGGCCCAAAAAAACAAGCCCGAACCGAGCCTGTGCACGTTGAGTCCCAGCCTGGCCGGCCTGACACATTACTGTAATTATGAGTTGTTGTCACTGCCCACGACTTGTTTCAAATGATTCCATACCTCTGACTTTCCTCCAAACTTGCTCAAAGTTAATTCTCCTGTTTTTGTTTTTTTCTTTACATCTTCATGCTCCATGCTGCACTTAAGCTACACAATCAGGGATGCCGGTAACGCGTTACTCTAATCTGACCACTTTTTTCAGTAACGAGTAATCTTGTGTTAATATTTCCAAAACAGTGATCAGATTGAAGTTACTTATTCAAGTCACTGTGCGTTACTATTATTTTTGTCATTTTCCGTATTAAAAATATATATTTTTGCTTTCTTCTTGAGTCTCGGGGAGTGATGTCACATATGCCACAAATCACGTTTTCAGCACGAGGACAACTCACGTGTACCCCAACACAAACAAGCCCGAGGTTCGGGTCGGGCTCGGGAAGAGAATCTAAACTCTACGCTAGTGTGTGCCTTGACAGATTATCAAGAGTGCCTTACCTGAGTAACCCTGCCTCTGTGAACGGAGCAGCTAGAGGTGCACGAGAGCTGCCGCAGCCTCTGAGCCCCCCAGACTCCGGCCGTCAACATCATCTAAATTTGACGGACAATGACAATGGAGATTATTCGTGCAGTAAAAGTTTAGACAATGAAATGGCGCTCACATCAACTAAGTAGACAGAGCCTGGTCTGCCTGGAGAGTTTAAAGTTACCTTCGGCATTAATAACAGATGGTGTCCCGTTAGCTCCGCTGCTGCTTGACTCACTTGCATTGCTAAGTAGTAGTGTATCAACACGCGACAGTCCTGCAAATGAATTGCTGTGTGGCCGAACGTTTCTGCATACTGGAGGTAGTTCCCCCCTTTGATGAAATGGAAACTTTACAAGTGTTGCAAGTGACCATCATCTTTTCGTGTGTAATATAACCAAACTTGAGAGCGCTTCTGTCTCAACGCCATGTTTGCTGATTGGTTGTATTTAGCTGGGAATGGTAGATTCTTGCAAATCAAATTACAGCCACTGAGTGGAACCACAGACAGTGACCTGTATCATATTCTACTGTCAGATCATAATGATGATTTAAGCAAATATAACCAAAATAAAATTACAGACCACAGCTTTAAGTTCTGTTGTGTATGTAGCATAACTTTTCTATGTTAGTTTGTTAAAATAACTCACTGTTGACACTTTAAAATGCAACACCAACAGCGGCCTCTGGGTAAAATTCCTGTCTTGTTTTCCCTGACTGTCCACCCAAACCTCCTACCTAAATGACTTTGTCATTCTTTATACTACCTCACCTGACTTCCTGCTTTGCCGTTGTAATAATTACTACAGCGACTAGAGGTCCCTGTTGAACCACAAATGTAGATTTCGTACATTTTGACTTCTGGTGACGTTCAGCATTTCTTTCAAAATTTCTATGATATTTTTGTACTCGTTCATGATTTCTGACAGAAGATTCAGTTCAGAATTGATTTCAGGTTTAATGCAGTTCTATCTTATCTGGCATGTCAGAGGGAGTTTCAGAAGTATTTTCTGCTATCACTGTACAGCCTCCAGGTCCAATATTTATGAAATTTGATTAAAATGTGCATTCCATACAATGTCATAGTGCATTATTCTCTGCATGCAATATCTGGCAGTAAGAAAAGTATAGTAATAACGTAATGTAGAAAAAACTATTTGGACCCTATAGGGCTGAACCCCTGGTGATTACAGCCAACCACTGAGGTTCAATTTGTGTCCAGCTAAACAACTAAAAATGATAAAGTTGCTGCCAATGTGTTGGTGTAAGCAGGTGTTGCTCCATCAGGGACCGGGCCCATCGGCATGACTTTGTGATGATGGACGTCCTGTCAGGTGTTGTCTGATGAAGATGACGCTCCACGGTCAGGCCCTGGGATCAGGCAGATGACCTGATCCATCATCACGCAGACACACTGCTGCTTACAACCAATGGACAGAGCTCTTATTTTGCAAGCATTCAGTGGAAGTGCTTGTGTCCTGGATCCTGCTCTCTAAACAAAGATGACATGATGTATCAAGGCAGAGGGACAGAGCCAATCAATAGCTAGTCTGGCCAATGCATCAGCAGGGCAGGACACCGTGATCCTGCTCTCCATCACTCTGCTCATAGACGATGGAACTAAACCTTCTCCCTCATGGCTTCTCACTCGCTTCCTCACTATTAAACATTTTGTATATTTATTTTTAAATCAAGCTTTTACATTTAAAAGATAATAAGCTTATTCAGTACAATGGTTTACGATCAGTGTTGCCACAGTTACCTTGAAAAAGTAATCTGACTACTCACTACTCCTTTAAAAAGTAACTTAGTCACTTTACTGATTACTTGTTTTTAAAAGTAACTAAGTAAGATTACAAGTTGCTTTATTAGTTACATTCAGCAAGTGCCGACCCCCCCATAAACATTCAGCGTGGCCTTCAGATTTCTTCCCTTATCTAAGAAAAAGATGTTCTGTGAGGCAGCACGGCATTGATAGTAGTGGAATCGTGTTTATTATGGCACCAAACGAGGGCGAGTCAACCTTGTTTAAGCACAGCATTTCCTCTACAACATACTGCGCGACCAACTTCAACTCTCCCCCGTTTACTTGTTTTGCACCGAAGTCCAGCTTTTGATGTTTGCAGACGTCGAGGCCGTGGCTTTGCTCGCAGCTCTCTGCTTAACACCACCAGGTGGGACTTGCTCTGTTAACTAAATTGTGCAGCGACTTCAAATTTGACATTGTGTTTTTGAGGCTTGATAGCACTTTGTCGCCAGCACAGAGTGTACAACGAATCTTAATATTCTCATCTTTAGCTGACACAAACTCAAAATAATGACTGTATTCCAGCTACAAAACGCACATTTTTCTCCTCCCTCCACTGTTTGTGTTTGTGTCGCTGCGTGGTGTAACACGTGAGTTGTCCTTGTGCTGAAAAATGTGACTTGTTGCATACGTGACATCACTCCCGGAGACGCAAGAAGAAAGCAAAAATATATATATACTAGTGAGGAAAATGACGAAAATAATAGTAACGCACAGTGACTTGAATAAGTAACTTTAATCTGATTACTGGTTTGGAAATTTTAACGCATTAGATTACTCGTTACTTAGTAACGCGTTACTGGCATCGCTGTTTACGATTAAACCTGGGTTTCTCAAACTTTTGGACTCACAGGAAACAGTGTCTACATGATGTCACTTGTAGAAATTCAAATGATCCATAATTGCAAAAGAAAAACAAACAGAAAAGTCTGAAGCTGTAGCTAGTCAGTGTGCAGTTAACACGCTTCTTTCACATTGATGCGTCAGCATTAATGTTAGAATCTATCAGTCTCGTCAAGAAAAAGCACTTAACGTACATTGTACATGTACATTAAGTGCTTTTTGATGATTACGCTGTCATTTAACACGAAATGTAATTTGTAATTGTATGTATATGTTGTTGTATTGTACTCTTACTTAAAAGAACAGTTTAATTCAGTCAGTCACTAGCCCTTTTTACACAGCGTCTCTGCATTATCTCCAGAGCGGTGGTTCGCCAATTCTCTGCCGATGGTGATTCACACAGAGTGAACCATCTCCGCCGTACCGCTGTGTGATTCACACAGAAAGCCGGCGCTGCGGCTCCTAAAGAGGCGTGACGCTACACGTCATGTTGATGACGTCGGTGTTTCCCAGGTGTTTCCCTGTCAATCTAAATCCGCTGACAGTTTACAAACATATGGATGCTGTGATAATGTGTAGTGATTGAGATCCTGACCCAACAAACATCCTGGAAAGTAACTAAGTTACGCTTTTCGCGCTAAATTACATAATAACATAATCACCACCAGTAAACTTGACGCTGTCTGACTCCCTCACTCGCGGGGACGGAGGCTGTTTTCTGGGGGAAAGTTCCCTAAAGTCTCGGCCGGGACGGCTGACGGTCGTGGTGATTTATTTTCATCACAATCACTCGGTGAGTTAAAGTTTTTTGCCAGTGACAGATGATGTTTTTCGGTGAGAAATGTAACGAAGAGTCGGTAGGACAGGCGGGAGGACAGACGCTTCTCCACGTACAGCTGTGGTATTTGTTTTCCTCATATAAGTTGCCAAAGACAGTTACAGTTACTACGTTACTTTTGTTTGGTCCTGTAACGTTGCTTTGTGGGACATTTCTCTGTATTTAGTTGAGTGAAGGACCTGTGTAGTTATCAGACTGTCAGACCGACACGCCCTCGCTCCGCGCCTCCAGATTATCCATTCACACTGGGACGGCTCACCAATAATGCAGCCCTGATACTACCTCCAGAGGGATCAGCGCCGGAGCTAAATTTCCCCCCTCTCCTCTGAAACTTTCACACAGAGGAGGGTGCGGAGAATTGGTGCAGGATCCCTGCATGCAAACGGAAGTGTGAATGAGGCTATTATCTCCTCCCCCCACAAGGATGGAAGCTGGAGCTTCACAGCAAAACAGCACTTTGGTTTGAAAATATGTTATTTACACCCTTGATGCGCGGTAGAGCTCATCCACCCTCTTTAAACTGGGTGTGCGCTCACAATTTTAGCTTAGCAGCTACAGTGAAGACTTCTAATTAAAGCAACATGGTAAAAGAATTGGCATTTTGTGCGGTTTGGTACCCCCCCCACAGATTCTGAATGCAACACCACAGTCGCCAATACAAATCCCAGGTCTGTAACCATTTGTCAGATGTAATGTAGCTGTTAACTGCAAACAAAACTCTTTACATCATAACAATGTGATGTGTTGAAAACTTGTATTTTGAAGGGAAGATGTATATAATGCTGTGATTACGATTACATTGTGTAGAAACAAGTGGTAGTGGGCAGGGTGGCTGAGACAGAGACACCATCATGTGCTGATTATCCACATCGCCGTCTGTGTAGAGATGGGTACCGAATTCGGTACTTTTATTGGTACCGACCGAATTCCCCCCGAAGTACCGGGTATTGATTCACGTTAAGACAATCGGTACCACATTTCGGTACCTGAACGCACCTTCACGGGCGTCAGTTAGAGCGGAAGTCGCGGCGACGCCTGTGGACGCAGAAGAGCGTGATTACGTGTTACTTCCACTCTGTCTGAGAGAGTATTCTCCGCAGCTGGGGACACATACCTGCAAACTTGTCGCTTTTCTGCGGACGGGACATGGACTGAACGTAAAGTACGTTGCATTCTCTGTATTTGTCTTCAAAATAAGAACTTTACATTGCACCCCATTGGAGTTTAGAACTGAGTTCTTAGCGAGGGGCTTTTAATTTGAAAGTAGCGACCGGTAGTAGCTTGCCGCTATGACACAAGTGGACAATGAAGACAGCTCCAGAGACCAAGGAGACACGAGCATCTCCTGGATCTCAGCGGCTGTCCAGTTGCTCATCTTGACGTCCGCAGATGAAGTGATGGACTGACTGCTGTGATCAACTGTTTCCTGGTTTTAAAACTCTCCGGCTGTGGGTCGCACCACAGACATATATACATAGACGCCTCGTTGAGCGCTGGACCGTACGTCAACGTCGCCGCCATATTGGAGGAGGCAGCTCAGCCCCGTGAACTAATACGAGTCAATGAAGTGAACTTTATAGAGCTCACTTCTACAAAGTGCCATAAGTTAATGTCTCTCATTTACACATTCACACATGTACAGATATATTCAGGAAACAGATACGAACCAAAAACAACGTCTGTAACGTTCTCTGGTGACTATAAACATTAAGTACTCCTTATTTTCAGTGTACAGGTCCGCACCAAACCACAATATGTATTTTTATAATGTTTTTACAAGTGTTTATAGCTGCTAATGTATGTAACGCTGTTACTGTGATGATACATGACCGTTAATTATTTAATCTGTGTCTATAACCAGATCCTGACATGTAAATGTGACGTCTTTCTACCATACTGTCAACTTGTTTAATTAAATTTAAGTTTAAATAACTGACTTCATAATATATGAATCAGAATCAGAAATACTTCATTGATGCCCGACGAGAAACCGCAGCGTTACAGATGCTCCCATTCAAAGTCAAGAATATGCAGAAAAATACTATTACTACTACTAATAATAATAATAATAATTAAAACTATATATGGTGCATATTTATAATAGTAGCCCACTGCAACTTTACTCTTTTTTTAGTATAATTAAATGTTATTTTATACAATATCATATGTTATAATGTTCTTTCATGGAGTATATCTCTACTCTGCTGAAAAAAAGAAAGCAGGCTCACTGCTGCTGCAGTTTCTTATCTTGATTTGCAGACTTTGTTAATTTTTTGTCGCCATGATTGTTATTATTGGTACTTAGATCATCAAAAATCAAGCATAATGTAACCATGGATAGACACTTCAACAAATATTCAAAATTCACAAGTTTTGACTATTTTTTTTATATACAAAATAACTTTAATTACCACACATAAATGCAAAAAAGTACCGAAACAGGTACCAATATATACCGGTACTGATTCGCAGGTACCGAGTATCGGTACTGTATCGGTTCAAATGTGAAAGGTACCCATCCCTATGTCTGTGTGAATGAAAACGTTCACAAGATTTACTTTGGATTTTTGGCTGGACTCTTCCTTTAGGAGCAGAATCTACTTCATCTTCCACTGCTGACAGCCATTGAAGGACAGCATATTCAGATCCTTTACTTACTGCTTGTAGGTGAGAGAGCTGAGCCCATGTGGCAAAAAACAAATCTCCAGGTTAATTTAGACATTTATAATGAGACACTTTACATGTTTAATTTAGAAGTTTAAGTCAAGTAAAGAGCCCTGGGCTCAGGTGAACAATAACAGGTGAGTAACACAGGACACACTGACCAAGACATGAGGGAGCACACAGACTGTATACACACAAGGGCTGATTGCAAACAAGACACAAGTAAACACAGAAAGGGCAGGAAATCAAACAAAAAGAGGAACTGAAAAGCAACGCAGGACACATGAAGGCAAAACCTCAAAATAACAGGAATCAGAAACACAAACTGAAACATGAGAAGTCCAAGCTTTAAAATGTGCTTTGAGAATCATATTGGTAATGTCATAGACATTTTGACCATTTATTCTCTTGCTATATTGCCATTAGATCCCTTTCTAGCAATGTGGCATCCACCACAGCAATGAGCACACATCAATGACAGTCAGTCACCACACCTGCACAGTTTCAAAAACAACACCAAAAAAAGAAGACATGTCGGAGTTAACTGCAGCAAACAACATCTGCAACAACTAACATAGTAGCTCTGCTAGTGAAATCATTTCTTAAAAACAATGACAAGCAGGCTGAATGTCAGCATCACAACAAGGCAGGTAAGTGTGAGATTATCGGATGCATTCCTGCAAATGAATCTGCATCCTGCAAAGCAGTGGGATACAACAAAGGTTTGTGCGTTGGATCCATTTTTATAAAGACAAATAATGAAAGTGAATAGCACATAGTTGAAGCAAACAGGAGTGAAAGTGATGAGATCAGATAATAAACACTGTGTCATCTCATCTGTGTTCCTCAGAGTGTACCATGTGTCTGTGCTCCCTCAAGGCTTTCTTCAAAGTAGATGCACAATGTTAACACGTCTGAAGCCTCATGGGCTTCATGCTACAGTATGTTTAGGGGATGATGGTTTACTTCCACTATCTCTTTATTTCTGCTCTCCTAAAAGGAAAACGTTTGCTGCTTCCCTCTGAGAAGGAATCAAACCCACCAATAGTTTCCTGTCAGCGTCTGACATCCTGAAATATTCAAAGCAATGTTTAAAATGCAGGAAGTGTTTCCCTCTTTGGAAGATGTGTGTGTTAACATGAAGGATGTCATCTCCAGGATTTGCAATTCTCTCTCTCTGTTCCCAAAACACAAAACAGGCAAGAAGCTCCTCTGGGCAAAACTAGTGTTGGAGGCACTGCAAACTAATGTTTTTCTTTTTCTGATATTCAAGATGTTTAACAGTAGAAAACCTAAACTCTCCATTTCACATCTCATGCTAGTATTATTCTTTAACTCTGATCAAATAACATGGTTCAATCACCTTAAAAATATAAAATTATGTAAGAGACAAAAAATGGCAGGTTCAAAGTTTTGGAATTACATATTCATAGCAAGTGTGTTATGGAAGGTAATGTAATTATATGGACATCATATGAAAGTGCTTGGCTAATGGTAAAGTAATGCCCACGCACCACAAATGTTTTCAAATAGACTTCCAGTTAGTATTAAAAAATATATTGTCTATGAAAGGAACAAGACTGGGTCAGAACCAGGGTTCGAGTCATGTGGTAGCCAATGGGAGCTGAACTAGTGTCTATAATGTAATTTACTGGATATAATGCTCATCTGCATGTTGAAATAGTGGTCCCAGGTGTGGGAATGGTGGTTTGAACAATACTTTTTTACTTTTGATTTGAAAGAAAATCAACTGTTTTAATTGTAACTTTATAAATCTATTCTAATTATTTGTCAACGCCCTACCTGCTCGTCCATCTGTATTTATGGGCCATGTCTCTCATTTTTATTTCACTCTGTATTGACTGTTTTGTCACTGTGAAAGTTATATAGGGTGAATTTATTTAGTGCTCTCTCATGCCTCTCTCTGCATGGAGAGTTATTGGCCAATAATCATTCAGTATAGTCAAGTCAATGTGTGTAACACGAACCACAGCAAGGTTATATATATATATATATATATATAAAAATATATATATATATATATAATTTGGATGTGTCTTTGTACTATGCAACTTGATATAACTTCTACTGTGGTTTGTGTTACACACATTGACCCTGGTCTAGCTTCACACTGCCTACATCTGAACGTTTACCCTGCTTCCTGTGGCTTGGTATCTGACAAGAATAGCCCTTGAATCAGATACGGCCACCAGCTACACCCGTTAAGGACAGCTCTCCTCCTAATGATCGGAGCACTTGGTAGGCTGCTAGGTTCAGGTTCACTTTCAGCACAGTACGTGAACGAGAATCACAAATCAAGATAAATGCGTGAACAAGTTTCTCCAAATCCTGCTGAGACATAAGTCCTCTTATCCTGGATATATTCTTAAGGTGATAGTAGGCTGACTTTGTAACTGTCTTAATATGGCTGCTGAAATTCATGTCTGAGTCCATAATTACACCGAGGTTTCTGGTTTGGTCTGTAGTTTTCAACATTACAGACTGTAGCTGAGCAGAGACTTTTAGTCGTTCTTCCTTGGATCCAAAAACAATTATTTCAGTCTTTTATTTGTTTAACTGAAGAAAACTCTGACACATCCAATCACTGATTTTTTCAATGCATCTACTCAGGGTATGTATGGGATTATAGTCCCCTGGTGATATGGTTATATAAATTTGTGTGTCATCTGCATAGCTATGGTAGCAAATTTCATTGTTTTCCATTATCTGAGCTAGAGGGAGCATGTAAATGTTGAATAGTAGAGGCCCCAGAATGGAGCCCTGAGGTACTCCGCTTGTCATTTTCATCCGTTCAGATGTGTAATCACCAATAGACACAAAGTAATCTCTCTCATTTAGATAAGATTTAAACCATTTTAGTGTTGTACCAGAGAGTCCAACCCAGTTTTCCAGTCGGTTCAGTAGTATATTATGGTCGGCTGTGTCAAACGCAGCACTGAGATCCAGTAATACTAAGACTGAGATTTTTTCTGCTGTCTGTGTTTGAATGAATGTCGTTGAGGACCTTAACAAGAGCCGTCTCAGTGCTGTGATGTCGTCGAAACCCTGAATGGAAAACATCAAAACAGCCATTTATTATCAAGTAATTGTTCAGCTGTTGAAAGACAGCTTTTTCAATTATTTTACTTAAAATGGGTAGGTTTGAAATGGGCCTATAGTTATTCATTACTGATGTGTCGAGAGTTCTCCTCTTCAGGAGTGGTTTAATGACTGCAGTCTTAATGGCTTGGGGGAAGACACCTGAGAGAAGAGATGTGTTAACAATCTGTACCAGATCTGGAATCATGCAGTGTGAAACCTTTTTGAAGAACCCTGCTGGTAAAATATCCAGGCTGCAGCAGGAAGATTTCAAATGCTGTATAACATCTTGCAGGTTTTTGTCATTGATTGGCTCAAATTGTGTCATGGTGTTAAAGTTGGGTTTAAGTGGACAAAACGACAACACACCTCCAGTACCTGGTAGAGTGGCACTGACTGCTTGTCTAATGTTCTGAATTTTGGCAGTGAAAAATGATGCAAATTCATTACAGGCCCTGGTAGACAGATGTTCAGAGGCTACTGGCACAGGAGGGGTTGTTAGCCCGTCAACAGTAGCAAACAAGGCACGAGCATTATTTTTGTTCTTGGTGAACATCATACCTACATCATACCGACCAAATTTCATAAAAATCGGTGTAGCCGTTCAAGAGATATAAACTTCCCATCTTTTTAGCGCCCCTAGTGGCCAAAATTTGCCAAATTCGGATCATCCCTTCCCAGTCTCATGGCAACCAAGGATCTCAAATTTGGTGTTAATAGCATTTAGTTTGACCGAGATATCAAACAGTTTACAGTTTTATAGCTAGCTACAGAAATTTGTTCGTTAATAATCTGGACATTTTTTGACCGAGCAAAATTCTTTTGATAACTTTACATCAGGTCTGGCTGAAGACTGTACATGCCAAGTTTCACGTAGATCAGACAAAATCCCAAGGAGGAGTTCGAAAAAGTAGGTTTTCCAGTTTTTGCGATATTGAGAAAAAACTTTCTAGGCGCAAGTGGGCGTGGCTATAGCAAAGTGGTTCAGCTCCATTCAGGGAATCTGGGGATACAAGGTTTTTGAATGTGTGACATACGGTGTGGGAGTTATAGGCAAAAACATGTTAGCCTAGGTTATAGCGCCCCCTGCAGCGGATATATGTAGTTTTTTGTGTCTGAGATATTCGCAGGAGTCTGGACCAACCCTCCAAATTGCACCACCCTCCCTTGCATGGTTTAGCCTGCAGCAGCACTTTTAGCCGGAGAAAAATAAAAATAAAAATCTTTACAATTACAATAGGGTTCCTAGCACTGCTGGTCCTAGGGTTCCCTCGGCCGCTCGGGCTTGGCCCCCTAATAATATTATGATGGAGCTTAGTTGTCACAATAAAAAGTCTGGAAACATGTGCAGACTGGAGACTGAGATGATGCGAACAGTGTCCAAGAGTTTGGAGACTGTTGGAGACAAACATACAGCTTTCGCTAGCTGTTAGCCATTAGCTACATGGTATTACTGTAACAACACATAAAACAAACTAACATTATTCAGACACACTAACCATTCTAAAATACGTCCTGCTGCAGCCGCAGAGTCTGTATTTCTTCAGGAGCCTCTCCATCTGGATCTGATTCTGGGTCAAACAGCATCTCTATGAGCCATAGTGACACATCCACCATAACATTAGTGCATGCTACCGCAAGCATAAGAGGCATTGTCTATGGAGCTAGAACAGTCTCAATATTATTCACAAATAAATGCAGAGTAATTTGCACATATTATTCATGCACATAGTCCAGGAAGTGCTAAGTTCAGCAGTATATGAATCTTGGACTACTTATGGAAAAGAAGCTTTTCATTCCACATCAAAGTTGGGTGAAATATCCTTAATCTTGTCCTCTTTGACACAGGATTACTCGACCAGTACACAGTAAATATACTTCATAGTATACATGCAGGTAGTCTAGGAAGGACTAAGTCCAGCAGTATATGAATCTTATGGAAGCGTTTTTTTTTTTCTCACGTCGTCCTTTACTCTGAAATCCGGAAGCATACCTTCGTGATCCCTTCAGTTTATTACCAGGAATAATGACATATGATATGTTTCATGGGTCTGACTGTGAGACTGCAGTCTGACCCACAGTCACTACCAGCAGCTCTTCAGAGCGGTCTCACCACGATTACCGTAAATGTTAGTAGATTCACGCACTAGAACACAATATGCGGCTGATTTGACCAAGCTAACGTGAACCACGGCTGGCTTGACCACAGTTATGGCTCTGAGGGACTTTTCATAATTAATAAAGTGTGAATATAGCAGCATGGAAGCAGCTAGTCAGCTAGCCACGCTGCTGCTGCCCCTTCATCAAGCAGGCAACCAGTGGCAGCACTTGGTTTAGTCTTCTTCTTTTGTTTAGTATAACAGCGTCTGTCAATGTTGCATTAGTGCCATCTACTGGAAGACACAAGTTGTGAATTGTGTGACACAAAACGGCGTGGAAAAACAGTCCCAAAAATTTCCATGGCAAAAGATGGAGATTCACGAATATATTTCCACTGAAAAATACGAAATTGATATCCAAATGATGATATACAAGTTAGATGGCACAGATACAGATTCGGATTTACAGATACAAATCCGTTTGGCTGAAACACGGATCCAAATTTACAGATACAAATCCGTTTGTCTCAGATATGGATTAGATTTACAGATTTTCACTCTGCATTTATTTGTGAATTGTGTTTTTACGAGACACGAGTCAAGTGACATTTAAGAGTCACCTGCGCCCTGCATTTGTGGATTTTGTGTGAAAACAGCACAGAGTCTCAAAAGTATCCACACAAATAGGTGGAAATTCACAAATATATTTCCACTGAAAAATACTACGTTGATGAACAAATGATTATATACAAGTCGCAAATTAGAGGCACAGATACGGATCCAGTTTTGCAGATACAAATTACTCTGCATTTATTTGTGAATAATATTGAGACTGTTCTAGCTCCATAATCGTCTTCCTGAGAGGGACGCGCAGCAGGCAGGGCTCTCCAAGTAGTCGTTGACAGACGGAGCTCATTAGCATTTAAAGGTGCAGGCACAGAAGCAGCCTGCTCTCAGTAGAGCTCACTTGAGCAACTTTTAGACAGCTGAAATTCAGGACCATGGATGGGTTAAGGGCAATACATATCGAATACAGTGTTGTTGGACCTCTGACAGCTGTGTGAAAACAGTATAATATGGGACCTTTAAGAACCTTTAAGATATTTTGCACACTTATCACCTACTTTTTCCTTCCATTAGAGAATCATAGAATCAGTGTCCACAGCTTCTATTATAATAATAAAAACATACCTTTGCAGAAAGAAAGCCTATTTGTCAACTCCCATGTACTTGAATATCCACTCTATTACTATTTTGCTGCATTCATTTTAACCCTTGACCTTCACAAGCATTCCAGGGCTTGCATTGTGCCAACAGCAAGTTAGCTGGCACAGCCAGTGGAAGCCCTTTATGCTAACAATCAGCTCAGCTAGAGACTGCACTGCAACCTTGCACAAATTTAGCTGACGCAAAGGTCAAAACACACTTTTCTGAAGACATTGAGCAATTCATTGGAATTATATGGGATTAAATGAATGGATCAACCAATGACTCACTAGACTCGCGGTTATGGGTGAATGTGTTTAGATCATGGCAAATACAAGTGTGTCCGTATGTGTACATGCAAACAACAATCAGGTGACTTAAAACTGCGTGGAGACATACACACATTGTCACTGCACAAAGAAACACACACAGCTGTATCCATCACACAGCACTCTTAATGTTCAGTCTTACACAGGGCTCATAATGACAGTATTGATTTGGCTTTTGCTCTCTTACTGTTGTTCTGTCTGTGTTTGAGCACCAACAGGACCTTGTCTTTATAATTAAGGTAGGTATGATGGAGACTGACAGCAACACTGCCACTGCATCCAGTTTGTGGGCTCTGCACATAATGACTGATGAACAAAACCAAATGCTCAATATGTGTTTGAAATGTAGGAAGAAATGCATTATTTATCCTCCATCAACTCATTATCAGCCACAGTTCATAACAAGGTGGCTCTGGGAGTGGAGGTAGTGGAGTGGATATACTAAAATCTCCCTTTCACCCTGGTAGGGTGGCATCTGTGTCATCCTCAAGCTCGGGTCCTCTACCAGAGGCCTGGGAGTTTGAGGGTTCTGCGCAGTATCTTGGCTGTTCCTAGGACTGCGCTCTTCTGGACTGAGGCTTCAGATGTTGTTCCTGGGATCTGTTGGAACCACTCTCCCAGTTTGGGGGTTACTGCCCCAAGTGCCCCCACTACCACGGAGACCACGCTAGCCTTGACCTTCCACATCTGTTCCAGCTGCTCTTTCAACCCTTGGTACTTCTCAAGTTTCTCGTGTTCCTTCTTCCTGATGTTGGCGTCAGCTGGGATAGCCACATCTATCACCATCACCCTCTTCTGTTCTTTGTCCACCACCACTATGTCCGGTTGGTTAGCCAGGAGCTGTTTGTCAGTCTTGAAGCCGAAGTCCCACAGAACCTTGGCCATGTTGTTCTCAGCCACCTTCTGTGGTATGGCCCATTGGGATTTGGGTAATTCTATTCCATACTGGTTGCAGATGTTCCTGTATACTATCCTAGACACTTGGTTGTGCCTCTCCATGTACGCTGATCCAGCTAGCATCTTACACCCTGCTACTATGTGCTGGACTGTCTCAGGGGCTTCTTTGCACAGTCTGCATCTTGGGTCTGATCTACTCTGGTAGATCCTGGCTTCTATGGCTCTTGTGCTTATGGCCTGTTCTTGTGCTGCCATGATTAGTGCCTCTGTGCTGTCTGTCAGTCCTGCATTTTCCAGCCACTGGTAGGATTTCTTGATATCAGCCACTTCCTCTATCTGACGGTGGTACATGCCATGTAGGGGCTTGTCCCACCAGGTTGTCTGCTCCTCCTCCTCTGCACTTACATCAGGGTTCTGCTGCCTGAGACTTTCACTTAGCAGTTCATCCTTCGGGGCCATTTTCTCGATGTATTCTCGAATTTTCGATGTTTCATCCTGGACCGTGGCCTTGATGCTCACTAGCCCTCGGCCTCCCTCTTTCCGCTTAGTGTATAGCCTCAGGGTGCTGGACTTGGGGTGGAACCCTCCGTGCATGGAGAGGAGCTTTCTAGTCTTGATATCTGTGGTTTCTATCTCCTCCTTTGGCCAGCTTATGATACCAGCGGGGTATCTGATGACTGGTAGTGCGTACATGTTGATGGCTCGGATCTTGTTCTTACCTTTCAGCTGACTTTTCAGGAACTGCCTTACTCTCTGGAGGTATTTGGCTGTGGTTGACTTCCTTGTGGCCTCTTCATGGTTTCCATTAGCCTGTGGGATGCCAAGGTACCTGTAGCTGTCTTGGATATCACCTATGTTGCCCTCTGGTAGGTCAATCCCCTCAGTCCTGATCATCCTGCCTCTCTTTGAGACCATCCGGCCACACTTGTCCAATCCGAATGACATCCCTATGTCATCGCTGTAGATCCTGGTGGTGTGGATCAGTGAGTCTATTTCTCGCTCACTCCTGGCATACAGCTTGATGTCATCCATGTAGAGCAGGTGGCTGATTGTTGCCCCACTACGGAATCGGTACCCGTAGCCGCTCTTCGTGATGATCTGACTGAGGGGGTTAAGGCCTATGCAGAACAGCAGTGGTGATAGCACATCTCCTTGGTATATTCCACATTTGATGTTGACTTGGGCAATCGGCTTTGAATTGGCCTCTAGGGTTGTCTTCCAAATTTCCATCGAGTTCTGGATGAAGGCCCTTAGGTTCCTGTTGATCTTATACAGTTCCAGACATTCCAGTATCCATGTGTGCGGCATTGAGTCGTAGGCTTTCTTGTAGTCAATCCAGGCAGTGCACAGGTTGGTCTGTCTCTTCTTACAGTCTCGGGTGACTGTTCTATCAACCAGTAGCTGGTGCTTGGCTCCTCTGGTGTTACTGCCAATTCCTTTCTGTGCCTCGCTCATGTATTGAGCCATATGCTTACTCATTTTTGCCACAGTGATGCCTGACAGGGCCTTCCATGTTGTGCAGAGGCAGGCAATTGGCCGGTAGTTGGATGGATTGGGTCCCTTCTGGGGGTCCTTCATGATTAGGACTGTCCTGCCCTGGGTTAGCCACTCTGGGTGGCTAACCCAGCTGGTTCATCTGTGCTGCTAGGCGTTCATGGTGTGGAGTTAGCTTCTTCAGCCAGTACGTATGGATCATATCAGGGCCTGGTCCAGCTCTTCATCTTTGACACTCTTTCTTGGATGTCTGCCATTGAGATGGTTACTGGTTCTTATTCTGGGAGGTTGCTGTGGTCAGCTCTTAAGTCCACTAGCCATTGGGCATCGGTGTTGTGTGATGCCTTTCTTTCCCATATGTCTTTCCAGTATTTTTCCTCTCTTGGCGGGTCTGACTGGTTGTTGTGTCCCTGCCACTGAGAGTACACCTTGGCTGGTTCAGTCCTGGCCTCTCCCTCCTTGGTGTATCTCTTCAACCGGGTGGCCAGAGCTGTTAGTCGTTGTTTGGCAGTTCCGCTAGCTTCTCTCCGTGTTGCCTTTATCTTGGCCTCTTTATCTTGGCAACTCAGCTTCGGTATTCGTCGGGGGCTCCAGGTTTCTAGTTGGGTCACGATCTTCCTTCTCAGGTCAGCAGCTCTTGTGTTGAGGCTGTTGGTATCTGTTGGGGCTTGGTACCCAATCTCTGGTTGTGGGGATGATGATGACGTCTCCCCGCTGACCTGTCGTCCTGGCTCCCCCTTGCCGTAGCATCGTTGTTGTATTTCATTGGTCTCTAGTTGTGATAGTAGATTTCGATTACGGATGTTGGAACACTGGGCTAACAGCTGTTTCTTTGTTAGCCTTGATTGTGGGTTTCGAAGCATCCAATGGTCCCACATTCGCTGCATGTATCCCCTCTCTCTGGGATTGCTTGTATAGTAGCATTCCAACAACTCTGTATTTTCTGCCCTCGTCCATCTGTGTTTGGTTCCAGTAGCCCATTTCTCATCAGTTTGCCCTGGTTCCCTAGCAACTGACGCAGACCTTGTTGACCCGGGCGACGTCTGAGCCGGTATGACTCCATCATTTATGTATTCTCTCATATATATATATATATATATATATATATATATATATGTGTATATATATATATATATATATATATATACTGTATATATATATATATATGTGTATATATATATATATATATATATATACTGTATATATATATGTATATATATATATATATATATATATATACATATATATATATACATATATATATATATATATATATATATATATATATATATATATATACATATATATAAATATAACGTGCTGCGTTAACGCGAGACTCTTATCACGCATCAATCTATTCTCAAAGTTGGGTCTGGGAGCTGGGTCAACATAGTGAGCAAGCTATGAATTTCACTTTGATATTTTAGCGCGGATGTATACCTGGCCCAGAAGGCTCTGACCTGGCCGAATTATGCTGTGGGCGTGAACAAGTCCGAACGCGTGTGAATCACATCAAACGTCAGCTGACATGGCTGCTGCTGTGAAACCCGGGTTGCTTCAGGGCAAATTTTTTTTCAAGAAGCTTCCCAATGGAGACCTCGACAAGACTAAGGTTGTATGCACCTTGTGCAAAGCGGAATTAGTTTATTGTAGGAGTTTGTCGAGTCTGATATACCACCTAAACGCGTAGCATCCCTTAGCTGAAGTGGAAGGTGCCGGGGCAAGCACTGATGTAGCCCCGGGGAAAAGTCGCGTTCGTCAAACTACAATGTTCGAATGCAACCGAGGCAAGCCCGTCAGCACAGCTCTATCAGCTAAGCTAACGAACCTCCTAGCTCAGTGGATTGCCCTCAACTGCCAGCCTATCAGTGTGGTTGAAGATGAGGGGCTGGAGCTTCTTCTCCAGGCTGCCACAGGTGACCCATCTTACAAACTACCTGTGAGGCGAACTATCGTAAGGAGAATCAATGAACAGCACGCCGCAGAGAAAATTGCGAAAGAGGAGAAGTTGGCTGGGGCAACTTGTGTAGCACTGACTGGGGATCACTGGTCATCTGTCAACAACAAAAACTACCTTGGCGTTACTGTACATCTCATCGATGCCAGCTGGGAACTTCACTCGTTCGCCCTAGGTAACGTTGCGTTATGTAATTTATTGTCATTTATGTTTTTTAACAGTCTATGTAATTTACCACGGTGAAGTTGGTTTCAGGTTGAATATCCAACCATAGCATCCGACAACTGTCTGAGTGAATATCCAACCTGAAACCGACTTCACCGCGGTATGTAATTTAGCTAATTCAGCCAAGATTTACACAGCTTTAGCTAACGTTATTAACGTTTTGCTGATTGATTGCTGATTGCTGATTAGTTGCTGATTGCTGGTTGTCTACTACTACTAGCAAACTTATTCTGATCTACTTTTTCTGTCCTACTCCTAATGGTAGGTGTAATGAAAACAGAGGAGCGTCACTTAGCAGAAGCGTGTGCCAGGCAATTTCTCGATGTCGCAAATCAGTGGGCTATAGCTGACAAAATCACCACTATTGGAACAGACAGTGCTCCCAACATGATAGCAGCAGGGAGGATACTGCCATTCGAGCATTTGCCCTTGCATTGCGCATCTTGTACAGAGGGCCATTGTAATGTCACTTTTTGACGGTGGTTTTGATGGTGTACTGGCCAAGTGCCGTAAAGTGGGTGGACATTTCAAACACAGTCCGGCCAACTCAGATGAGCTGAATGCCCAACAAGCCTCCCTTGAACAAGCCCAGGAGTCACTTGTGCAAGACGTTCCAACACGTTGGAATTCCACCCTTGTGATGATCAAGCGCTTGAGGCGCAACAGAGACGCAGTGCACGCAACGCTGTCCCAGCAGAACCACAAACTGACCCTCCCAACAAATGCTGAATATGAGAAGTTGGCAAAGCTTGAGGAACTGCTAGAGCCATGCAGGTATGGTCTACAAAGATAGCGTGTTCATGAATTGGCATACAAGTTCTTTTAAAACTCAATTTGTATTTAAGAAACGCACGCCCTTAAATGTAATATGATTCCGAACTTTAAAAAAGTGTAATCCAAGTTAAATGAATTAGCCATTAAGTGTGTGTGTGTGTGTGTGTGTGTGTGTGTGTGTGTGTGTAGGTACATCACTGAGCTCCTTGGTGGGAAAAGTATGTATCCTGCTCTGTGGTTCTCCCTGCCCTGTGCCACCTTCAGCAAGCGATGAAGATCTCAGATGAGGATCCTGCCTACATTGTGCGATTCAAGGCTGCCTTCACCAAGGACCTCAACCAGCGGAGGGAGAAAACAAACTTGGAATGGCTGAAGGTATATCAGACTGACCAGAAGATAACTGTATTGTCTGACCAGTATAGACTTTTTAAGCCAGTAGATTGGTCAATGAATAGATGAATGAGTCATGAAGAAATATGGAGGTTGGATTTGAAAAGTTAAATTTTCATCATATTTTCTTTTTTTTATTTATCAAAGGTGGCGACTGCTTTGTATCCACGATTTAAGGACCTCAAGTGCCTGCCCAGAGCAGAGAGGGAGCCAGTGTGGGCAAAGCTGAGTGAGTTGGTGAGGGGAGAAGAATCTGCTCTGCAGCTGCCCAGGGAGGAGAACCCTGAGCCACCCAAGAAGAAAACAGCCCTGCTATTGATGGGATCAGACTCAGAGTTGGAAGAGGAGACGCCAGTAGACAATGCGTGGAGAGGTACAAGGTAGAGCCCAGTGCTACCTTGGATCAGTGTCCACTGAGGTGGTGGTCAGGGCACACTGCTGTCCATGGTAAGATGGCCCACATTGCCCGTAAGTACTTAGGGAATCCTGCCACTACTGTCCCATGTGAGAGACTATTCTCGTTAGCAGGCCATATTGTACAGAAGAGGCGATCTAGTTTGTCACCAGAAAATGTGAACAAGCTGGTCTGTCTGAGTGACTGGTGGAAGAAGGAGAAGTAGAGGTTGGACTGATTGACTCAAGCCATGTCACACAGTTACTGACTGTAAACAGTTCTTCATGACCTCTCATGTAGGCCTACAGTTGTTTAATTAATGTCATATTATCCCAGAAATGGGGGTTGTTCAAATTGCCTACTGGTTACCTACTGGTTAAATTGCCTGTACTGGTTAAATTGCCTACTGGTTATTTTCTGTTTAACTGAATAAACAATTACATTAACACAAGTACATCTTACTGAACATTATTTAATATTTTCATTACCAATTATCAAAGTAGAACAGCTTTATCAAGCAGTTTTTGATGCATTTTCGAAACAGGAGATGGGCTCCTGGTCTAATGGGCCAGCTGGCCTGAGAAACCCGTTCTCAAGGACTTACTTCTGGTCATTATTTAAGTAGCACACACATATTTTGAATGCCTTCATCAGAATTCAAATGAGCCATTTTAATGTAGTTTCATCTAGATTAACTCCAAGATTGCAGTGAGATTAATCTAGATTAAAAAAATTAATCTATGCCCAGCACTATATATATATATATATATATATATATATATATATATATATATATATATATATAACAACATAAGGGCAAATATACTTGCTTTATGAAAATGTTTATTTAACACTTCAAATATCCCCTTACCTTAAGTGGGATCAAAACATGGTGATCAAAACATGGTGATACAAAGAATAAATCACAAACAAATAAAGTGCACATGTCAAAGAAGGTAGTGTAACTCAACATGTAGAGTGCAGTTAGGCTATAATTATAGCTAATACTTAAGATTATTTGGAACAGATCGCTCTTTGCTTGTCTAATAATATTAGACTATTAGAGTATATTATACTCATGAGGAACCCAGACACCTTCTCTAACAATTTTCTTGAGAAAATTAACATGAAAACACCATCAATGCAAACATGGCAAGTGAAAACAATATGACACACAGTAAATGAGCTGTTACATTAAATCTGTGTCTCTGCTGTTCCTATATATTACTTCTATTTCTTTGCACTGAGCCAGTTGCTCAAACAGACGAGCCTGTTAACATTCTCTGATGACAGGGCAGCTCGTTTCTTCTGAACAATATGCCCAGACAGTGAGAATAGCCTCTCACACGGTACGGATGTGGCGGGCGTTGCCAAGTATTTGCGTGCAAGGCTGGCCATCTCACTGTGTGCTCCTTCATATATGGACCACCACTGATTAGGGTTGGCCTCCATGGCAATAGTGGGCTCTGCCCTGTAGCGCTCCACCCATTTTTTAACACAGTCCTCCTCTTCATCAGAAGAAGAATCTTGAGCTAGCATGAGAGCCAATTTCTTCTTTGGTGGCTCAGAGGTAAATGGTTGCTCCAGATGTGCAGGCCTCTCCCTCTGCCTCTCCCTGAGCAAGGCACTGACGGAGCACCACACCTCAGCCCTGTCAGGTCTGCTTAGACACTTGAGGTCCTTGAACCTAGGGTCAAGTGCTGTGGCAACCCTCAGCCATGTGATGTTGTTTTTTTTCTTTCGTTCCTCCATGTCTTTTGTGAAGGTGTCCTTGAACTTAGCCATGTAAGTTGGGTCATTCTCAGCAACCTCCATCACTCGCGATAGATGACACCATGCTGGCAGCACCATCGAGCAGGACACAAACTTCTCTCCTCCTAGAAGTTCACTTACGTACCTGTAATACAAGTGAAAAAGTACTTCTGTTAGGAACCTGATTATGTCTGTCTCTCTCTCTACTCACACACGCACACAATCACCCTCTCTCTCTGTCACACACACACACACACACACACACACACTTTATCTCTGTCACACACATGCACAATCACACTCTCTCTCTCTAACACACACACACACATACACACACACACACTCTCTCTGTCACACACACATACATACACACACACTCTCTTTTTCTCTCTGTCAACACACACACACACTCTCTTTTTCTCTCTGTCTCTCTCTCTCTCACACACAGACACGCTCTCTCTCTCTGTTACACACACACACACACACACACACTCTCTCTGAAACACACACACTTTATCTCTGTCACACACACACAATCACCCGCTCTCTCTCACACACACATACTCTCTGTCACAGGCACACACACACACACACACACAGATTACTGTAAACAACAAAAATACTATTAATGAAAGAATCAATAAATTACCTGCAATGCTCCAGGACTGTCGCCAACCTCTTCAGCTTATCCAGCTCAGCTGTTGTTGGCATGGTGACTTTGGTCGCATGTAGGGCCAGTGCATCTCTCAGTGGTTCTTGATTCCTCAGAATACGTGTGATCATCTCAAGGGTACTGTAGCTCTGCAGCGTTAGCTGGGCGGCCCAATCCCTGGATGGTGACTCTAGCCATGGGGACATGGAATGTCACCTCGCTGGGGAGGAAAGAGCCTGAGCTGGTGCGGGAGTTGAGCGGTACCGGCTAGAAATAGTCGGGCTCACCTCCACGCACAGTCTGGGCTCTGGAACCCAACTCCTTGAGAGAGGCTGGACTCTCTTCTACCCTGGAGTTGCCCGCGGTGAGAGGCGGCGAGCTGGTGTGGGCTTGCTTATAGCCCCCCAGCTCAGCCGCCATGTGTTGGAGTTCTCCCCGATAAACGAGAGGGTCGTTTCCCTGCGCCTTCGGGTCAGGGATAGGACTCTCACCGTTGTCTCGGCTTTTGGGCCGAATAGTGGTGCAGAGTACCCGGCCTTCTTGGAGTCCCTGGGAGGGGTACTGGAGAGTGCTCCAACCAGGGACTCCGTCGTTCTCCTGGGGGACTTCAACGCCCACGTGGGCGACGACATTGTTACCTGGAGGGGTGTGATTGGGAGGAACGGCCTCCCCGATCTGAACCCGAGTGGTGTTTTGTTACTGGACTTCTGTGCTAGTCACAGTTTGTCCATATAAGGGTGTCCATATGTACACGTGGCACCAGGACACCCTAGGCCGGAGATCAATGATCGACTTTGTGGTCGTGTCATCTGACCTCCGGCCGTATGTCTTGGACACTCGGGTGAAGAGAGGGGCTGAGCTGTCAACTGATCACCACCTGGTGGTGGGTTGGATCCGCTGGCGGGGGAGAAGGCCGGACAGACCTGGCAGACCCAAACCTATCATGAGGGTCTGCCAGGGAGAGCTTTGACCAGATCCCGAGGGAGGCTGGGGACATTGAGTCCGAATGGACCATGTTCTCCACTTCCATTGTTGACGCGGCTGTCCGGAGCTGAGGCCGTAAGGTCTTGCTGTCAAGCTGAAGAAGGAGTCCTACCGAGCCTGGCTGGCCCAGGGGACTCCTGAGGCAGCTGACGGGTGCTGAATGTAATAAAAAACATTTTCCCGAGTTTAGCTCAACATCTCCCACTTGAGCTCCTGGTTTTTGAACCCAAGGAGGTCACACCATCCTACTTTATGTTATGGTATTGGGAGGGCTGAGGGCTGAATCCTCCTCTGGTGGATCTGGAGTTTTTGATTGTTTCTCTGTTGGTCCATAGATTCCATCATTTGAAGTCCTGGCTTTGTTTTGCTCTTCTACAGGAAGCACAACAACTAGACGTCTGACATCTCTGTGCAGGATCGTAGCAGGGATCTTAGTTGAAAGTTTTCTGTCTTTGTTTGTGGTGCTTTCTCTTGCTGATTTCACCGTTGAAACTGGGTAGCTTGGGAATGTTCTGATTTTCACATCCCTGACGATGCCCTTCTTGTCACTGCTGATACTGACCACCCTGGCAAGCTTGTACTGACCTCTTAAGGCATTCTGGTCTGCCAGCCAGACGATGTCTCCAACAGCCATATTCCTTTCCTTTGTGTGCCACTTGCTCCTAACAAATAAATTGGGTCCAGCCAACTGACTCCACTTCCTCCAGAATTTATCAACTTCTGCCTGGATAACTCTTAACCTCTTGTATGAATAGCCTTCAAACTCAAAGCTTCCTGGGTCTCTTTTCGGTCCAGTCCTGCCTAGTAGTAGAGAATTTGGGCTGATGTAATCTATGCACTCCTCTCGGCTCTGAGTCCTGGCATCTATGGGTCTCTCGTTAGCCAAGTTGGAGGCCATGTAGAGAAATGTTTGAAATCCTCCCCATGTGAAGACACCATCTCCTCCCAAGTTCTGCAGGGCTCTTTTCATTATCTGGACCGCTGCTTCAGCAGCTCCATTTCTGTGAAGTGAGTCTGCTGGATGGATCTTCCAGCTCCATTCTGTCCCATGTCTGGCAGCCTCATTCTCGAGTTCTGATTTTTCCAATCGATCCTGAAATTGATAAAGCTCCTTTAGGGCAGGTTTAGCTCCCACAAAGTTTTTTCCAGGGTCTGACCACAGTTTTCTGGGATGTCCCCTCAATGATGTGAACCTCTGGTAGGCAAGTAGGAAACCTTCAGCTGACTGTTCACTAACAACATCTGTGTATATAGCTCTTGATGCCATGCAGCAGAAGACAATTCCCCATACCTTGAGCCTTACTTTCTTCCTGACTTCATCCTGCACTTCATACGGGCCGAACAGGTCTACTGTAGTGAACTCAAAGGGTCCGGCTGGTTTTGTCCACTCAAGTGGAAGGTCAGCCATGACTTGCCAACACTTCCTTTCTCTGGCTTTCCTGCATGTGACACAGCTGTCCACAACCTTTTTAGCCAATTTCCATCCATTCACCACCCAGGCCCTCTTTCTTATCCTTTGGAGTGTTCCTGCTATTTCCTCGTGGTTTTCTCTGTGGGCTTCTTGAGCGAGAAGTGTGGATGTCCAAGCCTCATATGGTACGATTGGTACTGCGATTTCCTCTTCATTGAAGATCTGAATTCTTCCTCCACATACCAAAAGTCCTGATCCTTTCTCCTCATACACAGCCAGTCTGTTGAGGGTGGTGTCGTTAAATGTCACACCCTGTTGGGCTGCAAGGAAAAGATCCCTGAGGGCATCTTCACACTCTCCAACGGAAAGAACAGCTTGACTGGCTTTGGATCGCACCTCTTCCTTTGATGGAATCGCCTCCCAGGCAATGACTCTGACCAGTTTAGTTAAACTGCTGAATCTTCTCTCTTCAACAAGCTGCTTAACTGCTGAGCCAGCTGGAGCTCTCCAAATCAGAACCGTAGTCATCAGCTTGTGGTGTCTTACTTGGTGCTCTGTTTGTTTGACTTCTGGTCAGTGCTGCTGAAAAAGCCTTTCTTTGGAGTTTATTTATGTCCTCCTTGGCACCTGCTGCGATCTCTACAGCTGATTTCTTTGGCCATTCCTCCACTGGCCACTTCAGGAACTCAGGTCCATTCTGCCATTCAGAACGCTCTCCAAGTTCCTCAGGAGTTGCTCCTCTTGTTATAATATCAGCGATGTTCAGCTCCCCTGGGATCCACCACCAGTCCTTAACAGCCATCTGAATTTCACCAACCCTGTTCGCGAAGAAAGTCTGGTATCCGTTGCTGTCTCATTGTATAGCTCCCAACACAGTCTGACTATCCAGGAGGTGGAACCATCGCTCTATCTCCATTCGGCTGTGCTTTTCGATGTATCTCCTCAGGTGGGCTGCAAATACTGCACCACGGGTTTCTTCTTTAACAGGTTCCCCTTTTTGATCTAGTGGTGTAAGCTTCGCCTTGGATTCAACCAGTCTGACCTTGATGCTTTGCTCGGTCTCCCATCTGAAGTACACCACAGCACCATAGCTTTTGTTACTTCCATCAGAGAATGTTATTCCCCAGGGTTTTCCAACCCAGCCAGCTGGTGTGAGGCTTCTGTGGAAGGTGACTTGGCCAAGACGCACAAACTCTTCAAATAGCTTAATTGCTCCCTCCCTGAGGCTATCAGAAAGCGGTTTGTCCCAAGTGTCTCGTGTCAGACTTCCTCCTCCAGCCTCCTGGAATGCTCTCCTGACGAGTATGGCTCCTTTCTGTTTAACCCTCTGGGGTCTGGGGTATAATTGGCCGTTTTTGACTATTTTTGATTATATTTCAACTTAAAAACTATTTACCCTGCCTTGTTTGGTGTCATTATTTTCAGCACAACCTCACATGTGTGACTGTACAGTTATTTTTTTTCATTTTGACACACTGTATTAACACAATTGACCTAAAATCACAAAAAAATTAAATCTGAGTAGGAAAAAGTTCGATTTTTTTACTGTGAAAACCACAAATTCGTTTAACAAACAATTTTTATTACTTATAATGCAAATATAAATTGTTGTTTACTAAATTTGTGCATAAGTTTTTGAAATTTACAAAGTAAATGTAACTGTTTACATTTAAATGCAGGCAGTGCCTCAGAGTCAGGGCTCCTCAGCTGAATGAAGAGCTGCACTGCCTGCTCCACATTCAGCTTCTTCTCATTGTTTTGACATTAAATAAAAAAACGACTCCACAACATACTAAACACACTACACTAAACACGACATAATGCACTAACTATGTACTCCAAACACGCTAAATGTCACAAATCTCTCAACTCTCAAAACTTGCTGTCTCTATCGCTGCCTCTGTGACCGGCACAGTTGCTTTCAATTTTCTGCCCCGTCATCCCGAATCTTCCCCCTGTCCCTCAGCAACCATATCACGTGACTTGCCAAATAATTTTGTGATTGGCTGATGTGGTGCCTTTTTCCACCAGTAGGAACGCGTTTTTTTGCTCTCACACACTTCCTGTTTGCGGACACATTCGTGAGGAAAGCCCAATTTTACCGTTTCTTTCTGCACCAAACGCGCAGCAAACATGACGGCAACGTTAGCAAAAAAGCGTGCCGTACATAATATATCGTAAATCCGGTTTTACTTGGCCTATCAACACGATTTAAAAACTGGTATATAGTTTGAATGCTGCTTGAACACATAAAGTTGGAACCGCGACTCACAGAGGCGCCGTTTTGCTGCTACGTCAGCTTAAATTGGTCACATGATTTTGACGCGCCGGCACATCAATCGACCCCAGAGGGTTAACAGATGTGACCAGGCCAATTGGGTCATAGAGGCCAGCAACTTGGCTTAGTAGCTCTCTTCTGGTTAGCGGATTAGGAGTCTTTTCTCTTACTTCTTCCTCCTGGAGGTCTTGGCCTACTCTTATTTTCATTCTCCTCCTTGAGAAGGTAATCGAGCTCATCACATAAAGCTTGTCTTCTTTTACCAGGTAACCGACTCCTAGAGCTTTATTTTCTTCTTCCCTCATTTGGTTTGGGAGTATAAAGACTATGTCTTTTCCTGTTGATGTTCCTGGCATGAGTTCTTGTGACACAACCTTCTGCTTCCCACTTTGTCCTGACCGAACCCATGGTTTGAGGAAAAAACCACCAGCTTTCAGGATTTCCTCCACCTTTCTTGTGCTCTCATCCAACTGTTGTAGGTCATTGTGGGAGGTCAGGATGTCATCCACGTAGCTATCCTCCTCAAGGATTCTTTGCTCCTCCACTAAGTGGGTAAACATGGGTAACTTTGCTGTCTCTCGCATGGCCAGTCGTGCAATGCACCCTGCTGGTTGATCACCAATATTGACTCGAGTGATAACATATTTGCCAATTTCCTCACCTTGGGTGTCTCTCCAGAGGAAGCTGTGGAGGTGCATCTCCTGATCTTCCAGCCATACAGAGCCAGAGTAGAACTGCTCGAATTGGGTTGAGGACATCAGGCCCTTTTAGCAGGAGATCGTTCATGCTCTGTCCTTTAAACTTTTGGCTGCTGTTCCATACAAGGCATACTAGTGTTGTCACAGAGTGGGGGTTTGGTGCTACTAAGTGGCTCACATATCACACGGGTCCTTTCCAGCTGTTTATCACTTACTTGGTGAGTTTCCTCGCAGCTCCTTTTTCCACCATTTTATGTACCTGAGCTGTATATGCAGCCTGCCACTTGGGTTCCCTCTTAAACCGTTTCTCTGTCCTCAGGAAAGTGGCCTCCACTGTCACTCAGTGTCATCTCCTTTCCTCCTGGTTGACAATTCCCGCAGCGACATCCTCCACACTTTGGTTCACAGGCTGCTCCAATGCTGTCCCATTTCCACCATTCCAGGAACTCTTTGCCAGCCACTATACCCTTAGTCTCGGCCTTGATGATCTCGTTATACTTCACTGCAGCTGTTCTCATGGAGTGAGCAAAGTGTGTTTCGGACTCATATGCTGCCATGTCCACCTCCTCAAAGAGATCGGGATGAGCTCCGCCTACAGTTTTTCCAGTGGGCCCTCGCACAGGACAAGGTCCCCAACAATCTTGACTCTCTGTGGGACAAGTCGTCCTTCTCTGTGACTGATAATTTTAATTTTAACAGTAAACTCAGGTCAGCCCTAGATTCAGTGGCTCCACTTTCCACAAAAACAGTTTCAATCAAACCTACACCACCTTGGATTAAGACTGAAATAAAACAACTGAAAAGAAATTGCAGGAGTGCAGAGAGAAAATGGAGGCAGACAAAGTTAACAGTTCATTACGACATATTCCGGGACAAACTCAAAACATACAATAAAGCAGTAAAACAGGCAAGAACTTCCCATTTTTCACAACTCATCTCAGATAAAAAGAATGACCATAAATTCCTCTTCTCCACAATCGCTCGTTTAATTAATACTGATTTCAAGAAGTCCTCCATAGTTCCAACAAACAATCTATGTGAGGATTTTGCAGACCACTTCAGAGGTAGAATCGATGGCATCAGATCCACTCTCTTTGAACAAAACAATGTTGCTTTTAACAGACCTGGACCATCGCTTTTATCTGAGGAGACAATGGAGCATTTTGTCCTGGTTGATGGAGAAACACTCGGTAGAGTTTTCTCCCGAGTTAACCCAACAACATGCCTTTTAGACCAAATTCCCACATCACTTTTAAAACAATTTTATGCGTTCTTTGGGTCTGAACTTTTAAATCTTGTGAATTGCTCTCTCCAGGCGGGTGTCTTCCCTACTGCCTTTAAAACAGCAGTGGTGAAGCCCCTTCTGAAAAAAAGCAACCTGGATCCTGATATTTTCACCAACTACCGAGCTGTATCCAACTTACCCTTTTTAAGTAAAGTTTTAGAAAAGCTGGTTTATATCCAATTAAATTATTTTTTAAACAGCAACAATATTTTAGAACGGTGTCAATCTGGTTTTAGGATGAACCACAGTACCGAGACAGACCTCGTGAAGATTGTTAATGATCTCAGGTGTAACATGGACTCTCAGAAATCAGTCCTGGTGCTACTGGATCTAAGCACTGCTTTTAATACAGTAGACCACCACATCTTGTTAAATAGACTCAGACACCTGGTGGGCCTCTCTTGCACTGTTCTTAACTGGTTTTATTCCTACCTCACAGATCGTTACTTTCTTATAAGTATGAATACATGTTCCTCAGGAACGCATGAACTTAAGTATGGGGTGCCCTAAGGGTCAATTTTAGGTCCAGAAGGTCGACTAGTGATCGGAAGGTCACTGGTTCAAATCCCGGCTCCGGGCTGGGCTGAGCTGCATGTCGAAGTGGCCTTGAGTGAGATACTGAACCCCATATTGCTCATCAGTGAGGGCCCTGCGATGAGCTGGCGACTTGTCCAGGGAGTACCCTGCCCTCGCCCTGAGATGAGGCTGATGAGGCTCCAGCAGCAACACCCCGCGACCCCATGGAAAGGGATAAGCGGTTACGGACGATGACATGACATGACATGCTTCCCCTTGGGGACGTCATCAGGAGGCACGGCATCAATTTCCACAGCTATGCTGATGATACACAGCTTTACATCGCCGTGTCTCCTGATGACACGGGGCCTATTGATTCCTTTTAAACTGTATTTTAGATATAAAGTCATGGATGGCAGAAAACCTCTTACAGCTCAACCAGGACAAAACAGAGGTTTTAATTATTATCCCTGAAGGCAAGAGAGAGAAACTTTCACCAAAACTAAATGCTTTTAAACACTCACAGTGCATAAAACACCTGGGCGTTTTTTTCGACTCTGAGCTTGATTTTATTCCACACATCAGAAATACGACAAAGATTGTTTTCTACCACTTTAAGAATATAGCCAGAGTTCGCCCGTTTCTCTCTCAGGCCAGCACAGAGGTGCTAATGCATGCTTTTATCTCTAGCCGGTTAGATTACTGTAATGCCCTGCTTTCTGGTCTCCCAAAAAAGAGCATTTCGCAGCTTCAACTGCTCCAGAATTCAGCTGCACGTGTGCTGACAAAGACCAGAAAGCGGGCTCACATTACACCAGTTTTAGAATCATTGCAGTGGCTCCCTGTGCGGTTCAGGATCGATTTTAAGATTCTTTTATTAGTTTTTAAGTGTCTTAACGGCCTTGGGCCTTCCTATCTGTCTGGCATGCTTTTACCTATCAGCCCTCACGGACCCTGAGGTCCTCCGGTACTGGTCTTTTATCTGTTCCCAATGTTAGAACCAAAACCTTTGGCGAAGCCTCATTTTATCATTACGGCCCTCGCCTGTGGAACAACCTGCCGGAGGGCCTCAGGGCCACTGAGTCTGTTGATGCTTTTAAACGCAGGCTCAAGACTCACCGTTTTAATTAAGCTTTTAACTGAGTCACCTTTTACTCATTTAGTATTACTTACTTTATGCTGTCTGTCACTTTTCTTTGTCCTTTAATTTTCTCTAATAGGTTTTATTATTCATTTACTTACTTATTTATTTATCTATTTATTTCTAATGCTGCTTTTACAGGTTTAGTGCATAAAAGTTTTGTTTTGCTCTTAGTAATTTTTATTAACATTAATTTCTGTTGTTTTAGGAGGTTTTTTATCTCTTTTACTACTTATTTCATTTATTGTTTCTTAGTTTCCAGCTCCAGTGTTCTCCTCATGGGGGCCCTCCACTCCGGGAGCTCTGTCTGGCCTGCCTGCGGGGGTGCCGTCCTGGGGGTTGGCCGGGCCTCGATAGTTGGGGAGTCCTGCTCCAGGGCTTTATGGCCATGGTATGGGCCCCTATCTGTCTGGGCCGGGGTGGTCTCTGTGGCGGCGTCCCCTGTAATCGTAGGCTTGGACGGCTCTCGGTGGGGATGTCTCCCATAAGATGGTGTGTCCTCACTTCACGTCTATCAGTGCTCAGCCATATTCCACTTTATCTTGTGCGTGGGTGGGGTTTACGTATTGGTGTAGTATGCTCAAGGTTGTGTGTGCATGTGTGTACGTGTGTGTGTGTGTGTGTGTGTGTGTGTGTGTGTGTGTGTGTTACATGAATGAGGATGCGGGAGTAGGGATGTTAAGGGGGTTTGTTTCATTCTCTTTTCTTTTAATGTAAAGCACTTTGGGTTGCAATTTTTATGTATGAAAGGTGCTATATAAATAAAGTTGATTTGATTTGATTTGATAAGTAGCTCAATATTCTCTGGTCTTTTTAAATCTTCCAGTTTGGTTTCTGGGAAGAATTTACTCAGTTGTTCAGGTTTGACAGATCTGTGTACTTTGGCTATTACATTTAGGCCATAGCAGACAAGTTCATGAGCTCGTTCCGTGTCTCTGGGTGTTTTGTCTCTGACTTTGAGTAAGTATCTTCTGGTGTTAACCTTCATGGCCATTCGTCCGACTCCAAGGACAACTAATGTGATCTTCTCACTTTTCAGGTTCAGTCTTCTGGCAGCTTTGTGGGTGATGTAGTTGGTGTCGGATGCTAAGTCTATCAATGTTCCAATTTTCTGTCCTGCATTGGCGGTGACTTCCAGAAGCATCATAAGAACTGACAGCTCTTTCAATCCACTTGCCTTTGTCAGTCCAAATTGATCCTTTGTACCGCAGTTTGTCGTTGCAGTCATGCTGGTAAATGTTCTTCTGCATTTTTCTGCCATTTCTGGGGAGAGTTCAGCTATGAATTTCTCTTGCTCTTCTGTAAGCTTATGTCTCCTCTTGCTGTCTTTTTCACTTCCATTTTCCTCGCCCTTTCCGGATATTCCCTTTGGACAGAGAAAGAAATGGTGATCTGCAGTCTCTTCTTCTGCACAGGTAAGTGTCTCTACATTCATTATTTTCTTCATACAATCCCAAGCACTTCTTACATGCTCCCAGTTTCTTAACAGCATTCATTTTTTCAGTCGGCTTCAACTCCTTGAATCTTTTACAAAAGAAAATCTTCTCTACATGCCTTTCATCTCCGCAGACTATACAGCCTCCTTCTCGTCTTGTAGAACGTGTGGAAGAATATTTTCTTTCTGGTTTCTCTGGCCTCTCTGGTTTCTCTGGCCTCTCTGCTACTCCAAGCTGTTCCAGTTTTTCTATGATTTCCTCTTGGGTTTTCAGGAACTTAAGGAGGCTGTCAAAATGGTTATCTGGGGTTACACCATTTTTGGAGTCGGTCATGAAGACGAGCCAGACTTTCTTTATGGTGTCAGGTAACTTGCTTTCTATGGACCTGGTTACCAGCAGGTTTTTTTGTATTTTTTTTTTTTTTTTAAGATTTTTTGTGGCATAGACACCTTTATTAGCAGTAGACAGTGAGGAAACATGGGAGAGAGGGGGATGTGACATGCAGCAAAGGACCTCCAGCCGGAATCGAACCGGGGTCAGCTGCGTTTATGGCATGCGCTCTAACCACTCCACCACCTGCGCGCCTACCAGCGGGTTTTTGATGGCACCTATGTTTCCGAGCTCCGTGAGGTCTGCCAGGGCTTTCTCTACAGTCTGGATTAAGTCAATTACCTTTCTTGGTTGATGTGCTCTCAAGACAGGAATCTTTTGCAGTTCTTCAATTATTTCTAAGGCAATTGTGGACTTATTTCCAAACCTGTTCTCCAACACTCTGATCATGTCTTCAACACAGTTGTACATAGTCAAACGAAGGTCTTTGGAGATTCTTTCATCCACACTTTCGAAAAGTTGCATCTTTTTCACCTCCACAGAGCCAGTCGGTTCTCCTTGCTTTTGCAGGCTTTCCCAGTCTTTCCTCCATCTGTGGAAACTTCTTTTACAGCCATGAAATTTGGGCAGACCTGTCGGCTTTAATCTCACAATGGGTATGGTCTGTGCTACTGAAGTGGCCGCCATGTTTGTCGCTGCTGCTGTCACTGATGCACATTTTTTCCTCCTCTGCAATAATTTGTGCCGTGACAAATTTCCTCTTATGCTTCAAGCTTGTTCCTGGCTGCTTTTACATCCTTCACCTGGCCTTCTAGATCAGCTCTTTTTGTTGCTGGAATCCACATCTCCCATGATGCTAGGCTTTTAGTTGCCCCTTGAACCAGCTTCACCATGAGAGTCAGTTGCATCTCATAGCCATCCTGATTCACAGCAGAGACCAGTATTGCAGCAACATCATCACAAGCTCCCTCTGCTTCCCAGATTGCAGCTTGCAGTTCATCTTGTCCATATCTTGACCACAGGTTGGTTTGAACTATTTTCCGGACCTCATCCAATCACGGTCATTGATTGTTTTCTCCAGGTCGGCCTCCTGTTGTTTGCCTAGTTCTGCCTCCTCTCCATCAGCTGTACTGGCTTCAATGTCCTCTAGTAGGCCAGCTCTGTATTCGTTGTTTGTTTCACTGACATTCCTAGCCTCGGATCCTGGAACTCCTCTCGTAGTTCAGCCTCAGTCATGCGCTGTGCTCCTTTGCTAAGAAAGTTAGCTAATTTTGTGAAAGCACTTTTAGCTAGCGTCCTCTCCTGCTTTAGTTGCTTGAATGTTTCCAAAAGTCTCTTCATCCGTCTTGGAGATTTATTAAGCACAGTCAGCCAATATAATTCGATACAGCTTCCCCTCTGCGTCGACAGCTGTTCTTCTGACTTTGAGGCCTTTAATCCTTTTGTCTCCATTATCACATGGAAGCTGGTTATCAGCTGTCAAGTTTTCCTACAATTTGCCTCAGCTCCTGCCCAAACTTGAAAATGGCATGGATCACTCCTGAAGGATGCAAAGTGACAACTCAATCTTCTTGTCTTTTTTATTTTTAGTCTTTATAGACAGATAGATAGATAGCTAGGTTGAAAACCTTAAAAGAAACAAAATGTATAAAAAATGCAATTATTTTCCACATAATGCAATTATGCAACAAAATCACTTCTTTTAATAAATTAAAGATTTCTTAATTCATGTTTAAACATTTTACTTAATTCTCTCATTTAAACAAATCACTTATTTAAATAAATCACATATTTAAAAAAAAAATTCTATTCATTTAATTAAGAGTTAAAGTAACAAAGTAAATCATAGATTAAGCAAAATAGACTGATGTGACCAACTATTTCAAATTAATCTTAACATTGCATTAATAAACTCAAAATATCACATCACAATCTAACATTCAATATTAAATTATTATTCATTCATTCATTCATTCATTCATTCATTCATTCTCAGCAGCGGCGTCTTTTGGTCGATCCTTGAGCTGAGTCCTTGTATTTTACCTCTGTCCTGCTGCCTTCCCTTTGTTTGGCCAAACTTTTTCCATGGGTGGTTGTATTTAATGAATGAATGACGTTTCGTCGTCTTTTTTTTTTTTTCCTTTTTCCGTCAGCAGTAGGCCGGTTTAATTACTCCGCTGGAAACTGAAAGTGAAACTTAGCGCCGTCTCCTCCAGCTGCTTTCTGAACGTAATAAAATACATTTTCCCAAGTTTAGCTAAACAGACCTTATTTCAGGGATCTCACCAAAAAAAAAAAAAGAAACATTGACTTTGATGAGGAGCCCTTAGGCAGAAGTATGCTAACTGTTTTCTGGGTTTTTGGACTCCTGCTGCATCTCTGCTAACCTCTTGAGGTAATGCCACTTTTGTTTTCAAATAGATAGTCACCTCGCTCTCTGTCTTTTTTTAAATTGCTGTCAATTTTTTTCGGTTTACCAGCTTTTGGCAGACCAACTAAAAAGTTAATTTTGGATCCTGAACCATTCGTCTGGCTCCTCTCTCCAGAATGAGTGAATCTGAGGCCATGCCATTTACTGAACCAGCTTTAATGATATGACTGCTGCCCCTATCACTGACATTATTGCTGCTACCACACACCTCAAATACCACCAAGCAGGGTGGATTTTCTGCTCTCAGCTCTGTTTATTGGGAGCTAGTCACTGTCCAAAACATAATTGTTATGCTTCCACAGTTACAAAACATCCACCCATCCATCCATTGTGTGTAACCTCTTTATCCCTTTTATGGGGTCGCTGGGGTTTTTGCTGGAGCCAATCCCAGCTGTCTCTGGGCGAGGGCAAGGTACTCCCTGGACAAGTCGCCAGCTCATTGCAGGGTCCTTACTGATGGCAGAGGTGCATGCAAGGTGCATCAGGAGCAATTTGGGGTTCAGTGTCTTGCTCAAGAACACTTTGAGATGCAGCTCAGCTCAGCCTGGAGCTGGGACTTGAACCAGCTACTTTCCAATCACTAGCCGACCTGCTCTACCCGCTGAGCTACAGCCAACCAGTTAAAAAACAGAGCTTTGCAGATATAGATCACCTGAAAACTGCAGAATAAACACATGATTTTATCGCATCAACAGCACAATGAGCATAAAATGATGGTTGTGTTTCTATCTGCATGATAAATAGAGTATCTGCCGGCACAGAGGCCAGCTCAGTCAGCCCATAGCACTCACAGAAAAGAAACAAGCCAGACCTAATGCAGATTTGCTCTCTTTTATGTTCCCATGGATCTACATTATCAAATCAACAGAATAAGATGTCCACTAGACATAACATCAGCACACTTCCATCTTTACATGCCACATTACTAATTGGATTTGTCACAGATGAGAAAATATAATGGTCTTTTATCCCACAGTCTGGCACCATTAAGCTGCCAATGCTCTTTTTGTGCGACACACCCAACCTTCTGAGGTAAAGATTTTATTACATGATAATTTAAGACATGGTTCGTTCATCTCAAGTGTCGCCGCTGGACATACAAATCAAAAAGAGGCCCACTGATATTTTCATTCCTCATCTTCCAAAGCCCACACATTATCATTTTTTATAATCTGTATTTTATTTGCATTCTTCGCCCCCGAGGTGAGGAAAGGAATCCAGCAATAGCCATGAAATCCCACAGCCGCCTGCTTTTATGTGTCTAGCTTCACTGAGGATCTGGGAGATTTATCACTTCTTTATGTCACTGTGCCTTTTATGACTTACATTGATCATCAAGGTGTACAACCATTATCGTGCCGAGTGCATTATCGTCTAGACATTTTTCACCTGTCCCCAATGTCACGGGACATGGATAGAGAAACATCTGATTCACATCTCCTTCTCTTTCTGCTTCCAGTGGATTCACACTGAGAAAAAATCTGATGAAGGGCAGCAGTCACAAGTCATGTGGAGAGAAAAAAAACATATACTTGTGTATTTTTTTATAGAGAGGTACTTCACTGATTCAGCATTGAACTCCTATAACACAGTCAGACATACTATGGACATTTTAAAACATGGATCAAATCTCATGCAGCAGAACCACAAAACCACAAAAAAGGGGCATCTACATTACCCACAATGCACCAGTTCAGACATACATTGCTATATGTTATGCTAGAGCTTACCTGCTATGCCAGATTGTTGGTTGCATAGAAGCAAATATAGGGAACACAAGTTGAAACTGTTTAGAAAATGGAAAGCACTTTCAAAAAACTACTTGGCAGTTGATTGCAAAAACCATCTGTCTATCATTGTCTAGCACAGGCTAAGGTCAGTCACCCAATTCCTCAAGGCATGTCTCTTACCGGGTGTGTGCGTCACTGTTTTGTTCTGTCTACACTGCGTATTCACATCCCACTGGGAGCATTTCTGAAGCAGAGCGTCATGCCAGCCTGATATTGTTGACTTTTTCAGACTGTATTTCTTTTTCATAATTATTGGTCTTTGTGTTTATTATTATTATTATTATTTTATACTACACTGGATGATGCTAAAATTGTGGCACAGCTGATGGAAAACACGAGCATTGTGTAGAATGGCCATAATGTGCTCTGGTGACTGTATCGCGGCTGTAATGTGGCCATGAGTGTTGTCTTTTGCTTTTCTTTCAATAAAATATACTCTCCTGTTCTGATAGAACTGATGCTATGCTAAGATGTTGCATTGTCCTTTTTGTTGCTCCTCTCGCTGGTCGTCACATGTTAACCACAGCAGTTGACATCACATGACCACGTGATGATCCACCTGCCTTGCAGGGTAATCTGGTGGAGGCTGATGTAGCCTTGAGCCTTGAGATGTCAATGGACATCACTTGAGGACATTTATCAGACTTCCTACAGCTTTCTCTACAAACTAAAGAACCAAGTACACTCTTAATGGGATATTCCGGTGTAAGTTTAATCCATGGTCTAACACACCGTGACACAGAGTAAGACCCCCCCTCGAGAGATCAGGTTTGCAGACCATTAGCTTACGTATTTTTAGAAACCTCAAAAAAGACCACACGATAACAATACACTGCAGTATATGCCTCCAACAAGAAACCGCCACAAATAATGCTCAGAACAGAACCACTTCAGCAACAGTACAAATAGGGTCCCAGCACATAGATCGAGGCATCAAACATCTGCTAGCTTTGCCAGATTTCTATTGAAAAGAGGACACAGATCACCACTCTCCTGCAGCAGCTTCCTATTGTGGGGAAGCCCGACGAGTCAGTTACCAAGTGCAGCAGAGTTCCGCAGCTCAAGGATGAAAATGTATGATTATTACTCCATGGAAATGCAATCAAAGTTCATATGTGTCTTGCCTACCAGTTTATAACAGCTATTATCGAGAGCAGACAGGGAAAAGAGCGGAATTGAGTATTTCAAACCACAGGTAATCGACTCGTCGGGCTTCCCTACAACCGGAAACTGCTGGAGGAGAGTGGTGAGCTGTGTTCACTTTACAATAGAAATCCAGTTAAGCTAGCAGATGTTTGATGCATTGAACTATGTGCTGGGACCCTATTTGTACTGTTGCTGAAGTTTGGTGCTGTTCTGAGCATTAGTTGTGGCTTTTTGATGGTGGTTTCTTGTTGGAGGCGTACACTGCAATGTAGTGTTATTGTGAGGTCTTTTCTGAGGTTGCTAAAACTACATAAGCTAGCGGTCAGCAAACTTAATCTCTCGAGGGTGGGTCTTACTCTGTGTCACGGTGTGTTAGACCATGGATTAAATTTACACCTGAATATCCCTTTAAGACTCAAAACTCTGGACAACTTGTTGCACACATGCATAAGAACTCCCCAATGTTAGGTTGAGTTCACCATTCAGGATTTATGCAAATAAGATTTTTGGTCATTCTTTACAATGTAAAGAGGGGAGGATGGCCAAATAATAAATAAAACATCACTACACTACACTACACTACACAGCAACTAAACTTCAAGTGAAGTGCATCTGATCCCAATTGAGTGACTGATTTCTTGATTTACTTATCATCAACAGCAATTTTCTAATTATAGTAGATGAGTGACAAATTTGATTCACACTGTGCTTCTGAACTGCACTCTGAGAACCAGAATTAAGTGGGAACACAACATTTTGAATGATCTCACAGGTGTTTTGTCCTCCTGATCTTTCTTAAGCTGATCACTGACACCTGGCTTGGTCTGGTGCTCACAGATGATGTTTCACTGATGTGGTGTTCCCCACAGCTGGGAGGGAGCTCTGTCTTTAGGGGGTTAAAGCAAAGATCTGAAGGTGTTGAATGATTTGTGATAACTGCTGACTCCTTGCAGAGAGTCCCATTCAGATGTGGGGGATGGTTTCCATTCTGGTCTGTAGTTGAGAGCCCCGAATACCTGCTGCACCTCCCTCCCTCCCTGGTTGAAGTTAAAATTGAGAAGTTGGTTATATAATAAAAAGGCGGGGTTTTGAATATATATAACAGTTACTTTACATTTACTTGAACAGGAATATTCATTTTTTTACTGTGATCAGAGCTGATGATATATATCATTTGAAGCTCAACAGGTGTAATTTTAAAGATTAGATGGATTCAAAGTCTGATGACAGAATGGCAGTGATATCTGTGTAGTGTGAGGTTAATTTATTTGTAGTTGAGGGTCCTAACGGGGGATTGAGTCTGACATCACACCAACTTTACTGCAAGTAATTGGATAGCTGTGTGGAAATGAGAAAGGACACACGGTGTTAACTTCCCTGTCTTTCCATGCATTTTGGTCTGGATACTGTGCTGCCACTTAGCCTTACATCCAGTTTTGCCCAGTGGCCATTTGGGGCATTAAAACTTAAAATTTCCCTGCAGCCCAAAGAGCACATCATCAAATAAATAATCAATACATCTGTTGATAGGACACCTCAAACCGTACAAGGTCGTTATGACTCATAAGAACTTTCATGGAACCAATTACAGTGATTAAAAATCTGTGACTTCATCACATTGTAAATTCTATTGGCAAGCAGGGACTCCTGGGCGGGGCCAGTGGGAGTAACTCTACCATCTATTCAGTGGGCCACATGCACAGGAGCTAAAGCTAGAAACCTTTTAGGCAGTGGCATCATAAGGCCCTAAAATAGGGGGGCTTCAGCCACAATATGAAGTGGCCAGAATATGAGTTTAAATAAATAATCATATAACCTGTCATTATTCACTTAAATATGATCAGAAATCTGTCAGTTTCCCTTCACTCTCTAAGCTAGAGAGAGCCCCTTCAGTGCGTCGTTGTCCAATCCATTCCACTTGTTCATATAGAGAACGCCCACATCACTCAAAATCCAGTCCACGTTTTCGACCTTGCTTGCACTCGGTACCTGCAAGCATGTGTGTACCTCGAAGCACACAGAGCGACTAGAACAGCATGAGGAGAAGAACGTGAATGAAGAAGAATGGATATAAGAAAGTTTTTCAAGAAAGCAAGTATTCATCACTGCTGGTAGTAACATTAGTTAGCTCTGCCCCCTGCTTACAGCAGAAATCCCATGTAATTAACAAACCAAGTGCTCCCTGTTTGACAAATAAAAACCTAGCTTGCACACTATAGAAAATCTCTGCGCACATTTCACCTTTGTTATTTCATGGTCAAAAGTGACATTCCAGCTCTAAAAGAACGCTGCTACTTATCTAGCTAGTTAGTCTGAACTGCATTGTGAAGGCCCTGGTTGTTTATAGGGTTAAGTGTGCACTCTTTTTACCATATACTATCTTTGGGTGACTTCCTTCCAGAGCATCAGCTGTGTTTCTCACTTTACGCATAGATGCACACCGTGAAACAGGAGCTGGGCTCATTCACGTATGATTATCATCAGTGGATAATAATAATAATAATACACTAATAATAATCACTCCACCACCCCTATTGACCTGTAGGAGACAGGGCAGAGGAGCACAGGGAGTGAGAGGGGAGAGACCTCTACTGGAAAGGTGAGTCTAAAGGATTTCACAGGATAGAGTCATTTGTGATGCAAACAGTCTTGGAATTTTATGGAACTCAATATGAATATGAAATATGAAACATTTCAGTCAAGGTGCACCATATAAGGCTTGTTAGGGGGCCAAGCCCGAGGGGCCGAGGGAACGCGTATGCAAGCAGACGTGTTTCCTAGGACCAGCTGTGCTAGGTACCCTATTGTAATTGTAAGGATTTTTTTCTCCCGCTAAAAGTGGTGCTGCAGGCTAAACCGTTCACAGGAGGGCGGTGCAAGTTGGAGGGTTGGTGCAGACACCTGCACGTACAGATACAAAAAACTACATATATCCACCTGCAGGGGGCGCTCTAACCTAGGCCAATGCGTTTTTGCCTATAACTCCCACACCGTATGTCGCACATTCAAAAACCTTGTATCCCCAGATTCCCTGAATGGAGCTGAATCACTTTGCAATTGCCACGCCCACTTCCGCCTTGAAAGTTTTTTTGCAAAATCGCAAAAATGGAAAACCTACTTTTTCGAACTCCTCCTTTGGATTTTATCCGATCTGCGTGAAACTTGGCGCGTACACTCTTCAGCTGGACCTGATTTAAAGTTATCAAAAGAATTTTGCTCGGTCAAAAAATGGGCAAATTATTAACGAACAAATTTCTGTAGCTAGCTATAAAAATGTAAACTGTTTGATATCTCGGTCAAACTAAATGCTATTAACACCAAATTTGAGATCCTTGGTTGCCATGTCACTGGGAAGGGATGAGCCGAATTTGGTGAATTTTGCCCACTAGGGGGCGCTAAAATATGGGAAGTTTATATCTCTTGAACGGCTACACCGATTTTTACAAAATTTGGTCGGTATGATGTAGGGCCAATCCTGAGGCCATATCTTGAAGGTGGTCATGACTGGTCAATGTGCCAAAAATTGCAAATGTACTCCACTAGGTGGCGCTATAATGGATGCAATCGCGTTTTTGCCTGTAACTTTCACATTTTAAATAACACATTCACAAACCTTATATCCATATGTTCCCTGAATAGAGCTGGGTTTTCTGACATAGGACACGCCCACTTCTGCTGCACATTTCGTTCGCTAAATCACCACATATGCAAATCCTGAGAGCTCCATTACCAGCAAACATTTGAGTATACCAGAAACCCTTTACTTTGATGGAGGAAATGATCTGAACAGTTTATGGCTTTGTTAATTTGTGCTTTACTTATTCACAGTTTACGTTGTATTTCCATTTTGTCTACTGTGAATGAAATACTTAATTTTAAGGATTTGGGTCATTTTTAAATTTAGTAGTAGAAGTGTGGTGGTATGTGGTACTATTATGTGTGGTATTAGAGAAATACAGTATATAATGGTGGTCAACAAATATCTAATGTAACATTTTAAACAGGTGATATTTAAAAAAAACTCAACGTTACTACTCCTCACAAAAAGTCATTTCTGCTCCACAGATTCTATAACCTTAGATCACTTCTCACATATGCAAGACAAATGGATAACAGTGCGTTTAGAAAATGTAGGCCTACACACTAATCAACATAAATGCATTTTTCCTGGTCACTCTAATTTTTTTGTTGCAATAATAGAAATGTAATGAAATAGTACTGATGTGGGGTCACTCTTGAGGCCAGCCATATAGTTAAGTAACGATTGGTCAAAGTGGGCTTGATTTAGTACAACAAATCCAAATCGCCACACATTCAGCCTTTTGCACTTCCATTGCACTTCCCATTACAGCGAATACCACGGCTCAGACGTTGCCCCGAGCCCGTCATCCTTTGGGGCCAACTTCCGTGGGCTCTGCGGTGTGCGGGGTCCGAGTCGCGCGGGGGGGCTTGGCCCCCGTTCATAACTGCTTGTAGTTCTAGTTTAACTTGAGCTTTTATTGAGAGTAATGATTAGAAAGAGGAGAAAGCCAAGATATATATTTAAAATCCAAATTAGCCTGACCCAAATATTTTCAAGAGTATCTTAATATTACTTAATAATAATTTAGTAATATTTTTTTAGGGCTTGAAATTACAACCATTTTAGTCACATATGTGACCAGCCATGAGAAAACCAGCAACAAGTCTCCCGAGAGGCATTTTGAGTTATTTACAATTCTGAAAGTGTAGTTACTAAGCTTTCCAATGATGTCTAACACATGGAAATCTGATAATATTTGAAGAAGTTGTGGCCATTTGAATGTATGCACATCTCAAAACCCTTTAGGGAGAAAACAGCCCTAAGACATTTGCAATTCTCACAGCAGGAAATTCTCACCCCCTGGCTAGTGGTTGGAGTGGAGTGGTTGCTCTTTGTCCGGGGCTTTTTGGTGGATGTAGTCATGTCCGAAGTAACTACTGTGCGTCTGTTTGCCTTGAGATTTGCAATTATTCGCATGTCCTGCCACTCTCTTTCGGTAGCTAGATGATCCAACCGTATGCTTTACGCTCTGAAGAAAGGTTGTCGCTACACGAATGTGTCCCAATGAGAGAGTTCTCCTTTCTTCTTACGTAGCATTAGCAGTCAAAGTTACGGATTTTCTCCTTTTTGCTGTCTTTTTCCCCTTCACATGTCACCGTAGATATAGCATCTGATATCTCACGCTCCAGCTCCTCTGCTGCGAGGCCGTCTTCCTCGTCTTCATCTTCAACTTAGGTCAGCTGTAGATTAGGGTTGTTCTCCAGTGTAATACAGTCGCTTTCATCGTCAGTGCACTCATCAGAATCAGAAGTGAAATCGGCATCGGAATAACCAGAAGTATCTGACGTCTCACAAAATTACTGCCATAGATTTGCTCTGTAACAGCCACGATTTAGCTCTTCTGCAATGCATTTTTCCCGGTCCATCTTTATTCAATGATGAAATCACATGCAGCTTCCAGAAGTGGCAGAACTTATGCTGGGGGCTGCATAAGTAGCCATGCGGTTCGCTACTAACGTGCACCTGATTGGCCGAAAAAAAAAAACAAAAGCTGTGAATGGTCAAAGGTAGCCAGTATGCAAATTAACTGTATCGCCGCACACGCCCAACGATGCGCCAGCATTTCCTGAAACTCTACCCGATTTCAAACACAAAATGTATACTTTTAAGGCAACCAATACTGTTATCTGAAACATGGAGTGGCTTCTTCATGATCTCAACTTGCACATTCTGCAAAAAAGCGAAAATCACTAATTTAGAAAAATAACGATAGTTTCTTTGTTTCTGTGAATTTCTCCCAGCCGACTTGCTGCTGGTTTTGCCGTGGCGCGTCGCATATGCGCCCAAAATGTAATCTGTGCAACTTCAAAATAGTAATAAATAATTTCTCAGTCTTTGTTAGCTGTTTGTGAAATGTTGTGCTCACGCGCTACGTTCGCTCACATCCTGTGCGTCTCTTGGGGCTAAGCCTCCCCTGTCCTTAAAACCTGGAGACACCCCTGCTTTTAGGCATATGTGCCAGGCGAGCATTTTGTAATTGGTGAGCCAAATTCTTTGCCTTTGGTATCTAGTATCTCATAGACGGTGCTATACACACACAAAGAAACAGTGCATCACTTTGGTCCACTTCCCCTACCCTGGCAACTGCACATCTTGTTGAAGGGTACTGCTGCACCAAAAACATCCCCTGTATGGACAATCTCTCCACCTTCTATAAAAGAGCAGATCTATTCAAACATAATCGACCTGGTCGTCACACACAACACCGGTTTCAATCCTATAACAAGTGCAGACCAGAAAATGTAAAACTATAAAACCTGATTTTAAAAGTATAAAATCACACTCTCGCCATTCACCTCCTCCAGCATTAAAGAGGCTATTTAGAACATAGACTGCAGGAACTTGACTGGTGAGGATAAAATAGATCCCTATTTCTTAAAACTTTGTGCTCCTCACATTGTAGACCAAATTACATATCTGTTTAATCTCTCAATTTCCTGGAGTCATACCCATAGTCTAGAAAAGCACTCATGTTGTTCCTCTTCATAAGAATGGTGATAAATCAAATCTTAACTATTGACCGAATCTCGAGTCGATCATCTCGAATCATTACATTCACATAATGATGTGTTGAGTCCTCACCAGCCCGGTTTCCGAACCAAACATAGCAGTACTACTGCAATTACATCAGTTACAAATGACATATGTGCCATGGACAAGGGTAAATACTGTGTAGCCCTATTTGTCGCCCTAACAAAGGCTTTTAACACCATTGACCAAGCTCTGCCCCTACAAAGACTGAAAGATATTGGCTTCAATTCCAATTCCCTAAAATGGTTTCATAATTATCTGTCTCACCGACAGCAGTGTGTAACACCCGAAAAATAACAATCTGCTTTTTTACCATGAACAAAGGGGGTTCCTGTGATGAAGAGCACATTGTCAGCTGGCTTTGCACACATGGCATCATCGGACTTTGGACTAAGTGTGATTACATATGCACTTTAATAATTGCACAGACATTTTAAGAGGAGCATCCAAACTTTATTGGAGATTTGCACAATACATTTTAACACATTGCTTTTTGCACATTTGTATGGATATGTTTACCGTGTTTATTGCATGTTTGTTGCCATGTTTGTTGTCCGTTGTCGGGCTTGGTTTTGCTGATGGGTGCTGTATGGGCCACACAGCACCACCTAGAGCAGAGGAACACAGGGTTAAATGTGTGGATGAAATGTGTTAATTGCTTAAACAAGGAGTTAAGCTAAAAATGGGTATTGTGTTGCTCAATAAGTGTATGCATTAAATAACTTCAGTGTATTGTGTACTCACCAGTCTCTGCCTTCAGGGTGTGTAGGCAAAAGGCTTCCCCAGGAAACGGACACTGTTTTATAGTTCCGGGGCAGCCAAGTGTAAATTGGTGTGGGGGTGGTAGATGTGTGTATTGTATTTTAGTAAATGTAATATGAAGTAGATTTGTGTATTTTCTTTTGTTAGTGGATGTAAATGAGGGTGTATATAGGTCACTGATTATGGGGTGTAAATACTCAATACTCATACACAGGGGGTGAAGTTAACTTTTTTGGCCACAAGCCACTGTGGCGGGTGGATTTTGAAATCCATCCGCCACAGTGTTTTTTTACCAGCCAAAATTGCTTTCTCCGAGCCATACATACGGCAATCCTGACAGTACATTTCTTCTGTTGTGAAGAAACACTTGCTCAGTGTTGTGTTGTCTTAAGGCCCCCACACACCGCCCGGACGTCCAACTGCCTTATCCAACCACTCTATCGCCTCTCGTCTGATCCGTTCGGCACAAAATTTGCACTGAAACACACCACTTTGACGTGCTGCCTTCTCCACAGTAGCGTGTTTGTTCTGCGCTTGCGAGAGATGCAATAAGCGGCTGGCGCTTGTGTTGTGAGTTGTAAACGAGAGGCTTATGCACGCAACTCTCTTTACTTTCGATGAAAACGAAACTTAACTATTTCAGACAAAAACAGCTGCATACTTAAAGTCCGTGTAAAGCAAAAATAAATTTGTGTGATGAATTTGTCATACCACAGAAACATGTGTCATTGACCACTGAGCCAAATTTGAAAGATTACAAAAATTGCCAAGTATATAAAATTAGGTCTCAAAATCCTGGAAAAACAAGCACTTCTCTCTGCTGTGAAACGCTGGGGGCGTGTCAGTTAGAGGCGCTGGAGCCACGCCCACGCAGGAGGGGAGCTGCCTCCGTGTACTGCAGGAGGGACCTAACCTATTTTTTTTTTGTATGAAAATCTTTATTTAACATTTGCAAAAGTACAGACAATCAGATATAGCAGGCACTGAGTGATAAGACAAGATACAAAATGAATAAAAAATATATCTCTTGATAAAATAATACATGTAATTGGAATAGAATAAAATAAATATGCATAAGGCATTTCTTATTTTGGGGTAAGTGAAAATGACTTTAAGTATTGTAGTGTCCGTTCACTTTTCTTATTTGGCATCAGTTTTAAGGTGTCTGTGTAAAGAATAAACTCATTTGTGAAGACATTAAAGTTTGGGAGGGACTTGGAAAATTTACTCTTATGGATGTGGAATTTACCTATTAAAATCATGAGGTTTATTGTGGAGCAAATTGATTTGTCGTTATATTCGAATTTTGAAATAATATCTTTGGGTCTTATTGTTACATATTGTTTAGTTTTGTGGAGGACCTAACCTAGAGTAACAATGGAAGCTACTAGCAGCGTCATCGATGGACCCAGCCGGACCCGTTTGAGCCATCAGAGCCAGAAACTGACTCTGAATCAGACACTGATAGTGCTCAGCCTCGTTCCTCACAGGCCATGTTTTACATTACACACAAACGTAACACCCCAGTCTACATATAACTCCTTGTCATAGCTATATTGGTGCACATATAAATATGATATGTGGATTATCATTGTGCTGTCAGATGGACTCGGGACTCAGGGACTCAGGCCAAATCATGTCATGATTAAATGCAATAACATCTGCTAACATTACATGGGCATGACAGGATGCACGATGTAAAATCACCTTCAGGATTGGCACCTTCAGCAAAATGCATTTAATTGCCCGTGCACGTTGTGTCCGAGCCGGCCGGGCGACACATTAACCAGGGTTCTCCCCAGACGGTGGAACAGCAGCGCTGCGACGCTATCCTCATCCTCAATGTTAGCTGCTTTACAGTGGGTGTTTGTGGGCTGCAGCGATCTTGTAAAAAAAAAAAAAAAAGCACCCGCCTCTGGCGGTGACGAGCGTCCGACCGTTCTCTGGCTGATGGCGATAACGACTGGGATAACGACCGTCGGGCTCGGACAGAGAATCTAAAGTCGAGGAGGAAAGTAAAGGAGTCGGGAGGACAGGCGGAGGACGGACAGGAGGACGGACGCTTCTCCACATACAGCTGCGTTATTTGTTTTCCTCATATAAGTTGCTAAAGACGGTTACAGTTACTATATTTTTGTCCGGTCCTGTAACGTTGCTTTGTGGGACATTTCTCTGTATTTAGTTGAGTGACGGACCTGTGTAGTTATCAGATTGTCAGACCGACACGCCCTCGCTCCGCGCCTCCGGATTATCCGTTCACACTGGGACGGCTCATCAATAATGCTCCACATACCGCCGGTGGGACCCGCCGTCAGCGGGACGGAGAGTGTCGGCTGTGGCGGCGCAGCAACATTATGCCGGTGGGACCCGCCGTGAGCGGGACGGAGAGTGTCGGCTGTGGCGACGCAGCAACATTATGCCGGTGGGACCCGCCGTGAGCGGGACGGAGAGGGTCGGCTGCGGCGGCGCGGCCACATTATGTCGGTGGGACCCACCGTCAGCGGGACGGAGAGGGTCGGCTGCGGCGGCGCAGCAACATTATGGCGGTGGGACCCGCCGTCAGCGGGACGGAGAGGGTCGGCTGCGGCCACATAAGGCCGGTAGCACGCGCCATCAGCGGGTCGAGGGGGGCCGGGGGCGGCCACATAAGGCCGTTGGCACTTGCTGTCGGCAGGAGGAGAGGATGCAAGCCGGGACGGAGAGGATCGGTTCGGCCCCAGTGACCAGCCTAAACGGACTCTGCAGAAATCCAGACTTTACCTGGTGACAGTTGATGAAACGATCAGGGAGAAAAGTGGACACTGCAGAGACGGTGTTGGTGGTGATGTTTAACTCCCCACAGTAACGTTAGCTCCTCTTGACAAAATCGATCCACCGTTTCTTTACGTTGTCATCTGAAGGAAACTTAAATAAGCTGACAGCGCCATCACCCTACACACTGTGGCATCCAGGAAAGGTGCAGGAGCGATGAGGAGGAAATGTGACTGTTTAGCTGACTGGTTGGCTGGTTAGCTAGCTGCAAACTATTGTAAGCAATGCTATCCAAGACTGGAGAGCGAGTGGGAGAACCGCTGAAGCTGACGCGCTGCACGTATTTATACCACTTCTGCAGCAGGGCGGGGTTTATGCAAATCATGGCCGCGTTACGTAACACGGCCATGATTTCTGACCCGCCCATTAAATCCTGAACACAGAAATGTTGAAAAACAGTTTGTGAGCCTAGCTCCAAAATTAAATTCTAAATGGTCGAATGGCTTTTACATGTTTTAAGTAAACACATTTATGACCTGTTTAATGTGTTTAGAAGAAAATGGCTGATTTTGCTTTACACGGACTTTAACATGCAGCGGGGCATTACCAAACAAACACATATTAATTCGTCCTGAACGGACATAATAACAGCCAGTCTCGTGCCAGGACTGCAAAGCATGAAAACGAGGAATGATGGAACGGAGTCCATAGAAAAACAAAGCGCACACAGTATTCCGCCCTCCCACACACCGCGGTGATTCGCTAGCACACCGCCAATCAGAACGGCCATTCAGCTGGCTACCCGCCAATGTGGCAGGTAGATTGACAGTTTCACCCGCCAATCACAAAAGTTACCCGCATTTGGCGTGTGGACGGGTGCCAATTTCATGCCCTGCTTATACAGTAATTAAGATTCTCCAGCAAGCCTTTGACACATTACAACTAGGAATACCCTGATCCTATCACATGATCGGAAATCGGGGCCGATCACATGGTTTCAGACTTAATCGGAATCGGACGTTACATCCCGATCAGGGATCGCATATATATATATATATATATATATATATATATATATATATATATGTATATGTATACTTATTCTCATTATTTTTTATCACCGTTATGTGGTGGTACAGAGTCAGACCGTCCGACATCACTTTGCTGCAGTGACACTTGGTTGAATTTATTTTGATTTGATTTTCTTTTTTTTACGTCAGAGCACAATTTTTGGCAGAAAGCAGATGAGTGCGTAACGTTACTCTGGCAAACCTGTGGATAAAATGTCTGCAGTGTGAAAATAACTTAAATTAGAAAGCGAAAGCAGTCCAACGGCGACATGTAACATCTGCAATACAAACACTTAAAGTTTAACAATGAGTTCACTCAAGCAATACAGGCAAAGACACCATAGCAACAAACACTCGCGGATACTTTCAAAAGTTAAGATAAATATCCTCAAGACTGCGACATGGCCACAAATATTACAGAGAGGGTAATTAAATGAATCACTCTGGATAACCAGCTCATCCCCGTGGTAGAGGATCAGGGTTTTCTTCGTCACCTGGAGTTTTTGAATCCCCTACCATCTCTGCATTCCATTACGTTTACTCCACTTTCGAGTTACAGCGTGCCGGTATGCGCACTAGTTTCGTGGGTCTCATACAGCAGAGCATGTAAAACAGGCAATCGAGGAGATGCTGAGCGCGTGTGAAATAGACAAGCAACGCATCCACGTAATTTTACATGACAACGTAAGGAATATGAACAAAGCAGTGGATGATATGGAGGTACCAAGCGTGGGCTGCGTCTCACACACTTGAGCTGGCTGTACACGAGGGTCTGCTGTCACAGTGCAGCGTCACAGACCCACCTGCTAACACAAGGAAGGTGGTAGGCCAGTGTTGCAGAATAAGAAAGAGCCATATGAAAGTATTTACTTTGTTTCAACAAAATAAAAAAAATAAAAAGTAAGGAATGCAGGTACTTTTTTTTAATGCAGCTGTATTATCCAGGAAAATATTAGTTAAGGCTGAGTATCGGATCGGGACTCGGTATCGGCAGATACTAAATATTAAAGGACTCGGATCGGGGTAAAAAAAAAAAACCTAATCGGGACATCCCTATTTACAACAGTCACTTCTAGACCTCAAAATAGTCCATGCAGATAGGACGAAATACATGGTATTTTCAAGAGCAAGAACCTTCACAGATGATGGTTTACATATCACCATGCTATCAGAACACAATACTGACAGAGTTACAAATACCTAGGCATCTTGTTGGATCAAAAACTCACATTCAAATTTCACATTGATACACTGACAGGTAAATAAAAAAACAAAAATTAGGATACCTATATCAGAACAAAACCAATGTCTCCTTGCCCTGCAGGAAACAGCATATCCAAGTAGTCTTTTTATCACTTCTAGATTATGGTGTCATCATCTATAAACATGCCTCTGTCTCCACTCTAAAACCACTAGGCTCAGTTTATCACTCTGCACTCAGATGCATTACTGTGACAGCTACTCCACCCATCATTGCACTTTATAAAAAAAGGTTTTGAAAAGGTTGGATGGGCACCTTTATCCACGAGACGAGACATGCGGTGAGTTCACTTTCATCTATAAAGTCTTGAAAGGCAACACGCCTTACTTACAATCGAAAGACTACATTACACTCAAATTAAACTCAATCGTTTCCATGGACCAATTTAAAAATATGATTTCCAGCTCTGTCACACGGGAGGAGCTCGGAGTAGAGCCGCTGCTCCTCCACATCGAGAGGAGCCAGCTGAGGTGGCTCGGGCATTTGTTTCTGATTCCCCCCGGGACGCCTCCCTCGGGAGGTGTTCCTGGCATGTCCCGCTGGGAGGAGACCCCGAGGAAGACCAGGACATGCTGGTGTGACTGTGTCACCCAGCTGGCCTGGGAACGCCTTGGGATCCTCCCGGAAGAGCTGGAGAAAGTGTCCGGGGAGAGGGAAGTCTGGGTGTCCCTGCTCAGGCAGCTGCCCCCGCGACCCGGCCCCGGACAAAGCGGACGAAAATGGATGGATGGATGGATGGATTTCCAGCTACTCCACTTTTAAATGTAACTATTTTAACAGTGTTTGTTTTTGTTGTTGTTTTGTCTGTTCCTCTGTGCTCTCGACATCATTGAAAATGAGGGCTTGCTTAAATTAAATTAAATCTAGAAATGTTTTAATAACTGTGGAACCATATACTGGCGCTGCTTACTTTTTTTTCTTTTGCCTTGGAAGCTGGCAGCTGGGTGGGTCAAATGAAGACTCTGGTACGATTTTAGCTCTTACTGAAAGTTTATAGTCCAGCCTTGAATCCCAATGTGTTGTTGGGTGCAATAAGTCCATGATAATAAATCCGATACAGAATGTCTTCTGTGAATATTTTAACAACTTTTTGATGATAAAAAAAAAACATTAACTGTCATATTTGATTTCCGATGATGAGTCTTTTGACCAATTAGAGGTTTGTTGTAGACTTGTCCGCCAGTGGGAGGCTGATCTCACTTTTCATGCATGTTTGCATATGCCAGCATGTACTCAGTACTTGAGTACTCAATCAGAACTCAACTGCCCAGGTCCCCCTCTCTCACTCATGTTATGGACCAGGACTCTATCACCTGGTTGGAGAACAACTCCCTTAATGTGACGCTCACAGTAAGTTTTAGCTCTTGTGCTCGAGTGTTGACTGTTCTCAGCCCCAATATGGTAATCCTCTTTCATCCTCAAAGCCCACTTTTTAGCACAGCCCTGTGTTGTTTCACAGGGGCGGACTTACCATTAGGCAAACACAGGCAATTGCCTGGGGCCCCGAGATTTCCAGGGGCCCCCAAACTTATAAACGCATAATCTCTTAAACTTATTAACTTATAAAAACTGATTTAATAAATTTGTCTTCGATTGAAAGCAATTACTATTGTTTTAGTCTTAATTCGCACGCTTAAAAATACATAAAAATGCTTAATCTATCATGATCGTTTCGACTGCTGCCCCCTCCCTTCTCATGCAATGGACTATTCCATGTTACTGCGCATGTGCACGCTTGATTCAGGAAGACGGTAGCAAAACAAACTAGTTGGCGCGGTTTTGAGAGGTTTTGAGTTGAGAAAAATGAAGCGGAGTTACGCTAGTGGAGCGGAGAAGAGGAGGAAAGCAAACAGTTTTTTATCAAAACTACTAAAAGTGTCAACCTTTTTTCGAGTGACACCGAATGTAGCCGTAGGTACTGGACAACAGCAAGAGCCAGAAGCTGCTGTCAGTGTCAGCGAGGAGGAGATGAAGTGGAGAGTGACACGAGTGACGCTTTTCATCACAAAGATGTGAGTATTAAAGCGGTCGAAATGGTAAACTATATCAAATATTAATTCATGTTCTTATCAATTACAGTAAAAGCGTTGAGATGATTCGCTTGTTAGATAATAATCCTCAAGAAGGATTTTAACACTAGAATGGCCGAGACGGTCACTGACCGTTTTCAAATGTATATGTGCAAAAACTTTGTTGAATGAAAAAATGCAGTACTGCTGTTAACTTACCTGACTTTTCCTAAAAGTGTCTGTATTTGAATTTAGAAGAATTTTTATATAAATGACACAAAACACAAAGAAATTATGATATGATTTACCTATTTCAGCCATGAGCGGTCATATTGACCACACATCATTTCTCACAGTTTGCTGCTTTCATTGTCTCTCTAGTCTCTAACTTTGTTAGCGGTCTCCAGCTGTGCTTCTTTGTGAATTTACTTGTAAGTTAATTATTATATAGTTGTATTATACAGCCTGGTTGGCCCCATGGGCAAACAAAAATGGGAGTTCCCCCTCCGTGAAACAGCAAACGGAGCTGTTGCGAGTTGCGACTCTGACTGTGTACCAGGGAAAGCTGAGGAAGAATGTCTGCATCCTGAGCACCGTGCACACAGGTGTGGGCACCTTTAGTGGGGCGAAGGCAAAGCCAGAGTCTGTGATTTACTCCAAAAACATGAAGTACGGTGTGGACGACCTGGACCAGATGGCGATTGCGAGTCTGTCAAAGGTGGTAAGGAAGATGGCCAGTGGCGGTCCTCTATAACATCCTCGACCTGGCTGGGATCAATGCCCGCATCTTATTCAAGGAGTACCAGCAGCAGGAGAGCCCGGAGGAAAGTCCTGCAGCAGCTGGCAGAGGAGCTGAGGGCAGAATACATGGAGGGGAAAGCGGCCGCAGCAGTCGGTACAAGGTGGGCAGCAGCGGAACCAACCACAGCAGCAGCAGACACGTGCACACACAAGGCCCAATGGGTGCTTGAGCCCCTGCCCTTTTTGCCTCCTATTAAAAAGTGCCCTTTTTGTGTGTGTTTTTTTTAAGGAATAAATACATTCCTGTTGTGCAAAGGGATGTCAAAAAAACCAGCGGTATAAAAACGCCACGGTTATCTACCGTACGCATTTCGTACGTAATATGGTGTCGTGTGTGTGTGTGTGTGTGTGTGTGTGTGTGTGTGTGTGTGTTAAACCTAAGGCCGCTTCTCTGTCCGCTGCGGCTCCGCTCTGTCTCTCTCTACAAATGGTCGCTACTTTCAAATTAAAAGCCCCCCGCTAAGAACCCAGTTCTAATATCCAATGGGGTGCAATGTAAAGCTCTTATTTTGAAGACAAAGAGAGAAAGAAGCCACTGCCTCATCAGAACTCCACCACGCACATGAGATGTGACAGTGGAACGACTTGAACCTTTTTGAGTTAAAAATCTATTAACATAACTTCCTTGTGGAGGCTAACAAGTCGCCTTCCACTTATTCAACATGCTTAAATATGAGTCATATTTCAAAGAGCATTCATTTGTGCTTGTTAAGCTAACTGCTTGTTAACTAGAGTTAAGAATAATCTGACAGCTGTCTGTGTCGGCTGTTTATCTTGCCACAAATCTTAAACTTCTTCCAGATATTGAGTTTACTGTGACTTTGCTGTTGTAAACATTGTTGTTCCTACTAACAGTCACAGTCATTTCTTGGTTTTGTCACATTTTTTAGATGTGTAGCCTGTATTTCTAGTTTGCAGTTGCCCTCCAATAAATAGCCTAATAATTAGGGATGCACCGATTGTGAAATTCTGGGCCGATACCGATGTTTAACATAACAACTTGGCCGATGGCCGATGCCGATATTCTTATTCTTATTCTTGTTCTTATTTATTCCTTTTTTTTGTGCCACAGAAACATACAAGTCTTTCAGCTCTTCATAACACTATCCTTGAATGAGCACAAATCCAATGAGACCAATTTATGAAACAAAAACAACCTTTAATGTCACTTTCTGGTTGACATTTAAGATAACCTTAGTTCACATGACAAGATTTCGGGGAGACAGACCTTGGCAAAGTGACGTCGACTCGGCGGCGTGTAGCGTGGCTCCATAAACTTTATTAGACTCTGAAACCCCACGTCCTCCACTACAGAGAAAGGCTGGTCATCTAAAGCAGTGAACTCCATCACCTTGTTTGTTATTTGTTTTGCTTTGACGCTGTCTGGAGGCAGCTGTTTGGCTTTCCTTAAATGCTGTGTCAATTGAAGTCTGAGGGGCCGTCCAGACGGGCGAAAACAATCTTTTTTATCTCTGTCTTCCTCGTCATCATTTTAAGAATCTTTGTGTCCACACGGACCCACTGAAAATGAGCGAAAACGCTGTAGTTCATCTTCCAGGCCTCTAGGTGGCGCTTGACATTCACAAAACACGGAGAAGAAGACACGGAGCATGCACAGTAAACTTGCGCGCTGTAAACAAGCAGACAGTAGACGGAGAAACCGAACACAACAAGAAGAAGAAGATGAAAATGGCGAGTGCAAGGAAACCGGAATAGTTTGTGTGGACCGTTAATGAGGTCGAACTGCTGCTGAGACTCACACTCAACTACAAGGCGGGTAAGTTGCGAGAAAGGCTCGATATCTTCTGCGGCACGAACACGAGCATGCGGTCCGCCATTGTTGTTGTTACGGGACGTTGCGAGATGCGGCGATGGCGTCATTGTTTTGGAAAGTATGCGGATTCGCTGTCCACATGAAAACGGGAGGGCTGCGTTTCCGGATTTCTCCAAAAAAAAAGAGGGAAAAAAGAGTTTCTCCATGAGCACAGCGTTCATGCCGCAAATCAAGATATAATCATCGGCCACTGCCATCGGCGAATATCATTTTTATTTGCAGATGGCCGATGGAAGTTAACAAGGCAAACATCGGCCGATACCGATGTTCAGCCAATGCATCGGTGCATCCCTACCAATAATAAACCAGTGTTGCATTGAACTGCAGCTGAATTGCATGTCTTCCAAACCTCAGTATTATGATGATGTGAATAAACTTATGTTGACAATAATTTGTTGACATAAAAGAAATGGCAGTTGCATATCACTCACAGCTACACAGGATACACAGCTAAGCAGTTAGCTTTCCATAAGTACTTTGTTTATTAATTTTACATTAATCAATCTACATATTGTGTTATTAAGGCCCGAAAAATAAGCGCGCGCACATGATGCCCTTGGGTTAAAGTCAGGGCATGATGCCCTGACTTTGAGCCCCTGCCCCTCTATAATCATGTGCACGTCCCTGCGCAGCAGTAGCAGACACGGACACGGAGGCAGTGCCGGTCCGAAAGAGCTGCAAACGGAACCAAACTTCTGACACCTGAAATGCCACAAGCCCTTGTGTGGTAACTGTGTGAGGAGAGCGGAGGTAATCTGTAGAGACTGTGACCGGTGATCAAAACAGCTCTTTGTTTTTGTTTTAGATCAACTCGTTTTAAGCTTTTTCGATTATTATTATTCATTTTATTATATATTAAGTGTTAAAATAAAATGTTTCATAATCAAATAAGTTACTTTTAATAGTTAATTTTCTTGTTCTGAGTTTTCTCTCTCAAAATCTTGTATAAATATATTCAATAATTATGGTTTACTATGTGTGATGATATGAATATTGATAAATGTATAATTAAACTTGTAAAAATGTACATTTTGGTATTATTTTGTTGTTTTTTTTAAATATCATGAAACAATGAATGCATTCATCAATTAGTTGGGTATTTACATGAGAGATTATAGAGTTTCAAATTCAGCGGTCAAAATGCCGTTCTAGTAGTGTTGGAATTCCGTCTCTTCTATGGACTATCTAGCTCAGGGGTCACCAACCTTTTTGACACTGAGAGCTATTTCATAGGTACTGAGTCATACGAAGGGCTACCAGTTTGATACACTCTTCTGAAATAACAAATTTGCTCAGTATGCCTTTAGTTATATGATTAATAATGATTAATGATACTCATCTATGTGAAGACACTGATCACGTTAATTATTTCTCACAATAATTATCAACAATGACTTAACAAGGTGGGAAACAGATAATATCAATATTCGATTTTCATTTTTAAAACAGGCCTGAGGGCTACTCATGTGGTCCTTGGGGGCTACCTATGTGTTGGTGACCCCTGCTCTAGCTCAACTAAGAAGTAACACAAGATACAACAATATCCAGGCTAAACCTACTTGCTGCTGCCCGCATTGAAGACCTTGTGTTGAGGTGAGAATAAAACTTTTGTCAGTGCAGTACGAGGATGTGGAGGGCCCCAATGACTGGGTTTGCCTTGGGCCCCCAGATGACTAAATCCGCCCTTGTTTCAGTCTGGTCTTTGTTTGACAGGTCAAACATTAAGTCTACTGCAAGACAGGGATTCCGACCAAACATGAGGTAGTGGGTGAGAAGCCTGTGTTGCCTCATGTCTGGTGCAGTTGTAAGCACTATGTACTATCATGGTAAGTGCTCTGTCCAGTTGCTCTTCTCTTTCTCCACCAGCATTCTCAGCATTTGATGCATTACTGTTCTGTTAAGCCACTCTGCTGGGTTGCCCTGGATGTGGTAATGGAGTTGTCCTGAATTAAGCAACCCCAGCCAAGTGTCTCAGGATTTTGAACAAGGCATTTTCAAATTCTCTGCCTTGGTCATGGTGTAGCCTGACCGGGTACCTGAACCATGGAATTAAGTCACTGAATATTTTGTCTGCAGCTGTTCGTCCACACCTGGTCAAGTGGTCTACCACTTCTAAAATGTATCCGTAGACCCCCTTGCTGGTTTCCAGGTGCATGTAGTTTAATGACATGATTTCAAGTGGTGCACAGGATTTGAAACTTCCCATCGGTGCTCGGATGTGTGTCACCGTTTTTTTTTTTTTGTTTTTGTTTGATGCATAGGCACTCTCTGGTTACATGTACCTCGATGTCCCTCTTAATGAAAGCCTGGTAGAAGCAGTCTAGTACCAGGTGGAAGACTCTCTCCACCCCAACATGACCCATGTCATCATGGAGATGCATAAATACCAATAGGGTACTGTGATGGCAGGACGAGCTGTTTTCCATTATGCAACTTTCTTTCATGAGCGCCTCAGTACACTTGGTGACATGGCTGGCAATGTCAAGCACTAGGTGAGAGAGGGTGTCAGCGCCAATGTTCACTCTTCCCGGCCTGTATTTGACGTAGAATCTGTGGTCTGCCAGCTCTCCTACCCATCGGTGGCCCACTGCATTCAGTTTGCAGTACTCATCATATATGTGAGTGGATTATTGGCTGTGTAGACTGAAATGGGGCACATAGAACAAGTCATCTCTGAACTTCTCACATATCTCCTATTGAAGGGCAAAGAACTCCAGTTTCCCTGAGTGTAAGTTAAAACTCTTCTCAGCCGTGTCCCTGTTCAGAGGTGTCAGTGTGAAGCACAAATGGTAATTTAAAGTTAGGACAGGCCAGTACAGGTGAGTGTGAAAGAGTGTCGATCAGCTGCTTAAGGATAGTCTGGTGCTCATGAGTCCACTGACAGGGTTCCTTGAAGACAACTGAGCTCCCTTTTCCTTCTTAGGTTTCCCATGTGTCACTACAGAGCTTACCTTCACTTTCAACAGCTCATAGATGGGATTTGCAATACTGGAGAAGTTCTGGATGTACACTCTATAGGAGCTTAGGAACCCAAGCAACTTCCACACTTCACCAACATTGCTGGGCCTTTTTCTCTTTCAGTGATGTGATGTAATTTATGTCTTTTGAGTCGATCTGGATACCACCAGCCTCCCCACATACCTGACCTCTTGCTGGAACAGTTTTGTTGGTCGAGGCTTGACACCATGGGACTGCAAAATTCTCAGAACATGAGAGGATGTCATCAAGGTAAGGAATGCAGTTGCTGTAAGGAATCACAACATCTCCATGCAATGCTGAAAAGCAGCAGGGGCATTGGAGAGCCCGAATGGGATCCCCACCCACTCATACAGACCCCAAGGAGTAATGAAAGCTGTCATGTGTCTGGATCCTTCACCCATGTAGCCCTGGTGATAGACCTTGCCTTGGTCTAGGATGTTGAACCAGCTGTGGCCTCCTAGGGTGTTTATGAGGTCCTGGGTGCGGGGCAGTAGGTGGCGGTCTGGCACGGTCTTCTGATTCAAAAGGCTGTAGTCAATACATAACCTAAGGTACCCATCCATTTTCCTGATGCAGACTACTGGTGCTGCATATGGTGATTTGCAGACTTGACTATCCACCCTTTAGCGAGCAGGTCTTGGATGTATTTTTTAACCTCTTTATAAAGGGCTTGGGTGCCGCAGCATATGTACGCTGAAGCGGGATGTTGTCATCTAAATGAATTGCCATTTGTAAGCTTTGGATACACCCTATGTCCCCATCACCTCGAGCAAAGGCCCCTCACTCCTCTTACAGCATCTTTTTCACCTCAGTCTGTTGCTCATCACTTAGATGGAACATCTACAGGTGGGCAGTGGGTTGGCTATGGTTAGAGCTCAGTGGTGGTGAGGAGCTAACCGCTTGGCGGTTCCAAAGGTGTAGTGTCTAAATTGGGCTCGAACAGCACAAGTGAGCCAGAGTGAACCTTGACGGTGGCATTTTGCCCTCCCTGTTGTTGCTCAGCCTGAAACTCACTTCTGCCCTAGCACTGTCAATCTCTAATGCACCAGTGAGAAGGCTGACAAGGATGGACATGACTTTAGGTCTACTGCCATTGCTCTTAATGAGTTCCTGGGTTACATTAAAAGCAACTAATTGTCTCTCTAATTTCAGTCGACTCACCAAGAAGGGTACTCAAATGGATATTGGATCGCCGTTACCTTGTAGGTTTACTATCACTTCTATCCATCCTACATATGCTATTATTCTCTGTGACAGCAGTCACACTGAGGTCTCCCTCCATGAATGCGCAAATCTCTTGTCCATAATCTCCTGTCCTCTTGGCACGTTCAATGATTCTAACATTAGCTCCAGTATCTAATAAGGCGGTTATAGCATAGCCGTCCATGCTACATTTCAATAAAGACTTCCCACCAATTAATGGAGCTGTCTTCTCAGGTGGGTGGGATTCGCTCTTCGTCTGTGTGCTGTTAGCTGTAGACAGACTGTTTTTGTTTTACTTTTGTTTCTGTTAGAATATTCTTTTTTGCTTTTTGGATAAATAGAGGAAGGTAGAGGTCCGGTCCTTCAATTTGATCAATCACGCTGTTTTGCGCTCATCCACGAGAATGCAGCCTACCTTTATCAGCTGTCAGGATGCTGCAGCTGATCCCGCACTCGTCTCCAAAATGAGTTGGAGTTTCAAGTCGGATGGGACACACGCTAGTCGCAATGAGCAGCCCAAGTAAGAGGCTTTTGTTTGGGCAGAAACAGCATGTTTTTGTTATGCTTATATTTATTGTGAAAGGACTGCGGAGTCCTACTTATGGTTAACTGTACTGTGTGCTAACTGTGTTATGACGCTCTCTAGGAGCTCATTCATGCTGATCCACTCAGTGGATGGCTTGTGTAGTTTTGCTGCTGTGTGTGATAACAGTACGTTGTATTCCGGCTCAATCAGCGAACAATGAACAAACCTCGATTCGCTTGCTGGCCACTGGTTGATGGCGAGACGACCTCTGTGTACCACATGATCGTTGTGTTATTCTTTAATGTCTGCTAAGCGTTCGCTTAGATTCTTTCCTTTTACTAACTCAGACACCTGCACACACACACTTCCATGCATATACATCTCAGGTAGCATACACACATAATCCTGTGAGCGATCTGTAGGAGACTTATAGTTAATAACCCCATTATAACATAAGATACGTGTGTCGATATCCCCTTTTATTGACTTCAGAGGTGGACTCCTCTCGGTAACCCGACTACTTTTTCATGGAACTGTGGGTGTTATCCCTCCAAATTCACCTCGCATGCAATCAAACTTGACGTAACATAACCGTCGTCTTTGTTCAAATTTCTCGCGCTCGTGTAGTGACCACCTTTGGTTGATACACTCACTGCCGCCATTTTTGAATTCCAGATATATGATTCAGCAGATTCGGAAACATCACCTTGGAATACTTATTCTTGTGTGACTTCGCCAAGTCACGTTCAGCGTTTCCTGTAGTCTCTCCAACGAGATTTCTCAAGAGGAACACAGTAATCACACCTGGGGAGCCCTTGACAACGCATCCGCCACCATGTTGTCGGTCCTCTTCACAAAACAGTTGTCTAAACAGTATGAATGTAAGAACAGCGACCTCCTAATCAATCTCTGGTTGGGACACTGCAACGAGGTAAGAAATGTCAGTGGGTTGTGGGCTGTACAAACATACAGGTACCACCGACATACAATGTTTTAATGCTAACCAACAAGGCCCAGAAAACGCACCAGATCTTTTTTTGTTGTAGGGACGGGGGAACTGTTCTATGGCCTGAACATTTACAATTACAGGACGCACTTGGCCTTGCCCCTCTCGGCCAAGGTAGGTCATGGTCGCCCTTGCAAACTCACACTTTGCAAAGTTAACCATGAGCCTCACCTCAGCTAAACGGGTAAACAGTTCAGATATGTGCCAGAAGAATTTCCCGTGTCTCTGAATACACTACTACATCATCCAAGTAAACCACACACCCTTGCAAATCACAAATGACACAGTTCATAAGATGCTGGAATGTGGCTGGCGCATTCTGAAGCCCAGAAGACATCACATTATTGGCGTTATAAAAGCAGCTATCTCCCATACTCACTGGGACAAGGGGACCCGCCAATAGCCTTTCAAAAGACCAAATTTGCTGAGGAATTTCGCAGAGCCCACCTGATCTATGAAATCATCCATCCTAGGGAGAGGAAAGGAGTCAGGCTTAGTGACATTATTCACCCAAGTCAGAGCAGAAGCATGGCGTGTTATCCGACTTCGGAGCAAGTAGACATGGTGAAGACCAGCTGGAAAAAGAGGGCTCCACAATCCCATTTTCCAGCATATAACTCACCTCCGCATCCAATTTCGCTTGAAAAAGGTTAAGTAACAATATGAGCAAGACAAGCACTTGGTCTCCAGGGCTAAAAAGCAGCATCACAAGTACAAGTTTTAAATTTTATCCTGAGCTGAAGCCAGCCTCTCTTTAGCCAATTCCCCAGCTGTGTAAAGCCTGGGTCGAAAACCGTTACTGTAGTCAGTGAAGTTTTTAGGAGGTTGTGAGTCCCTCCAGTTACCAGACAATGCAGCTAAGGGGCCCTTTACAGTGTGCGCAAACACCAGTTCATTTGGACAAAACCCTGTGCTCTCTTGTGTTACCTCTCTCACTGCAAGCAGTATCAATGGCAACCCCTTTTCCCAGTCCTTACCCAACTCAAAACAAAATGCGTGCAGAAGTGGCTTTATGGTGGAAGCCCTCCAATGCCCCCTGACTCTGAGCATAATAAGCTGAGCTCTTATTGTGCTGGACAAGAAGCTGCTTTTGAAATTTGAACCTCCGTCAGATTTAATAATTTTTGACATGAACTGGGAAAGGGCTTGCACTATAGATCTAGTAGTTATTGTGCATAGAAGATATCTGGCAGGATAGTGGGTACTCTGGCATATGACGGTCAGCAGATACTGTACACCTGACCTGGAGCGAGACAAATGACCCACACAGTCAACTATCAAGTGCTCAAATGGTTGGCTGATGGCAAGAATGGGACACAGTGGCACAGGTTTTAGTGTCTGGTTTGGTTCTTCAGTCAGCTGACATGTATCACAAGTTTTAATAAACGCAGAGACATCTTTGTTCATATGAGGCCAAAAGAAATGTCTTAAAAACCCAGTCATGTGTTTTCTCATCCCAGAGTGTCCAGACTCATCGTGAGCTACAATAACACTGACTGCCAGAGTACAACTGGCCAAACTGTCTAAAAAACAGGCTCACCCACAAAACTCCCACTGTTCTACATCCACTATCTCACCAGCCGTGAGTCCTCCAGAAAATAACCACAAGCACTGTCCAGCACCTCATTCTCAGGCCTACTGAAACAGTATCTTCAGGGATTGGTCAGCCTGCTGCTCTGCAACCAGATCACTGCGGGATATTGACACAAGAAAATCACACAGAGAGGTAGTGAGAAATGACCAGAAACATTCCCCCTAAGCTGACTGAGATACAGATTCAGATTTTGAAGCCACCATCGCATGGGTTACCACGCATGCTGTAAAATCCTCAGGGAAATTGCATTCTTTTTGTCCGGTTACACTCCAGTGGCACTGGCGACACCACCACAGACGGGGGTACAGCTGCCCACTCTCCCTGCACTGGAACCAATAGAACGGGAATAGAGCTGCCTGTTTCAGATTCCTTAGATAAGGGTAAAACTCCAGCCTGAATGAATGAATAAAAAGCCCCAGCGTCCCTCAAAATTGTCACCGGCACTTTCGTTCTACCTTTTACCATAGACACAAAACCTTTTGTGATGAATGGCCGGTAGGAATCCTACTCCGTGAGCCAAGAGTCTTTTTCATGTAAATTGAGTTAGGAGTTAAGGCTACCAGGAGCGAAGACTTGAGGAACGGGCACGGCCAAATCAGCCCCTTTTACATGAGAGCCAAAGGCAGCATTCTGATTGTAGTGGTATGAGGCACCACTGCCATATTAAACTTAAAGTTTTGTTGCACCACGGCCCCTCTGGCTTATTAGCCAATCGTTGCTCCTATTATGGTTAATCATTGAGTTGATATCTCTGGCCAGAGACTCTTTGATTTCTTTTGTCTCTTTTGTTTGGCTGATTTATTATTATTCCAATTTGATACTTTTCAGTTTATTAATTGATCATCTACATTTTGTTGGCACACATTATGAAATATTGTTTGTTTTTCTTTCATTTTGAGCCCTCCTAATTGTGTTTCTCCTCTCCCCTTAGTGCTGAAGGCCGACGGTGGTGGTGGTGGTGGTTCCCCTGCGTGGTGGTGATCCCTTGTGTGCTGTGCGATCCCCGCTCAAGATTTACTCTGTTTGCACGTCACCTTTTTGCTGTGTGAGATAGGTGTTCTCCTTTTTCTTTTGGATGTCACTTCCCCTGCCAAACCCCTCCTCCAGCCAGTAAGCCTCAGCCTGTATCCCCCCCTTCTCCATTTAGGCTCCCTTCTCCTTTTTTTTGTTTAGTGCCAAACCTTGTGCTTATTTTAAACAATAAAATTATGTATGTTATCATTGAACTCCGTCTCCTGCCCTCCCTGAGTGAACGAGCCTGAGTATCCTTTCTGTAGGTAATAATTGACCTTTAGTGAGTAATAATTGACCTTTAGTACGGGTCCTTGGGCCCTAACCCAAGGTGGTGTTTTTGTTATTTGGTACACAACATAGTAATAACCCTTGTGGGTGACAGTCTACTTTTCAGTGTCCCCGTTTGTGACAGTAATTACGGATCTTTTGGGGTTCATGAAGCTTGCTGCTACCTTCACTCTCAACTTGAGATGTTTTACTATGCCGTCCAAATGGTTCCACACCACTGGCAGTACCATTGTCCCTGTGACCATCACCAGCCCTGGGCTCTGCCTGCTTTCTGCTCACTGATGTACGTTGCCACACGCACAGAAACATCTTTTTTAGATTGCTATGGTACAATAAGTTCACACAGTCCTTCAAAATCATCAACACCTGTGGCAGAACACCAACCAGTAAAGTGAGTAGTCAGAACACACGCAAACTCAAGATGACTCTGCTTCTCTCCTTTTTTCCGGGTCCTAAACCAGAACCAGCTCATAAGCGTTCAACACAGCCAACCTCATGATAAATATTTCTGACTGTCATCAGTTAAAGACAAGTTTGTCTCCTGGGCTGTTCCCTGCAACATGCACTGCAGCGTCAGTTTACGGTCATCCGTGACACGCTCAAACGATAAAAAAAAAACACCAAAGCTACAGAGATTTTAGCGCAAAACAGACAAGTCCCCATTTTGTCACTACCTGGCTCCATAGCCATGACAAAAGAGAGGAGGACGCAGACTGAAGGCAAATAATAAGTAATTTATTTAAAGTTGCAGTCTGAAGTTTTGAGAAAAAAGTGGACTTAGTCAGAACATTTGAATGATCCAGGTCCCTACTTCTTCCTCATTGCTGCTGCAGCCCTGCCTTCAAAGCCCCTCCCCACAGAGGAGCCTGCTGTGCAGGAGCAGGCTTGTAACCACGGTAACAGAGGATGCCAGTTAACCAAGACGGCGCATTCACAATAACAACAACAAAATAAGCCCTGGCTGTTCTATTTCTGACCAATACGACTAAATTACAATGACAAGTGTTTCATGCAGATCACTATATATATCCTGAGTAACAAACAATGTTCCTCACATTGCTATAGATGAAGTTACCAGCTAATCATTACCCGGTGCAGCAATTTTCTCTGAAGCATGAGTGACGTTATTTCTCTGAACCAATTCAACCACTTCAGAGCAGGCGCAATGCCTGCTCTTACCTGATCAGTTAAGTTCAACAACAGTGCTGAAAAATGCCCCACCACTGCCCATGTCACAGAGAAGAAATAAGAAGACTGACAAAGAAAAGCAGCATAAAAAGAAAGAATTGGACAGAGCCAGAGAGAAAACAAGAATAAATATCGAAGTGTCATTTCAGAGGTGGAGGGAGCTGCGGGATTTGTAAGGACTCGAGAGCAACGCAGAGTTAATGGCTTTTTTGCTGGACAAGTAAGGACAGCTGCTTGATATATGTTTCATTCTATGTTTTAACCACAAGGCTAAGATGGCGACGGTTACAGTAATACTCACAATAGCGCATATGGCTGTACGATGTTGCAGTTGAACTATGTAGCTTGTTAGCTTGTATGCTAACTTCAGTGTTCAGCTTTGTGTTTATGGCTACTGGTTAGCAAAAGTATCTTTCAAGTGACCGGGTAGTTATAATGTTAGTTTGTGTTCAGTACCCTCTGAAGTGGTTGAATTAGTTTAGAGAAATAATGTTACTCATGCTTGAGAAAGGTAGCATGACATTGCACCAGGTAATAATTACGTGGTAACTCCATCTATGGCGATGTGAGGAATATTGCTTGTTACTCGATATCTACAGTGATCTGCATGAGGCACTCATCATTGCAATTTAATTGTATTGATCAGAAATAGAACAATCAGGGCTATGTTGTTGTTATTTTGAATGCACCGTCTTGGTCTTCTGGCATCCTCTGTTACCGTGGTTACAAGCCTGCTCCTGCACAGCAGGCTCCTCTGTGGGGAGGGGCTTTGAAGGCAGGGCTGCAGCAGCAGAGAGGAAGAAGGAGGGACCTGCAGTGCTCATTCAAATATTCTGGCTAAGTCCACTTTTCTCTCAAAACTCCAGACTGCAGCTTTAAGTAGAATAACAACATTAACACAAAATCAACTAAAATCTCAATGAGAGTCTCAATCGGTCAAACCAGCAGTGTGGGTACCTGTATGCATGAATGTAATGTGCTGCGTGCTGAAAAGATGTTGGATGCCTGAAAACAAGCAACCATGAACAGGGAGAAGAGAGAAACTCTTTGAGAGGAATGCGGGTTTAATAGTGAGAGAGTACTGGGCCCAGGTGCTTCAAACTATGTGATCAGCTAGTACTCTGCCCTCCAGGTGCTTGCAGCGTCATAGGAACAAAAGAATAAGCCAGGGGACCATCACATACATACAGTATATGCATATTTTAAACATTCAAAACCTTGGAGGGCTTACAGTTTTTTCCGATTGCTAAAACACAATTTTGCAAACTAGTGTGGTTTTATCAAAATACTTAACACAATTCACAAAACCACACACCCAAACTGCAAAATACCTCAGATATCCTGCAAAATGAAGCACTGCAAGCAAAACTACATATAGAATTATCAAAATCAAATTTTTGCACCAGATGGCAAACACTTCATTCATATTACAGATTTTTGTCTAACGAACTTCACACTGTTGGGCATAATGAAAAGCACTTTCATCTTCAGCTTTGCCATAATACTAACATAGTTCAAACTGTAGAGAATTCTTCAGATTGTTCACATGCATAGACATATTTGCAAATACATACACATGCTGTTGAAACATTCATCTTTTTATTTTTCACCAAACAAGTCAGTGCAACATATGCACAGCAGATATATTTACATTGGACTGAACAAAAATATGCTCACAAAACAGTAAACTGAAAAAGAAAATTGCAGAAAAAAGATATGCGGCAATGCAAGAGGCTGCTCTCTCTGTCAGCCTCGCAGTTTCAGCCCATGGTTGATGAAATGATCAACTCAGGTTGCTCTGATTTCAGTTGAAAGTTGTTGTCTTCTTTGGCCATGAGCTCCTCTACCAGCTCTACCTCTCCCTCTTCCTCCCCCTCTCATTCTCACCCTCCCTCCTCCTCTTCCTCTCACCTGTGGTCTTTTAGTGCTTACTTCCTGATTGAAGTGACAATTACGGTAACAATTGTTTGACTGGTGACACATATAGTGGCCAATGAGCTCATGTAGTGTTATTTTAAACGGCAGTGTTTTGAAATGGTAAACATGTGACTTTATGTCAGATTGTTGTGTCTTATGCAGAGAACTGTGTTCAGTGCATTTAAAATGTGCCATTTTGAATTGCAAAATGTGTGTAAAGCAGAAAATGTGTCTAAAGTTTTGGACACCTGAGAGGAGGTTTTGCTCTCTGTGTGCCAGTTTAAATATTTGTGCTATGCATGTCATTTTAGTGTGTTAGCAACTGGAAAAAACTGTAATTGAATCAATATTACTTCAAGGGTGTTACTTTTAAAAAAAAAGAATTACGTTAAATTAAACCAAAAATGTGACCACATATTTTTGTGTGGGTCACACCACCTTAAAGGGTACTTTCTTAGGTTTTGAATAACATGGGGACATCAAAGAGGGCACTTTCACTCTAATTGCCCCCCCCAACACACACACACAGTTAATGTTGTTTTGAGACTAGACCAGTATTTAAATACCAGCTGGTATCCGAGAATCGTTGGTGTTTTGGATTTCAGAAGTGTTTTAAACTCAGAATGTTTTGTTTCTCATCAATGCTCATTGGCTGTGCTGCACATTTACTTCTCAGTCCCCCCTTCACCCACCCATTCATCAATCCTCACATGCTTGTGTCTGAACGTGTGTGTGTGTGTGCGGCGTGGTTGTGTCTGCGTGTGTGTGCGTGCCTGTGTGTGTGTGCTGCGCCTCTGTGGGAGTGTTTGTGTGTTTGTGTGTGTGTGTGTGTGTGTGTGTGTTAGAGGTTGCTGGGCAGCGGAAAGAGAGGTCACAGTGGTAATGGGAAGCTCTGAGAGAGACTGACAGGAGTGTGCGTGTGTACATAATCTATTAATTAAAGGCGTGGCAGCAAAATGAATGGGAAACCTTTTCCTGTGTGATATCTTCTTCCCCCACCCCCACTGCTACTCCTCCTCACACGCTCACACACTCCAGGTAGGCAGAGAAAACACACAGCGAGACATTTATTGGGAGATTAAAACCAAATCTTCCAGATTGCCATAAAAAGGTAATTTACAATATTAAACTGACTTTTATCTATATGCAAATGACTCCCCCTCCCACAACCTATTTGAGTAATTTATGTGAAGGTTTTTGGAGAAGTGAAGTGCGTGTCTTTTCCTTCCATCTAAGATAACTCAGTTATGCTATAAAGGAGATGATTACCTTCTTTCTCTTTTCCTTCTTCTCCCATTTCATTTTTTTCTTCTCAGAGTTTATTTCTTTGAATTACAGCGATACCTTTCAGGCAGTGTGGTGAGAGTGAGGGGCGCTAACATTTGCAGCTTATTGCACTGCTTCCTGATTTTTTTCCACCCCATGGATGTTTCCATCCTCCTTTCTTTCCTCTTTGCCGCTAAGTGTAATGACGATTAGATGCAGCAGCTTCCTCAAGGTGCTGTCCCGCTGAATGTCATACATTGAGACACTGAGCTGCTGTTGGTAATTTCATCTCCTATACTGCCCCTGTTTGTTGTCATTTCTTGCTTCTTATCAGATGTGACTTGCATCTTCAATACCTGAGCTGTCAGTCTGCTGTTGGCTGATCTGAATGAGGTGTCTACTGATTATCATGTGGCCTCATCACGTCTCTGTCCGCCCTGCTAACACAACCACTGCCACTACTGAGGGATCCAAGCCATTCTGGAAAGCCTGGATAAACTATACTATATGGTTTGGCCCTAGTGAGTATTAACACCAATGTAGTTCAGATTTTAAACACTGATCAAACAGTTTACATGTGTTCTAGTATAGAAGTTTGAGCTCTGTCATCCAATCAGTACAAATTCTGTATATTTATGCCTCTGGGTTAAGAAGCAGTATTGTCAATAGGGTTCTTTTACATCTTACTGAATCCAAATCCACTATCAAATCCACTGAAATGTATTTGGATCAACTTTGAATGATGAAAAGTTAAAAATAGTGTTTGAGCCATATTTAAAAAAATTGTATTACCTATTACTTATTTTTTTAGGGTAATGCGTTACATTACTTATTTACTCTGTAGAAAGCAATTTGTTACACTATTTGTTACATAACTTACATGTTATTGCCAGTTAACAATATAAAGTTAAACCTAACATATGCCCACATATCAGCCCTCTAATCATAAGGCCAAACACAAGCTCTTTCTGTTGTATTTAAATGGCCTCTCCACAGGTGCACTAGACAGCATCGCTGAGTTGAATTTTTATATCTAGAGAGATCATGAGATTGTTGTGCGAGTGTGCAGAAAAGGCACATTTGACGATTTCTATATGTGCAAATTATGCAGATAATTGAAGTACTTAAAGCTAGGGTTGGTGAAGTATTCTAGAAGTATTTTGTGCTTTATTTGATGAAAATCTCTGAACATCCCGACAGCAATCAATAAATCAAATGTTCCGACCAATACAAGGAAATATGGGTCTTTAACAAGCTCATTTAATCTTATCATGTGGCTCATATGAAAAGATTAAACAGGTCTCTGTCTGAATACATACTTGCCTGCCTGCACTCTACCCTTTGCACTTTCTTGCTGCAGTAGTTGGTGTTGACAGTGTAACAATGTGGTCGGGCTTAACCCAGTTACATTGCTTGCCCACAGCCCCAAACAACAGACACTACAATTTCAAACTGTCAGAGGTGTCTACTCAGTGCAGCAGAGGAGCCAGCAGCAGTGTCGCAGCACAGAGTAACAGGAGCCACATGTAACTTTAAGCATGGAGAAACTTAGGACAGCTGACAAAGCACGATGCAAATGTACTGAACTAGTTGCTAATACGTTTCCCAGCTGACTAGTTAGAGCTATTGGGCATCTGTGTAGTATGGAAGTGTGGGTTCATGTATTTTGGGGAAGGTGGAATTGGTTGCTTTTACTGGATTCTACAGTTTTACCAACACATGGTTTAATGTGTGTAATACCAAGTAATGATGTAATTGTTTGATTAGTACACTGACAAATTAAAATAAAATGTGTTACTCGCACCATCATTTGAATAGGCTACTTGCCCCAAATACCATACTTGTTATCATATGCATGAACATTCAACTCATCAACATGACTGTGTCATTATTTCTGTAGAGAGGAACGCTTTCAGTTCTGTCAACTGCACACTCGGAAATTCAATTTGAAAATGTCTGTTTTTTTGCTGTAAAGACACATTTTATTCTCTGCATTGCACATATAAGAGATTATCATATTTTTTCAAATTGCTCACTTCAGGTAAATCCGGGTAGAATATGGTCTGAATCTGAAAGTTTGATTAACATCTTCAAATAGAACAAAATAAATTAGAATACAACTTTTGACACTTTGTGTTGTGAATGTCTTTTCACTGGTGACACAGACGTTTTTATTAAACATTTTTTCAATGAAAAAATGCTCTCTGGGTGGTGAATCAATCAAAACAAATCAGAGATTATGGGCATGTAATCATTTCTGCATCTAAACAGATAATACACTTAATAATAAGCATGACAAACAAGAAGTGGTGCTTAATTAGATATTTATTAATAAGGAAGTGCTATAAACACATGATTAAAAAATATACATGGCTATGTTAATGGCTATTATAATATAATATGATATGATATAACATAATATAATATAATACAGTGGCATGTAAACGGTATTTATTGATAAGGTAGCACGATAAACCCCAGTGATTTTCCACTATTGGTCCTGGAAATGGAGATGGGTTCCAGTGCAAGCCTGAGTCTGGAGCTCGGCAGCAGGATTGTTGTCTGTAATTGCTGTTTAACTTGAGGATTAAAGCCTTAGATAGGTTAGCCCCTCGTTTTGCCGTTAAAAAAAAGAGAGAGAGAGGGAATGTTTGGAGAATGTAGAGCCTGTGGTTGAACTGAAGAACACTGTCTGCCTGAAGCAAATGCAAAGCTGGAAAAAACAAAGACACAAGATCATAATTCAGTATCCCACATCATTCTATTTACTCACTGTCAATGTTTCATCACACGCACAGCCTGTTAAATACAAAAGTTTGTCACCACTCAGAGAATCCATGAGCTCACAATGAGCAGAACAAATGAGGGCTTAGATTCCATTTGAGCAGGAAAGTAAGAACTTTAGAGAACAGTCTGAAATATTACTGCTGAGTGCAGAAACCCAAACACACCCCCTTCTTCTACTACAAAACACACCTCATTAAAAGCAGCCGTGGCTAAATGTGATGACATGGACAAACTCCCTGCATCAGATTTAATTTCTCTACAAATCACGCTTGTCTCTGGTAAACACACAGGAAAGTGATTCAAATGGACCCTTAAAAGACCACAGACGGACTTGAAGCTGTGATGATATCAAATGGTAAACCATGCATGGTGCACTGAACTGAGTGTCCTGTACATGGGTTATAGGAACAAATACACATGCTCTTTTTGTTTGCCAAATGGTCAGAAAACGAAATGTACCGTATTTTCTAGTGATGGCACTTATGTTTGGTGTCAAAGTCTCTTCAACATCAATCAGAGATATGGAACAGATGAAAACCCATCGTATTTAGAGCACCTACAAGGAACTATTGTTTTGTGTTGGGTTTTCACCGCCTTGTGTCTGCCTATCACACCCACTGGCTTTGAGAGCAAGTGAAAAAAAAGAGGCAACAACTTTTGATACTTAAAAATGTATGTATATGAAATGTAAAGAAATCGCTGATCTTCCCACTGATGGTCTGGTTTGCTTATGAACTAAGCAATAACAGTAAATGTAATGATCGAGAGTGTTTCATAATCAGTGAAAAACTCTGTATAGTATGTTTAATCATGTTTTGCCGGAGGGGTCTCTGAAATAGAATCACAATGTTAAGTATGTTTTTAAGCTTTTAAAGAGTACACAACATTGGACCCAATCACAAGCTGCTGCTGAAATATAGTATGTGTGTAATATAGTAGATATATATATATATATATATATATATATATATATATATATATATATATATATATATATATATGTATATATATATATATATTATATATATGTATATATATATATATATATATATATATATATAATATATATATATATATATATATATACATACATACAGGCGCTTACACACATAAGGCCCAATGGGTGCTTGAGCCCTTGCCCTTTTTTGCCTCGTATTAAAAAGTGCCCTTTTTGTGTGTGTTTTTTAATGAGTAAATAAATTCCTGTTGTGCAAAGGGATGTAAAAAAAATGGCGGTATAAAAACTCCACGGTTATCTACCATACGCATTTCGTAGGTTATATGGTGTCGTGTGTGTGTGTGTTTGTGTGTGTGTTGAGCCTAAAGCCGCTTCTCTGTCTGCTGCGGCTCCGCTCTGTCTCTCTCTACGAACGGTCGCTACTTTCAAATTAAAAGCCCTCCGCTAAGCTCGCAGAAGTCGGCCCCGCCGCCGTGCAAAGCCCGACTGTAGACTGTAGACAACCGACGCCTCCCATTGGCCCGGAGTCTACAGTCGCCCGCCGCCCGTTGGTCAGAAGTCTACAGTTGCCGGCGCTTCGCCGCGCCCCATTGGTCACCTGCTACACGTCGCACGCCTCCCCGCCCCCTTGCGGTGATTGACACTTGGCAGTCAACGGTTTTAGGAGAGCGGAGATCTAAATTACGAGCGTCTATCAGGACTTTTTTTCTTCACGAAAGACTAAAACGAGGTAAGAGTTTGCGGATCGTCATCGGATCGGATCGGATTTCTTAGCCACGTCTGACCCCGATCCTACCGAGGCTTTTATTGATCTGTGGTTTTCCTTGTTAATGCGCCTTTGGACGTCGTAACATAGTCTGAATAAGCTAGCGTTCGTCCCGTCCGTTCATTCATTCATTCATTCATTAAAAATCATCGTGGCTATTCATTCATTCTAGCGGATAAAAGTGCACTGTTTAACTGTTAACGATGGTTATTCTGTAGTATAGCTATATCAGGTAAACTCTGTCGTCGTGGGGGATGGTGATACCTGTACTTGCTTTGACGGGGGGTGGGGGAGTTTGCAGCCTGTCAAGAGGGGCAAGTGCCAGCGATTGAAAAAACAAACATATGTCATATAAGAAGAAAAAATACAAGTCACGTCCGGTTGTCGTGTGTAGCCTTGGCGTGTGTCCATTCATTCATTCTTTCATTCATTCATTCATTCATTCAGAAATGATCGTGACAATTCATTCAATCATTCATTCTAGCGAATAAAAGTGTACTGTTTAACTGGTGATGATTGTTATTCTGTAGTATAGCTCCAGTTTTAAATTGGGTAAAGTCATATAAATATATAGCCTATAACTGCACATACTAGCTTTCATCATTTCAGTACATGGGAAGAGAGTTCAAATAAAGAGAAAAAAACCATTCATAGGAGAATTATTATTTTCTGTCGTATTCTGCATGTCAGAAGGTCTGTGCACAGTTGAGTAAGTTGTTCTGTAAGTAACATGAGTATCACTGCTGCAAATAACACTGGTATTCTAACCCGACATCTGCAAATATGAAGTAGTTTCAATGTCTTTCTCACACATTGTTTTAAGACCCCCCTGGCCGGATGTGTGAATTAGTTAGTATGACAAACCAGGAACATTTAAGTAAGCCCCTTTTAACTGGCCTCACATTTTCTTCCACAGAGTGAAGTAAAAGAAAATGGAGTTCAAGGCAGCTTCTCATTCAGCAGGTGAGTCAAGGGTGAAGGCTGGGATATTTCTTCATCACCTCCTGTGTCCTTCACACTAAATCTAGTATTTAACAGTTTGTTTGTGTCATTACATTGTCACTAAAAGACCCTTTCACACGTGTGTTTAGTTGAGCTTTAGTACTTAGATCAGATCTAGTCCCAGATCACTTTAACCGTTTGATGTTTTTCAGCTAAGAGACCTGGAACAGGACCTGGAACAGGACCTGGAACAGATCTGTTGTTGCTTGTCTTGTGTATTCTGGACACAAGTGTACCACAAGATAGGCAACAATGTGTTCTGAAAGCCACGAAGGAGGCCAAACTATGCCAGTCATCCAAACCCTCCATAATATATGATGACAGCAGACTGAGGGATCCAAAGACAGCCTGCGAGGAAGGTAATATCTCTGCATTAGTGTCACAGAAGTACAACCAACATATGATCCATGTAGATGTGTTTGCACCTGACCCACCTTGTGCAGTGCTGAAGGCATGCCAAGCTATTGCACTTATAAATGACTTACATGCTTAATATTTGTAATAACCTCTCAAATGTGTAACTCTTCAGCTAAAAAGAAGTGCCTCCTGATTACTGACAATCCCACGGAGAAGCAGTATCTGGGTCAGCTCATTATAACATTCGGAAAGTACGATGGCAAAAGTTTCAAGTGGCTGATTGAAAATGACATAGGATATCTGAAATTGTGAGTATTCATTACTGAACAGAATCACACATTGTATGAGTTGTTTTTCTTACATTCAATAACATATTCTCTATTTTAGTATCCTCGATCGCCACATCAAGGAGAGCCGCCACCCAGACAGAAAAGGTGCAATTCAGGCTGAGTGGGTGAAGGATTACCTGCACCGGTACGCAGAGTTGTTCCCTTCAGTCTCCTGCCACCTGGAGGTAAACGTGGACAGGGCCATCTATGGACAGGGGCGCTTCAGGTCGTTCACGTTCCAGGAGATGTGGCGGTGGTACAGCCTTCACCGGTGCCTTCAGGCGGATCCCCAAGCCGGAAGCGACCACGAGAGAAAGATGTCTCAGGAGGCTTTCTGCTCTGTGAGACAGTGGCTCCTGATGAAGGAGGAAGACATCTCCTCGAAATCGCTGAAGCGCTTCCGGCAATACATTTTAAATAAAGAAAAAGAGGTAACTCAAGGCTCCTTAAGTAAAAAGCAGGGTGCTGTTCATATGACAAACCTCAAGCCTGTTCTCAAATGCACTTTACAGAAATCTCCCCAAAAAGAGGCCCCTCCAGCAGCAACTGCCACATCCAGCTCCTCAGGATCCAGAGGTGACAAAGACCAGGCAGATGATGCTCTGCTGGCTGAGGCACTCGACACTTTTGAACGTCAAGGTATATCAGTTTATCTCCTTGAATTAATATTACTGCATGAACCTCATTAATGCAGAATCTGTATCTAATAAAAGCAGCCACAGAATAACACTGAGGAAGTTTTCTACAGTTTGGTCCTTTAGCTGCTTTGACACAGACTTTTGTCCTCATGGCTGCATAAGATTTTGTCCTGATTTCCTTTCAGGGGACACTGACCTGACCCCTCCAGATGTTGCCTCCCAACTACAGCCTCCACAGCCGTCACAGACAGGAGCCATTCCACCGTCACCTGTAAGCTCATAGTTCATAGATTACACTGATCATGTCAACATTTAGGTTTTATACTAATACGCTGATCTCTTTAAAGGGTCCTTCCTCGGCTCCTGGTGGTCAAATAGGGACGACGTCTGATGTGGCTGAGGCGGCAGTAGCTGCTCCAAGTGAGGTAATACATGCAGCTTAATGGAGAAACAGCCTTACAGTCAGAGCACTTACTGGTGACTAAATGAAGCTCTTGTCTTTGTTATTCAACCAGGTGACCTACGAGGGGTGGCACAAAGTGTGGGAGTCCGGTCCTCACGGGCTCCCCGAGGCAGACATCAGGTGGCTGAAAGAGGATGCTGAGAGAGGGCTCTTCCAACATCCGATGTCATATGAGGACAAGCACAGGAAAATCAGGAAAAGGAAAGTCCTCAAAAGTGACCGGATGTGGTTTCATCCACCTGAATTTCCTGGAGTGGTGGTGGGAGGAGGAGTACCCTCAGCAGACTCTTTTTTTCACAGCCGCGTGTTTTTTTGGAGACCAGTCGGTGTGTGGGGATACAGCCTTCGGTGTCCCAGGTCTGAGTGCCCAGCGCGTGCCAAGAAGGACACTTTTCTGTACCGCTGTGGCTACTCAAAGACCGTCAGGCAGATCTGCCACATGTCCGGCTGGTACTCGATGCTGACTGAGGTCCTGGCCTGTAATGCCTGCAGGAAAGCTGCACAGGACTCAAAGGACCATTCCATCGGCCGCTTCCTGGCGTGGGATGCAGGCATTTTAAACCAGCTCAGTCCAGCTCACAGAGCTGTGTTCCCTGCTGTTTTAACGCTGAGGTGAGTCTCTTAGTTATTTTACTGTAAATTATAATCTACAAGATAGTATTAGAACATGTCATTCTTAATGATTGTGCTGTAATTTCAGACGTGGCGTGGACAAGCAGGTGATCCGCCTGATGAGGGATCGCTCTCAGGGAAACACAATGGCCAAGGTATGGAGGCAGGTTCAAGAGAGCCACTGCGAGGAGTACCTGCAGCGAAAGGACCTCTACACCACCCTCCTCAGCCAGCTCAACAAACCTGGTGGGATCACAAGTAAGTCAGATTTGAGTTGTCTTTTGTTTCAGTGTGTAGAAACATGAATTCTCTGTCAGATGTAGCTGAGAGATCATTTCCATCTGCTGGCCTTAAAAATGAAACATAATTCAACAGAAAGCTCCCTCATTCCTGTCACAGTGTGCACTGTAACAGGAATGAGGGAGCTTTCTAAGAAGACTTGCACTGAGGCAAAGAAAATACGAAAATTACTTACTTACACACTCACCTTTACTTACCTTACATTGTTAATACTTACCGTAATCCTGGTGAATATTGCTGGTAACACTGAGCCTGTTAGATTCTTCTACCCCTGATGGAGAGAATTATAACCGTTAGTAGCGCAATCATTAGATCATATAGTCTAATGTTGAAGTTCACTGTGTGTCTGTGTCTGCATTCCTTTCTTTTTCCAGGGATTCTCAAACATCAGTTTCAGCGGCCACCACCGAAGCGAGAGCTGCCGTCGCCGAGGCTGCTGAGGAAAACCTTCCTGATTGCTGAGACAGAGAACATTGAGGACTACCGTACTCAGATCATGTCCACATTTGGGAAAGTCCTCAAATACGACTCCACCAAGAAGGTAATTTGATGCAGTCTGACAAACAGGAACATTTAATTGAAACAATAGTCATTAAGTCAATTTAAATCAAGTATTATGTTTTGGTGATCATTTAGTTTGAATGCGGTACAGAAACGAAATCCCATGATATATTGACCGAGCATCATACAGATGTCTTTTAGCCCTCTTCTTCAGCAGACACAAAAGCCCTAGATCTGCCTGTCACTCTTCAGGTCTCAAAAGATAGTGTCTGTGGATAAACAGTCCCTGAATAGTACACACAAAAGATATGTGCTAAGATTACTGAAAATGTATCACTATTGTCCATTTTAAGGCACACTTAAAAACATTAGACCCGCATTCAAAACAAATGACACACAATTACAGCGTGCACCTCTTGAATCACGTGTAGAATAACCTTTATTTTAGACCTGTACCTTTTTCCTCTGCAGCAATGTCATCATACCATGTTCCTTTATGCTCTTAACTAAACTCTGGTCCTGTGAGCACTAAATTGCTTAGCCCAACATTGTTTTCAGGTGGATGCACACACGGTTATACTGCTGTTAATTGTTGAGTCTCTCTGTTTTCTGTTTATCGTCAGATTTGCAAGAAACTCTCTGGAGACGGAAAAGGCACTGCAGAGTGGTGCACCAACGTGGCTAATGAGCTTGGTCAGATCCTCATGGCTGCAGTCACGTGTGAGGAGTCTCTGGACAAAATGCGGCCAATGGCTGAAGGCCTCATGGAGAGGTACAGAAGAGCAGGAGAGGCACCCCCTGAACTGATGTACGTGGACCGCGGCTGCTGTCGCGTTCATGGTGTGTCACACTTGGAGCAGCTGTTCAGTGAGTGGGCCGACAGTGGCATGATGGTGCGGCTTGACATCTTCCACTGGATTCACAGATTTGATGCAGCTGTCAGAACAGATCACCACTCCAAGTACGCTCTCTTCAAGTCTGCGCTCTCTGCTGCGGTGTTCTCGTACAACAAGGACGACATGGCGCTGCTCATCCAGGCTATACGTGCAGGTCACCCCTCAAAGTATGATTCCCTCTCTGATGGTCAGATCATTGAAATGCATGTCAGCAAAAATGATCTGAAGCATTATGTCAGGAGGATCACTGTTGGAGCCCTGGAGACATTTGCACGTGTGCAGAATGCCATCGACATCCTGAAGGGACCGGCTGGGATGGATGAGAACCAGGTCCACCTGTTCAAGGATGCAGCAGCCATCGACCGTGTCTGGGAGAACCAGCAGAAACACCTGGAGTGTCTTCAGGATCCACCAGGGAGAGACATGTACACCATCACCAAACACATCACCCGTAATGGTGTGCGCCTGCCACATTACAGCACAGTGAGAGGAAGCAACAGCCTGGAGGGATTCCACTCCTTCCTGCCCAGCATGATACCGGGGCCCCACTGTGCCGCAGTCCCCTTCCAGGTGTATCTCCTCAGTGGAATTGCACGCTGGAACTCAGACAGGGAGTCCGCCGCCGTCAAAGGCCAGAAAGGGAGGAAGCACATGGTGTACGTGTCTCCTCTGATAGACCGCCTCAACCAGAGGTGCCAGGACTTGTTTGGCGAGGTGGAGGAGGCAAACTACCGGCCTCCTGTGCCTGCTGGGGACGAGCGAATTGGTTTGGAGTATCTGTTCTCTCAGTCGTCAGAACCGTTCAGCGCTCCGGACCATTACGCTCAGACCAGAGAGACCCTTCAAGCAGCGGAGGATGAAGACGATGAGGTGGTTGCTGATGAGGTGGTTGCTGATGAGGTGTATGCAGACACAGAGGGATCCCTGGAGAATGATGTGGGCTACAACTCTGACAGTGAGAGCGACAATCTGACGCCACTGAAGAAGGGTCTGCATCTCACCGATCTTGCTGTGGCTCCTGAGCTTGATCCCTGTGTGGAGGATGTGTGCGGCCCGAGTCATCTACCCGGGTACCAGCACGTGGAGGAGCTGAGCGCTGTGCTAGTCGAGATTGCCTTGGAGGAGGGAAAGCTTGCACTCGATGAAGCCACGAGACAGAGAGTCATCGGCTGCTGGAACAAGCTCGATCTCCACGACCGCAGCATCCAGCAGTTCGACAGCCTGTACTCAGCACGGTGGGGTAACGCCCTGTTCGGCCGCAGCAAAGGTGATCCGGGTGAGTCTTCGCTGGTACAAAAGCTGAAGTTCAGCAAGCGTTACTCGGCCGCCCACCTGCTGGACTCAAGGAAGAACCGCCTGATGTACTGCATCATAAAGCAGCTGTGGCTTCATCCCGACTGTGGTGGAAAGGATCGAGGCTCGCCACAAAAGCATCGGATCACAAAAATGTACCAGCGCGTGCAGCAGAGGGTGACGGTCGACGACCCGGAGCTCAGCAAACTTGGGATTCCTATCCTGAAGGTGAACTCAAAGTGTGTTGCGGAGTTCATCCGGAGACAGGAAGCCTTGTCAGCCAAAAATGTCACTGATCAAGGTTTGTCAGTCCTCCGCCGTCACCAGAGTGTTGCAAGCACTTGTCAGCCCCCAGCAGCAGAGCTACCAGATGTGAGACCACATACTGCTCGACCACAAGTGCAGTATGTGGTCACACCATCTTTGGCAGGGACCAGGAAACTGAAGCAGAGGCTGGATCATTTCGCACTCCCCATTCAGCCATCACACACACCGATCCTCGTCGCCTCAGCTGCAGCATCCACTCAGCCGCCACTTGCATCGATCCTCACTGCAACAGCAGGGCTACAGCCCACCTTCACTCTCATGCAGCCCCCAGCAACACCCTCGACATCAACTGCAGCTGTTCCCAAGCCGCAGGTATCTGCAAGATCGACTTTTTATAAGGCAAAAAAAGCAGAGCGCAGTGGCACTGGACGTCAGAGCACAGTGAGACTGTACACCTGTGTACTGTGTGGCCAATCCACTCAGGGACACAAAAAATACAGGAAAAAGACTTACTGTGAAAAAGCACAATCATCCACCTCCAAAGAACTTGCTGGCCAGACTTTTAAAACATTCACAGACTTCCAGAAATCTGTGGATGAGGCTTTGGGCCCTCAGTCACAGAGGCCGTCAGAGAGCCATGAAGCTGTCTGAACAGACCTAACTGTACATATTTTCATACAAACATGCACTTTGCATGTTGTACCTGTGTTTTCATTGTGTTTCTTTTTATTGCAGCTGGGTTTTTATTGTGGCTGTGTTTTATTGCTTTGTTCTATTGTGGTTGCTGTTGTCTCTGCACAGTGTTGTAACCTGTGTAAGTACCTCAAACTCATGCTTGAGTAAAAGTAATCAAGCTCAAATATTATTTTTTACAAGTAAAAGTCTGTCAGTATCTGATATTAAATGTACAAAGTTATAGCAGTGATTTTCTGACTTTAAATGTACTCAAATAACAAAAGTAAGTATCTGCCTGGCCGATTGTCTCATACTTGGTTACATTTCATCAGTCTCTGTCCCAGTGCAGTTTGACTCAAAGCTGAGGTAAATATGTTTTCAGGAAGTTTGACCTTTATTTATGCTGCTACCATTACTGCGGTGATAGAAACCTCCCACTACCACCAATGTGCACCTGACATCAAGTTTGTGGTGTGATTTTGTTTCTGTTTTTAAATCAACCCTTTTACCAGTTTAATATTGGATTTGTCTTTGTTGAATTAAAGGGGGCTGTTGGGCCTTGGCAGAGGTGTACACTCTGCTGTCTGCCATTGTTATTATGTCTACATATATAATGGGGTTTGTATTTGAATTTGTTCACAGGAGTTCCCTTTGCACTTTCCAGTATACTTGTGTGACTTACTGATATTATATATATATATATATATATATATATATATATATATATATATAGTAATATATATAATATATATAATATATATATATATATATATAATATAGTACATTATATAATCATTTATTATATAAATAACTTCAGCAATGAAGAACCCCTGTTTCATTAGATTCCTTGTTTATTACATTTGTGAACACAACTTTACATTTCTCTGATCTTCAATGTCATAAAAGCACACAGACAAATCATAAAACACAAGAACAAAAAAGGTCATTCCATTGCTTCAGCCACACCACAGATTTTAAGATCATCGATACTGATCAATATGTATATATGGGATATGAACAGTGTGTAAGGGCTGAGACAGAATACATATTGATCAGTATCGATGATCAATATGTATTCTGTGTCAGCCCTTACACACTGTTCATATCCAGACACTTGACAGAATGAGTGACATGAATGAAATGTTTTAGTTGTCTTTTATACCACGGTACAATGAAATTTCTCATTTCTTTTTCTCAATAATAGCAGCAGTATTATAACAATAATGACTTAAACATTTGCAACAGTAAGTTAGTAACAGAGGTAGAGGACAGGTGATAGCTGAACTCTGGCTGCAGCTACTGCTACACCTGCTGGTAAAACAACCATGTCAATTCAAATCACAAATCGTTCATCTCTCTTTCCCACTTCCTCCTCTCTCCATCAGCGGGGAGGATGCCATCATTTACCTGTTTCACAGAGCTTGCAGACCCCTATATGTTGTTCATCCCCAATCGAATCAAAAAATGCACAGACTGTTGACATCAGCAGCTTATTTAATCAAGAGAATACTTGTGTAGGTACTTGCCGGAGCATAAATCAGGATAAACGTGTGCATTCTCACTCATAGCTCCTCCAGCAAGTACCTACACAAGTATTCTCTTGATAAAATAAGCTGCTGATGTCAACAGTCGATGCATTTTTTGATTCGATTGGGGGATGAACAACATATAGATTTCTGTAGTTTCCAGTCGACGCCACTGAATTCCTCATGTGCTCCATGGGGGAATCTCCACTGTAATCTTTTCCGGTGAGGGTGAGGGACTGCACTCCTGCTCTCCCCTGTAATCATATAACATTCAAATCTTAATGATATATATAGCATAAATGGGTTAATACAGAACTATAGACATAAGAGGGAAATGCATCACAGCTGGGGACCAATGTCCAGTTCTCTGACATCAGATATGATGTGTTATCAACACAAGATGATGAAAGAAGTCACTGTGATGCACTAAATGACAGTTGAGCTTGCATTAAATAGTGGCACATGATATAAACAATCATTAAATGTTAAGTGAAACCGCTAAGGGACTCACAATGTCTAAATTCATCTCATAAAAGCAACAAAAAACTATGAAATTCTCAATTGATTTAGAAATTTAGACATTATGAGTCCCTTATTGGTTTCACTCAGCATTTAATGACTTTATATATCATGTACCACTATTTAATGCAAGCACAACTGTCATTTAGTGCATCACAGTGACTTTTTTCATCATCTTGTGTTGATAACACATCATATCTGATGTCAGATAACTGGACATTGGTCACCAGCTGTTCATCTCTGTCCCACTTCCTCCTCTCTCCCTCAAACACGACCTCCCAGCAGTTCACATGTCAGGCTGACCTCAGCGGGGAGGATGCCATCATTTACCTGTTTTGCAGAGCTTGCAGACCCCTGGAGAAGCCTCTATCAGGATAAATATGTGCATCCTCACTCATAGCTCCACCAGCAAGTACCTACCCAAGTATTCTCTTGATAAGATAAGCTGCTTTTTATCAATATGTATCTTAATAGAACAACAAATAGCTGGTTTAAATACAAAATATCACTCATATGGAATGCATACAGATGATGTCAACTGTCTATGCATTACTTGATTCTATCGGATATAGATTTCTGTAGTTTCCAGTCGACGCCACTGAATTCCTCATGTGCTCCATGGGGGAATCTCCACTGTAATCTTTTCCGGTGAGGGTGAGGGACTGCACTCCTGCTCTCACCTGTAATCACATAACATTCAAATCTTAATGATATATATAGCATAAATGGGTTAATACAGAACT